>OY783214.1:5249535-6478250 GCA_963678705.1 Panorpa germanica
CTTTGAAAATAGATAGCGGTGAAGCTTTATGCCTACACTCATCCATTTTGGGCAAGTGAAATATTTATAACTTGTTTATAATTATCATAAAACCTCAACGAGTAAGAGGGTCGCAGGTGTGGTGTACCACCTGGAGTTCTATCGGTGGTACCATTTGTGGCTTGCGTTCCACTTTAGTCATAATTCCTATTCAATAAGTGTGAAACTTCTAAGAAGAATTCAAAGCTTGCAAAGAGCTTCTTTGCTTAATATTTAAAGGTGTGGGCTGGAAATACCCGGATCCAAAGTACGAAACTTTTAGACAACGAAATTCAAAATGATAGAAGATATTATGAAAGTGTGGTATCATAACCTTTAACTGAAAGAGATGTGAGCTAGTAGCAACAAAAGAATAATTAGAGCATCTTAGCTTCGTCTTAATTACTATACTTTCAACTAAATTACACACGATATTATGAAGTAGAATCCAGGCTTGAAAACTGATATAAGAATATTCAAAAATACTATCTCAAAGTAAAAAATCTTAGTGTATATTTTATATTTGTTGCCATTCAAGTTAAAGAATAATAGAATTATGCTTAATATAAATAGAAACTTTTTATATTAGGCAAGATTAGGCGAACGATAAAAGAAACCCTTTCAGAAGTCTACGCCCATGATTCTTAAATATGGAGGACTGGTACAGCACTGGGAAGTAGAATTCTAGAATTAGTACGACGGCATGGCATGTGGGTTGTATATATACTCTTAGCAATCAATTCTATACTGTTAAATATGAGCATCTAACACTACGAAAATAGATGACGTGACGTCGACGTTGTGTTGGACTTGGAACAAATAGATTGAAGATACTAAAAATAACACTAATACGATTTCAAGAAAATGAAATAACAGAGTGCAATGTTATTTTCCTAATATAGAACTTATTTTATCTCAGTAAATAAATCATGATGTAATCGAATTAAAGGTGTTTCTAAACTTTTATTCATTTATAAATGATTCTTCAAGGAGATGATATAAGTTTAGGTATTAAAATCAAATTCATAGTTCCTAAACAAAAATAATTGCAAAAGTTAAATGAGCAATAAATGTATAATATTAATTTTAACCTTGATGACAGTTTTAAGGTAGATCATTAGTAAAACCATTCTTGTACACCATTTGGAAATATGACGTTAATATAAGTGTCTCCAATTTAATTACTATATTTCTTATCAAAAATTGTCAAAATCACAAAATGCTTCTTGGCGTATATTTACATGTAGGAGGACTACAAAGTATACAAAATTCTACACATTAAATAGATATTGATATATTATGGAAGAATCCATTAGGTAAACCAATTAATAAAATAGATATAAAGGTTTACAGTTGATAGTTCTTTAAAACAGTATACGCGAGGTGGGCTAAGCTACACAACTTGGCAACACAGCATGTTGACGCGGTTTGCGCGCCTTAACATGCAAAGTACTATAATACAGTGGTTGCGTTGTACTGGAGAGAGTTGCCACATTTACATCAACGGTGTAAATATATATAGTATGTATATGTTTATAAAATACGATCTTATATAAAATATGTAACATCTGTATTGTAGTAATGTTGAATAGCCTGATTACAATTTGAGTAAGATTTTTCGAAGCACGTTCTAAGCCAGAGGTAGAAAATATATTTAGGTATATTCAAGAACTTTTTTTCGTATTTTAAAGCTTAAGTTTATGTGCGTTTTTGCTTCTTAAACTTATGCCTTCGTTTTTAATCCAAAATTTCTTCGAAATGGATACTTTTTGTTGTTCATAAGTCATCCTATATCGTCAAAATGTCGATTCTTATCTTAAGGATATGCCAAAGCCTGAAGTAACAATATTAAATCGCTTCATCATTTTTTAAGTTAACAATACCAGAAAGTTTTCTCGATAATTCTCCTTTAAAAACGTAAGCCAAGCAAACTTTTGGAAACAAAATTTAAGCTTCTTATTTTTATTTTTTATTTTGTCGATATTCTTTAGAAATATATTCGATTTCATATGAATTACAAAATATTAAACCAATTATAACTTACTTACTGATTTTAACCTTCTTTACATCTACATAAGTGACTTAAACATTTCAATAGATCTTAAATCTCCTTGACTTTGATCTTTTGTGTTTAATGTATGTCTTTGAGAGAAATGATTTTTTATCTTAAAAAAGATATTGTTATTTTTAGTAGGTTTCTAAGTTACATTTAGTAAAAAATTGATATCTGGAAGACAAAATAAAAAAGGTTTTATTTATGGAATAAAAAAACCATTAAAATTAAATTTTATAACGATATCAACTTCCAATTTAAATGAAATTGAGCACCATCGATTATTTAACGTAACCGTAATATTTATTTGAACACAGTTGGCAAGGATTCGTCATTAAGTTTCTTGCTGGAAAGGATTGGGAAGATAAAACAAAATAATATATTTTGAATTATTACATCGTTTACCAGTTTGATAGTTTTTTGACTGAAACCATTTGCTCCTTTTTAGCGGGGAGTTTGCTAGACCAAGAGGAATTATTTAAATTATTTATTTATCGTTTGTACAAAAATAAAATATGGTTTTAAAACACAAGAAGTTTTTCTGCTATTTTTACACCTATATAATATACAGCTTTTCACTTGCATTCGATGCCAGACTTCGATGATTATGGTAAACTAAAAATAATGTTATACGTCTGCTATAACTACAGAATGATATTTATATGTCTACCAGATTTATTCAAAGAAAAGGTGACGTCACGCTGCTGTAATCGTAGAAAACATTGAACAAAACTTTCACCAGGGCGACCATAGTCATTAACATCTTCCTGGCCATCTGGTAAGAGCTTGTAAAACTCGCCTAATTCCACAGTCAACATTTTAAGACAGCAGAAAATCGCCAAGAATACCAAAAACACGTTAACTTTTATGTCTACCAACATAACAAAAAAAAAAATAGAAAATCCAATGCGTACATATAGCGCAAAATTTGAAAAGTCACCTTATTTTGAACCAACCTTGTATAAGTGATAATTACGTATTAAAATACTAAACATTTCTAATTAAAAGCAAGACAATTTATACTAATTACAAATGCAAGACAAATATTATTTTAATTTAGTAAAACAGTGCCTTTTATTTCCATGTCACTTTATACAAAAATAATGACTTTCTTTTAAAACTTCTTTACCGTGTAGTCAACGCCCTTGTCATCATATCCTGTGAAGGATGGAGGTCCTGCGGGCAGAGAACAGATGTAGAGCTTTCATTCATCAGCGTCACAGTATCAAGGTATTAACTATAGCACGGTACGGCACGACACTGAGTTGTGAAGTGCCTTCTTTTTAAAGAAGCTCTCCGATTCTGTTGCAGCTCTTTTAAAGTAATGGTAAATGTTGTACATTTCAACATGTTACGTCTTGTTACCACTTGTGTAATAGTTAATTACACGTGGCTTAAGCATGTTAACATACCACCCTCCCTCCTGACATACCCCTACTATTTCCCCCGGATATAGAATGCATGTAATACAGTCATACTACTTCGCTCATTAAGGGCGCTATTTATAATCGCGAAACAGATGTATAACGGCAGAAATTATACGGCATAATGGTGTCCAATTATTTCTACTAATGATAGTCTATTCATTATATTTATTTATATTTATATATTTATATATATATATATATATATATATATATATATATATATATATATATATATATATATATCACACATCACTTAATAAACTCACCTTATTATTATTTTTACTGTAAAGTTTTTGCCATTTAGTACTATAATCTTTCACCTTAAATTATTAAATTATGTGTTCCTTATTCTATCTACTCATTCTCTCTATTTCCAAAAAAAAAAAAAAATAAGCTTAAAGCCCTACTGCTTCTCTCCCTCCTGTTTCTACTCTCCATTCCTTTTCTTTCCATGGTCCTTCTCTATATATTCACACTTCACTGTCTCCCTTTAATAACTGCACAATTTTTTTGTTCTCTTTTACTCTTTTCTCACATGAATACTTTATGCGCTCCAACGTTTCTAACTCTCGCCAATACACTTTGCTTCTTTCTATTTTCCCAGTATCTGCTGCCTTTCTCTTCGTTTCCCAATCTAAATCTTGTGATTTTTCTTATGTTCCTTGTCTTTTTTTCTCGTATTTATTCCGGTATCTCTCTCTCCCAAATCCTCTTGTATCTTTCATTATATTTGCTTTTATGATAATTTCCATTCTTTCCTGCTGCTGCATCTCTCTGTCTTTGCTCCTTAGTTCCTCTTCCACACTTGTGCCTTCTTCTCTTCTTCTCTCTGCCTCTTCTGTCGCCATTCTGCTCCTTACAAAGTACTCCTTTCTCTTCCTTGTTCCTCCTTTTACACCCGCCTTTCACTTCTGTTTTACATCAAATTAAAACTAATATTTCATAGTAGAAGCAGATTCTATTAATAGAGAATCAAAACTAATTATCTAGTTAGCTGCTGTTACATATTCATAATTAGATATTTAAGATAGTGAATACATAATTACATATCAAGAAACTTTCATGCATGTCATAATTTAGACATAAATTTCATTGCACGTGAACTTTATCTAAAGGTAATATAAATAATAAAATAAAAAACTGTACCCCTGACATAATAAAACCAATTTCAATTACGTATTAATTCAAAGCATAAAAATGACTATAACTGACTATACTGATATTAAATTTTGTGTACTGTAACTGTTAAAGACATTTATTACCTTTATTCGTGTTTTTATGAAAAAGAAAATTGCTGAAAATGGGTAAGGTAAAGTAAAGATCCTAATTTCAAGCTCATGTTCTCTGCGGATATGAATTGTCATTTTCTTTTGTGGGTGTTGAAGAAGGAAAAAAGATATTTCTATTTTAAAATAAGTTATGTTTATAGCGTATTGTCGTCACCCCGCACTCCTCTTCTCCACTCCATGGTTGTGCCACATACGCTATTTACGTCACAGTATGTGTTTTTCCTTTTCATGCTATTATAACATAAAATATCTGTAATATTCTTATACGTCAGATACATTTATCTTGGTAATGGATATATATATATATATATATATATATATATATATATATATATATATATATATATATATATATATATATGTGGAAACGATAGTACAATGCCACCTCTGATGTGGAAAACGAGAACTATCCAACTTCTTATGTGGAAAACAATAATCAATCCGCTAATCTGATGTGGAATCAAGGTACTCTTATTTAATTTAGGGCAAATGTCAATTCAATTAATATTCAACTATGTAATATCTTAGTTAGTTTGTCAGGATGATAAAGAATCACATAATTGGTTTAATACATTTATTGAATAAAATAATAACGATGATAATAATAATGATAATAATACAATAAAGATACAATATAAACGTTGGTGTTTACTTTACAAATACAAAACAATGAATGCACAAACAACCTTAAGTTCTAGTTAATATATACTCAGTCCTATACATTAGTTTTTAGCTTGACTTTAAAAAGGTTTGTTATTATTACTTCCCAGAATAAGCCTGGTTTGTTTCAATAAACACATCCCCTCATGTATTCACTCAGTGGTTTAAAGTTCCACACATTATAATTGCTTTTAACCTGTCACTTGGTTTCTATTTAAAACATACCGTCATTAATCACATTCTTTATGACTTTCTTAGACCGGGTATTATAGTTACGCCTATTTTGTATGCTCGATATATTTTTTCGTTTCACACGGCCATATGACTCCTCTTTGGCCTCCAAAGACGATACGTCACTGCGGTCATCTGTTTGCTGTTCGGCATCTGACAAAACATCTACAGTTTCAGAATCGCTGTCGTCTGAGAACACGCCCCATGGCTTCATGTGGTCTGCACTTGAGTGTGTATTAGAAGAACCTTCCCCTTCACCGATACGTCTTACCCTATAGCGTTCATTTGGGTCAACTCCGGTAACTTGATACGGTCCTAAATATTTATTATGCAATTTCAACTCAGTACCAAACTGAGTTCTTTTTACAGCAACAATGTCTCCGACTTTGTATGTCCTAGCTGGTTTCCTATTTCTATTGAAATTCCTGGGATTCTCTTCCTGTGTTTTCAATATTAGTTTCTGGGCGTTAACACGTAACTCGTGGAAGTCGTCTTCACGCACTTCTCGATTACCTTTTTCTAACAGCTGAGAGATATGCGTCTCCTCATCTGTTTTCATTGTCGCACCTGTTAACAACTTGAACGGTGTAGTATTTATGCTACGCTGATAAGTTTTGTTTAATGCTTGCTCTTCGACCTTGCCGTCGTTCAACCAGGTTTCTACATGTTTCTCAATTTCTTCTTGTTCGCAGTAAGCCATACGTCGCGAATTTTGAAAAACAGGAACCTCATCGGTCATGTATATTTCTGCTGCTTCAGTAACCCTTGTTACTTTTGGTTCATAAGTTTTAACTAGTTCCTCAACTTTAGCCCTGGCACCTGGACTAATGTTATTACCCATGACGATTTCGTCGTCGGCTACACCTAATTTTTTATACTGTTTACTTTCCACGTACTTTTTTCGCATGGTAATACCGTCTACGCTTATTATAGTTTCTACTTGATCTAGCAGAGGTTTACCGATTACAACACTATGTCTAGTTGTACTTGATGGAACTATTAAAAAGTTAGTACAGTACTGTTCATTGTCTACTTTCACTTGAGCACTAAATTCACCCAAAACTTTGATTTTAAATCCTCCGATTCCAGTCAATACAATATTATTTTCGCGCACAACCGCTCTATTGCTTAATTTAATAAAGTCGTCAGCTCTAATCAAATTCTGATCACTTCCGGTATCAATCAGACATTTAAAACTGTTACTGTCTATGGTCATGTCTTTTGTCATATTACATGTTTTATTTGTGTCCACTAACAAAGCATCACTCGTTTTATTCGCGGTACAATTTCTCGAAATATGTCCCTCTTCGTGACTTTTGAAACACTTTATTTTAATTTCACTTTTAATGTTTTTCTCACTTGGTTCGACTCTTTTATTCTCACTGTCTTGGTTACTTTTTCGGCACACGTTTGCTTTATGCCCGAGTTCATTACAATTAAAACATTTTATCGCGTTTGTGTCTTTTGGCCTGTCTTTACGTACACTAAAATTATTCCTTTCTTGCACTTGCAATAGTGTCGAATCATACCGTTTTACTTTTAACAACAAATCGGGCACTGTTTTAAAGTCACACATTGATAACACACTGATCAAGTCTTTGTTGTTTAGTCCGGCTATTATGTATTTTATCACGGCCTTTTCACTGATATTATCACTCTTACTGGCGATCGCTTTCACCGAGTATACATAATCTTCTATTGCTTCGTTTTTTTCTCGTCAGATTCATCGTACTCCACTGGAAAATTCCTGATTAACTCGTATTTGAACGTCGTCCAATCCTTGACTACGTTCAAACTAGCATCGAACCAGTTTCTCGCGGCACACTGCAACTTGTTGACACCTTGATGAAGCTTCACTTTATCACTCCAGCCATAAATGTCTGCTATATCCTCCAATTTTCGCACCCAAGCTGTAGCCGTCAATACCGTGGTTGCTGGGTTAAACACAGGTATGCATTCCAGGTTCTGTGTCGGCATAAACCCATGATGATTCATTCTCTGTTCCTGTATTGTACTATTCCCGATACTCAACTGCAATAGTTCTGTTCTAAGCCTCGTCAGCTCTGCTTGTACTCCCAACCAACTATCTTCATTAGATGTTGAGTTACCTGAGCGTCCAGCTAACAAACTATCTTCCACAGTAGTATCGTTCATGTTTACGTTATATGCCATTTTCAATTTTCTCCTCGTAAAACAGTTTACACACTTTTCTGATACAATTCACTTGCTAGTCCTATTATAAAGTCCGTCTTATAAATTCTCGACTATTCCGCTAATGAACTATCACTTGAAAGCACTGTTTGTAGAAAACTATCTTGTATTATTCTTCTCCGTATTATTCACTTGTGGATAACTCGTAGATAACTAATCCGCACTTAGTTCAATTCACTATGAGTTACTAATCCGCACTTCTTTGTATTATTCACTTCGCGCACTTAGTTCAATTCGCTATGAGCTACTAATCCGCACTTCTGATGTGGAAACGATAGTACAATGCCACCTCTGATGTGGAAAACGAGAACTATCCAACTTCTTATGTGGAAAACAATAATCAATCCGCTAATCTGATGTGGAATCAAGGTACTCTTATTTAATTTAGGGCAAATGTCAATTCAATTAATATTCAACTATGTAATATCTTAGTTAGTTTGTCAGGATGATAAAGAATCACATAATTGGTTTAATACATTTATTGAATAAAATAATAACGATGATAATAATAATGATAATAATACAATAAAGATACAATATAAACGTTGGTGTTTACTTTACAAATACAAAACAATGAATGCACAAACAACCTTAAGTTCTAGTTAATATATACTCAGTCCTATACATTAGTTTTTAGCTTGACTTTAAAAAGGTTTGTTATTATTACTTCCCAGAATAAGCCTGGTTTGTTTCAATAAACACATCCCCTCATGTATTCACTCAGTGGTTTAAAGTTGGTCACTTGGTTTCTATTTAAAACATACCGTCATTAATCACATTCTTTATGACTTTCTTAGACCGGGTATTATAGTTACGCCTATTTTGTATGCTCGATATATTTTTTCGTTTCACATATATATATATATATTTGTGTGTGTGTGTGTATGTGTTATCAAAAATATAGCACCATAGCAGATTCATAGATATGCATATTATGCACAAATTATGCATGTTGCAATATTAGACAAAGTATATAATACTATAGAAAACAGTTTGAAAAAAATTAACTGACCTGTGTGCAGTAAATCTAAATTTGATTTTCCTCTACTCCTAGAGTTTTGCAATGGCAGCCTATATTGGCCATAAACTCGCCAAATATTGCATTTGTATGTGTACATGAAGACTAAAGTATGCGACCACTTTTAAGCATAGAATTATGAAAATTACGATAATAAAAATACATTTTTATTTCACACTTTGCTGATGCCTAGAAAATAGAAACCAAATAGATGAAAGCTTCACATCGAAAGGCGATCAGTCTGAATGGTAGATATTCCCTATAAAAGTTCTATTGAAATAACCAGATATATTTTTGTTGTTGTGTGCTAAAACATCAGTAGCCATTTCCGAATCCAAAATCAAAATTCCAATCATATATTATATAAATACAATTACAAATGTTTGTTGGTAATTAACTGAATTTAATTATATCTGTAATCACTTTTTCGTACACCAAATCAAATATATAATTATTTGGTTATTTCAGATATTTTTAATTACCGCAGAACGTAACAATAAAATATTAATTTGGTTAATATGTTGCAATAATTGAATGCCTTAATAAATACCGGTGAAGGCATAACTGAAGTTTAACTTAAAAAATTAGTTTTTCAATTCTAGTTTTGTCAAATTCTAACGAAACAAACGAAAATATCAACCAAGGTTTATAATAAACCACAGTATAAATAAACAGTACTAAGAATTAATCGATATTAAAAAGACTAACGAAATTTTATTTCCATAATTCTGTTAAAAACATTAATCCATTTTAATATATGGTATACAAACTTACCATATGCTTTAGATACTTTCGAACCATTGTAAAATAAATTTCACCCACCTGTAACAAAAAAAAATATTTTAACGATAGATTTATGATATGTTTCTAAAAATAGAACCAATTACAACTTGACTGAATTTGTATACAAGTAGAAAAGTTTATGAAATCACTTTGCTTTTTATACCAGATTATTAATAATTCTTAAATTCTAATCATAAATAAACATCGGTTGGTTTTGACCTTGCATTTCTCTTAAATACTTCTTGTACACCTTAAAGAAAACTAGATTTACATTTAAGAAAACTTATTTTAATAACGTAGTTATTGATCTCGATCAACACTTGAACTTGGTAGCTTCATAAGACGCAAATTTACTTCTGTAATTACTGGTAAAATTACAAACTTGACTTTTGCAAGTAGAAATATAGTTCACAACCTGGTTTCACGAGTTTTATATTTTTTTTCAAAATGTAAAAACACGTACGACCTATACATTGGCGTTCTTGTCACTTATCATCAAACGAAAAACACAATTAAACAAAAAAGTTTAATTACATTTTATTAAAACGATTTCATTAAGAGATTATTTACAAAGCGAAACCACATTTTGTAATTACCGATTCATTAAGCAACGGATTTTAATTACGAACCCTTATTTCACATAGCACATGTGTGAGAAACAGAATGGGTCCAGCACACTGTAGTGGGATGCTGTTAATCTCTGTATTGACAATAACCGTGTATGTAAATCCCACCCTCCCCCACTCTCAGCTGCTACTAAGATAATTACCAAATGCCAGTGCAGGTATTAACCAGTTGTCTCATAACCTTACATCATCATAATTTGGATAATATCTTAGTCACATTAAACTAAACTTTAATTACACTAGAAATTCATCAGAGATTAAAATGATGACGTAATATTATACTGAGTTGGTAGAGAAATAAAATGGCGGCTGTTGAAAAAATAAACGATGTCGTCTCTTGAAGAAATGTGTAATATTCCTTTTTAAAAGTGATTGTAAAACTGTAGCCCATTTTAATATTTTGTTATGTAAGTGAAAATAAAATAATTATTGATTTACAACTGGACAGAAGACAATTGATGAGGTATGCCTGTCGGATATACCGGAGCTCGCACAGACAACGTTAAACACTCCGGTTTACTTGTTCAGGTGGGTCTGTTAGATAAATCGTTACCAAATGCACATGTGTCATGCGAATAAATTCTAGAAAACTCTCTCTTACATTACTACCTTAAATTAACATGACACTATACTGTAAATAGTTCAGTTCTTTATTATATTGATTTAAGAGCGGGTAAGGTTACAATTCTTTTTATTTATTTACCGTAATGTACAACGTATTAGGATTATTGTGTGAAAATTTGAAGTCGATTGGAGTAAAACTGTCGGAGATAAAGAATTTTAACTTCACCTCTACTTAGCTTTTTCAGAGTCGGTGTCCTCTCTAGCTCAAAATCTACTGCACCGATCCTTTTGAATTTTTGCACACTCTTCCTTTACATAAATGCCGAGGTAACGCTGTCGAGTTTTTTTTCTTAATGTTAACGTATCTTAAAATAACAAAGTATCTGATTTTTTTATGAAAAAGTGCTCTAAAAAATTGAAATATCAATAATAAAAAAAAACTCGACTGCGTTATTCTCTGAAACTTATCAACTAATGAATTCATTTCGGTTTTTTGATTTCAGATAATCCAGTGATGAGTTATGAGTAACACCGCAATGTTACTTTTTTTTGTGACGTCTGCGGAGATTCGCTGTCAATGCCTCATTTCTTGACATTTATTTATGAAAATTTCACAAAGTATTACTTAAATATTATTTCATCATGTAGTAATTATAAAATTAATTATATACTAACTGTGTCGTCAAAAAACATTATCAAAAATATGCTATTTTTTTATCGTTTTGACTATATTAAACCTCAAACTGCAATGTATGAACAAATACCTTGATATTTCTCATTTTCAAATAACAACTTCTTGTACTACATAACCACACTTGAGCTCATTATATATTCCGGATTGTGTAACATGTTATTATTAGATGAGATACTTTTTCTTAGAATTGAAATTAAGCTAGGATTACATCTTATTATTAAATAAGTAAAAGTTAATTTACTTTGATAAAGCCACACAGTTTGAGAGCTTGAATAACATGCTTGAAAAGAAAATGTATAATAATGATGCAAATTGAAATAAAGTGTATACAGAAAAATCTAGAGGAAGGCAAAGTGAGATCTATGCGATATGTGTATGTACACATTGCACAGAAGTCAAAGAGCAAAGTAAGCGGGGTGGTAAGGGGGATTTCTAGAAAGGGGGCATATAATAACTTTTATCAAGAAAGATAAAATACAGAGAAAAAAACCATTAATGTTAAAATGTGCAAATTATATACATATATACACCACTGTGTGAGTACTACATTTTCCGTGGAAGTTACATATACGTTGAAAAGTGTAGCTGTATTTGCCACTGTGTGGTGGTTCTAATTACGCCCACGCTTCGTTATTTCTCAAGTATCTCAAAATTATAATTTCCAGCTACTTAAGACATTTTTGTTAAAGGAATCGACACAAACTGAACTTTGAATTGTGTTAAAATATGCAACAGATCCAGGTGTCCCGGTACTTATTTAGAACATTAAAAAGAAATAAAAAAGAACTAAAAAATAATTTGCGAAATATTTGTTGAATAATCTAAAATCGATGTTCAAATAATTTATAATTATTGATGAGCAATATTTATTAGCTGATGAATGAACAGCTTTGGATTTAATTGATTAATCGCATTTATTCCCACGCGGAACGAAACTGAAGTCAATTAATAAAGCAATTTACAAATTATCACTTCCATAATCCCTTTATCCGTATTTCACATTTGTGGACTCTTTTGACTGTGATTGTATTTTAGAACCAGAGTTGTCAGCTGGTTTTAAAGGGAACAAGTGAGGCATGAGAATAATATTTATTAAAGAATAACGTTAAAATATTTCAAGTTTCAACTTGCAAACGAATCACATATTTTTTAAAATATATAGTCATTCGTTAAATTGATCTGTAATATATTCATCTCTTTTCTTCAACAGCTAATTATTAGATAATCGAACAAAGTGTCTCAAGCTCGTCTTTATCTGTAACACATCATCGACATAACCCTAACACTAAATTCATTTGTTTACTTTACAAATATTTTTAAAACAATATTGCTATCTCTTTCTTTTACATATAAAAATCTTAAATAAAACTATGCACTACTCTAACACATTATAATAATTTTTCTCTAAAAATAAACATTTCATAATAATAAATAAAACAAGGATCGCGCAGGTGGTCAAATGTAAACAACACACCGATGCGTTGTTGCCATATTTACATAATAAAAATTAAAATAATGTTTAAATAAATTTACAATGTTGCACGATCAAAATATTTAAAGACTTATGGATTTAATTAACAAAAATTTTATGATCTGAGATGATTTAAACTTATTATTTCCAAGCAAGAATAATGATATTTATAGTAACTTGAAACTGGTATCGATACAATTAGTCTAACCCAATAAACCCAATTGTAAAAAGTGTATGTCGACGTATAGAATTGAAATAAATGCTATAGCGCTGTAACTATTCAATTGTCGCGATAGAGCATTTCCTTGTTATCCAACCAGAATCCGGGTCATCCTTTCAAAAGATCGTACTTGTACATACCACGAATATTTCAACTGACTGAATACTTTAAAGTAACTTTTATCACATAGTCTGTGAGCTCACAACCTGTATTTGTTACCTACTTTATATATTAAGAAATTTTTTCCAACAGCTGCTTATTGCAGCCTATAAGAAACACTATACGATCGATAGCTTGGAAACACGAATTACAAATAAACACTATTTTTTTTAAATGAGTTTTTTAATGTTCAAAAATATATAAAAAAGTTTTAACAAGTCTGAAGTTCAGCTGTGATTATCCCCACCCCTACTGTTTCACCGCTTACAAATCAGAAAGTGAACTGAGTATTAATCTTTGTAATAATGGAATATGTATATACAGAGTACTTTAGACGAATGCGCTGAGGGTCTCTGTGTGACTTACAGTCAACTTAATAAATTTAATGGATTTAATAGAATTTGAGAACTTTTTTATTTTAAGGGAATAATTAAAGGAAGAGATTATTATATGTTACATCCAAATTTAAGTAAGAAGAGATGGTTTGGTTATAAATGAGTCCCGCAAAATTAAATCAACTATAATCAGAATCAAAAGTAATCATTGTAAAACTTTAGCTCACCTGTACAAAATTAATATTAAATCTGACGATAGATGTCAATGTGGTGAAGAAGGAACTTTGGATCATATTATATTTGAATGCATAAATTATAGTTTACAAAGATCAAAATTCAATAGTGAAATATTAGATGTGATTAATACTTTTCCTGTTAATACTAAATTTTTGTTAAGTGATTCAAACTTAATTAGTGAAATATTTAGAAATTTGTAAAATTGAATTATAAATTATAAGAGATGTATAAAAAATGTTAGATGGTGGCTATGACGAATAAAAGTCAAGACAAATAAATAAATAAATATAAAAAAAAAAAATATTTTAAGGGACCTCTATTAGCAATTGTTGAAGAAGCTCATTGTTTTCAGCTCCCCGTCTAATATATTCTGAATATACTAGCTATCAATAAAGATAAATATATGAGATAAAAAGATTTATTTATACTTTTTCTGTATATAGAAATCTTTTACGTATATTGGAAATATATTTTCACATATTATGAAAAATATATACTCTATAACACCACCGAAAACTAGGCCATAGTGTCTGAAAACCATGATGCGCTACAGCCAGCATTACGAATTCAACAGTTAAATAACTAAATATATATTTTTGATTTTGATATTCATACAAACAACTTTTTGCACTTGATATATAACAATATGGAATGAGGGTATATTTATAAAATAAGCTTTGAATTATTAAATGAACTAAAAATATAAATATAATTTCTCATATAGATGAATAATAAATCTGTATATATGAAATCTCATTTATTTCAAACCATAAATTGTTTATTGAAAAAAATTTTTACGGAATATTACAGGAAAATCTTTTAAGACAGTCCAGTATGCAGTCGCTCTCATAGTGTACTCTCGTTACATACGTTTTCAGTATGGTGTATTGGAGTTATTCACAGGTAAAAAAAATATATTTGGGTACGTTCAGGAAAAAAATTTCGTATTTTAAAGCTTAGGTGGGGTAATGCATTTTGCTTCTGAAACTTTCGCTTCCGTTTTTGATCCAAAATGCCTTCGAAACGGACTCTCTTTTTTTTTGTTGTCTATAAGTCATCCTATATCGCCCAAATTTCGATTTCTATTCTAGGTCGAGTTCTAGAATATCGTATTCGCATTTTGTACGTTTCGGATCCAAAATGTAACTGTATTTGGTAGAAATATATGTGTTTATTTATTGTAGCAATTAATAAAAACGTGATTAATTGCAACGAGTGTGATCAATTTAATTTTAACGATATTCTACAATTTAATATTTCATATTTTCTGCATAGTACATTAATTTTCCCATAAATTAACTTTCCCCTTTTTCCTTTTTCAACTCTTTTGCATTACTAATACATCTCCGTTACTAACGTTAACATTTTTCTTTTTCGATTTTTTAAAAGTCTAATTTTAATATCAGAAACTCATTTGCTTCAGATTTCCATACAGAAAACTGAACGTAACGTCGGGTAACTTGAATAATGGTCTAAGGCCTGTCTCAGTATGACACCGTATTAACCGCTACTACGCTTTACCTATCCGAACCCTGTAAATGTAATGAGATCGCTCTGGAGCTCTCAGACTGCACGCTACAAAGCAGTCCGAATACGGGCGGCACTACCTCGCACATTAGAACCGAATAAAGGCGAATTTTATCCAAGCGTTAACACTACTACAACGATATCCTATCCGAACCTTTGTAAATGCAAACAGCCGCCTAGACTGGAGGGGATACCTAACATCGCTTGTTCTTTCGCTGCAATACGGGTCTTTTCGGATCTAATCGCGACATCGCGTATGACGAGTATGTTCAGCATGCTTCAGTTTATGTTTGTATTTCAGTGAATCATGGACCAATACATAATAAGATAATATACCCTTATCTTATTATCCAAGCACACCAGATTTATGACGTAAACATCAAAAGGATGCTGTATCATAAATATAGATAAATAAATTAGTATAAACATGTATTGTGACACACATAGGCGGTTTGCTTTGTAGCTCATCCAACACGCCGATTTACGTCCGAATACGCCGTCGCTTAAATACGGTCCCATACTGAGACAGGCCTAAGTCTATAATGAGATTATACTCGTACAATATTATATTTAACTAACTCATGTCTTGGACTAATCCCCGTAGCGTTAAACATCCCCATTGAAAGTTATAGGGTGGGGAAAAGGGAATCATCGGGAAATGACAAACATTACTTTAAATTGAAAACTTCATTCACGGCTGCTGGAAAACACGGTGGTTCTTGAGACGCGGCGCGACTCTATGAATATTGGATTTCTCACAGCCTAAATAGGAGACGATTTTATGGATGTCTTTGAATGTGAACAGACAAAGAAAACAGAGGAGGGATTATTCATTTTGATGCTTACAAGATCAATTCTTCGATAGCAGTAAAATTTATTTCGATGTAGTTATGAAATGAAGCAGGTGAATATAATAAACTGATTGTGAATAATGTTTGATTTGATGTATTTATTGATTTGGGAACGCTGATTAATACATCTTATGAATATAACAGAAACATAACTAAAGTAATTAACAAGGAGATACAACAACAGGAAAGAATGGAAAAAATCGAGAAGAGCAATTACAACACAAGATATAAAATGATTTTGGAGAGAGAGATACCACATTACTTAAGAGAAAAAAACACAAAAAACATGAGAAGGATTGCCAGATTTAGATTGGGAAATGAGGAAAAAGGAAACAGATACTGGGAAAGTAGTGAGGAAAGAATGTGTAGAGTGTGCGGAACGGAGATTGAAAAACTGAAGCACATTAAGTTTTCTTGTCAGAAATACTATCTAATGGCATAATACTTAAGCACAATGATATGTAATTTAATGAATTAAGGTAGAAGACTATAGTGTCCAATGGCAAAAACATTTAAAAAAAAATACTAATAATGGATTAAATGGATTAAAGTTTGTATAAGTTTGACGTATTAATTCACTAAGGGCCGGTTTTATGGTTTTTTATTTACTTCGGGGTTACGAAACCCCGAGTTACTTTAGTTCGGTACTTATTTTTGTATCGGGTTTTATCATCCAAATTTAATCCCGTGTTAGTTAGTAGAGACGTAAACCATATTTTAAGAAATTCGAATATTTGTTTACAGTTGTAAATCCATGGGAATGCAAGATTCAGTTTAATTATTGTTTTAAAACATTTTAAAAATGACGGATTTCTCAACTTAGTACTATATTTGTATAATAGCTAATCTTCCTCATCATCTGTTATTGATAATTCATTAAGGTCACTCACAAAATTCATAATAAACAATAATTTAATATTATAACCTAAAATATTATAATAATGATAGCTAAACTGGCTGAGATAGCATGATATTTTATCTCTGTTGCACACTTACTCCGGGTTAAATATTTAAACCTTGATTTATGACGGGATATCTTACTCCGCGATTTTAGTTCCGAGTTAGCGTTAATCCTTGATGATAAAACCCATTTTTCGTTTAATTCGGGAGTTAGCTATTTAGTTCGGTAGTAAGACGAACCATAAAACCGGGCCTAAGTTGTTTAATATGCTTCGCTTAAAAATTTCGGTGCTAGACAAAAAAAACAATTTTTATAAATGTATATTATATCCCATTGAAAGATTTTTACATAAAACGTTGGCTAAGTAAAGAAATTTATTTTAATTTCAGTACGTTTTAATATAATTTCCTTTTTTCCGCTTATTTCTGATTCGCTGCCTTTCTATATAAATCAATTCGAATATAATTTCCCCGCTAGAACGGCGCGACGGAAGCTTCTAGCCTCTAGCATCCATGGAGTGCGGTGTCTGCAGGCAGTTATCCAAATCATGAGAGTTATTAATATAGCACAACTCAAGGATCTCTCCAACGGTCCAATCAGTTGGCGAAGTTTGCAATAGATTATCTTAATTGTAAACGTTATCGATATCATTAAATATAATAACCTGCAGATGTTTCGAAATAATGTTCGCAGAGGTATTAAAAGATATGATTGTCAAAATTTGGGGCATTATACACTTCTCTATGGAATTTATGCAAGCGCAGGCTGACATAAAACGGACGTAACACAATAGGCTTGTGTCCTATGTCTTAATTTCTATAAAATTGTACTATATATTGATAAAGTTGCCTACTAGAAATGTTCAATTATTTTTTAATAGCACCTTTTATGTCAGGAGATATTAATAATTAAAAAAGTCATTTTGTCTCTTTAATTATTAAAGGGATTCAACGTTGTAGAATACTCCAAGACATTTGACATCACGTCCGCATATAACAGAGAGAAAATAACTGACCTACCTTTAATAGTACAGACATGTTACGTCATAAATATGGCCGACCATTTCTAGCGCTAAAACTACAATTCGAATTTTTAATTGCTATATCTCCGTCAACATTTACATATTTATTAAAATAAAAACGCCAATACACATTTATTAACACCAATTTCAATCAACAAAATTGAAAAATCAACCCCTAAAAATTAATACACAAGCCCATTTTATCGCAGTCAAAGAAATATAGACACAACACCATTTTAACATATTGAAGAAACAGAGAACATCTTCACGCTTATATATTCATCTCGTTTACTCTTACCTAAGAAACTATAAGTGTTTCTCGCTTACTCATTGATAGATGCTAACCGAAATTGTCTTAGACTGACTAGGAAATTAATTATTTTTAAGACAGTCATGTCTTTAGTATACAAGCACTCTTAGTCTCACTAGTTAGTTTACTTTGACAGTTAAAGACAAAAAACGGTATATCGTTCGGTCGACCTTATATAGGGAACTATCTCGGCTATTTCTCTTTAACTGCCTAACTAAGCTAACTTTTGTGATAACTAGTTATTTTAAAAGATCTTAAATGTAATGTAGAGTAAAGGTTTTATTTGTATTGGCTTTCAACAGGTTCATGTATTAGAGTATTATCAATATCTATATTTAAACGTTAAATAAATTAAATTTAAAAAAAGTTTAATACCTATTTCGATTATTTGCACGCTCAACAAATCTGAATACCGTATTGTACCAGCACAAAAATGATTCGAGCGATAATTAAATTTCAGATAAAGCATCAATCAATTGATTTTCACGACGTGCTTTTCATTATGGTGTAGCATACTGTCATCTCGTTTAAAATTCAATACATCTCTAATTTTGATCCGTTATCGTCCAACACACTATCTATACATGTACTGGCATAGGTGTACATATAGCTATACACGCTGTATTCATGTTATTCTCGTGTATCATTTAACAATGGTCGTTGAACTTCCCTCCTAGTTGATTCTCCACCCGAACATTCGTCCATCGTTTTGTAACTTCTGTAATTACCTGGAAGCTATGATGCCAAATACAGAAATTCTCTGCTAAATTGATGTACACTCAAACACAATGTACAAGGTGTTAAACACATCAGTGTCAGTTGTAAAAAAAGCGATGGAAGAGATTGAAAGAAACAAGAACAATCTCACGGTTAGTGTACTAACTTCTAGTGTAAATACTTCTAAATTTGTATTAGCCTTAGTTAAACAAGCGGAAACAAAACGCGAATTCTGTTTTTAAAACCACCGGTTTTAATTCTACGCGTAAAAAAATCTGTAGATTTCTACGCACTACGGAATTAATTCTGCAAAACCCATATGTTGCTGTCGGTGTATATCTTAGGAAGCAGTATGCCAGTTGTCACTGCATCTCTTTGAACATCCATTAACATGACAAGATATATAAATACAACAGTATAAAAACATTTCTTTGCGGGGTCAAGTACTGCATATAACCTCAGATGAATTTATCCAAAGTTTTAGTATACAGAATTATAGCCCCGTAGAAAAAACATAGCGGAGCTTATGAGCAGAGGCAGCCTTTGATGGTGGCAAGCAGGGTAACAGCCCGGGGCATCGCATTCTCGCGCAACAACCCAAGTACAAAAATTCATTACTACATATGTATTTAAATCTCGCGCCTCACTCTTTAGAAATCTCACTAGAATCACTACGTATATCTTTTAAGACATTCATGTACCTTAGTTTATCATCATTAATATTTGTCGTCTTTGTGCTTGTTAACTTTTATAAAACTTCCAATATAAAATTTTATTTCTCATCAATTATCATCAAAAATACTTACTTATAATTTACATAAATTATACAAAGAACAAGTGCCTCGCAAAGACCTGGGACCTCGCAATGGCTAAGGCCGCCCCTGCTTGTGAGTTTACAACTTTATTAATAAGTACTAAAATTTCGTTTCCTGTATTTTATAATTTCCTGGAACACAAATATTTGATACTTTTCAAGATGGGCATAACATCCTGTATTAAACATCTCCTTTTGTCATATTAGTTTCCCAATCTTTCATTTCACGTGAAGATTTTGAAGAAGCATGCAATAAGACATTGCAGTCAGTCAGTCTCTTAGGAGTTTCTGATTTTGGTACAAAGGTACCAATGGTCTTCAAGATTGGGAGATACTTCCAAAGGGAATTCTACAAATTCCTTTGATAAAATGACATGTCTCTTTTGTAATTGATTGTATTTCCCTAGATGCTAGAGAAATTTATAAGTATGTGTGTATCATGATTGGAACTGTATTAACTATTGTTAAAACGAAAACGTATAGGGTACATAAGGAGAAAAATCAATTTAAGAAATGATTCTTATGTGTTTTACGTCAATGTAATTAATGAATCGTTTTTCGAAGTTTTATATTATATCAGTATAGAACAGAAAGTAATATGATCAGGAAAAGTTGTGATATATACTTGTATTAAAATATCTTATTAATTGTTATTAACCAATATTCAATTTACATACATATTCTGTTTTACTTTATTAATTTAATGTTTTTGCCATTAGCCAATATATTGTTCTGCCTTAAATCATTAAATTACATATCATTGTGCTTAATTACATTTGTGATCCTTATTATATCTAATCATTTCGAAAAGAATGAAAATAAAAACAAAACAGATAAATATAAACCCTTACTGCTTCCCTCATTCCTGCTACTTTCTCTCTTGTTTCTAGTCTGCCATTCCTTCTCTTTCCTTACTCCTTTTCTCTATCTCCGCCATCCACCTCTTCTCTTCATTGCCTTCCATTAATAACTGCGCAATATTCTTTTCACTTTTTACCTTTTTCTCACATGAATACTTAGTGTGCCACAGCGTTTCTATCTCCGTCCTGCACACTCTGCTATATGTTCCCTTTCTCTTCGTTTCCCAATCTAAATCTTGCGATTCTTCTCATGTTTGTTGTGTCTTTTTCTCTTAGGTATTCTGGTATCTCTTTCTCCCAAATACTCTTGTATCTTTTATTATATTTGCTTTTCTCAATTTTTTCCATTCTTTCCTGTTGCTGTATCTCCTTGTCTCTGCTCCTCTTCCACACTTGTGCCTTCTTGTTATATATGTACATATACAATACATATATGTTTTATATATGGAAGGGAACAGATAGATGGCAGAAATAACTAGAAGAAGGAAGACTGAAGCTTTTAAATCTTTTTAAAATGTATAAAACCATGTATTTTCTTTTAGATATTAGGAGAATTAATGGTTTTGTTAGAAGGAAATAGATATATATTTAAGGAATAAAATGTATTGTACTATGGCAGAAGAATGTAATACCGAAAGGTAAACATTAAATAAATAAATAATAATAAATATTATATGTACATATATAAAATGTAATACATGCGTATGCATAATTTAGCTAACGACTTAATTTTGAAATTAATTATCCATAATATTGTAAAGTATTAATTATTTGCTAATGACCAAGTTTCAAAAGGTTGTACAAGTCAAAAAGGTCTTTAGTTCCGCGTCAGTTACTACTGATGAATAAAGGAAAGGGTCATATACGTTCATCTAAAGGAGATATGTTAATACAATTACCATGTCGTCATTAAATTGAATTTGGGCATTAATATGTCAATAGCCTTTAATAAATCGCATATTTGATGATACCAAAATATTTCAACAGTTTTTTAACAAAGAAATAAACGAATATCATTCTCCTAAACATAATAATTCACCATCTAAATTAATTATTCGTTTTAGCTGTAATATTCAGAGAATAGTAAGATATTAACAGCAATAAGAAATCTCCAGGGAGTGGCAATGCTATTCCAGTGCAACAGCAAGAGCAGATAACAAAATACTCCAGCAGTTAATTATACTATTGTCAGGGAAATAATATCATAGCCACTAAGGGCTGAATACAAAAGAGGGATTAAGGAAATTGAAACTGTACTTATCAGAAATGAGGTATCTCTTTAACTTATGGGTATAAGAAGAAGGAAGATGAAATGACTGAGTTTAAAAGTTGTGTTTGAGATAATGGTTTGGTAGGAAATCAACATGGTGATTAATCATATAAATGGCATCAATCTTTGAAACAGTTAAAGCTGCCTTCCGGAGTTAAGGGCTCGTTGAAGATAAACCTCTCTGATTTTCTTACAAAAAAATGTGGTAATTACCAGCGGATTTTGACTATGTATAAGATTATATTATTCTCTAAGTATTACAATTGTTACATTTGTTTATTTCTGTTGTTCAAAATTAATGCTGGTAACTAGCATGTTGCAAACTTCACTGGACAAACGGAGAAAGATAACATAGTCTTAGGATAATCGCGTCTAAAGTGTGAGTTCGCCTTAACTCATTTTAAAGAACCCTTTTTAAATTTCTAAAAAAGTTTGTTTGCATATTTATAATTTCTTCATCTAAATTTTTCAAAAATGTAATAGACGTTTTTTCAATGGAGGAGTTTAAAAAATCTTTCCTCTAATTTTAAAGATTCATAGACATCAATTTACAGGTTTAAAGTTAGTGATAATAAGAAGCAATAGAAATAAAACAATAAAATTAACAACTAGATTAAAACAACAGGTAAAATGTAACGAATACCAAATCAACAACTTCTTTAATATTAGTTTTACAATAAAACAATTCTTTATAAATAGTTTCAAAACTTATATTTGACAAGATACACCATCGTTGTTATTTATGAAGACATTTAAGCTTTGTTCTAAAAAGTGTCATCATTTACTTTCGAAAGTTTAGCAAATCTGTACCATGGTGGAGACAATAAGTACATTTAAGTTTATTTCCGCCACTTCAGATATTATATTTCTGTATGTATGCCTACACAGCAAAGTTTTCCCACGCCAGAGAATGAAATGTCTGTAGCTATAGTATAGCTATTTCAGTCTTCGGCAAACTGTACTACGGATATAACTATGTAATAGATTCAGATTCTATGTCAGTGCTTCTGAACCTTTTAACGCCCTTAAACTTAAAACTTAATAGTGCATGGGCAGTTAAAAAAAGGAAATAATTCTGCAAGAAAATACATCCATTGATTTTTTTCAAGCCAAAACATAAACCAATCATTTGTTTTCTTTATAAGTATTTTTATAATAATATTGCTGTCTCTTTCTTTTACATATAAAAATCTTTAATAAAACTATACACTGCTCTAACACATTACATTAACTTTTCTCTAAAAATAAACAATGCATAATAATTAATAGAAGTTAATCCAGATAATCCAGAGGTGTGTAACGCACCGTTCGAAACATAAAACACTTTTTAATTTTTATTTTGGTTTTGAATTTGGCGCCTAATCTGACCCCTTCCACATTATCAGCAACCAACATATCAAGTTTCAACTAGCAAACATTTTGTTAAATTCAAATATATATGTAGTTGCAAGAACTTTGTTAGATCTTTCTGGAAACTATATTCATCTCTTTTCTTCAACAATTAATTATTAGGCAGTCAAACGTGTCTCAAGCCCGTCTTTATCTGTAACACATCCACTGACATACCCCTACCATTAAATTTAATTATTTACTTTATAAATATTTTTAGAATAATATTGCTGTCTCTTTCTTTTACATATAAAACTTTATTAAAACAATGCACTGCTCTAACACATTACAATAATTTTTCACTAAAAATAAACTTTGCAAAATAATTAACAGAACTTGTTATGACTTACCGGTCATTGATCTCGGTGCAGGTGGTTAAACATAAACAAAACACGATGCGTTGTTGTCATATTTACATAATTAAAATTAAAGCAATGTTTTAATAAATTTACAATGTTGCACGATCAAAATCAACGATAATAATAATTTTGATTCTAATAAATTATTCTTGTTTAAAATCGTAAATGTTAGTTTACGAACATTCTTTACACTAAATTCTAAGGAGCGAGTTAAGAACCACTGTTAGAACGTTTCGTTGGAAAGGAGAAGCAAGAATAAATTAAACAGTATTGAAAATATTAGAAATGCAAACTGTTATAATTTGAAACCCGAAACAATAAAATTTTCCTTCTTTTTCTTTATTCGCTTTCGTCTTTAAAGAAATTTCAAAAGTACTGCTATAAAATAAACGTTGAAACGAGAACGCAGGTCGATAAAAGTAAAATATAATACTGACCCCTAATATTAATTTATACTACACTCATACAGTTCTCAAAGCAATAGGGAAAGTCTTGCCAATCATCCTGGCTAATGTTCCCTTCCCACTTCGAAAGTCGACCATGCAAAGGATGCACAGGGTGTTCAACAGGATGCTGTATCTCAAGTGCACTCGTGTGCTGCACTACCAAATACTTTACACATTCGAACTGCATGTGACATCACAATCGCTAGTTGCTATCTCTTTTATACAACAGAGCGTAAAAGAGATAGCATATTCAAGATAGGACTCTGTTAAGTTTACAGGTTACCAACCTTACAGCTCATAAATCTCTGCTATATGTATTAATATATCAAAATATCAAATATTATTTACGGCTATGTCAAGGAATAATAAAATTTCAATATTATGTCTGCCGTAACAGGGTTAAATAAAATAAAAACTTATTATTCTTTGACTTGACTTGATTATTTCAACAAAACATTTCCATAGCACTGACCTACTCAACAAATAACTGACGTTAAAATGCATTTACGTCATACAAATATGTCCGACCATTTCTAGCGCTAAAACTACAATTGAAATTTTTAATTGCTGTATCTCCGTCAACATTTAGATATTTAATAAAATAGACACGCCAATACACATTTATTAACTGAAAAAAGATAGTCATCAAATAAAAGAATAAGAAAGTATATAATAACAAAATTTTAAATTTTTCAGCTTGTCACCCTGTCTGCGTCGGTACTATTAAAATTTTGATCATGGTATGGGTAACGTAAAGGGACAACCGCTGTGACTTAGAAATATGCTGAGCGCTCAATAAGAAGATCGTAGGCCGTAGCCCGTAGCTCGTAGACCGTGAAACGTTAAATATAGGACTATTATATCGTAGCGCATAATCTCCAGTTATAACGCTCTCTTATTATGTGTATCAACGCAAAAGGAAATTGAATGGTAGCAATTTTCATCACCCCCGTTGAACGCTTGCGGTTGAACACTCGCAGTCTAAAATTATTTTGTGGAAACCTCACACACTGAAAACATGCACACGTATGATATGCATATAAGTATGTATACTAATACATATACAGCAATGGATTTAACCACAGGCGCACAAAGCACGCCGGTGGACCTAACGCGATCGAGGGGCCACCTCGAAAACTAATTGTGGCTAGATACAATTGCAAACATTTTAGCCACTTGCGCTTTAAGGGGGAAGTAAGGTTTCAACTTTTTTTTATTTATTTATATTATTGTACAACATATTAAGTTTATTGTGTAAACATTTTAAATCGATTGGAGTAAAACTGTCGGAGATATAGAGTTTTAAGTCTTTACCTCTCTGGTCTGCTTTCGTGTTACTTTGAAACTTTTACAAGCTTTTTCAGAGTCGGTGCCCTCTCTAGCTCAAAATCTACTGGACCGATTTCTTTGAAATTTTGCACACTCTTTCTTTATATAAATGCAGAGGTAACGCTGTCGAGTTTTTTTTTATTTTTTAATTTTAACATATTTTAAAATAGCAAAGTTTCTGATTTTTTTCATGAAAAATCGGTATTTTGACTTTTCGGTGCTGTAAAAAATTGAAAAATCAATAAAAAAAGAAAAACTCGGCAGCGTTACCTGCAGAACCTTAGCAACTAATGAAATCATTTTGGTTTTTCGATCCCCCTTAAACTTCTCAGCGTTTTAGTTTCAATGACTAACATGATACATAAATGCAACATAGAGACTACGTAGTTTTCAGTTCTAGTAAACCCTGTATATAAGACAGTGAAAAATAGACGTGCTATTTATTTATAAAAGCAAACATTGCCGAACACACAAAACAAAATATATTACATGTGTCTAAAAGAAAAATGCAGTAAAATAGTATAATAGCATTTTGCGAACGACAAGAGACGAAAACATAAATTACATACAATAAACAATATCTTATAAATAATAGACTCCCATCCTATTCAAAAGACGACGAAGCGCCAAGAAAAATATATCAACATTATAGAACATTAACTTTGTATGACACATTAGTAATAGATGTACCACCTACGCTGCCATCTATTGGTGACAGAAAATGTAAATAGATTCAACATAATATTATAATATAATCCAGAGGTGTGTAACGCACCGTTCGAGATATATATTTCCACTCTATCAACAAGTTTCAACTTGCAAACATTTTTTTAAAATCAAATATATATGTAGTTGCAAGTATTTTGTTAGATCGTTCTGGAAACTATATTCATCTCTTTCCTTCATCAGCTACTTATTAAGCAATCGAACAAAGTGTATCAAGCTCGTCTTTATCTATAACACATCCACTGACATACCCCTATCACTAAATCCAATTGTTTATTTTATAAATATTTTTAGAAAAATATTGCTGTCTCTTTCTTTTACATATAAAAATCTTAAATAAAACTATGCACTGCTCTAACACATTACAATAATTTTTCTCTAAAAATAAACTTTGCAAAATAATAACAACTTTAAAAAAAACAGAAGTTGATATGAGTTACCGGTCATTGAACTCGGTGCAGGTGGTCTAACATAAACAAAGCACGATGCGTTTTTGTCATATTTATGTAATTAAAATGAAAGTAATGTTTTAATAAATTTACAATGTTGCACGAACAAAATCAACTATAAAAATTATTCTTGTTTAAATTTTATTGTGCATTAAATTAAAAAAAAATTTAGTTTACGAGAAATTTCAATTCAATTTTTGTAGCAATATTTCAATTGATTTTTAAAGATTTATTGCATACCCCTGCTATATATTATTCGCCGTCATATGTTTTTCGTTTTCCTAGATAAGATATAAGCGTTACAAATATGCCAAGGTTGTGCACCCAAGTAAAATGATATATTCTTACGTTATAAATAATAAAACAAATATAAAGGGTTAAATAAAATCCATTATGTTGAACTTACTATAAAGATAAATATAGATTTACAAAGATATTTTAAATGATGTAAAAAATAACGATAGATTATTAAAAGCATATATGCAATACTTAAATAATATATAAGACATTTTAGGATTTGTAAATTTTTAATTAATCATATTTGTTGCTTCTGAAATCAAACGAAAACGCCTAAACGATCCTAACTTTAAACTCGTTTTCTGAAGAATTTTACTTTTGTCACTTACATCCCATTTCATCTAGACGCCTAATATGAGGCTTATAGCACGACAACTACCATTACAACCAGAGTCCCACTTCTGAGTTTTTCCACCCAGATCTGACTTATTTTTATAGTCATCTGGGTGGACAGTTTCTTTCACGAAAACATCTCATTATCTGGAAATTTCATATAGGTTGAAGACAAATATGACTACTTATAATTGTCTTTCGCATACGAGAAAAGAAAATGGATATTTTCACATAAACTGCTGTTGTTAATTGTTACTAGATACAATAATTTTCGCGTGGTTGCTGAAAATAGGGTAATTTATAGCCAGACTGATATTTGTTTCTCGCGGAAATGTTTGTGTTTCTTCTGAGTTAATTTTAATTGCAATCTAGGTTTATTTAAAATTTGAGGCATTGGCTACGTACATGAATGTGCCCTTCTACGTCTAAAGGTCAACCGCCGCTGCTGAAGGATGAACTTCACAAAAAGACGCAAGAAGATAAAATACTTGAACCGTTATTTTATATACACTACAAATGCGTCATAAAGAGATTCATCTCCCTCAGATTTCTATCTAACACCGACATCGAATTCAAGACAGAGGGTCGATCTAAAGTGAATGGAATAGAAGAGTTGAACTTGAACGTAGAAGCTTATCCAAAGGGTTTAAGTAAACATTCTTCTATTTTTAGATATTATAAAATATGAATGTATAAGTTTTAAGGTTTTGCCAAGAAACTTGTCTGAGACGGATTCATATTTGTTATATTTATATTTCTGAAAACCAATCGCAATAATCAAACACTCTCGGATACAATTTATCAGGGATAGAAAATCTTTTACTATGTTCAAAAAAAACTAGATACTTGTTAAGGGAGGGGGTTTGTAACGTTTCAACTTATTTTCTTATTTATTTATATTAATGTACAACATATTAAGTTTATTGTGTAAAAATTTGAAATCGATGGGAGTAAAACTGTCGGAGATATAGAGTTTTAAGACTGTGTTACTTAGAAACTTTTAAAAGCGGTTTCTCACATTTAGCTTTTTCAGAGTCGGTGTCCTCTCTAGCTCAAAATCTACTAGACCGATTCTTTTGAAATTTTGCATACTCTTTCTTTAAATAAATGCCGAGATAACGCTGTTTTTTTTAAATTTTTAATTTTAACGTATTTTAAAATAACAAAGTTTCTGATTATTTTCATGAAAAATCGGTATTTTGACTTTTAAGTGCTGTAAAAAATCAAAAAGAAAAAACTCGACAGTGTTACCTGCAGAATCTTATCAACTAATGAAATCATTTTCGATTTCAGAAAATCCAGTGATGAGTTATGAATGGCACCACAATGGTTTTTTTTGTGACGTCAATTTCACAAAGTATTCTTTAAATGTTATTTTATCATGTAGTAATTATATAAATAACTATATATTATCCGTGTCGTCAAAAAGCATTATCGAAAACATGCTTCTTTTTTATAGTTTTGACCTTACCCCTACCATGCAGATTTGATTTATTTCCAAATTACGAAAACACTCTCTATACAAACTTAAACAGCTCGACGACAATAAGTTTTAAATGCCAGCATTCAATGAGTTATAGAAGTCAATAAAAATTTTCAATAGTTCTCGAATAAAACCAAATAAAATAAAACTTATTTCAGTTAAAATTGTTGAAAAAAAAAACTCTTAAAATAAAACTTTAAAAGATGAGAATCACCTGAAGGATTTGTAGATTCAAGTACATTGGGAGTAATGGGGTACGTCTGAAGTGGTACTAAGCAGAACGAGTAAGAGAGAGAGAGAGGTTTCAGTATTAACCACTTTCCAATAAGTTTATGGATGGTTCCAAGTTCGTAAGGCATCATCTGCAGAAGACATTCGTACAAACCTCTAACACTTAGTTGTGGTGTGGTATATGATATCATACACTAGCAAATATATACAGTGGTGTAACTGTATAGTCCAGTCGAAAATAAACTGTTATAAAATAAGCAATAACCACATACGTTCTTCTAAAAAACGACATAGAAGTGTTCCACACCCTGTATTGTGACGTATGCACAAAATACTTTTCAATATATTCCTATACAAAGAAAAGTCATTGTATAGTTTACATTTTAACATGAGTTTCTGGAGAAAATAAAATTCCAACCATGTCAAATGGAAAAAAATTGTGAAGGACGTAGTTTGAAATATATGTTGTTAGAATAGATGGAGTGGTATTAAAAAAGTGTCAAGTCAATAATGTCTGTCACGTCAATATGTATACGAGTGGGTGTAACAAATGAAAAAAGCGCGTGTAAATAGTAGTTATACGTATACGTCTGAAAATGTTCAGGAATGACATAGAGATAGCGCTAATATATTAAAAATGTATTGGACTAAAGTTTAAAGCTGGGATCACACGACATTGTACTGCACGTTTTTTACAGTATTCGATTTTAAACGTAAGATCAGCGGATGTTCACACGGTACATTTTTATTAGTAAAAAAGTATAACCGCAGTTTTCATATGGCAAAATAAATGTACTGAAATGTAAGAAATTATATTAAAAATTCGTCAAACATTTTCTAATACTAAACTTAAGCATATTTTCGATAATGATTTTTGACGACACAGTTAATGTATAATTATTTCTATAATTACTACATGATAAAATAACATTTGAAGAATACTTTGTGAAATTTTCATAAATAAATATCAAGAAATGTAGCATTGACAGCGAATCTCTACAGACGTCACAAAAAAAAGTAGCATTGCGGTGCCACTCATAACTCATCACTGGATTTTCTGAAATCGAAAAACCAAAATGATTTTATTAGTTGATAAGTTCCTGCAGGTAACGCTGTCGAGTTTTTTCTTTTTTATTGATTTTTTAATTTTTTACAGCACTTAAAAGTCAAAACACTGATTTTTCATGAAAAAAAACAGAAACTTTGTTATTTTAAAATACGTTAAAATTAAAAAGTAAAAAAAAACTCGACAGCGTTACCTCTGCATTTATGCAAAGAAAGTGTGTGCAAAATTTTAAAAGAATCGGTCTAGTAGATTTTGAGCTAGAGAAGGCACCGAATCTGAAAAACCTAAGTGTGAGGAAACGCGTTTAAAAGTTTCAAAGTAAGACGAAACCAAACCAGAGAAGTGAAGACTTAAAACTCTATATCTCCTACAGTTTTACTCCAATCGATTTCAAATTTTTACACAATAAACTTAATATGTTGTACATTAATATAAATACATTTATAATGTTGAAACCTTACTCACCCCACATTGTTTTTAATCACTCCATGTCTTAAGACTTTTGAAATGCAATCCATATAACAATTACATTAAAAACACAATAATATTTCAACAGCGAATACTATTGCATACTACACAATGTACATTCTCTAATAATGTTTAATATAATTCACAAAAACTTAAAGTACATACTAAGACCTCTTAAATTCAACAAGCTTCCAACAATATTGTTGCATTAAAATAAGTTGAGTGAAAGAAAGAAGAACAAGTTGTTCTTATTGTTTATGAAACCATTTTCAATTACTTTTCGTGCTTCTTACACAAAATACTTTATGTTTGTTTTAATTAAGTTAAACTACTTCTAGAAAACAATCTTTTTCTGAAAACAAGATAACAATACTGTAACATATAAGAAAAACCACAAGTGCATCAAATTAAAGAAGACAGTAAGTATAGGGTGCTTTAGATGATACAATACTTTTTGTTTACGATTCTGACAGTTCATATTTTTTAGGCACGTAGTATAGATGCTATAGAATGGTTGCTATGTTGTTCATCAATGAAAACTTATGAACATATAATGCACACATAAAATGTAAATAGATAAAATGTAAAGAAAATGAAGTAGGAAGGGCGAAAAAAGGACCGTGGTCCTAAGAAGCCCGTGAAGTATTAATAATAAAAAAAAAATTATATAATGCACACACTTTCGTTAAGACTGTCTTTAATTAAGTAATTAAGTGTTGTGTTATAAGCATGACAACTACCTTAATTAAAAAGATATATTAACACCAATCTGTAATCTCTTATGTAAGACGCCCTGTACTAAAATAGCAACAGGATAATTTGTTCTAAAGTTAAATCTCAATTACTAATTAAAAAGAAACTTATTCTGGGAAAAACAATATCGCTAACTTTAATAATCAGTATCTCATGCATTGAAGAAAACTTTAATAAAGTTCAAAAGTTTAAAGAAAACTCTGTGAGCAACGATAAGTATTACTGCCTTTAAATGAGCTTTATTTATTATAGATAACTCAAGAAGTATGTCAAAAACTACTAAGACTATAGTTAGACAAGACTTGGTAGGATGGTGACAAACCATCATTCAAAATAATAGCTAAAAGAACAAAGTCTTCAAAACTTTTCCTTTAAGAATTTAAAATATGCAAAATATTTTTTTTTCTTTTTTTTTGTTTCTTAAAGCTTTCTTAATTATAAGGGTTGATAAAACTTCAGAATACTAAAGTATGTCAAAACAATAGGGAAAACTTCTTTGTTGTTTTTATTTTAAAATGGATCAATAAATCTTTATTTTGAGTAGAATATAAAAGAGTGATGTTTTATAAGCCACCTCATTTACTATACCATTGTTAAAAAATGAAAAATATAATTCTTAATTGAATTTTTGGCCGCATACTTTATACTAAAGGGATGAGCAACCTTTTCACAAGAGAATGCACAACAATATTCGCCAATTGAAATGTTAATTTTATTTAGTAAGAAATAAAACATTTAACTAATTGCAGAACATAGAATTAATAAGTTCACCGTCCCTGGTATAGTGTAAGGACGCATTTATATACAAATATATGCGGGGAGGGTATTCAACAGCTTTCTAAGAACCGTTAAATTAGAATAATAGATGGAGCCATCATACATGGTTACAGTGCTCAGTCGTAGGATTGCCAAACGGACCGTGGTCGTTAAAGTTAAGTGCCTAGTTACTTCCAAAATGGCCGAGTGTGATAGCTAGGATTACTGAAATGACAGTTTCAGTAATCTTGTAAATCATTTACAGAATTCCCTGCATTCTCCAGTAGTCTCCAATTCTGAAGTAATTGACATTTGAACATCCTGTTCATTATACAAGAATTTTTAAATTCATGGATGAAAATAGTCTTTTTTAGATCAAACGTTGGTGATGTGTCCCACTCTCCGGGTTATATCTTGGAAACCGTTGATAATACGAAAAAGTGCATAAGATCAAATTTGTAGAGAATTTAATGCTCTACAACTTTACTAATAACTCTAAATGGCTTTTAGAGCATAGGAAACAAGATATCCGCAGGAAACAGATTTTGTGATCTTTTACCTTTAAAAATCAATATTCTATAAAAATTTTGAGATAACTTATATAATATATATAGTCCAAATCACGATAGTTCGACGGTGACTTATACTTAAAAGAGGTTATAAGAGCGTTATAAATTTATAATACGATAATGAATTTAATCTTATTCGTTTCTATATATATATATATATATATATATATATTATAGAAAAATAAATGAGTCAGTGCTTTTTAGTTATATCGACAGTTTATACCCCACAACTTGTTTTAAGTATGAGTCGCCGCCGAACTCTCGTAATTTGAACTATAGTATATAGCAATTCATTAATAAAGCCTTATCTCCAAATAGTTGAGCAATCAGTTATATGCAAAATTGAATCCTCTATATGATTTAATACTTAGATAACTCATAAATGCAACCAAATTGAATGGACTTCTTTCCTCATTTTTTAGTGGTCGATTTTTCATTTGTCCATTGAAATTGATGTTAATAAATGTGTATTGGCGTGTCTATTTTATTAAATATCTAAATGTTAACGAAGATATAGCAAATAAAAATTTGAATTGTAGTTTTAGCGCTAGAAATGGTCGGCCATGTTGTATGATGTGTAATGCTTTTTATGCGTCAGTTATTTGGTGAGTAGGTCAGTGCTGTGGTAATGTTTTGTAGCTGTTGGTAGTCGAAATAATCAAGTCCAATCAAAGAATAATAAGTTTCTATTTGATTTAACCCTGTTACGGCAGACATAATATTGAAGTTTTATTATTTCTTGAAATAGCTGTAAATAATATTTGATATTTTGATATATAAATACATATAGCAGAGATTTATGAGTTGTAAGGTTAGTAACCTGTAAACTTGTCAGAGTTCTGTCAAGAATATATCTCTTTTACGTTCTGTTGTATAAAAGAGAAACAACATAGCGGTTAGGAGGTCACTTGCTTTTGGAATATTGTACAACGTTGAATCTCTTTAATAATTAAAGAGACAAAATGACTTTTTTAATTGGTAATATCTCTTAACATATAAGGAGTTATTAAAAAATAATTGAACATTTGAGGTTCTAGTAACCCACTTTATTAATATATAGTACACTTTTATAGAAATTAAGACTTCTAGAATATATGTAACTCGAACATTGTTTTCGTCGTTATCGAAAAACTCAAGATCAGGAGATGTTTCACGATATAATTATACCCCGAGAAGCTAATTACTGTTAATTAATTAATAAAATTGGTCAAAAGATATGAAACTTCATGCACAATATTAAAATAATACTCATTTATTATTCCATCGTTAATTACATTACGGAATTGTTTCGCCCCAACACAATCTACAGAAATACCCAAGTTGCAAACTTTAAACGACCGTTGTTCCTTTCGCATTAATCGATTAAAAGGAATTTGTAGCAACCCGTTTTCCATCCCCCACCCACCATTCACTGCTTACCGTTCACCCACCATTCATTCTCCAAGCAGCATAAAACACTCGCGAGAGCTTATTTTCAACTGTATTGTGTCTCTATAAATTAATCATATTTATAATAAAGGTACTGGGATGGCAATAAATTAAAAACATAACAGCATCTTCAGTCGTTACTCGTTAAGAGGCGTACGAAATCCCGTTATTTAATTGTGTTAGAGTTTCGTGATATAAATTATCATCTTAAAGTTTTAGTCACTAAACAATGGACTATTTGCTTTATTGTTTAGTGCGAGAAAAGTTATTTGGTGAAAATATGCAACTACTGACTAAGTAAATCTTAGTATGTATATAATATGTTATACAGAGTTGTATTTAGCCTCCAGCGGGTACAAAACTGAAGTGATGTAGTCATAAATGTACCTAATCATAAAGCGTTTGTGATGCCCCTTTGTGGTGTGCCTAAATCCGTTCCTAATGTTATATATATAGAAAGTAAAAGTTTTAGAAATCGGTGGAGGTTTGTTTTAAAAGAAAAGTTTGCTATCAAACAACCGAAGGCATCAGCAACTAGGGGCATTGTGTTTTGAGAAAATGTAATCTGGTTGATATGCACATGCCCATAGTAATAATTAAGGTCGGTTCCACACTGAAGACAACTTTAACTTTGTCGTGGAAAGATATGCACAATTCTGCAACATGAGTAGTGATATTCTTCCATAGCCAGCATGAAATGTAAATTAACACTAAAGCCAAGCGAGCAGAGATCTATATAGCTCGAATAAAACGCATTGAATTTATCATATGATCTGTGGAAGACAAGGAAAGCTGGAGTTTTTAATTGTATCTGTATGGTTAACAGTATAAGGATGCAGGCTAAAGGAGAAGCTAGGAATCAGAGATAGACAGGTGCAACAGCACGAAAGAATGAGCAAAATGGATAAAAGCAGATACAATAACAGGTATAAACAACTATGGGAAAGTGTTGTGCCAGAGTATATGAGGTGAAAGGAAAGTGACCCGAAGAACGTTTGAAAAACAGCGAGATTTAGACTAGGGAACGAAGAAAATGGAAGTAGATACTGGGTGGACGGAGAAGAAAGAAAGTGTAGGATTTGAAAAGCAGAGATGGAGTTACTGGAGCACATAAGCGATGATTCAGCAATTAAAAGGGGGAAAGGAAGAAAACAAATGGATGGCAGAAGTAATTAGAAGAAGAAAATGAAAAAACAGAGGGTTTTTGTCTGAACAGAGTGATAGAGGCAAAAGGCAGGAAAAGGAAAGTGAGTCGGAGAGGAAGAAAGAATATTGCAAAGATGCAAACAGGAAGGGAGAGGGTCAAGAGAAGACGAAACAGAAAATACTTTTGGAAAGAGGAAGGTCTAAAGTTAAGTTTAATATTAAATTGAAATTCATTGAAATGTTGTAAATCCGAAAGGCAAACAATTAATAATATATTTAAAAAAAAGTATAATGTTTGTAGCAAATAGCATTTTGTTTAATGAGTGAAACGTAAGAAAGAAGGGAAACAAACGTATGGAAAGTGATACACCAGTATTTTATAAAGTCACCCCCAAATCGAAAGTTCACGGTAACAATATAAACTTTAAATAACAGTTAAAAACTTTCATCTCAGCAAAGCCCAAACTTAATTAATCTACAATTAAAATTCCCTTAATGATGTTTATTACACTAAAGATTAAAACAAAAGTGTAATTTTTAAATTTATTATAAATTTTAACGAACACGGAACGAAACTTGAGACTTTAACGTGGAATGACATCATAGATGTCGTTCTAAGTGAATTACGTTTTACGTGCTCTTAGTGTCTTTAGAATTACATGCAGAAAATTTAATTCCGAAGACATTCTTGTCGACATTCATCAAGGTTATATCATTATAATGTATTTTAAGTACTTGGAACACATACATTGTAACAAGAATTAAAAGTACGGGCTGAAAAATAGCTAGCTAGTAAAGTACTGAGAACAGAGAGCGCTGAGATGCGATTCTATAGAATATTCTTTAGAAATTTGGAATTATAAATATAAATTCCTTTTAAACTTGTCTTGACTTTTATTTGACATTAATACATTTCCTAAAATTTAGGTTAGAAATCGATAACATGTTTATTTATGCCATGTGCAAAAAGTGGCGGATGGAAACATGATCCAAGCGATTAAAAGCGTAAGAGCGTAACCTTGAAATTTCCAGACCTGTGTATACTACCGTAGAGGAGTTTTACTGCAGTCTAAAGTATGCTAAAGTTTCCTTATAGAATCACACTCAATAAACTCGTATAAACAGGTTCTGGAGTTTCAGGAAGACTCAGAAAGCCTGTGGGTCTAAATACTGGAACAATATCTGTCAGTATGTCACTGATAATAAAATGTTTGAAACTTGAAGCCGATATGCTAATGTATTTCACAACTTACAATGTTTCTTGTTCTTAGATATGAAACTTTCTTTTATATCTCTTTTAATACCACTTAATGTTTCAATTTTTGTTCAAAAATTGATGTATACAACAAATATCTATTGGGTGAAAACTTTAACAGCGGGATGTTTCGACGGAAATATCATACAATGACCTATTAAAGGAGAACTTCTTACTTAATTCTAATTGAGAAATATTGATGTTCTAAATTACGTTAAATTATTTTGAGACTCGTCTTCACTATCTAATACAATTATTCTGCAGAACAAAATGCATCACTTGCGAAAGATTTTGAAAAAGGTGTATAAAGCCGATACCAAACAATGCTACGAACACCTTCCAACGTTGGTCGCTTAATGGTTGGACGCATTGTGTGGTCGATCCTGTAACTAAGTATGTCTAATGCCATGTGTACAACGTTCACGTTGGAAGAAGTTCGGGCTGTTGTCGGTCTTTTGACTGTCGTTTAAATCGTCTAACAGAGGAAGGTTTTATACTTGAAGGTTTCTTTATTTGAAAGCTTTTGTTAAACAGCGTCAGTGTGATCAAACATTCGTTCCACCGTGTAGTAGGAAACTTGGCATGTCAATCTTCCAATATTTGACCCACACGTAGGAGGCAAGCATTTGAATCAAACGTTCACCACATCGTTGGGTGTCGCCTTAAACCGAAGCATGTACGTTTTATATTTCGAGAAACAAAAAAGTTTGAACATTGCATTTGTGTGTATTTTAAATTTTAATGATTATTAATACACCACTGGTAACGTGTACTAATACAAGTGTACATTATAAATCTGTATCATTTTGCACTCTCACAAAGAATAAAACTTGATACTGCTCACGTTATGAACGAAAATGCATGTATCACACTATGGTCCGGATCTCTGCAGCAGCAAGTACATCGTAGTACGCCATTTTTATGTCCAGACGTATAAACCATTTTATGAATACGATCGTATGAAATATATATAGAATTATTGTATATTAATAAACATTAAAATAAAATAATTGCGACAACGACATACTGCAAAAGTCGCAAGAAAGTGGTTGCAGGGTGAGAGAGAGTAATTGTTAGTTTAGTATTATTTTATTTTTTAATTAAATATGAAATTACCTTAGAAATTAAAGATATGATATAGCAGGCTGCCCGCAGCAGGTGACACAGGCCCAAAAATGTCCAGTAGTCACTGAAATGAAAAAGTCACTGTAAATAAATAAAAAAAAGTAGAGGTAACCAGAATCTTAATTGTACCTAAAAACAATGAATTTGCAATAAAACTAGAAAAGAAGTTGTTATAAGTGTAAGTAGTGACATATTTGTAATATTTTTAAATAAAATTCACATTTTTCTTCCATCATTCTACTAGAGTTCGTTGACAATTTCATCAATTCTGATTCGGATATAAATTTATATAATAAATATTTAAATCAGTAAAACGAGAAAATATATTGAATCGTCTTGTAGTATATTAAAGTAGTAAATCACGGAACGAATAGTAAATCCTTCGCGGGAAATGTAATGGAAAACTTCGTAAAGATATTTTCCTGTTACCTGTACTACTTCCAAGGAACGTGCTATGTACCATGAGATGTGTAGCCTTCGATATACCGGCACTCAGAGCTTGCACGAGTATTATTAGTTTAGTATTGTTTGTGGTACATAAGGAGTAGTAAGATAAGAAGACGACAATATGGTATACTTGTCTGTAAACAGAATGAAGTTTGAACCAATTGAAACGTGCAAGTTTTTTTTTTTGAACTAGCTTGAATATCTATTCGAAAAATACATATATATATAAACTTGACTTTGCCAAAATAAAATTCCATTTTAATATTATAATATTTGTCTTTAATTGAAATTAAATATATTTTCAGCGCTTTACAAATAAACCTGTTATAAAATTAATACCAGGTATAAAGCCCGTCCGATCAGTTTCTACCTGGTATAAATTTTATAACAGGTTTATTTCTAAGGCGAAATATGTTTAAGCGTTATTTGAACGACTTATTTTTAAAATGTAGATTCCTTTTAATCGATTTGGGAATTAAGTACTTAAGTTTGAGTATAAAGTTTGATATATATAATGTGGTAGAACGCAAATGAATACTACAATCATTGTTGATTTTATCATTATTCTTATCAGGTCGTGTTTACAAGCCTCTGAATTTTAAAGTACAAGTTCAACAACTCACTAAATAAAATTCGTTTCCACATTCGTTGTTATCACTATGTATATGTATGTGTGTGTGTGTCTGTTCCCGAGGTGTTACACCAACGGACGCACTTTATTCCTGTCAGTCAGTTTTCCTGTTTCCCGTGAAATGTTTTTCCGAGTTACATATTACACAGATAAATATCAGTGGCACCCAACACCTGCTCTCAACAAAAAAATATAAAGATATTTTGCTGAGAGTTATGAGGATAGACTTTACCAGTATTAGGTTTAAGTTAAGTTAAAAATGTATTAAGTTAAAGATGTAGTAATTTTCAATATTTTTGGTCGTTAATAATGTAGTATAATTATTAGTAAATTTGTGGAGCTAGTTAATGGACAATACAAGGCTAACACGATGACTGAAAAGAATTATACGCTGTTGTAACTAGATACAAGTATCTTAATTTTTAACGTAACTAATTAAATTAAATTTAAGCAAGGAAGACTTTTTCAAATATTTCTCACAAACCTTTAGAAGTAGAAATTCATTAAACGGTTTAAGGATTATATTTTCTCGAAACTCAGAGAGTTTGGTAAGCACTGTCTGTTTCCATATCTATGTTCTCCTAACCTATACATGTTACATACCTGTAAGCAGAAACGAGATGGTTGTGAGGATTGATCATTGTATATGTAAAAGGGATAAAGCAAATCAAGGGCGGTAGATATTTAGAGGGCTGGAAGGTATAAAATGTGGTTTTGAATTCATTCTCTAATACTGAATAGAAATGTTGGTGCTTTGTTATTACTTTGTTTAAAGTATTGATCATTTAACGCGGAGGTCGGTGAACTTTTTGCGTTTTACCACAAAATATATACGCTTACAACAAAAGTAGATCATAGTAACTCCAAGCAAAAGCTTGGAAGGTTTTCAAGAAACATTACTATGAGAGATGTTCTTAATATATACACAGTTGGAGACATGACTCAAAAACTAAGTGAAAAATATCAACAACGATTTTAACTTCATCCAAATGTATTTGTCATTAATTTATTAAACACACCCAAGATTGAAGCAACGCTTCCTGTACCCAGTCAATCCTTATTGATGCATAAGCATTAAGAATTTAGAATTAATAAGAGTAAAAAAAAATGACTGCATAGAACTGGTTTATTAGAAATATTAGAATAGAGAGTAATTTTCCTTGTACTATTATTAATTATCACGCAGTGGAAGCGTGGCGGGCCCATAGCATATTAATGCATAAGCATTTTTCTTTTTCTATTATTAATTCTAAATTATAAATGCTTATGCATCAATAGGCCTGAGGCTCCTGTGGTGCACACACAAAAAATGACAGTCTTTTGCAATTAAAACTTGACCTTATAACATTGCTTTTTAGATAAAATATCTAACCAAAAGTCTATTCAAAATTAATTATTGAAATATTTAATTCTTACATACTTTCCTTTTCGTGAAGTAAGCCCTTTTCGTGGTGTATTCCTTAGTTGCAGCATATGCTTAAAAGGGGCACTTAAAGGACCATCAGAATTGTGACTCAGAATGTTTTTTTGTTCCATTAATGAACAAAATTAATAAAATTTATTGCGGAACTAAGTAATTTCTTATATTTGAGTCATTTGACTCTTATATTGAGTCTTCAATATCCTGCTATTGGAAATATGGGTTGGGTAATATTAAATTAAACACTGAATTAATAATATTTGATGCTTTTATTTATTAACCGCATTTAAAAGAATATCTACACTCAGAGAATTCTATATTTCGTCTAACTTAAATCGCATATTCTCCTAAGATGCATCATCCTTATGAATAATTCTTTGTTACATAATACACTCTCTTTCAGGCTCATTATATCAGGATAATACTGATAATATATATTTATGTATAGAGAGAACTTTGAATGCCGGCGTCAGTTTTTTAACAGAATAAAAACACATAAAACCCAATACTACCTAATTTTTGTTATTCATATTCCCAATTTTGTATTAGAACTACCGTTTTACTTCTTGTTTCAAATGGTCTCTTCTTTTATCGAACCTTTCGATGGACTTTAACCTGTTTTTTGCAAGAAACCTTTTATACGTCTTACTAACCATATCCCATCGAAGCAGTCACAACAATAGCCCGATTATTTGTAGCCCACTCAATGATTCATTGCCTCAAAAACACTTTTCCTTACTTATTTCGAAAACTCCTTACTGTAAAAGAGTTCCATAATCCAGCTACCTACCTACTCTCTCCATAATTCGTACCACTCGTTTTCCACTTATCTGTTAATGTACATTATATGTGATTCACAAATATTGACTACAGTCGACCTACTGAATAGCACTTAAAACATATACTCGAATGGATCTTATACCTACAGATGTACTCGCACTTTAAATATTGACATTGCTTCGAGAGCGATAACACTAAATACACCACACCCCCGCTAAACACTCCTATACCCCTCACCATCACCATTCCTATGTTATTGCTTTCATGCGTGATTCGATTTGAATCAAGTTAAGGTAATATCGAATGGAACTCAAAAAATCTTGAGTATTACTCAATGCGTAAAGGTAAGAAGTGTGTACCGCCCCCCTGGTTAAATATGGTACACGGTATTATCGAAAAAGTAAAACGAAGTTAAATGTTTACTCATTTTATCTTCTTTAAAAGACGATCATCATCATGTTCTTTTTTATTTGAGTTCCATTAAATGAAGCAAAAGTTTTTAACATAAAAAACCTATGCGATGAAACTAGAAGCACTTAGACCACTTAGAATAAAACTTTAATATAATAAAACTATTAAAATAAACATAGTTTAAATAAAAGTTTCATATTGTCAGACTGGACGCACAATGGATAATCCAGTGAAAGAAGTAGTAATATAATCAACGAACATGACTTCCCAAATTAAGATAATGAAAAAGGGAAAAATAGTGCAAGGAAAGAAGCTGAAGCGGTAAATATTATTGGCGAAGAAAAAGATATATTTAAACTACCAGGTCCAAGAGCAGAAAATTAAAGGCAAAGGAATAAGAGCACGACAACTGAAACTACAATTACCGAGTCAGATAATGAGAATGATAACTCGGATTCAAACATGGAAAAACAAGAAACAAACAAGAAAATATGAAAAAGAAATATGAGAAAACAGAAAGAGTTATTAGAGCAATGGAAAAGAAGAATAAGAATCTATAAAAGACTAGATAAATTAAATTAAAATGTTAGAATAAAATGTATAGTGTATATAGATTTAAGTGCTAATAACTATTGAAAGTTGATGCACTCAAAAAAATATTAAAATAAAAAAGGAAATTGTGATTCCATATTGGACTCTTTAGGACTTCTCCCTCCCTTCATATACATCATTTAATTTTTTTCCATAATTAATTTCTCACTTTTAATCACTTTTTTCACCTAAAGTAGCAGGAGCCGATCACACACATAGTAGATAGGAACCACTTGTGTTGCAAAGCAATATTAACGTCCTTGTAAACCAATACGTAGTTCTTCCTTTTTGTATTAAGTCCCATCTGTCTTGCCAGAGCTTATGCATATATGCATTCATCTCTTTGGCAATATATTTGGTAACGTCTCCAGACTTTTATCCTACAGCCGCATTACCTTTAAATCCTCGAAATTTGTCGCATTAATTTTAAATCATCAAAATTTGATTTTTTCAGTTCTAGCGTAATTTGTACTTGAGTAAGTGCATGAGTGATTTTTAAATCTAAAGGAATTGTCCCCAATATCACCTGCACCACTTCTGTAGATACAGTTCTGCAACAACGCGTCATCGTCAATAATGACGTCGTCATCAACATCGTCTAACGTAGCTTTTAATTAGACCCCCTACTCTCCTTCTGGATGGAACGTTGTTTTTTCCTATTAAATCCAGAGTAATTAAAAGAGTATTGTGTTGCATGAATTAGCATTGCTGGAATTCACGAAATGGGGAGGGGAAAGGAATAGTTTTACTGTACACATATGATGTTCACATTTCATTTATATGTATAGCTTACACGTATATTCAAGAAAGTTTTTCATATTTTCTTTGTAAACAACTTCCTAACTTTGAGAAATCAAGCAAGAACGCATTTTCCCCTAACACCATTTTCTTTTATAATGGTAGCTATGATTTTTCGTGTCAAATCTAAAATGATACTAATGTTATAACATAAATTTTTATGAAATCATCATTTTTGTGAATATATTTTTCTGATAGTAAAAATACATTGATTGAAATACAAGTAAGAGATATGACACGATACTGAAATCATAAATGAATGATATATAGCGTGGCAATAAAAAGAAAGCGTGATAATGAGAGTACTAAACGAGATATGACTGCCATCTATAATAGTAAACATAAACTAATAGTAGGAGAAATATGAAGAAAGGTTTAAGCCTAAAGGTAACTGGAAGTCATTATGAATTCCTTGTACGCGAACCATAAAAGGTGTGTACGAAATTACTCCATTGATTTGAAAACATGAACGAACTGCAATTATTTGCTAGGCTATTAGCTTTGTGCATTGTGGGGAAATGAAACCACTCTGCAAATAAATCGAGTACTAAAAGGGGACTGTTTTGTACCTCAGTGTATTAGAGTAACACGTTTAATTAATTAAACTAAATGGAATGGCTAATCGAATTTGTGTTGTGAATTTTGAAAATACTATCAGAAATAGTAAGTTGAATAGCAAGAAGTTATGCATTCCTTGGAAGAGCAGGGGCGTAGCTACCGCCGTATCAGCCGTATCAATGATACCCCAAGCGTGTGTAAGCAAAAATTCGGTTTTTTTTTCTTCACTATTTGAAATCATTATTCCTGTTTCTAAAGCTCTACAGCATGAAATTAATGACTTACAGAAAGCTAGCATTTTACTAAGTAATCTTTTGAATTGACTGAGTGAAATAAGAAATCAAAATTCGTTCCCTGGTTTGCTGAACGAGTCCAGAGATCAAGCAAAAGAGTGGGAGTAACAACTTTTTTCCAAAATAAACCAAAAAAGATAACGAAGCGTTTTTTGATGAGCTAAATACAGTAAAGACATGTCAGTTGATCTTTATGAACAATTAATTGCTTTGAAAACATGCTTAAAATCTGAAATTCAGAAAATTCATTCCATTAAAGAGCTCATGGAATTATTGCTGATAAAATTTAAAAGCCTTGCATCCAGTTTTCCGGAGGTAATAACACCATGTTTTCTAATCTTGACCCTTCCAGTGTCAACTGCAACAGCTAAAAGAAGGTTATCAAAATTAAAGCTGATAAAAAATGATCTAAGGACGTTTATGGGCCAGGAAAGGCTATCAGACTTGTCACTATTGTCTATAGAGTCTTCAACTATAAATGATTCTATAAATAAGTTCCCCGAACAAAAGGCAAAAACAGTGTATATTTGATTTGAATTGTTTGGCTAGCTTAGTTCCTAAGAGTATTAATTGTAAGTAATAACGTATAATCAATATAGAATTATTTTAATTCAATGCGAGCGTTTTTGTTTCTTTTGTGAAAATTTTTTACCCATCAATTGGGCCCCCCAACATATTTTGATAAAGGGCCCGTCTAAGGCACGCTACGCCACTGTGTAAGAGAAATAAATTATATAAGCATTTAATTTATTTTTGTACTAGGTGACCCGACAGTCGTTGTCCTGTCCAAATTTTTTCACAATTTAATTGAAAATGAGCAACTGAATTAACTTTTCGTCACTATTAGCTTGATTCACAATTTGACAATCAGCTGCCATACGACATTTACGCACATAGCAGCAATAATACCACAGAAAAAAACACTTCCACTTTTTAAACAATTTTCCGGATAAATTTTCCAACTTTTTCTTTCCCTAAACACCTTATTTAACATTTTAAAAAAATGAGGAAATTACTCATAAAAATAATTTTTAACAAGTAATATCTTACAGTAACAAGTAATGTAAATCTTTTGTGTAATATAATTTACAATACATCGCATAAAAATGTAAAATATCAAATTATCGTATTTCAATATACTCGTATACTGAATAACAAATTCCTTTTAGGGAAACATATATTATATACATATAGCCATGTCGAAAAATTCTTTACATTTATTAGACATATAATATCAGATAAAGGGGAGGATGAGAAGGGGAGAGGATGCCAAGGAGGAGGATTGCCAATATACAACGGTATACAATGTGATAATACGTGTTCAGCATCAAAAGCATTTGAATAATATAAGAAAAACATTATTCAAAATACAAAATAAGAATTTCGATTGAAGATTAGATTATAACAATGGGTATCGGAAACACAATTTCAGAATCTATTCATAAAATAATAGATTCTCTCTGTTTATAATTTGGGGTGAAATGAGGAATAAATCTTGGAATAAGGTTGTAGCGAGATAGTAAGCTTCAAACTGTACTACACCTCTTGAACTCTTTCTACATCTTGTTCGAAATTGACTATCATTGACAAATTCAATTGCACCTAGCTTTGCACATTAACTTTTTCTGGATGTCCCGAACTAGCCGAACATTAATTCGGGACTAAATACTTCTCTCGTTCATTCATCTACATGAATCTGAGGTTTAAATGAGGTTCACACAGTAATAAGACGAGACTCATGATTTCATTTAGGATCAAGCGAGGGTCATATAATAATGTTTAGTACGAGACGAGGTTCACTTCACTGTTTTCAGAACGAAAAGAGGGGCTTTTTAGGATCAGGATAGGTCTAAAATTACGACTCGGGTTAGTACGGTATTTTTCCACGCAGAGCTATCGGGACGGATATTAATATAGTACCTTTATATTTCTTATAAAGATGTGTTTCAGTATAACATCCACTTACATCATACTGCACCCCTATTACCCCCTTCCCCTATTACCCCCTTCCTATTCGTTTCAAGTATATTTTCCATGTATATCTGATATACTCTCCTTCCAATGTTTAGAAGTGCGAACATCAAGTTGATAGCGTGAATTCAATTTAAGTGCCATGCCTTCGCCTTGCCTACCTTTCATACCACCTGAGTGCTTACTACCTACTACCTACTTCCTACTTCCTAGATTCTTACTTTGAGTTTACTGTTTACAGTCGAGTCTGTTAGATGTATATACGTATGTATGTACCTTCTGTCATGTTAACAAAATTGGATGCGTGTACCTCATATCCAGAGTATTTTCACCATTTACAAATGGCTGGCGTTATATTTTGATATTATATATGAATGTACATATGTGTTTGTAGGTAAATACGGGTGATTGTATGTACCCTCAGTGGCGTATCAGATGCAAGTTTTATTTCTATTATCATGTTCAACGCAGAATAATGTATTAATTTATTTTGTTATTAACCCTACGTGTGAACACTATATTTGTCGAGCCATGGTGTGTACACTGAGTCTTTGAGCGAACAATTGAGTTTTTTAAGTTTTCTAAGCTTTCTGAAAAAATTCTAGATTACTTCTTGAAGTGTCTACTACATGGTCCAGAAGTTGCCAAAGTCCAAAGTTTAAAACTGTTGTTAATAAAAATTGACAAATAATAAAAAACGCGGAACAAACAAAATATTGTTAAAAAATTCGTAACTTTATAACAAACAAATATTAAGAAAAACGGTTGTAGACTTTTTTACCTTAGACTATAAGCTTTCGAAAGAATGTAGTGTCTTTCGCGTGGGCTCCAAAAAGTTGAATTATTTGTGCACCTGAAAGTGTGGAATATTTTACGGATTCAGGCATGTCATAAAAAACGGAACGGTGATTATTCGGCCCAAAATAAGTATTTATTGATGAAAATACAACAGTTATGAAATAATAATTAATAATAGTTAATAATAATAAGTGTCAAAAAGAGAATTTACGGTGCGCAACTGGGACAAAGCTAAGTGTATACTCATAAGAGAGAAATAGGAGTTTGAAATTTCAACTGTTCCTTAAAAGACCCAGTATAAACACGCAGAGATAATTAAACATTATTATACTGCAGCAAATCAAGAAATAAATGCCCCAATTCAAATACAAAATAGACAATATGATGATACTTTTTCCTGCTCTGTGTCTTATTTAGTTCTATCATCATTAGAAAAAACTATATAAGTTGTTCTTAATGTAATTCTACTTAATGTCTTCTACTCCTGAACTCACGAACCGCCACTGACACTCCCACAAATTCTCACCGCAAATCCAGTGGATTAAATGTACTTCTCAGATCCATGATCATTTGTCTTAGGACAGGTGGTACATCCCTTCAGTGTTTCCCTAATACTTTTCTATTATGTATGTTCTACTACTTACTTGTATTATTACACAACACGTAAGACACTACCGTCTTAGACAGGTATTCAAATGACTCAATGTTTTACAGATGTACAATACATACTCCTCTTACTGAATTTTAATGGAAATGTTTTTTAGTTCTTAACGACGAATCTCTCAGCCTAATTAATGTAAATGTATTATTATTTGCTTTTATACAAATAGGTTATTACTCTACAGCTGCTCTTCTATAGAATTTGTAATTTCCTTAGAAATTACTTAATAGAGGGCTGAATATATTGACCGACCTTCTCCTTAATTAACATAACTAAATGGCCAATGACAATCAGCCACAAGACGGAAAACGGAAGACGGAAGCCGAGATGGTAAAGATACCCTTATTAAAATCCGGACCCGAACTTAATTGACTTTAGACAAGATCCAGTTATCCAATTTATTACTTAGCTTTGAATAATAATTAATTTATAATCAATTAATTTGAAATATATACATGTTCATGAATTCAAGTTCTTGTCAAGCCATTGCTTTGCTTGAACGGTATTCGTAAATAGATAGGGAAAGAATTGAATTAAGATTTTTCCATTGTTTTGAAAATTAAAAAAGTAGCGTTATGAAAATCACTGCACCTTGTAAACTAATGATCGGAAAGTAATGAAATTTCGGCACAATCGTTTGAAGGTTGGTACTATCTAAAAATCGTGGATTTGTTAATAGAGGCGTCATCTTAAGAACTTTTAAAGTGAAACCTCGCTAATTTTTAATTATTATTTTTGTCTAAGTTTACCTTGTAAAATCCGTGACTTAAGTTTACCTGACGATCATATGGCTTTACTCTGTCATCTGCCACTATTTTACAATTTAGTAGCATATGAAATATAAGTAATTCTTACCATATATACATAATTGGATTAGAAATATATAACCTTATTATACATTGAAAGAAATATTTTTATAAAACATACCACAAAAAAATTCCACTTGCAATGTTAAAGTAAATGAATTAATAAAAATGTTTCCTTCAGTGTACAAAGTAGTTGGTGATACTTTAAAAGCATTTTATTACATCATAGCATTTTAAATACCCTGCACTGTATGTATGGCCTGGCGCCTAGTGGTGTGAGAACGTACTTTACATTTAAAGAGATGCTAAATGCATTATTCATAAGTACGCAAGCAATTAGAATAAAATCTTCATGACGTACACAAGATGTATACACAAGTATATGTAATATGTGTCACTATTAGTTCTGTAATTATTTTAATGTGTTCATTTAAATATATTAAAAAGGTGTACCTCTACATATATAATATAATACACAGAAAAAAAAATTATTTTTGTTAAATTCAGTTTCATTTCTCAACAGTCTTCTTGCAGTGGTATATATTTTTGTCAGCAACGTTCTCATCTGTTAAAAAAGTCCAAATAGTAGCGGATAACTTATTCTACAAAATAGTCGTTTACAAATGTGACAAACAACGCATACATTGACAATCTCCGAACCCAGAAAAGTCACAACAGACCAATCGTGAATTTTTACCATGGCATTTTGAGTTCTGAATGAGCAATCGCTTTTTCAGGCCCAAATCTTTAGTCTATATATGACAAACTGTTCTTTCGAGATGCTCATAGCCTCTGATATATCTCTATCCTTAACTCAACGATCGTCTAACATCATTTGGGGATTTTTTTCAATATTATCGGCAATGGTTGCAATTTTTGGCAATCCTGAACATTCATTGTTAACCAAAGTGGCATGACCACGTTTAAATTCATCTGCCCAAAAATTCACGGTGGCAAATGATAGTGCAGAGTCTCCCTAAATAGCAGAGATCTCGGCTATAATTTGGGTAGACGTATTACCTTTCAGATGCAAGACTTTAACGATGGCACAATATTAGATTTTTTCATCTTACCAGAAACACTAGCATCGACTTACACAAATGACTATTGAACAACAACTGAACCGATATATAGTCCAAATCACGATCAATTTATCACATTTATTACTGAGGTGTATCCTATTTCGAAATTGTCATTTCTGATGTATGAACCCCACTACTACCTACACCCCGTGGGGGTAAAGGAAAACCTATCAGTTCTGTTTCAGTGATACATAGTGAAGTGAAGTTTTTTACATTGTTGTTTAAAAATAAACAGTTTCATTACAAACTTTGTGTTTAAAACAACGGTCGTTTTTTGTGCAACGGTGCTTACTCATCCGCTGGAGGACAACACTGAGGTTTTATTAAACTCCTTTATTAAAATGAACAATTGAATTGATATTAGTTCGGAAAAGCTGCTGGTGCTGAGAGCCACACAAAAGCTCGTTCAATTATCCAACATATACCAGCAGTTGAAGAGGATATAGAACAACGTATGTGTTCCAGCTTCTCGTGTGGCTGAATGGATAAAATCCGCGACCAGAATCTTAAAACAAAGTTATCAGCTATTTGCAGGTTTGAGTTTTATTTGTTCATAGCTATAATTCATAAGTCCAGCACTCTAGCGCTAGGCATAGCTTGGCGAAGCCTTTTAAGGTTCTAATTGGAATTTATAATTCGAGAAGCCTTTCATTATACGTTTCCTGTGTTATTTACGAGATAAATTTAATAAAATTTTATAATAGTGCATAACCTATCACACCACGCGAATACTGTTTTAAGGTTTTAAAAAAAAGCATATTTTCGATAATGTTTTTTGACGATACAGTTAATATATAATTATTTCTATAATTACTATATTATAAAATGACATTTAAAGAATACTTTGTGAAATTTTCATAAACAAATGTCAATAAATGAGGCTTTGACTGCGAATTTCCACTGACGTCACACACAAAAGTAACATTGCGGTGCCACTCATAATTCATCACTGGATTTTCTGAAATCGAAAAACCAAAATGATTTCATTAGTTGATAAGTTTCTGCAGGTAACGCTGTCGAGTTATTCTTTTTTTATTGATTTTTGAATTTTTTACAGCTCTTAAAAGTCAAAATATCGATTTTTCATGAAAAAAATCAGAAACTTTGCTATTTTAAAATACATTCAAATTAAAAAATGAAAAAAACTCGACAGGGTTACCTTGGTATTTATGTAAAAGAAGAGTGTGCAAAATTTCAAAGGAATCGATCCAGTAGATTTGGAGCTAAAGAGGGCACCGACTCTGAAAAAGCTATGTGTGAGAAACCGCATTTAAAAATTTCAAATTTTTACACAATAACCTTAATATATTGTACAATAATATAAATTAATTAAAAAAAAGTTGAAACCTTAAACAACAACCCCCCTTCATATAATATCAACTTAAAAGTTTATATATTTTTTCTCTAATCGATCAAACAATCAAATCCTTCCTAGTTTATTCCTCTAAAATATATCAGTTTTCTTTTAATCGCAAAATCACAAAGACCATTTTAATAAACTTATTACAATAGCATTATGGGTCACGTGTTTAATTTAATTAGAGACAAAAAATTTAATATGTATTTGACATACTTTTGTTTTAGATAAAATGAAAAAAGCACCAAGAAGTAATAAGAAAGAGATTAAAAATAAAGAGAAGAAAGAAGTAGCAGCTCCAAACCCTGGGGCTCTCCAACCAATAGATGAAGAACAGAACTCAGACTTTGGTAACTGGTTACGCGGGGGCGAGGGAATTGAACTCATGAAAATATTTGTCATTCTTAATAGTTTAATTGTATTTTTATCTATGACATGGCCATCTCTTAAACAAGGCTTCGTTATAATTAAAGAACTTATCCTCCCAGAAGAAGAATGATTTTTAAGTGCCACAGATAATAGTTGTTTAGCGAAAATGTTACTAGCTTTAGTTGTTAAAGGATTTTTCTTTATTATTGTTGTTTTTTGGTATAGTACAGGAGTAATGAAATTTATAGATGATTATTTTAAAAATCAATTTAATAAATATCTTCAAAATGAATTTAGTAAAAATAAACATTTAAAAATATTGGATGTTGATAAAAATAAAATTGTAAACGACGAAATACCGCAGGGTATTCAAGAACACAATGATAAATATAAAGGATACGAGTATGAACCTGAAGATTTGTTGAACAAAAAAGTAAAACATGACTCACAATTGCAGTATAATGGCTACGAAGAACATGGCAAGACCAAGACCAAGAGCAGTCTCTTGAAAGCATCTCGAGAACATAATAACGCGAAAGTTACAATATACGAATTCTCCGAGGAACAATGCTCTGTAAATGGAGAAATGTTACAGGATGATCAAGATGCTGTAAAACATGGAGATTGCTAAAATACAAGAATGGTTGGGAGCTATTTTGTACATTTCTGTATTTAATATCTATTAGGTTATCAATAACGTTATTTTAAACAGGCAGCCACTGAATTCCTCCATTTTTAAACAAAATCAATTTCTTGCTTATATCAGTACGGTATTTCCAATCAAAATGATCTTGGTCAAATTTCTATTATATCTCATTTAAAATGTAAAAATTGATCAAGTTGAATGACAGTGGAGAGTTTACAATTCTAATAGAATTAAATAATTAATTTTATTCTAGTGGAAGCTTTGCGAAATAATGCAAATTTAACCGCAAATTATCTTACAATATTCTAGTATTGTTAATTGTTTAATAGGATATCCTTTTATTATAATATAATTTATTAATTATTAAGAAATAATAATGTTTAGTAATTTTGATACTTATATTTCACGCCCCCTTGGCTATGTATAGTACAAGTACGTGCAAATTATTTGGTTCAAGGTTTGAATCACTAAACATGTATATCAAATGTAATATATTATTAATAGAAATAAGGAAAGAAATGTCAATTTATTAAAAACATGTACCATACTTATAACCTCTTCTTTTATCTATAAAAATTCAGCCTGCGTATGTTTGTGTTCACAAAACCCGAAAAGTAGTCGGTCGATTGACTTGAAATTTTGACACAATGTTGCATTGAAATACGCGTGTGTTTTCGACAATCGATTCATCAATTCAATCCTTTCGCTTCTTTGCAGTTGATCATCGTCTGCGTTTGTGTGTGTGTCTTTTATTTACGTTCCCATTCATTTCATATCAGACTGAGTCACAGCGAAGCGTGATCGGGTTTTGCAACGGTTAAAACATGAAATTGAATCCCCATGAATCGAACTTAAACTCAGCTTAATCGAGTTAGAAATTAATAAAAAGATATATTACAATTGCAAATAAAATCTTTTATTAAGGTTCGTAAGGGTAGTTTTTTTTAAATTTATTTTTAACAAGCTGGTTTATTTAAATGATCATTTCAGCTTTTATAAATGCATAATGCATTCGAACATGGTAAACGTTTTCACTTTAAATTAATTCTGTTTAATGAATCTCATCCAACACAGTACGTGAGTTAAAAAAACAGTGAAAATTATAACTGGGACGTGGAATAACAACACTGAAGAATAATTTCATGTATGTACGAGTATACATACAAAAAGCTTGTTTAACAGTCCAACAAATTTATGATATTAAATGGTAATCAAGCAAGAAAACATTTTGATTAAACTCTTGTAATTTCAATAATACGTCTTAATTTCGTTAAATTTTAATTAAATATATAATGAATCTTGATGCAAGTGAAATTATAAAAGTGTGGTTTTTTTAATTTAACTTTCATAAAACTTATCGGCAAACTTTTTAATTAAATATATTTAAACAAGATTATTCGGTATTCAATATGAAACAAAGTAAATATTATATTAAAATATTTGCATAATAAAATTATCTAAAAATAGCCAAAGTTGTAGTAAAGGAAAATGCGAAATAAATCTAAATAAATTAACAAATTTATTTCAGATATTATAAGACATTGATAGCTAAGAGAACAGATGGGATTTTTAAATTTACATTTGTCAAAGACCAACTGCAGTTAACCAGCGAAAATTGTAAACTACAGTTATGCTCAACTCCAACAAAAATAATAGCTGAAATACAAAAGTATCAACAAAGATTTCTAATGAACTGCAGTTAACGTACTATTGAAAAATCAGCACTTAGTCTATGTATAAGTTAATAACAACTGTCTTTAGACAAAATTAGTTGCGTTGTATCAGCATACTTGCAACAAGTCTATTTTAAGACAGAATTGTTGCGTTGTCGGTAATATCGTGGCTTATCAAGGTTATTTGTTATTAATGAAATGAAGGAATACTTTATCAAGTTATTGTTTCAATGCTCTTAATGGATACCTTCCAAACGTCCATTTCCCAGGCTATATTACTTAACCTAGTTCAATAAGACGTTTCATTTAATCAATATATGAGGTTCATTCAAATAGCTCAAGCTGTAATTGAATTTCCGCGCCAGTAATGGACTGCTTTGGGAAATGGAGATATATCTCCAAAGAGATCAATTGACACTTGCTTTTAATAATGATCTCTGTTACTTCATTCGGAATCTGGAGATTTATCCATTTGTGTGTAATTCTGATAACGATGACAGATATTTGATTTTATCTTAAAATTCTTTTTAACAAATACCAGCAAGTACCATATCTATATTACTATTACTTTCTTTTTATTTTAGTTTAAGAATATTTTAATTGCAAAAATCACTTATCCTGTATGTTCATATTATTATTATTTATTGATATAAGTATTATTCATATTTATTGTTGATATTTAATGCAGCAATTTCTTTACTTTTTTTGGATCCTTTTAATTTGTTAATGTTTTCCCAAAATATAGCGGGTGTATTGTTGATACATAATTCCTTAATTGTTTCTTGTATTTTTCAATGTAATATAGTTCAAATTACGAGAGTTCGGCGGCGACTCATACTTAAACCAAGTTGTGGGGTATAAACTGCCGATATAAATAAAAAGCACTGACTCACTTATTTTTCTATAATGTATATAGAAACGAATAAGATAAAATTCATTATTGTATTATAGATTTATACCGCTGTTATAACCTCTTTTAAGAATAAGTCGCCGCCGAACTATCGTGATTTGGACTATATCTTGTTTATGCTTCAATTTTGTTATATTCCTTTAGACATTTCTGTAGTCCACCATGGTAATTGTGCTTTTTTATTCACTTTCTCCTTTAGTATTGCTGTTTAGTATGCTTTTGAAAATTATTATTTTCTTTGATATATCTATATTATTTAATATATAAATAATGTTGACAAGCGATCTTACAATGTTGGAGTAATCCATTAAGAAAAATTAAAGGATTAAACGAAAACCACATAAGCCTAATCGGTAGAATATTAAAAATTCTTATGTAATTATAAACGACATCATTAAGTAATTGATGTCGATTGACTACTGTATGAGGAACAATACAGAGTATTCATTTAACTTGTGGTTACACCAGATATTTATTTTTAACTATAATCAGAATCAAAAGTAATCATTGCAAAACTCCAGCTCACTTGTACAAAATTAATATTAAATCTGACGATAGATGTCAATGTGGTGAAGAACGAACTTTGGATCATATTATATTTGAATGCATAAATTATAGTTTAGAAAGATCAAAATTAAATAGTTATATATTAGATGTGATTAAAACTTTTCCTGTTAATACTAAATTTTTGTTAAGTGATTCAAAATTAATTAGTGAATTATTTAAATATTGAGAAATTTGTAAAATTGAATTATAAATTATAAAAGATGTATAAAAAATGTTTGATGGTGGCTATGACGAAAGAAAGTAAATAAATATATAAAAAAAAAAAATCTTGGACTTCTAAAAACATTAAAATAACTACTGTATCGACAACAAAAAGAATACCAACAATTCTTTAAATAGAATAAAAAACGTTAAACTTCAATCAACAAAAGGTACACAAATTGCAGGTGACTACCTATTAATAGTATTTAAATCAATAATTGCAGTTTAACAGATGAACTACAAAGATATATTAGGTCGCATACAGTTATGCGCTCACGATCAGATATCAGAAACTGTTCTCTTAGTTATTAAAGAGAATTTAAAAAAATCAATGTAACCTGTGCTAACTACCAACACATGCACAGTTTTGGAACCGGTTTGACAACCGCGTGTATTTAAATAAGGTTCAATAAGAAAGATACAGTTATTTAGGAAGTAAAAATATTCTTATACGAAATTTAAGAAAGTAAACATTTTATATTTTTAGTCAAAACTTGAAAATAGCGAACTCTTCGTATTTGAACTATGTATAACTATTCTAATTGTTAATATATTCTGTGTAATATTGAGACTAATTAAGAGCTGGAGGATTACTTTTGATTCTGATTATAGTTGATATAATTTTGCGGGACTCATTTCTAAACCATCTTTTCTTACTTAAATTTGGATGTAACATATAATAATCTCTTCCTTTTAACTGACTTTTGTTAGTGAAATCTGTGTTTCTCAAATTGAAGTTTAATTTTTTGATTATATTAAAATTTCATATGAAGGTAATTTCACTTTCATCTCAATTTCTAAATTTATTGATTTCCTTTCGTGTCCTGGTACCCACATAAATTTTATAGTATTATTCTTATTTATTATATTGAAATACATCTCCTTAATTTTGCATGTCAAAATATCATTATTTGATTTGTTATCATTAGAATTTAAATTTTTTAAAATACTTAAAGAATCCGTTATTATTATAATTTTATTATTGTTGATATTTTCATTAATTCCAATGCTTTTAATAATGGTAATTTTTCACCAGTATAAGAGCAAACTTTGTTATTTAATTTAAATTTATAATATCTTAAATTTATTTGTTCATATTACTACCTATTACATAGTACATGTACATATTACATAGTACTTAATGCCTGTGTATATTACTACAGCGGTTTTTTAGATTGTTTTCTGATCTATTATTCATGAACAAAACAACCACTTCTTATTTCCTATACATGTTTTTTTATGTATCCGAAAATTGAAAGATAACATAATAAAAACCAATATCACCATGTATCAGTAGGTATCTAGTTTTCATGAGCCTTTTACATAGAGCACATTATACGTATATTCTTAAGTTTAAATATACTTATCTTATATATGCATATTTAGACCAAATATGGCCTATGGCCAATTACAATTATGATACAAGGCTACAAAGACCTGTTTTAGAGGTACAGACAGTTGTAACATTAATGGGATGTGGTCGGCATTGACCATGCAATATGGATTACGTAATTTGATCATAGTGTTGATAGACTATGTATTATATCTCTAAGTAAATTACATAAATGATGTATTTAAATAGCGATACAACTACCAAAAGACAATGATGTCTTAGTGTGTAGCGGAGTCGAGTACTTTGCTGGATATCAACTGGTCTTAAAGTCTAGGAGTGGTTCTTGTCAGCTGACAAACCCAGATTAGGCAGTAAAAGTACAGTTGCATAACGAGTCAAGTTAAAGGCAGCACGAGTAATTAAACTTGAAAGGCAGATGCTTAGAACTGGCTAGAACCATCTATAGAAGACGAAGAAGCCAGAGGAGCAAAAAAATAAACAAGGAAATACAAAATACAAAAATGGCGTACCATTTCAAACTTGTCCAAATGTTTTCTATTATATTATTCTATTTTGGCTTTAGCTTTTGAGTCTCCTTGCCTAAGTGTCTCAATTTCAAAATATTTTATAACCCAAATATTTTACAATTCTATAATCTCGATAGCTAAGAGAATTTAAGAGAGGTATACGATTGCTGCTCACTGTAGAACGTTGTATTTATCATAGATGCAGGGGCGGCCTTAGCCATTGCGAGGCCCCGGGCAGCAGATCTTTGCGAGGCCCCGGGACGGTACAACTTTGCGAGGCATTTGTTCTTTATGTATAATTTATGTAAATTGTAAGTAAGTATTTTTGATGATAATTGACGAGAAATAAAATTTTATATTGGAAGTGTTATAAATGTTAACAAGCACAAATGCGACAAATATTAATAATGATAAACTAATGCCTTAAAAGATATACGCAGTGATTCAAGTGGGATTTCTAAAGAGCGAGGCGCGAGATTCAAATACATATATAGTAATGAATTTTTCTACTTGGGTTGTTGCCCGAAAATGCGAGGCCCCTACAAAAGTGAAGCCCCGGGCGGTTGCTCTGCTTGTCACCCCCTAAAGCCGCCTCTGCGTAGATGATACATGATGAAGATAAAGTTGATGCGAACTATAATTGAAGTGCAACAGTGATAGAAACGTCACAAAATAGGAACTTCTCCAAATTGTTTACTGGGAATTTATAATGGAAACCTACAGATCTATGTAAAATCATGTCTAAGTTTTGACTTTAGTGTGCGCCTAGCTGTAATTGCTTCCTAAAAGTAATTTACTTTACTTAACTTTAAAATTGAAGCAATATTTTAATGAAAGGAAGTCATTAAACATCAAGGCGAACTATAAAAATTAATTTTAAAAGTCTCTAAAATTTAGTTTTAATTGCGCCATATAAAATTGATGCAAGAAAGACTGACAGACTACCCACGACGATTGCATAATGCTGGAATATAGTAGATAGAAGGTATCAACATTTGAAAAGAGGAGCAAGGTTAGTAAAAACATATAAATTAGTAAAAGTCTGTTTTATGTGAATAAAGATGTATGAAATTCAAACACAATACTGCATTTACACTACCAGTTTTACACGCCAGTCGTAAATGAAGTTAGTACGCATGCGCATTAACGAATTTTTGAATTAACAGCAAGACTTGTTTAATCCGGCACCGAATAAATTCTGAGTTATTTTTTGACGCTGGTTTTTTACCAAATTCATGAATGTATTTAAATTTTTATTTTAGATAATTTGTGTACAAAAATAATAATTATCAATTATGTTAAAGTAAGTAAATTTATTATTCTCTTCTTAAAAACATGCTTTACATAAATTGCAGTAAAAAAATTCACGTGTAAACGACCAAGTTTTTTGTAGCAACTTTTCCTCGAATTATTTCCGCACGGCGCAAAACTGCTAGTGTAATTGCAATATTACATTCAATAGAAATTTTTATAACATATTAATGTACATTATAATAATCGTATACACGTTATATAAATAATACATATATTATCAACTATATTACGATCTCATTATATAATTTATATTTATTACCTAACACATTTTTCAGACGTTGTTGTGCATTAAAAATATTGTTAATTTAAATTCAGTTTTAAAATTTATAAAATGATGAAGTAATAAATATTTGAATAAACATGAACATAACCGTGTGTGCAGCAGCACTAATTAAGCAGCTACACTTTCAGCTGCACGCTATTTATTATTCTCAGCTGCGCTAAGTGCCACAACTACTAAACTTTATTCTTACATAAAATATAGTACCATATACTAACTACACAAGACTTAAGATACGGCACGAACGAACGACTATATGTATTAATTACTGTAACTCGCTCAGCTCTAAACTATTGTACATTGTAGTGTAGTTATGTAGGTTATTTGAACAATAATTCATTTCGATATGTAATTCCGCATGTTTATGCTTTTTACTAGTCAATTTCACTATTTACTGATGTACGTACGAGTTATATAAAAGATTGATATGAAGTTGGCAACGAAATACGTTGTGGTGTGACCAGATGTAACTCATCAGATTATATTCTAAAACTATAACTACATATGAACACTGACTTGTCGGGTTTTTTCGTTTTGACAATCGGGTTCGGACTCGCGATTAACATAAAATACATAGTTTAAAATACTTCAGCAAATTAATCTAGAAGGTGTTTAGAAGTTCTTACAGACTTCATATAACAATTATATCGTGTTCAATGAATCACAACCGCAGGGAGTGATACTGCTCATGGCGCAACTTGTTATTTTCAAGTGATCACTAGACCTTTACGCGAAGTTTCGTTGCAGTTACAGGAAACTTGTATTGAACTATGGTATATGTTGTATAATATGCAGTACATAGCAGAGATAACAAACCTATGACTCACGTACTACGGCTAGCAAGTATGCAAATATGCTGACAATCCTTTAATGGATACTGACGAGACTTAAATGAGTTAATAAAAACATAACCTATCTTACTTTTTACCGGATACAATTCCATAAATATAATTGTAAAACTTTAGAACGGATACATAAAATGGTTCACTATCTCTGGTATATAATATGCAGTACGACATTCTAGATCAAGATACTTGTTACGGTAGAATTATCTTGCAGTTTAAGTTACCAGAAGCTTTGTTGTAATTAATATCTGTGTTAACCAAAACCGGCTATTTAAATGATTCAAAACTTTGCACAGAAAAATTATAATTTAAAAAGTGATGACAATGGTTACACTATGATAAGAATACCGGATTCAACCGGAGATCACTAAAGATAATCCGCATTAGACTTAGCATACACTTACGACAAGACTGGACGTATTCAAACACTCTTGTCGCAAGTATACAGCAAAAGAAAGGACCTTATTTTTGATCCTGATACTTGTCTTAGAACTATTACCTGAGAAATTACTTAATACCCATCCAAAAACACTGTCCAGCCTTTGTGTGTGATTTCAAAAATTAAACAAACACATTGTCAATTATAGAATGTTAAAACAATTATAACAGTAAAGTATATAACTTTCATGTCATAATATAGTTTCAAAATACTACCAAATTATGTGCAAAAATATTTTAAGAATTTAATTTTAAAAGTAATGCAATACCCAAAAATAATAAATTTAATTGTACAATATTGACACTTACCTTATTGATTATATGAGTATATCCAAGTTGAGTAAAGTAATCCAAAGTAAGTCTATATCAATACATTGACATGTAATCTATAGTTGATAGCACAGCACCATAATTTATTCAACATGCAACAAAAGATTTAAATCTGATGGGAAACAAAATAGTCTCACGACCTGTGTAAGCGATATCTTAAAAACTTTCTATCCCGGATAACTAGTACTAGAATTATATTACATACTTATAAATAATTCCTAATTAATATTAACAATATATAATGTTAATTTCCGTAAAAGATAAGACATAAACAAAATGAATATTTGAAAAATTCTGATAACCTAATTAATTTGAGTTCCTTTTCTATACTGAAAGGAGTAACAAATAAATAATGCACTCTCTAATTGAGCATTTAAATACTGTATATATCAATTAACAGTAAACCATTATTTTAACAAATTGCAGTCAAAATATAGGTTATGTTTTATTTAGTAGTTTTTAACAATTTCTGTGGACTTACAATAAATATTGTTTATTAATTAGGCTGTACTATTTTTAGGTCAAACTTGTTTATAGTTTTAATTAATCATAAGTTAACAAATTTTTTATATATTGTAGCTATTGACATAAAAATGTCATAGTTATTTCCAAAAAAAACACTAACATGAAACCAAACATTTTGACATGTTTTAGGAATTATACGTTTTACTTATTATTAATACAATCCTAAATATCGCTTACACAAGCTTGTTAAAAACAATATAATTAAACACACTAATAACAATAACTTTAATTAATAATTATGACACTAGCACTCAATCTTTAAGGAAATATTCACTGACAGTAAAATTGTAACACCATTATACAATTAAAACTAACACATCTTTTATAAACCACCTTTAATAGCACTTATAAACTAAATCATTAATACATTATTCACAAGTATTTAATTAATAAAAATCGTAGAAAATACGTTTCACAAACATTCTCCTGACATAACCTGTTAACCGTTGATTGTTTATGAATTCGTTCAAATGCAATAGCACGCCTGGCATATCGCTTGAAGTTAGATACTCGGTCCACATGTTATTTCTATAGTATGTAATACACCTACTGCCATCTATAAGTCGATTATTTAGTTAAGATAATAGAATATTAATTATCCATGTTCTAAACACTTTGAGATTGTGTTTTCGTAATTAATAATTCACACATATTACTTGAAGATTTAAGTACTTACAATATCTAAATAAAAGATATTTTAGTTGAATAATTAAATTTTTTGTAGATAAACTTTCGTATAATATTATTAAAGCAAAGATCATAACCTCAGTAATGCCCTATCGAATGATAATTATGACTGGATATAATTGAAATTTATCTTGAGACTAAATAATGGACACCCAAAAAAACTATTTTCATTTACAATGTAAAGGGCGCACAGACAGTTTGATCCGCCACTAAATTAAATTATTTAATATCATTTACCTATAATTAAATTTATTATTTATATGTCCAACTAATTAAATTTAATGCTGTGCAATTATAATAACTCTTATGACAGTCCTGCTTTTTAAATAATGAATATTAATGAAGTACCTAATGAATTTATGGTTGTGTTCCCGCCTACCTACTTTTGAATGCATCTATTCTTACTCCTTCAGTACATTAGGTGCACGCTCACAGTTCAGACTATATATAATGTTTCGTCTGAATTATTTTATCAAATAAGGAGCCTTTATGCTTAACTACAGATTATTGTGTCTTCAGGTTCGATCGCCGGACCACCGAGAGGTCAAGGTGATGATAAAACTTAAAATCGGATTCCAATTCTTTTTTTCAATACAAATATTCTGAAAAAGTAAATTCTAAATTTTAAATTTTCGGTTATGGTTGTCAGTATCCTTAATATGCATCAATTTTATAATAACCTTATCACGGGAAGTCTTAATAGGAGTAATTTACTCTTTGAAAACAACGCTGCAGGATACAACATTATAAGTGCATCACTGCGTTGTAATCCGTAACAAGAAATGCATGCGACGCACATGGAATGTTACGGTGCATATCATGCCATTACATCTTCCGAACATTAATAGAATAATTTTTAACTTAGAATTCTGTCGTGTGTGATCTTTCCTTTGTATATAGGACAAAATGATTAGGTGAAAAAGTAACTAGTTTAAAATTTAGTTAGTTTATGTGTTTTGTGTCCATTGTTTTTAGCAGGCAATGGAAATTCTGGTGACATTGTTTTTAAGTTTATTCAATTAGTTCATAAATGGCGGGTTTTAAAACTATTAAAAGAGGAAGCACGCAGGTACAAAGGGCAGCCAGAGAAGTATCAGGTAACTATGAATAAAATATTGCTCACTGTAGTTACTAGTGACAATCGGAGGCAAAGGTATAGTCGTATATTCAGTTCAAACGTTACGTACACTTGATATAGGATAGTATTTAGGATAGGATATAGGATAGATACAAGTGCTTGTGTCCTCATTTTTTAGTGGTCGATTTTTTAATTGTTGATTGAAAATGATGCTAATAAATGTGTATTGGCGTGTCTATTTTATTAAATATCTAAATATTGACGGAGATATAGCAATTAAAAATTTGAATTGTAGTTTTAGCGCTGTGACATGGTCGGCCATTTGTGTGACGTGAAATGCATTTTAACGTCAGTTATTTGTTGAGTAGGTCAGTGCTGTGGTAATGTTCTGTAGCTGTTGGTAGTCAAATAATCAAGTCAAATCAAAGAATTATAAGTTTTTATTTTATTTAACCCTGCTAAGGCAGACATAATATTGAAATTTGATTGTTCCTTGAAATAGCTGTAAATAATATTTGATATTTTGATATATAAATACATATAGCAGAGATTTATGAGCTGTAAGGTTGGTAACCTTACACAAGGATTGTGATGTCACATGCACTTGGAATGTGTACAACGTTGAATCCCTTTAATAATTAAAGAGACAAAATGACTTTTTTAATTGTTAATATCTCTTAATATATAAGGACTTATTAAAAAATAATTGAACATTTGAGGTTCTAGTAACTCACTTTATCAATATATAGTACACTTTTATAGAAATTAAGACATAGGACACAAGCCCATTAATTTGCAAAGCAACTAATGCCCGTTGCAATTAATATGCAACGGGCCGATAAAATATAAAAAGAAAAGACATAAAGACATAGTTTCTTCATATAATGCTGTAAAAAACTAATATGAAATGAATAGAAATGAAAATCATTTTTTAATCGATTTATTGATATTTAAACTTGAAGTTAGTAAAGTTTCTATGTATCGAGTACAGTCTCGGACAAAAATAAATTAGTCTGCCATTACGTATTTTAAATTATTCGTATCGACTGTTTTACTACACTTTTCTTTTTGATTGTCACGAGCAATCTAGTCCAAAGCAGAAAAGATTATTTTGTGAGTAACTCTGTTACATTCGCAGAAAAGTTGGGGCCGCAGCATATTCTAGTAGTGCTTTCAACCATTGGATTTTTGTTTTGCGGTGTAGTGGAACAGAGTGCCACCGTTGCACTTCTAGCCAACAGCAGTTCAACAATATCCGCCGAGGAGTTCGCTGAGTATGTTGAAAACACTTCCTACATTACACGGTATTGCGCACCGAAGCAGGAACTCGAAATGCTTAATGAAACTATAGAAGCAAACGAAACATTGTCAGGCGGAAATAATTCAGAGAGCATTGATGGAACACTGAAGAAACCAGTGACACAATCAGTACTGTCATTGGCACATATAGAGGTATATAACTTCCGCTATAAAACAAAATAGTCTCTCCTAGCGCCATTACATGTTTACCCGCGAAATTTAAATCCAAAACCAAAAGGTTAATTCAGTTTGTGAAATAATGTTTTTCTTTAATTGTAGGTCCCAATGTCAATAGCTGAGGAAACGGAAGCCATTATGCGTGAAGCGTTTTTATGGGGAACTTTAGTAGCCCCCTTGCCTGCTAGTAGGGTTGCAGCTAGAGTAGGGGCCGAACGATTGTTTGGATATGCTGTGCTTGGAGCAGGATTAGCAGCTCTTCTTGTGCCAGCAGCGTGGCTAACACCTTCACACGTTGCGTTGAGAATTATCCAAGGGATGTGTGTGGTAGGAGATTAATTTGAGATCGTAAACGTCCTGCTTTTACAAGGACAATCAATAACCATTATATTTATATACGTACTATGACGTATACAAACTACTAGTACGTTTGGTTCACTTAAGTAAAAGGTATTGCCTACCTATCCAGGCGCCAACGTGACCCGTTTAATTATTTTAAGCAATTTTTGCATTACTTCGTTACGATATTTTAAACATATACCAGTACATATATATATAAAAAAGCTATAATATGAATTATTTATTATAAATATTGAGTAATATTTAGAAATAGTATTTTACTTATAAGCCGATTATAGTAGGGGAAAGTTATATAAAGGTTTGTTTCTTGGGATGTATGTTTAAAGAATTATATATAAGACTGCTGTGTCTTCGGGTTCGATTCCCGGACCAGATATATATTTTCTGGGTTTGGTTGTTATCAACTTATATTGATTATGGTCATACATAATCGTACACTTACTAGGCAGCGGTGTAGGGCTAAGCATCAGAAATAGGCTGACGTTAAATATATTAAATAAAGAAAAAAATCTTCTAATTCTTTTTTAAATCATAAACATTAGTTATATTCAGATATTGTTTTACAACTTAACAATTAAATTTACATAGGTAAATACTGTCTGACGTAATAGTTTTGTCAAATATAGTCGAAAATAAGTTACATAAAATCTGTGACATCCGAAATCACAACCGATTTCTACCCTATTCTCTTCTATGAATTGGCATTTTTTAATACTACAGAGTGTAACAGTTTGTAAGAATTTGTGAAACACTAGTTACTAATTACAGCTGGATCGTGTAGCACATAAACTTTCAATATTATGAACGTTGTAAACAAAGAAAAATAAAGTGTCAAAGAACGAAGCGGAAACACTGAAATTCAGCTGCTCCTAAATGAGTTCCCAAGATCATTAGTCAACCATCTTTGAGTTAAAAGATCCCAGCTATGCTGAGGTATATTCTAATTACAGTAGACGCGATAATTCAAGCAACGCGATAATAATATTACGACGTGTAACGTATAAAATATTTGCAACGTTTTAAAGAGAAAATAATTGATTTTTTTACGCCTAATCAGGGGTCAACATGGCCTGCAGCTCACATGATGGCAGTGGCATGGATAAAGCCTAAGAGCGTTAGTATGTATGTCTCTTGCTACACATGTAAGTTCCTTTATTTATGTTCATAGCTTGTTTACAGTTTATCACCAATACAAATTACAAACTCGTATCAAACATTTTCACATGTCTTATTTTCTCGTTGGTTCTCCGTAGCTGTGAACGTAGGCTATGCAGTAGTGGGCGTCCTCGGGACCCCCCTCGTCAGACTTCTGGGTCCAGATTGTCTGTGTTATCTGACTACATTATTGACCGTTACCTGGTGGGTCTTGTGGTGGCATTTAGTTGAGGAAACTCTTGCACCAAAACCAAAAGCAACAAAACAAACTGGAAAACATGATAAGGTTAATTAAACAAAGAACAAATGTTGACGCTTCACCTTTGTTTGCTTGTAGTTGTAGCCGTTGTAGCAGAAGGCTGATAGAAAATACATTATGTTTAATTACATGTTAGAGGTTAATATTAAACTTCAAAGTTTTTAAATTTGAAAGAAACTATATTATATTATAACCTCTAAAACAATCTGACAATCTGTCAAAATGCAGTACGATTTAGTTTTAAAAGAAGTTCAATATTATGTGGTCAAAAATAAATATATAACAACAATTTCTATTACTAATTGTTATTAAAAACAGCATTTTTAATTATTCAGCATTCAATGTTGTCCAACTGTGGAACTGTCAAAATTCATATTACTAACAATTGGTGCGCTTGTTAGAAATTAACTAACCTCAAATTAGAACATGAATGTGACAAAGAATATCTATTCTGAAAACGTGAAACCTAGATTAAAATATGAAAGAAACACGTAAATTAAATATCAAAATAGTAAGTGTGAATGAGGCTTCCCAGTAAACATTTTGGAATCACTTTGCCATCACATTGAAGACGCGTATGATTTTATAGTCATGAAAGAGTTCAGTTTCTCACAGTCGTCTATTTTATCAGCTAAAAATGACGAATCCACTCTACCTGTCAGAATACAAATGAAGATAAAGTTGATGCGAACTATAATTGCAGTGCAATAGTGATAGAAACGTCACAAAACATGACACTTTACCAAATTGTTTACTGGGTTATTTCATTTAGTGTTTGTTTTAAGATATCGGCTAGTATGTCGTCCGAATGTAATTTTATTTAAGAGTATATATAGTTTTATAGCAATGTTTCTTGTTATCGCAGGGTGTTGTTGCATATAACTCTTTACCCTGGAGGCGCTTGCTCCTGTCGGGTCCAGTGTGGGCGTGCGGGGTCGCTGTGATGGGCAGCCAGTGGGCGGACGCCACTTTAATGCTGGGGGTGTTCAAGTATTTAAAGCTAGTCTACGGATTCTCCACCGCTCATGTAAGATGTTTACGAGTACCTTATCCTTCTTGGTTTAGATTAGATCTAAAGTTCTTAGCAATCATTTTACGATAATGTTTGGTGACAATAAGAAGTTTCGGTACTTATTCGATATAGCTACACCTTTTGTTTTGAATCTTATAAGAACACTACTACATTTTTGTATGTTTTATGATGATTTTTGTATATTCAAAGCATGTACAAATCTTACGTAATATGCATTATACCACTTTTTACTTAGAAAAAGACGATATTAGTGGTTAAAGTTAAAATTACAAATTTGAGGTTAGAAATAATGTGACATTGTCATATTTCATCTTTATTGGTCAACTTTAAGTATAAATATTGTCTATTTTTTAATAAAAAAATTGTATAAGGTATATTATGCCGGTTTCACACCAAATAGACAGTTGCAGTTGTATGCAACGTTGCAATGTGGTGCAACACAACGAGTTGCACTTTTGCACGTTGCACGGCAACAGACTATTTGCATGGAACAGACCCATAATACCGCGTTCACACCAAATAGACAGTTTCATAAAACTGCAACAAAAACTGGTTTTTTTTAAAAGTTGCATCACTGTTTACATCAACTAGACAGTTTCTGCAACTTTTTTGTCATTTATTGAAGTTGCTTGCAACACAACAGAGTCCCATCTCGAGTCGGTAAAGATCAAAAGAAACACGGTTGCGTTGCTTTATTCTTCTTGGTTTGAACATGCAATTTTATTTTGTGTATACGTTTACGAATTAATGTGTACTTTCTGAAAGCCGAAAAAAATTAACAAATTTATATTTGCTAGTTTAATTAATTTGCTATTATTTTATATGTCGTGGCTTTGGAAATAAAACATTTATTTAATAAAATGTATTTTATTAAATTCATATATTTGATGTATCAATTAATACACTAATACAATTATTATTACTAGCTTTTACCCCCGTCGCAAGCGACGTCTGTTTTTGTGTGTGGCTTGAATTTCAAATCAAAATTTAATTCTATTTTTAAATTGAAATAATAAATAATTTAATACTAGATAAGTACTTGATATAAGGAATTATAGTTATGGCACCTACATATTTGGAATAGATTTTATCTGTATACATACCGTGCTTATATATTATTAACTGCTTTGTTAATATTAAAATGCAAATCGGAAGAAGATTAATTGAAACGTATGTTTATAAAAACGTATCAAAATAAATCACAAACAATTAAATACACAGACTGTACAAATATACTTCAGAGAAATACTCATGTTTGGATAGAAAGAGATAAAAGTATATTCATTTCGTGTTTCCCCGCAGTGTGCATCGAACGCAGTGTGCAGTGTACCGTGTGCAGAAAAAAATAACACTGCGTTTGGTAGAAAGAGATAAAAGTATATTCATTTCATGTTTCTCCCCTCTCTTGTATCGAATGCAACCGAGTTTCTTTCATCTTTACACTTTACCGACTCCGTGTTGTGTTGCAAAGAACTGCAATAAATGACAAAATCGTGTCTAGTTGGTGTAAACAGTGATGCAACTTTTAAAAAAAACCAGTTTTTGTTGCAGTTTCATGCAACTGTCTATCTGGTGTAAAACCGGCATTACGTGTAATTTGTACATGTTTTCACTATATTAAAGGCATTGTAAGATATACGAAAGTGCAATAGTTTTTTTATAAGACTCAAAACAAAAGGTGTAGCTATATCGAATAATTAGCGAAGTTTGTAATGAATATTTAAGCATATATATGAGCCTTTATGATTCTCTGATTTGTTAGGAACACATCCTCGCTGCTCTTCCTCACGTTGGTCACTTCCTTGCCGCCCTGACCTTCGGTTTGATGGTCGACCACGTCAGAGCCTCTCGAGTAGTGTCCACAACCACCGCTAGAAAATTATTCTGCTATGTCTGTGAGTATCTCCATCCCCGTTCAACGTTTCTATGACAATAGTTTGGTCATGGTACTAACAAACATGGTCCGAACTATTCTATATATAAAACCAAGAAACTGACAGATGACGTAACAAATACAACTAGAGATTGATGAATATCTGATGTGTAATTTCATACTAAATTATCTAAATCATAAATCAAGAAATAATGATTTGTATTCAATAGTTCAGATTGATAGATGTGAGTATACGTAAGATTAATTCAAGTTGATTTCAGCTCATTTCTTGCCGGCGGCCATCATGTTTGTATTAGGTTATACCGGGTGCGATCCTCTGGCACCAGCTGCTTTGTACACGGCTGCTTTAACCCTGACCGCTGCGACGCCTGCGGGTGCTTTTGCAAGCGCAATTGATGTGGCACCAAACTTTGCAGGTATGTATTATGTAAGGTGTCTATTCAATTTGAACTGAGTGGTTCTTGGAAAACACTGTCATAATTTCAATCCTGTGGATAGGTTGCTAATGCATCACATTTTTATATTGGACCTTTTCATTGTTTGTTGATTAGCAGTGGTGGCCTTAGCCATTGCGAGGCACTTGTTCTTTGTATAATTTATGTAAATTGTAAGTATTTTTGATGATAATTGACAAGAAATAAAATTTTATATTGGAAGATTTATAAAAGTATCAAATATTTGTCTTCCACGAAATTATAAAACATAGGAAACGAAATTTTAGTACTTATTAATAAAGTTGAAAACTCACAAGCAGGGGCGGCCTTAGCCATTGCGAGGTCCCAGGTCTTTGCGAGGCACTTGTTCTTTGTATAATTTATGTAAATTATAAGTAAGTATTTTTGATGATAATTGATGAGAAATAAAATTTTATATTGGAAGTTTTATAAAAGTTAACAAGCACAAAGACGACAAATATTAATGATGATAAACTAATGTACATGAATGCCTTAAAAAGTAGACGCACGGATTCTAGTGGGATTTCTAAAGAGTGAAGCGCGAGATTCAAATACATATATAGTAATGAATTTTTGTACTTGGGGGGTGGCAGTTGCCCTGCTTGCCACCCCCAAAGGCCGCCTCTGTTGATTAGTATAATTACTAGTAAAATAGAAGCTAAGAATTGTCATTTAAGATAGAGATGAATGTAGTTTTGGGCAAATACAATTAACAAATTCGCTGAGATGCAATTGTATTTAGATATAATTAACTTCGACGAAAGATAATGACTTTATTTCTAAAAAACACTGGCTACCAGAACCTCAAATGTCCAATTTTAACAATAAAAATAGATTTTTTTTCATGAATTATTAAAGGGATACAACGTTGTAGAAAATACAAAGACATGTGACGTCATTTTCGCTGACGTCCCATCTATTACAACGAAACGTAAAAGATATAGCATACTTCACATAGAATAACTGACCTACCCCTAATAGTACGACATGTTACGTCATAAATATGGCCGACATCTGTAGCGCTTAAACTACTATTCGAAATTTTAATTGCTATATCTCCGTCAACATTTAGATATTTAATAAAATAAAAACGCTAATATACATTTATTAACGTCTATCAAAGCAAAGTTTTATAGAATTTAAAATATAGTTCAAAACCAAATGACTATTCTAATATACACTGTAAAAATACGTGTTCAATTCTTGATCGAATTAGAGTTGAATTCCGTTCTTTTGAATATTTAATTAAAAAAAGTTTTGCTATTGTGATCATACCACGTATTCCGCAAACCATTTTTAGAGAACAACTATTCACAAACTCCTGCTGTTAGCATCTGTCTATTCTTCTATTAAAATAAATCTAATTTAAATTTCTGTTGAAATGAAAATAATAAAAGTGGAACATTGTTAGATATATTTTGATAGACTCTTGTCTTATTATGTATGGATACGATCAAAGTAGAGTGGGGGTAGGTATGGTTCACACATATATTGCGGCTACATTAATTAAGTTCGTTTGTTGGCGGTTTTTTCAACACATATTTATTATGTATCTTATGCAATTGAAAGTATATTTATTCATATGTTTTTCATTAAAAAATAAAAGTTGTGAAACGTGGGAAAATAATATAAATGTAATGCAACAATACTCGTGCATATCATATTCATAAAATTCACTTAGTGAGAGTGATTATAAATTGTCTTGTTACTCTCTTGTGAGATAACCTTCTAATGCATTAGGTAAAAGACGTCACAGGTAGAAATCTATGGTACAATGTTTGCAAGCTTACTAAAAACTAAATCTAAGATTCATTTTCTTCATCTTACATGGAAATGGGCTTGTGTCCTCATTTTTTAGTGGTCGATTTTTCAATTGTTGATTGAAATTGATGTTAGTAAATGTGTATTGGCGTGTCTATTTTATTAAATATCTAAATGTTGACGGAGATATAACAATTAAAAGTTTGAATTGTAGTTTTAGAGCTAGAAATGGTCGGCCATATTTGTATGACGTGATATGCATTTTAACGTCAGTTATTTGTTGAGTAGGTCAATGCTGTGGTAATGTTCCGTAGCTGTTGGTAGTCAAATAATGAAGTCAAGTCAAAGAATAATAAGTTTTTATATTATTTAACCCTGCTAAGGCAGACATAATATTGAAATTTTAAATAATATTTGATATTTTGATATATAAATACATATAGCAGAGATTTATGAGCTGTAAGGTTGGTAGCGGTTATGATGTCACATGCATTTGGAATGTGTACAACGTTGAATCTCTTCAATAATTAAAGAGAAAAAATGACTTTTTTAATTGTTAATATCTCTTAACATATAAGGAGTTATTAATAAATAATTGAACATTTGAGGTTCTAGTAACCCACTTTAACAATATATAGTACACTTTTATAGAAATTAAGACATAGGACACAAGCCCATTGTGCCGTAGGATGCAGATTTAAGCTTGCTACCTAATTCCAAGGTCCTTTTGTACCTTATATTTATTTATTTTCAGGAACAGTTTTTGGACTTTGCCAAACAATGGGAGCTGCGGGTTGCCTATCAGCTAGTTACGTCGTTCGAGAAGGCCTACATGGATCGGTAAGAAGATTTAGAACTTTGAAAAACGAACGATTTAAGTATTTGTAATACCTCTGATATAATAACCATTAAAATAAGTTTGTATAACCCTTTAAAATAATATAACAGCTGACGAACTTTTAGGTTAAGTCAGATGTTACCTACTATATGTACATAATTAAAATATTTAAAGGATTCAGATTAACTAATATTTCAATATTAATGACTGCTATTATTTCTTGTTTTAGATTGCAGGATCATGGAGATTAGTTTTCATGGTTTCATCAGCTGTGCTTCTAATTAGTTCTGCAACATTTATGTTTTTTGGAAGTGGATCTGCGCAAGATTGGAACACATTACCAGGAGAAGAAAAACCACTCGAAATTAAAATAGAGGAAGAGGATATTGAGAGCTCTGTTGAAGATGTGGAAGAAGAAAATATTTAATAATTGAATTACTTATATTGATGTGATAAGAAATGAATAATAATTGATCTGTAGAATGAATTAATGATTAGAATACAGTAGATGAAGTAATAGTGAAATTAAAATGTGGTGTGCTTTGTTAAGGTAGTTGTCGCGGAATGATCCTTATCGTTAGAATGTTATACATGTTTTCCAATTATAAAGGATATTATTATCTAACTATCCTGAAAATTTGAAGTCTTGTGACCGCTTTAAAGTCGAGATAAGAATATAATTTCGAATCATTTGCATTTGGAGAATTGAGTGTGAATAAGAGGCAAATATATATGATGCGTTAAGTTAGTTTTAATCGGTTCTTATATCTAATAAAATTACTTGATACAAGGATATTTTTTACGTATGTATAAAAAAACTGCGAAAAAACTACTACTACTATTTTAATGTTTATTAATACATCACTGTATGTATTTCTCTTTTTCGTAGTTATAACAAGTTAATACGGTCTACTCAGATTGACGACTCATAGTGAGATACATGCATATTCGTATATAACGTGAGCTATACCAAGTGATTGTCAAGGGAAACGTTACAGATATACTCTTTCTCTTGACTTTTGAGCATGGAACGTCTTATAATGGACATGGATATATACACATATTTTCAGATCGCTATTTTTGAATCTTATTGCAGCACGGCAACGTCCTTAAGATGACATCTTGAATAGAAATAAAGACAAAGTATTAGTGTATTCAATCACAGAACAACTTTATTTATTGGTATAAAACGTTACAATAAAATACATATCTACTTTGGTATTAAAGATCTTTGTTTATAATTCACAATATAATATAATAAATATAACAATACATCATTTTGAATTTTATGATATAAATATATATAAAAAATAAATTAAAATGTTAACTGTACTTAACCTATGAGGATTAACCTAAATATCAATATTGTGGAGTTTTCGAATGGGTTATAACTACAGGATATCTTTTGATTCGTTTATTTCCTTGATCAAGTTCTTCCCCTAATATTTGCACACTCCGAACCGGTTTATTCTTTTCAAATGGCGTGACTGTAGTCACTTCATTGGAAGGTTCGGGAGTGACAGTGTTGTCAGGACTGATTGCCAACATTAACATCCTCAGGAGCAACGCTTCACGAACTTCTGGAGGTAACAACACAGATGGCTGATCATATGGATCAGGATTCTGAATTTCCTGGGGATCAAATCTGTGGACGTACCTAGGACGATATCCTAACCTTCTTCGAGCAATGAATCGTTGTCCTTCAAAGGGTTCGGAAGGATCAGGAGGCAGGGAGTTGTATTCAGGCTGATCTTGATATTGTCTGGGTGGTGGAGGTTGCCTGTACATATTATATGGCCTACTAGGTTGCGGTTCAAAGGTTACTGGACCTACATTTTGATTGTCGTAGTATGGCTGCCTAGGAATTGGTTGTAGCTGTCTGTATTCAGGGTACTGGGGCTGTTCGTACGGCGAAGGGCTTTGGTACTGAGGGTTACCATATTCCGGATTTTGATATTGGGGATAAGGGGTTGAGTAATATGGGTTTGGACTATACCCTCCTGAACTAAACTGCTGTATTCTATTATGTTTAATTAGTAGTTGTTGCAGTAATCTTTGGAAGTCTCTCGTTGTTAATGGTACGCCGATTTGATTATCTATGTACTGAGGAGGTTGCCTATAGTTTGGGACGAATTGCGGTCTTCGAAAATCTTGTGGGTATGGAGTGACAGTGTTTTGAACGTAGTCCCTGTCATCTACAGGTATTGGTCTTCGATGTGGCCTAGTCTGTATGGGGTCTGGTGTTGTTCCATCATCAATGGGATAAGGAATGCGTGAGGAGGCTCTCAAAGGGGGTGATGGGGTTGTTTCTCGTAAGTATTGTCCATTATCTTCTGTATTAGAAGCAGCGCGGGCTCTAAAGTCTGTTCTTTGGTTGCCAATTGGTATCGGTGCACCTGGATTCTCACGCAAGAACTCTCGCGTTTTGAATTCGTTAACACTAATAGAACTTTGTCGCGGTCGGTACAATGAAATATGTTGTGGGCCTTCCCTATTTGCAGGAATCTGTAAAACTGGGATAGGATTTTGGGTGAGATAATTCTCTGGCTCTGACGGTGATTCAGAAGTTGGGTCTAACGTAGACGATTCCGGTAACCTTTGTGGTTGGCGGACATATTCCCGAATTGTTGACGTACTGGATTCGGTTTGTGGAAACTGTTGCGATAGCTGGCGGTGTCTAGCTGCTAAGACAGCTGATATATGTCTTGGAGGAGAACTTGTCGTTGTAAACAATGGTCTTCCACTCGTGATGGATCCACCATAAACATCGGTCGAATCATCACCTGCGGATTGATGATAGTTTAATATATGTTGCTGAGCTTCAAAGTTAATATCTTTTTCTGGTTTTAATTGCCTTCTTAATGTATTACCACGGATCGGTTTCTTACTTTCATTTTCTTTATCCGTCAATGGCTCGTAAACTGGTTTCGCTGTTGTAGAAGCTGTCTCTGTGGCGGAATCAAACGGTCTTCTAGTTACCACCACTCTTCTAGTTGATTGAGCTTCTGCAGAAGATTTGGTTGTACTTTCTTGTTCATCTGGTCTTATTAATTGTCCTTCTGATATCTTCTGAGTGTGCACTTGTGATGTTGGCCTCATGATTATGATTGGTCGCACCGTCGGAACAGACGTCGCGTAAACCACAGTCTTCTCTCTCTGCGTGGTGGGCTCCTTGGTCGTCGATTCTTGCAACTTCGCCGTTATGTAGTGTCCGTACATCGGTCTGTCTGTTGTGCTGCTCAAACCTGCGGAAGTTGGTGAGCTTAGTCTTCTCCTGGGAATTGCTTGAATCACCGTAGGGCGTGTTGGAGATGGCGTGCTTGTAACATGCGAATAAACCGGTGATGTGTGAGGTCTTCTAGTTGTTGAGGATATAGTTTTATTGTATCTTGGTGTTTGTTGTATTATGACGGTTTCTTCCTTAGATGTGGGAGTTGTTGCTTCCGTAGCGTTGCTAGCAGAATAAGAAACCCGTTTTATTTCACCATTAGCATCAACAAAACCAAAAGTTCCTTTCACGTTTCCCAAAACATCCCTACTTTCGATTTTGAAAGTGCCGTCTTCGGCTTCGTACCCGAATGTGTAGGACCCGTCGCTGTTGACCCTTCTGATTTGTTTGACGATTTCAACTGGATTGGGGTTGTTTGTTTCGGAAACGGATATATCGTCGTGTCGTTTCTCTTTATGCAGTGGTGCTGCTGTAGATGTGCTTGTCACTGTTTCAGTGGTGGGGGTTTCTGATGACGTCGTGGTGCTGGTACTTTGCACCACGTGACACGTGATTAGTACAATCAAACATATTGATATCTGCAACAAAGAAGAACACACTTTATAGACCAATGACTACAAATGATAAGGTAGGAATTGATTAAAGAAGCAGTTATGTTACATCTGCGACGTCTGTCTTTTATTGTGTCTTATAGTGTGAGAACTACAAAAAAATATTTTTATTTTATTCGGTAATTGACCAACTTTTTTTCAAAATTTGGGATTTTTTTTTTCGACTCGTAAATTAGGTACCAAAGTTAGCCCACATATAAAATTTTAATTTTCTATCACAATTTTTACCCTCGGTTGAAACCGCCCCCGTGCCTCCAAATAAAATTTTTAAATTTTGATTTTTTTTTAATTAATATGATATTCAATTATTACACAATCCAAAATTTGAGCTTTCTTTAAATATCCTACCAAATTTTCTCGGTGCCCCTTTTATAAAATTTTGAATTTCTAAATTTTGAAACATGTGCATTTAATAGCGTAATACATATGCAAAATTTCTTTTACAAATAAAAAGTTATACAGCAAAAAAGAGCATATTTTTTCAGTCTTTCCAAAATTACGGGTTTCCAGGAATTTTGGGGGGAAATCCGGAGACGCCAAAAGTCTTAGAATTTGTTTCTCTGCGAAATAGGAAATTTTCAAAAACATTGACGTAGCCGTTTTCGAGCTGCCATACAACATTCAGTACCAAACATATAAACAAGTCAGATACACCTGGAACATTATAATATAAGATCGTACAACTAAAGCAATGCTTAGAAAACATTAGTTTTGTAAATATTATAATATTATCTGTTCCGTAAACAATTTTTCGATTTTTTCAAATCTTCTTAATAACACCCTTTTAGGGATTATAAAATCTTAAGGATTACAGGCTTTTAAAATAGCTGTAAAATTATAAAATAAGAAGGCTTTTAGATTAAATATTACCAGGTTTTAAAGGTAAAATTCATGTTTTGTATTTAGAGAGAAATTTGTGTCTATAATCATGTATTAAATTTCACAAGAGCCTTGCCTCCTTTCAAAAGATTCATTAAAATATAAAATTGTTTATTTTCCTTATTCGTAAAGGACTAGTTTTTTTAACTTATACTATAATTAAAAGAAATGAATAAATAGGAAATACAGATGTTTTACAATAAAGAATTCATTACTTTTGAGAAATTCTTATTGTATTTAAAGAAAATGTAAAAAGGTCATTTATGGTGTTGAAGTAGGAGCTACACCACTGCCTAATAAGTTTATGATTATGTAGTAATATAATCAAATAATCTTGATAGTAATCAAACCCAGAAAATATGGGGATCGAACCCAAACACAACACATTGGCGACAAGCATCATTACTCTAAGTCACTGTCTATGGAAATGAAGGATATATAATCGTCAAAGTATTTTCAATCATAGTTCAACTATGATCAATATTCGATGTAAAGTGTTCACATGTTTTAATTGTTTTTTTAAATTTAATGTTTCACAAGTTTAGTTACAATATCAATTGATTTTATTCACTATGAACAATAACTTCTAAATTAATAATAATAAAATACAACAAGAACAAAACTGACAATTAAAATTGTCGCGTAGAGGCTCACCTTCCAGTGTATCCTCATCTTGATTCACTTAAGCACCCACACTTAAGCACTCGTTTATTTCAACTACCGGGTATCTGGTAAAATGGGTTCGCTATATAGCAATCTCCCCATTCATCTTATTTTCTTTATACAACAATAAACAATTGTCTCCTAAAAGTTATAGAGTTTCCACTCTCGTTGCTTTGCTTCTGATGTAACCTTGACGACCCTACACCGCCTTCTCCCTCCTCTCCTCTACGCTCTACTCCTTACGCCCCCGCTCTCACTACTATAACTACTTGTATGATTTCCATGCGAAACATAAATATGATTCTATAAACTTTCGTTTTGTTAGTTTTACCGTACTATTGAATTATGTACGAAATAATGACACGATTTATTTTCGTAAAAGATACATAAATTTGTTGAAGATAATGGGAACCTAATTAAGATAACATAGTTCATTTAAATTGTAAACGAAATTTATTTAATTCGCATATCATTTTGTGATACGAGCACTTTCACATTTCGTTAAATTATAGTTTTAACGAAAAATGGTTTTAAAGAATAAAAACGTAAACGATGTGCAATTCTATTATAATAATGACCCGCCGAAAAGTGTACGTTCTCAGCAAACACAAAACATGAATGTAACGTTACATTTATGCTATATTTTCATTAATCAAAGACTAGTAACATTTAATTTAAAAAGGGTTAAAAAATTTTATTACTTTTATTTAAGGGGAAAGAAGCATATTTTCGAAAATGTTTTTTGACGACACAGTTAATATATAATTATTTCTATAATTACTACATAATAAAATAATATTTAAAGAATACTTTGTGAAATTTTCATAAATAAATATCAAGAAATGAGGCATTGATAGCGAATCTCCGCAGACTCAAAAAAAAAAGTAACATTGCGATGCCACTCATAACTCATCACTGAATTTTCTGAAATTGAAAAATCAAAATGATTTAATTAGTTGATAAGCTTCTGCAGGTAACGCTGTCAAGGTTTTATTTTTTTATTGATTTTTCAATTTTTTACAGCACTTAAAAGTCAAAATATTGATTTTCATGAAAAGAATCAGAAACTTTCTTATTTTAAAAGACGTTAAAATTAAGAAATTAAAAAAAACTCGACAGTGTTATCTCGACATTTATGTAAAGAAAGAGTGTGCAAAATTTCAAAAGAATCGGTCCAGTAGATTTTGAGCTAGAGAGGGCACCGACTCTGAAAAAGCTATGTGTGAGAAACCGCGTTTAAAAGTTTCAATGGTGAAGACTTAAAACTCTATATCTCCGACAGTTTTACGCCAATCGACTTCAAATTTTTGCACACTAAACTTAATATGTTGTAAAATAATATAAATAAATTTAAAAAAAGGATGTCTTAAAATTAAGCCTATGCTCTATTTCGTTTAACTGGAAACAGGTAATTTTTGTTAAGTTAGATAAATCTTCAATAGACGTAACTGTGCTTAAAATGTTTTTATTGTATGATACTTAGTACTTAATCAAGATATGGTTAAATATACTTTGCAAGTTGTCATGTCTTGTATGGTAGGAACAGTAATAAATGTAATTAACTTGCCAATAACCAAACTCTAAATATTGAATTTAATGTAAAAGATAGACTAGTTGTATACGATTTAGATTCTTAAGTAATCTGTTTATGGAATAGTACTTCACGACGTCGGAAACCTATTGTGCTAAAATGCAATAACTGTAACGTCGTAAAGCAGTGAAAGTCGCGTGCACAACCAAATAAATTCACAATAAAACATCAAACAAGTGACAGTCAACTCGGCTTTTGTTCATTGCGGACATAGGAGTATATCTACCATGCATATTATTCATATTCAAAAGATAATTAAACTTCTGGGGTAAAGGAAACGTAAGAGCGCTTCTCCGGGCCTCAGATATTTCTCTTACTTGTCTATCACTTGATTCGGGCCTGTACCCTAATGTTCATTTCTTCCGAGACAAGACAAATTATTGGGCGTAGAAATGTTGTTACAATTACACGGTGTTTGATTCAACAAATAATGATTGAGTAATATGGGTACACAAAAGAGAAACAAATAATACAATAATTTGTAATACGCTGTAATTTGGGCAAACTTTCCACATATACTAGTTACGTATATGTACCAATTTTACAATTAGACCTTCCGCCTTTATTTTATATGACAATTTTAGCTGATTTAATGCCAATGACTTCAAGGTTATGTTCACAAAACAATTTCACAATTTCTTTCCCGGTAAGTTTATATTTCTTTAAATAATACTTTTGATGATTTGCTGATAGCTTTTAGAGAATAGAAGGGTTACATATTTGAACTACAACGATGCCTAACGAGAAATTTTTTCTTAAGCAGAACCTAGTAACAAATTTAGAATCACTGCATTACAAACAAAACATATTTCAGTAGAAAATGTTCAACTGCTGCAATGCAATACAATGACATAGATATATACTTATGTCCATTTCCACAATACTTTAGTAGTATATGTAGAAACTATTGTACCAGTGAGAACTTCCTTCCAATAGGAAACAATATCACTTGTTTGTGTTTACTTTTCTTGCAAAATCAAAAGCAAAAACAAAACAGAACACAGTAACTAAATAGTGCTGTTTTGTTAAACCTAATAGTAAAGAAAGAGAGCCAAGAAGAAATAGTAAAGGTAGAGAAACAATGAGGAGTAAGGAGCAAGAAAATATAGGAACAAGAATATAAAATTCAAACATTGCTGTTGGAAGTATTAAAAATGTTAGAATAGTTTTAAGTTTAGGTTGGCAATGAGATGTAATTACGTGATTTAATATTGAAAGAATGTAAAGTCTAACAACACACACATTAAAGTTCAGTTTAATTAAGACTCCAGAATAATTTGCGCGGGCTTTTTAATTCACGTTACTTTTTGATCAAAACCGTATTTGCTGATATTAATTAATTTTCAGGCAGAAAATAAGTTGTGTAATACAGCTCTTAGCTTAGAAGAGAGTAGTGAAGTGATTGTATGCATATCCTGTGATTCAGTTTTGATTGTTTACTTCTAGAACTCCCACGATCATTTAATGTATAACCTATGTATATCATACACTTATTTATATTGTTTTAGGTTTTTTTTATGAAAAGAATTGACTTCCTTTAATATTTAGTAAAAGCAAATATATAAATTTTAAATTATAGTATTATTTTTTATAATAAGTAGTACTACATGTGGTTTTGTTTTTACAAACTATTAAAGTTTCGGTTCCCACAAAATGACCTAATTGTGAAATATCTATTAACAGTAACAGAAATATCTTGAGGTTAAATAAATTATGTACCCGCTAGTCAAAGAACGTTCTTAGGCGATATACTTGTACTTGTATAATTGAACTTCCAATCTCTAACCAATTAGAGATAATTTAATGGAGTAACTTATATTTTTACAAAATTCCGTCAACAGAAATATAGTTTCTCAATTGGAAAATTTTTTCTTCACTTCATAAGAAAAATATGGCTACCTTACATGTTCGACCTACCCTGTAAACAATTTGGTGAAGGGTCCTCTTTTGTGACGTTTCTATCACTATTGATTGCACTTCAATGGGCTTGTGTCCTATGTCTTAATTTCTATAAAAGTGTACTATATATTGATAAAGTGGGTTACTAGAATCTAAATGTCCAATTATTTTTTAATAACTCCTTATATGTTAAGAGTTATTAACAATTTAAAAAGTCATTTTGTCTCTTTAATTATTAAAGGGATTCAACGTTATGCACATTTCAAGTGCATGTGACATCACAATCCTTGTGTAAGGTTTCCAATCTCTGCTATATGTATTTATATATCATAATATCAAATATTATTTTTAGCTATTTCAAGGAACAATGAAATTTCAATATTATGTCTGCCGTAACAGGGTTAAATAAAATAAAAACTTATTATTCTTTGACTTGACTTGATTATATCGACTACCAACAGCTAGAAAACATTACCACAGCACTGACCTACTCAACAAATAACTGACCGTCATACAAATATAGCCGACCATTTCTAGCGCTAAAAGTACAATTCAAACTTTTAATTGCTATATCTCCGTCAACATTTAGATATTTAAGAAAATAAACACGCCAATACACATTTATTAACATCAATTTCAATCAACAATTGAAAAATCGACCTCTAGAAAATGAGGACATAAGCCCATTATAGTTAGCATCAACTTTATCTTCATTTGTATTCCGACAGGAGGAGTGGTTTCGCTATTTGTAGCAGATAAAATGGACATTTCATATGAACGACTATGAGAAACTGAACTCTTTCATGACAAAGAAATCATACGCAACTTCAATATGATGTCAAAGTGACTCCTAAATGTTTACTGGGTGTGGACGCAGTTTGAGAGAATCCTTTCTAACAAATTACTTGAACACAGCTTTGCTGGAAGTATCCTCAAATGGGTCATAACATTAGTGTATATACAAGAGATGTATATGTATACAACATTTGTTTATGAACAACTTTTGAAAGATAAATACTCTTTAATAATTCTTGAATAATTAATCACTAAAACTTTACTTTCGGTATTTGTATTTAGCGGAACAAATTTAGAGTAATAGTCGACTATGTAGGATAACAACGCAAGAGGGATCCCTAGGGAGAAAAATTCGCTTAGCAAAATGTGTGGCACACGGTTACACGACGTCACAGTTACAATCGCTCACTCAACACTTGAGGAAATGGGTGAGCATTTGGCATTTCCTGAATACATTAGACCGTGCTCCTCGCAATGTAAGATATATGTAGTGCTGTCCTTGTCTGGCACATTGAAACAAATTACCGGAGCGGAAAGCAATAGAGAGGCTGTGTCGAATTTAATTAATTTGCTCGTCAGGGGACTGTACGCGTAAAAATAATGAACATAGCTTTGCCATTAAGTTAACTGGTGAAATATAATAAAAGACTGATTACAGATAAAATAATAGCAGCTTATTTACTGCAGTAATTAGCCTAAAGTGCAGCGCCTATTCAAAGAAATTTATCTTAAATCATTAAGATATGATTGCAGCATACTTTAATTCAAATACATAGTCACAAGTTAATAACTTAAAACAATACATTTTAAAATAATAAAAAAGAGAATATACTTTAAAATGTAACCTTCTTAACCTAAATTAAAAATTTATAATTTAACTTTACGAAATGCATATATTAAATTATTAAAAACAAACATGTATTTACGAAATGTGTTTTTTAATAACAGTTGGTATTCTGCGGAGACAGTGTCCTGAGTACAGTGGCGGATTTCGGGCTTAGACGCCATAAATTCAGGGGCATCAAAATTCTTAACAATGTTGAAAATACAACGGAGTGTAAATAGAATCAAAATTATTATTAATTAAGTTTATTTTTTATCAATTTATCTTTAAATATTTTGATCGTGCAACATTGTAAATTCATTAAAACAACGCATCATGTTTTGTTTATGTTTAACCACCTGCACCGAGATCAATGACCGGTAAGTCATAACAACTTCCATTAAATATTATGCAATGTTTATTTTTAGAGAAAAATTATTGTAATGTGTTAGAGTGGAGCATACGTTTGTTAAAGATTTTTATATGTAAAAGAAAGAGACAACATTACTATAACAAAATTTAACCACCTGCACCGAGATCAATGAACGGTAAGTCATATCAACTTATATTAAATATTATGCAATGTTTATTTTTAGAGGAAAATAATTGTAATAGCGGTGCATAGTTTTATTTTAGATTTTTATATGTAAAAGAAAGAGATAGCATTACTATAACAAAAATATTTATAAAGTAAATAATTGAAATTAATGGTAGGGGTATCTCGGTAGATGTGTTACAGATAAAGACGAGCATAAGACATTCTGTTCGAATAATGATTGCCTGTTGTAAAAAAGAGATGAATATAGTTTCCAAATCAATCTAACAAAATTCATTTGAATTTTAGAAAATATTTTATTCGTTTGCAAGTTGAAACTTGCTCGAGTTTGAAAAGTGGGATGGGGTTAGGTGTTAGGTGTAATTTTAAATAATGCATCAGATTTTTCTGTACACATATAGGCGCCAAATTCAAAATTTAAATTCATTTCGCCTTTCACAGTAAATTTAAATATGATGTTAAAATAAGTCAAAAGTTAGACGGCTATTAAATGCTAAATCCGCCACTGTCTGCGATACTGTGGATACGTGTGTTGTCTACAGTCTAACTAAGACCTAGTTCTCAGCGTTTGTGTAACGATAACGTCAAACAATGTGCCATTGCAGTTATAGAATAAAAAAATAAGTTGAGAGGTGAAAAGACATGGTCTGTTGACAGAACTGTAGAGTTGTTAGTGCAGGTACAGGTAAACGTCCACTTATCAGCATTGAAGCATCGTATTAAACATTTGCCATCATATTGAAGATGCGTATGATTTTTTTGTCATGAAAGAGTTCATTTACAGTTCAGTTTCTCACAGTCGTTCATATGAAATGTCTATTTTATCGACTATAATGGGCGTCGGAATACAAATGAAGATAAAGTTCATGATGCTTACTATAATGGGCTTGCGTCCTCATTTTTTAGTTTTTCGATTTTTCAATTGTTGATTGAAATTGATGTTAATAAATGTGTATTGGCGTGTCTATTTTATTAAATATTTAAATGTTGACGGAGATATAGCAATTAAAAATTTGAATTGTAGTTTTAGCGCTATATTTGTATGACGTGAAATGCATTATATATGTCAGTTATTAGTTGAGTAGGTCAGTGCTGTGGTAATCTTTTGTAGCTGTTGGTAGTCGAAATATTCAAATCAAATCAAAGAATAATAAGTTTTTATTTTATTTAACCCTGTTACGGCAGACATGATGCACACGGACCTTAATACACTTTTGTTTAAAGAGACAGAGATTATGAAATTATGCATTAAAATACTATGTGACTGCAATTAACTTTAAGATAAATTAAAATAATTAAACTTGAACCCTTGTGGTAGAATGGCGAACCCTTACAAATGACTGAGAGTCATTTTATGGACACCAGCACTATAATGTATACGTAACATATAATCAGTTATTATACTCAAACGAAAGTAAAATATTCTTAAATATTGATGTTAATTTAGTTGCAGCCTTCACAGGCGTTATTGTACTTTTCAAGGGGATTACATGCTAATCACAATTTTAATTCCTCTGTGTATTCAATATTCATAAATCACTTAACAGGCAAAATGAAACTACGGAAATATTTTAGAACGTGATCTAACTGATACATATTTAAAATATGTAACTGAAAATATACAAACAACGTTTTGTTTCATTAATTGTTTTAATTTGTAGAATAGTTATTCTCATTAACGGTAGATGGTGCTGCTGCATAATAAATGAATGCAGTGTGAATTAAACAATGGAGTTCTTTCCAATTCTCACACATTGAAGTATGTAATTATGACTTTTATTTTATTAATTTAATTATTCTCAGGTGTTATGAAATTAAACCAGTAGAAATGTTAAAAGGGAACTTTACATTCTTATGGTACACACACACACACGCTTGAAACAGTGTTTCTTTGAAGTTTAATTCTGTAGAAGAATTTATAACGTAAATTATATATTTTGCAATACCGACATTGCGGAAAATTACGGGTGCTTTTCTATATATGTATATTTTCAATAATGTTTTTTGACGACACAGATAATATAAAATTATATCTATAATTACTACATTATAAAATAACATTTAAAGAATACTTTGTCAAATTTTCATAAATAAATATCAAAAGATAAGTTATTGACAGCGAATCTCCGCTGACGTCACAAAAAAAAGCTTCATCGCTGTGCCACTCATAACTCATCACTGGATTATCTGAATTCAGAAAACCAAAATGATTTCATTAGTTGCTAAATCTTCTGCAGGTAACCCTGCCGAGTTTTTTATTTATTATTGATTTTTCAATTTTTTACAACACTTAGAAGTCAAAATACCGATTTTTTATGAAAAAAAACCAGAAACTTTGTTATTTTAAAATACGTTAAAATAAAAAAAAAGGGAAAAACTCGACAGCGTTAGCGCAAATTTTAAAAGGATCGATGCAGTAGATTTTGAGCTAGAGATGACACCGACTCTGAAAAAGATATGTGTGAGAAATACGCGTTTAAAAGCCATGAAACCATATCAAAGAGGTGAAGACTTAAAACTCTATATCTCTGACAGTTTTACTCCAATCGACTTCAAATTTTCACACAATAAACTTAATATGTTGTACATTAATATAAATAAACTAGAGACTTTACCCCCGTCGACGCAACGGACGTCTTTTTAGTGTGTATAATTTGAATTCAATAAAATAATTCGTAAATTTTAATTCCATTTTTAAATTGAAATATTTAACTCGTTCTATATAAATTTTACATATAAAAACAAATAATTTTTCATATTAACTGACTAAAAGAATATATTTTTTTCAACAAAATATAAAATATTTTCAATTTATTCGTTATTTGAGTAACTTTTTTCCAAAATTTGTAATTTTCTTTTTCGATTCGTAAATAAGTTACGAGTATATATAATTTCGACTTAATAGCACAATTTTTACTCTCGGCAAAAACTGCCCCCAAATAAAATTTTGAAATTTGGAATTTTCTTTTATTAATAATATACTTAATTATTCTACATTCCAGAATATGAACTTTCTCCAAAGTTCCCTACCGGGCCCCCGAATTTTTTTAACCCCTCCATTATAAATTTTTGAAAAATGTTAGCATTGAACACTTCAATACACATGCAAAATTTCAACTTTTTATCTTTTACGAATTAAAAGTTTTTCCAAAATTATGGGTTTCCGGGGAATCAGGGGAAAATCCGAGGACGTCAAAAGTCTTAGAATTTTTTCCTTTACAAAGTAGCTAATTTTCAAAAACATCGCTGAAGCCGTTTTCGTTGTACCATACGAATTTCAGCAACAAACAAACATATAAACATACATTGGAACAGTTGCAGTGTAAGACACTGTACCAGCTTACTGTTATATTATGGTTCTATGTACAAATGTGAGTTCGAAATGAACAGTTCAACATATTACTGTCAATCTTCGCTTATAATGATAAACGACCTAAAACTCATTAGACGTAAATGGTTACATTTGTAGCTCAAACGTTGAAACACAATAATTAAATAAAACTAATAATAAGTTCTTAATTGCGTTTCATTATTTAATTTATGTAAATACTAATAGAGGCTCGTAAAAAATTAATCATGTTTTCGTTTTAAATATACTTCAAGTTTATTAAACTCTGAGATAATTTCTTTTAGATTTTATTTGTTAAAAAATTCTTTTATGAAGTATAACTTTTGGGTTATAATTGAACCGAGTTTTGGGGACCGGTGTGCGACATGCCTAAGATCTTTCTTAAGGTTTCGACAATCGTAAAGTACTTTGTAAACATATTCACAAACAAGAGCAAACGAATAAACAATACAGCGAGAACATTATGATAATGAAATAGTTCTCACCATTATTCTATTATTTAAGTTTTGTAAATTTAAGCAATGTGTTTCAAGGACATGTTACTATTCAACTGTCAAAATTATAGGTATGAATTATATTATTTAAAATAATACAGGTCTGTCTGTATATAAATGCTAATTAGCGGACATTTAATTATATACTTTGTTAATTACATTTTAGATTTGTATATAATTATTAATTTTTTTTAGAAAGTTCCCTTCCAAAATGGTAATTATTTTATTTCAGTGTATTTCATTTTTGCGAAGTGCATTTTGGGAAAACTAGGAAATATATACAAAGAGATTGTATTGCTTTTTACAAAACACTAACATCTGTATGAACTTTACATACATTTTTTAATTTGGCGCCCATATGTTTATTCCACACTATCAGCAAGTTCCAACAAGTCTATAACGTTTAAATTTTAGCTTGTAAACAAATCAAACATTTTCTCAAATTCAAAGAAAACTATATTCATCTCTTTTCATCAACAGCCAATTATTACGCAGTCGAACTGAGTGTCTCAAACTCGTCTTTATCTGTAACACATCCACCGACATACCCCTACCATTAAATTTAATTATTTACTTTATAAATATTTTTCTATTAATATTGCTGTCTCCTTCATTTCCATATAAAAATCTTAAATAAAACTATGCACTGCTCTAACACATTATAACAATTTTTCTTTAAAATGAAACATTGCTTAACAATTAATAGAATTTGTGATCTCGCACGTGTTCAAAACATAAACAAACCACCAATGCGTTGTTGCCATATTTACATAATTAAAATTAGAGTAATGTTTAAAGACAAATAATTAAAATAAATATAATTAACAATCATTTTCTTTATAATTAATAATGAATTCAATGGGTCCTATTTTTAAACTAATAAATTAAAACTATTCTTCATATTTCAAATTGTAATATTATCATACTGGTTTTGAAATTAAAACCCAGATTCATTCAACGATGATTATAAATATAAATAAACAATAATTCAAGAGATCATAAAAAAAGAAGAAGTTAGAATTACCGATTCATTCAATAAATCTTGAATATAAACAGGTCAAGTTTGAAATCATTCAAATATCTATCGATTAATTAACCATTGCAAATGTATTATTGCTATAAGAAAATCAATTTCTAAACATAATTAGCTACTGAAGGTAGGTATCGACAGATCAGCGTGAAAGTAAGTACAGCAAGCATTGATATGTCGATGTGTCAAATGGATTTTAATATTATTTCTAAGATTAGTCATATAAGACATAGGGCCTGTACCTTATCGTCAGTTTTAGAGACGAGTCTGCTATTTTCTTTATTCCTTTCCTCTTCTGCCAACAAAGAAAGAAACACAACAAAGTCTACGTGCCTTGCCTCTTTTTTTCGACTGCTAAAGAAGTATGGGCTTAAAGGTAAAATACGATTGTTATAAATATGAGTATCAATGCAGTACCTTGAGTATTACGCTTTTAATTAATTTGTTTTATACAAACCGCTAAATACTTATCTATGAACGCACATCATCATTAGTATTCGGTTGACGTCACTTACATACAATATAATAACGAAATCGGTAAAGTTGCCATTTCCGTCTGCAATCGTTACGTCGCATACTGATCAGTGAACGCACATTGCATAAGTAGCCCATAACGAGTTCCATAGTGGTCTGTTGATGTGTACCTTAATTTCGCTTTTTCAATATATTACTTTAACGGTTCCGGCTCAAAGGACCAGCAAATAATCGTTATCATTACTCAGCACATTCCATAAATAATCATTTTAATCCGGTAGCGGTAGTGCGTTTTGTTTCCGTGTAAAATTGTCATTTATTTTTTATGACGTAATGGTATTTACTAACAGAGACCTGGAGCACCTTCTACAAGCAGTGACGGATTTTACATTTAAGAAGCCCAAAGCGCAATTCCATTCTGAGACTATTTGAATTAGTACTTCTTCAATACTTGATGTCATTTTACATTTTTACTATATACGAATTCAATTTATAACTGTAACCTGTTTTTCTTTTTTTACTATTTATGAATGAAAAATATAAACAACATGGTGTCTCTTCTTTCGCTATTTATAAATTTAAAAAACCTTTTTTTGCAGTCCCGTTATATTTAACATACATATATCAGGGTTGCATCAAAGTCATTTGGTTGTGTTTCACGTAACATTTTTACGACTAATATGACAAACCCAAATACACCCTTTGTTTTTCAGTCGTCGTCGCAAGGTCGTTGCGTTTCCGCTGCACGACTGTGTTATTTATGTGTTTTGTACTCAGAAAGTATGGGTTTCTCTGAATACGATACTTACTGACACAACTTTTTTAAATTTATTTGAATATGTTCATTTAAATTTTAAAGGGACATGCGTTCTTTCATGCGAAATTTCTTTTAAAGGTGCTTTTAATTTTTTATTGAAATATATTCTAATAATGCATTATGTTAAACATTATAATATAATGCCACGGGGTACAAGAGGTAAGAGGGTCTCCAATTTTTTATCTTTTATTTTAAGAGCTGAACGCTGAGGCCCTCTAAATACGAGGCCTGATATTTCGCCTCTGTCTATACGGAACACGACGAAGCCAGCTTTCCTAATGAATTGGAACTTTCACTGATCCAGTTTCTGCATATCTAACACCTATATTAATATACTGAATATATTTCTATTCATTATTTATTATTGAATCGGAGTAACTGATATTAAATAATATTTTCTTTCACAATAGAGCTTCATATTTGATCTTAAACCATTTTATAATGTATATTCATAAATGTAAAATTAAAAAAAGCGTATATTCAACTACAAGCACTATTAATGTCGAATTAGGCACTTGTAGTATTTAAGTCGAATATAGTATACTAAAATATACTACCAAAATGCTGTTGTTACTAGGAAATGTAACACATTATATTCAACAAAATATTTTTTCTTAAAATCACAATATTCAGTAGCTCAAGGGCAGCTAAACCTATAAAAGAGCGATTAATTATTTTGAAATATCTGGAAAAACACTAAACTGGAGGATTATAAAAGGGGTATAAAAACTTGTAACTAATTAATTGTTAATCAATAATTATTTTACTTTAAATTCAATAATAAAAGCTGCACATTACCATCAGTAAATTTTTGAAATGAAATTTTGATTTTTACGATTTCTTGAAAAGAAAAACATGAATGGATAAATGCTCTACTATTTGAGATTAACAGTAAGGTGATGTACAGCTATAATAAATTAATAATGAAATCGCAATAGTTTTTATATTACACCAGATTTAGAATATTTAGGTTTTTGCAACTTTTTCTTGTATTATAACATTAACACAGATTCGTATAAACATACATACTTGCAAAGAAATCTGGCTAAATACCACAATTACAAATTAATTAAAATGACCCACAAATTGAAATGAGCAGTTTTATAGAAATCCTATAAAATATTAAAAAATTCTACTTATTAATCGCACTTTCAAAAACCACATCCAAAATTAAATAATCATTATTCGTTCATTAATAATTTTAATTACATTTCTAATAACCACGACTATCTGAACCACATAACTCTACTGGTTCTCTTGTTTCGTGATTATTAAAACATTACGCCTCCAAATCAATCCTGACATTCATCCATTAATCCAGCGCCAGCTTAGCACGTGTCTCTGTCGAACGTTGAGGCGAGCGTAATCTAGGATACGGAAGTGTCAGTCAATATTCAGAAAAACATTCAACCAGTAAACTATAGTAATTTGTTTCCTATTATCCAACTCGCTGCGTTTAGTGAGACTTAAAATACATCTTATGTATCGGTAAATATTATAATCCAGTTCCAACGAATAATAATTATTATTTCTATTAATACGTGGAGTTATGATATTAAAGTGCTGTTGATATAAGTTGACATTGTTCTGTAGTCTTCTGTAGATATGTGTCAGGAATATTTAATATTTACTAATTACAAATCCTAGGCCGAACATAATACTGGTACAATACTATTTATTAACAAATATAAGAACTGTATACAAAGCAAGATGTAACAAAATCAACGAATATATAGCGAATATCGTCTGCAGTGCCTTGGACCAGATGCAAAAGGGCCGTACACCTTTTCAAGGTTACCCACGAGTCAGATTACATCGCTCTCTTCGAGTGGTGCTCCAATGCAGAGCTCCATACGCATTCCAAAGTTATTTATGTTAAGATAAGACTGAAGCCAGTTGAGATAAGGGAAAGGAAGAGAAGAAATGCACCTTCCTCTTCTTTATGTGTGGCTTAATCAATGGATGACTTCTAATCATAAGATAAATAAGATTTTTATAGCACATGGACTTAGCTCTTCATAATGATGGCAGGTGTTCATTAAGAGTACTGGTTTCGTTTTCTAGTTAAACTTACTCGTAACTATGAGTACCGTACCATTACATTAATCATTCATTCTATGTTTTGTGTATAATTAATGGCTGGATGTCTATATCATAATTTTAATAAGTTATCTTAATATATATAAATTACGTGTCACGTTGTTCCTCCGCGATGGACTCCTAAACTACTTAACCGATTTTAATCAAATTTGTACACCCTGTGCAGTTTGATCCAACTTGAAACATAGGATAGTTTACATCTCAATTTATTTATCTTATTGCTAATTATTTGTCTATTAATTATCTGTATATGACATATGACATCGGGCGCCGATGATGGCGACATCTGTTGACTAGATTGAGTAAATATTCTGTTGAGTAAATCGAAATCTGTTGACTAGATTGAGTAAATATTCAATAGATGGCGCTACGTTAGGCACAGCAACGCGTGGCCGGGACAGCTAGTATATGTATAAATAGTGAAGGGGGTGGGTAGGGGACTATCAGATGTCGCTTAATTGAGCGTAACACCGTAATTTTAAAAAGCGAAAATAAGTAGGAAATAGAGGAAGTACATATCTTCGTCACATATTTTTTTAAAAAGCGCGGCATTCAGTCGGTTCATGTTGTAGTAGTCTCGTTTGAAGGCGGGACAATAAAGTTTTGTCCCGACATTTTTACATTAAATTCATTTCTCTTTGCTTCTACTCTTCCGCCATCATCTCCTTCCTTCTCTTTTTCCTTTCTACAGTTTCTACTTTGAATCATTTTGTACTTTTCTATTTCTTTCTCCTCCCATTACAAACCAATTGATGCTCTTCCCTATCTTCTCTTATTCTTTGACTTCTTGTTCTCATCCTTCCTTCTTGTTCATTCAATTCTACTCGCCTTCCACCAACAATCTACTGTATCTAATTTTCACATCTTTTTTATCCTAAAAATCATGTTAATAATTGAAACTAACATATTCTAGTTTATTAAGCAATTTATATATGCATTTGATTTGCATGAAATTGTGTCGTTTTTGTTCAGCGAAATGCTAGAATGTCATATTTAACATATTCCACATTTTAGTTCATTCAAGATTAATGAAAACTATTTCCACGAATGCAAACAGCAAATGTTTTTGTTGCAGAAGTCTTAACATAGTCCAAACGAAGTATGACGATAATGAATTTACAAATGTTATATTTTAATTATTTTATTTGAATATACTTTTAGAAATTCTGACTCAATAGAATTAAATTGGAACCCAAAAAAAATAAATAGTCACCCGGAAAACCTCCTAGTACCTCCTAGTTTGACACAAACTATAACATATCTTTGATAAATAAATGACATAAAAAATCATAAGAAGTTATAAAGTGATATATACATAACCTGGTTGGACTATTATTATTCTAGTGACGTAACATGCCAGCCGGGGCATGAGGGCACGAGGACATGAGGCATAAACATTCCGCTCTAAATGCCCGCGAGAATGTATATAAATGTTTTGTTTTTATTTTTATATCATTTTAGTTTCATATTCATTTTATAAGTACATCTTAAAGAAAGTTTTTAACAATGTAATATTACAGTAAACATGCTAAACTTGGAACTAAATTATTTTATGAGTTAACTAAAGTAATATCGCAATGTTTAGTCACGAGAATATTACTTCACTTCATTTATTTAAATTCTCCAGACAATATCTCCAGTTTTATTAGGAATTGAAAATTTTAAACAAACTCATGTGTTGCTTCTGAAATTCAAAGTTTATTTTAGTAATTTACATACACATTATAATAATTACACTGTTTAGCTTAAATAATACTATCTTACCTGAAATTTAAAGAAACGACATTTAAAGTTTATTGTTTACCATAAATTGTCAATTCCTATTATAACCTCACAATATGCACTTACTAACTAATTAAAAACTTGAGTTCTGTCGACTTCAAATATCAAGTATGTTGGCCGTTATTCCTACAGCGCATCTATGGCGTTCATAAGTATACTGTTTTACCGACAGACGAGCTTTGTACTAAGTAAAGAAATATAAATTCTTTACATATCTTCAAAAAGGGGAAGTCATTTACACTTGTAGGACCAATTTTATATTTATTTATTAAATCCATTGTATCTAGTCACGATTACATTTTTACGAAATCGACTGTATCTAGTCATAATTGGTTTTCGAGTAACACAAGGAGAAGAAAGAAGAGATGTCAATAAGGACTATAATAGTTTTGAGTGCAAAATTAAATGTGATTAGAAGATTTAATGTGGAAAAATGTGAAGCCTAATACATATAATCCGATTATTAAATGTACCGCATGTCTTGAAAAGCCAATAAATAATATTTCATATAAATATTTCATTGTGTAGAGCATTGGTCAGTAATGTTAATCAATTTAAAAGTGAAATGGCATAAATGACTGCTTTAATTTGTAAATGTATGCGTATCATTAATAATTTCACACATACACGCACGCATGAGTACATTATGACTGACTTGTAAACTGGTACAATTTATTTTTAATGCGTTGGTATCGCTACCAGCAGCAAGGGTAATTTCACTCCGCATTGGGCCGAAGAAAGCTGACCAATCTAACTAGATCGACTGGTATCTTAGCTCTTTCGAACGGCTAGAACTCATTGACCGCATGTACGCCACATTCCCATGTTACGCATTTTAGATTTTAGTATATCATTTTCATATGTTTTACATAAATTCAAACAAAACTTAATAAAAAACTTCTCATGAATTTTTTCATTGTCAAAAAAATTTATTTATCTATTAACTACGTCACACACAATGGAAGTGGGGGGGGTCCTTAGAATAAGATAAGGAGGGTGTGGTGTGACGTCACATTCAATATAAAATTCGTCGAGGAGAAAAGGAGTAACGCTGAAGGCGAAATCCTAAAGATAATTAGGGAGGGGAATAGGAAGGAGGGTGAGGAGGAGGCCCAAAAAAGAGAAAGGAGCAGAGGGAAGGAGAGAAGAAGGCACAAGTGTGGAAGAAGAGCTAAAGAGAAGAGACAGGGAGATACAACAACAGGAAAGAATAGAAAAAATTGAGAAGAGCAATTACAACAAAAGATATAAGAGAATTTGGGAGAGAGAGATACCAGAATGCTTAAGAGTTTTTTCTTATGTCGATAGAAGCACTGGAGCACATTAAGTTTTCATGTGAGAAAAAGGTAATAAGCGAAATGAATATTGTGCAGTTATTAAAGGGAAGAGGTGGATGGCGGAGATAGAGAAAAGGAGCGATGAAAGAGAAGAAATGTCAGAATAGAAACAGGAGGGAGAGTAGCAGGAGGAGCGAAGCAGTAGCAGTAGCAGTTTTGTTTTTATTTTTCTTTTGAAAGGAGTGAGAATGTTTAGATATATTAAGGATCAAAAATGAATTAAGCACAATGATATGTAATTTAATGTGTCAAGCAGAAGAATGTAGTATAGTGTAATAAGTAATAATAATAACATAAAATGTGACGTCCAAAAAAAGAAAAATAAGATCAAGAAACAAAATAAGCGTCTGAGAAAAACATATATTTTAAAGGGTGACGCCGTAGCACAGTTAGGGGGGAGGGGGTTCTGATGTCAGATATCTCGTGACAATGAGGATGTCATTTATGGATGACCCTTATAGGAATGTTTTATAAGTAACGTCGACTGTGGCCAAAGTGTTCCATCGACTTGAGAGATAACTCTTCACTTAAAATGTTCAAAACATATTCTTTACAATTTAATATTCATTTCAACAATGCTATGTTAAATACGCTATTGAAATCGTAGAACAAAGTTCATTCCCACCGCCAAATTATTTTCAATGTTGCAAACGAGAAAACCCAACCCCGAGTTGCCCGATAATTCACAGTTTTATTCTTTTTAACCTGCAGGCATTTCGCAGTTAGACGTGAAGTTGGAGCTAGAGTTTCATTGTGAGAAACTTTGTTTCAATTGTGGTGTACAAGCTACAGGCTATATCTCGTTAATCTGATACCGTGTTTTTCACAAATTTCATTTACAGTGAAAATCTATTTATACACATTTTCAAACTGTATTATAAAACCACATGCAATTGCTTTAATCTAGTATTTAATATAACATATTTAAGCATGTTAATTTCGTTATCCACATTTCTTCGTAATGGACTGTCGTTTGCCTCAGAAGTGGTAAGTTTTAAGCCTAACACAGAAACAAGTATTTTTTGAAAGTTCTCTTTCAGCTAGAAAGGCCCTGATAAGGCCAGGTTCGCAAATGTTATAACCTCAAAACCTTAACGCCTTTTTTTCTGCAAATTATATAACATTTTATATACTACAAACTGTAAATACAAATACATCGCAGTGAATTGCAAATATCCTCAACAATTCGAATGCGTCATAGATCCAGCAACATTCTCAGTGACAGTTATTAAATTTCCATTCATGAATATATTCATAAGGTTGTGGAGAGCTATACAATTCACACATTGTGTTCTGGAAGTATGAGTACATGTTTTACCACATAGTTGTACATATATAAAGGTTTTTAAATCTAATTTGCAATACTTTTAACTGCGAGTATTATGTTTAGACTGTAAGGCATGTCGCACACTGCAAGCGACAAAGCCGTCCGAATACGAGCGCTACGTAGTTCTCATACTTGAAGTGTATTTACGCGAATTTTAACCAAGCGTATACATGTACAACGCTAAACCTATCCGAATCTTGTAAATGCAATCAGCCGTCTCAGTCTGGAAGAGAATGCAATAGTCTCTTTCATAACAGTGGTGTATCGATATAAATTAAAGTAAAAGTTTGCTCTCGTGATAAATTATGTAAGTGCAGAACAAAACCAATACACCCTACAGTACACAAGTTGACTTGAATTTTAAATATATTTATAAGTTATAAATTAAGAATTATGAATTACGAATTATGTATTGTAAATGTTTTTTTTTTTTTTATATATAGTTTCTCGGGCTTCTTAGGCACGTAGCCTTTTATCGTCCTTAATATTGTTCTGCTTCTTCTTATACGGTATATCCAGACAACAAGAATGATCTATTCATGGCTACTGCAGTTATAAATTTCGGTTTCGCAATCAAAAAGGGGGTATTAACAGGAAGCGTCTGTGAAGTCTGTAGCACCGCCCTTTGGAGTCCATTTCTTGCCATTGCTGTATTTTTACATTGCCACAGAATGTGGTCAGGGTATTGTAAATGTATATATGTTTTTTAAGTGCTAATAACTTTTAAAAGTTAATGCACTAGACATAAATAATAAAAAAATAGTAGACTTGGCGTACTGTTGTATCGGTACGTGCTATATATGTTTTGTGACAAAAATATGCAAAGACAAAGAAGTTGGCTTGCTCTTACGACTTCCTTACGTCCGAATTCACTGTCGCTTAAATACGCTTCGAGTGAGCGACGGCTTTAGTTTCTTGTCACCGTCGCTATTCGATGAATTAAGTATTCAAGGACGAATCTAATTTGATTTATCTCGAAGGAGAGCAGCCTTGGTTTCAGTACAAGTAGTAGGACGTAGTAAAAGCATCATATTAACTTCATAAATACATAAAAGCTTAAATTACAGTTAAATAAACAAGCACAATTTATCCGAAACTGTATCCCAATTTTAGTATAAAAAATATACTACTACAATGTTACTTTTAACGGACTTGTGTCCTCATTTTTTATTGGTTAATTTTTTAATTGTTGATTGAACTTGATGTTAATAAATGTGTATTGGCGTGTCTGTTTTATTAAATATCTAAATGTTGACGGAGATATAGCAATTAAAAATTTGAATTGTAGTTTTAGCGCTAGAAATGGTCGGCCATATTTGTATGACGCGAAATGCATTTTAATGTCAGTTATTTGTTGAGTAGGTCAGTGCTGTGGTAATGTTTCATAGCCGTTGGTAGTCGAAATAATCAAGTCAAGTCAAAGAATAATAAGTTTTTATTTTATTTAACCCTGTTACGGCAGACATAATATTGAAATTTTATTGTTAATTGAAATAGCTTTTAAATTTTATTCAATAAAGCCTATGCGTTTGATACGAACAGTGCGGACCTGTTGGCGCTTACCGTAATACGTAACACGCGAATACGTAGCTTTCATTATAACCACGACCAAATGACAGTGTTTATTTATATAGTTTCATTCGATTATGAATTAAATACACGTTGACTTACTACTTTTTTGATTGATTTCTTATGTATCTCAGTTTTGCGATTAAAGTGCTGACTCATTCTTTGCAATATTATGTAACTACTTGCTTACAATTAAAACTTGAATAAACTTGTAAAAGGACTGTTGATTATTTTAAGTGATTTGTATTGTTACTGGGTCGTTATATTTAAAATATTCTCACGATGATATTGTCATTGATTCATGCTAATGTTTATTTAAATATCAAGTCATATCAACCCACGATGTCTGGTTTGACATGAGTATATTCACACAAATCTGGGTGTAGTTGTACATGCTGTTGGACGATTACTGTACTCATAGTTACCTTAAAACTTGTGTCCTCATTTTTTAGTCGTCAATTTTTCAATTGTTTATTGAAATTGAGTTAATAAATGTGTATTGGCGTGTCTACTTTATTAAATATCTAAATATTGACGGAGATATAGCAATTAAAAGTTTGAATTGTAGTTTCAGCGCTAGAAATGGTCAGCCATATTTGTATGACGTAAAATGCGTTTTAACGTCAGTGCTGTGGTAATATTTTGTAGCCGTTGGTAGTCGAAATATCAAGTCAAGTCAAAGAATAATAAGTTTTTATTTTATTTAACCCTGCTAAGGCAGACATAGTATTGAAATTTTATTGTTCCTTGAAATAGCTGTAAATAATATTTGATATTTTGATATATAAATACATATAGCAGAAATTTATGAGCTGTAAGGTTGACAGCGGTTGTGATCTCACATGCATTTGGAATTTGTACAGCGTTGAATCCCTTTAATAATTAAAGAGACAAAATGACGTTTTTAATTGTTAATATCTCTTAACATATAAGGAGTTATTAAAAAATAATTGTACATTTGAGGTTCTAGTAACCCATTTTACCAATATATAGTACACTTTTATAGAAATTAAGACTTAGGACACAAGCCCATTAGTATATAAGTAATAAGTATGTAGATACATAATGTAACTAGATATATTGCACCACTGACTTTTTTGTGTTTAGATGTTTGAATGTACTCTAAAAACACTCTTAGTAGTTAAATATCTAATTTATTATAAAATAAATTAATTTATTGAACTAAAAAACAACGTTTTCTGGGCACCCATCTATAATTTTGTATTTCCGAGTATCTTTAAGATAAAAATAAAACTGTAATCTGCAAAAACCCAGTAAATAATAAATGTACTTCACCAAGATATTACGAAATGTCTACCAAGAGTTTGTTAAGCAGATAATATCACAAGCAGGCAGTAACTCGACTTCCTGGAGCGCACTGGATCACCTAGAGCTAGCACAGAAAAAAAGAATACAGTACAGTCTAAGAATAAACATAATTACATTATAAGTAGTTTTAACTGTTTTATTATAATTGTTTTTTTTTAAGAATTTTATAAAAATAAAAACTTAATAATTAAACACACACATTCACATACAGGATACAGTTACTAATTAATTAATTAACATAATAAAATTAAAGCAAATTGTATAATATATGTACATTATAAAAATTACAATTAAAGAAAAACTGGGTTAAATTATAATTACTTTTTTTGGGGTACATTTCTTTAAATAATTATATTAAATATTTTTGATTATTTTGAGCTTATTTTTCTCAGAACCATATTATGTTTGATGAAAAAATTGATGAGGACGGCTAAATAAATGACACACCACTCGTTTAAGGCAATTGTCTTTTTGTTGTAGAAAGAAAGAGACAACAGCGTATGAAAACATTTAACAAACAGATAGAACGCTAAAATTTGTGTTTTCATGGCCCCTACCGAATAGCCAAACTATTCTAAGATGGTCGACCTTAAAGATACATTTCCCATTAAAATAAAAGTATACTTAACATTTTATCTTACTTAATTTCTAATTTATTTTCATATTAGGTTTAAAACAATAATTTGGATTTGATTGATTTGAATTTGTATTGATTAGAGTTTGCTCAGTTGTGTTATGTGGATCTTTTATGGTCTATAGTTGGCGAAACCTCTGCGGCAAGCGGCTAAAGATTGGTGCGTACTACAATTAAAGTAAAAAAGACATTGTACAAAGAACATATCTTCTAGAAAGTATAATTCAATGTTTTTGTGGTACCATAAACAAATTATTACTTTAAGTTGCCCTGTTTAAACCTCAAGAATTCTAAATAACCCATTCACAGTGAAATATATGAACTCATTTGAATGTTATACATATACAAGTACATTACAGTTCCAACCGTTTCGGCTCATAAAGATTTACAACTGGTAATTTCATTCTCACTTGAATGCCTCAGAGAAATTTAACACATATTATATAATTAAACAATTGTTTTCACTATTTATTTCATTCATATAAAACTTTTATAATAAAACAAAACAAAGAATTAAGAAAGTGAGGTTAAGTATGCACGACTTCATGAAACAATATTAGTTCTGGTGCATTAATATAAAAAATAAATTGTCAAAAAATATATAAAAACAATGACTTCATTAATAAAAAGTATTTTTAATTTACAATTATGGTTCTGCTCTGGTTTTTACATAGTTTTGCAAGTTTGTTATTTAATAATTAGGTATGAAGTTATTAATTACCCAGTAAACATTTTGGAGTAAATTCTACTTAATTTCTATTACATATCATGAATTTTTTGTCTGGAACGTGTTCGTTTTCTATTCAGTCGTTCATAGGAAAGGCCCTTTTTATGAGGTACAGACATTGCAACGACGGTTCACTGCTGAATTAAAAGCGGAGTCGGTTTATGATTTATGACCGGAGTTATAAACTTGATACTAGCAGGGGTATAAAACTTAATGGAATTCTACTTTTTAGAGTCTGCAAAATATAAATATTTAAATGAAGAAATAAATAAATGTAATCTTTAGTACGGATCATGATTTTTTTAATGAATATTATTCATCTTCAACAATAATATTAGTTTTTTACATTGTTTTGGTGATTCAAAAATCCACGATCGGCAGGTCTGCGTTAGGTTTAAAACCTCTGCCTTACCATCGCTAGATGCTAACTTCGTTTATATACATTATATTCGGGGATTGAGGGAGGTAGCGTCTGTCTATTACCATTAAAGAAATATTTGTTGAAAAACGATAGCATATACTTTAAACTACTGTACTGAACGAAATATTATACAAGTATACAAGTGTAACGGTGAAAAATATATTTTACTTTTCTAACCGCATCTCGTTTCTCTCTCACTTTGGAATAAATGAGATGAAAGTGAACTTAAAAAAAATATATCCACGTGGGAAAGAAACAGAAATACTTAATGAATGATGTTGGAAAAAGAAAGAATACTAGAAAGAATAACTAACACAAAATCTGTGACAGTTAGAGAACTTTTAAAGCGTTAGAATAGAATTGTACGAGTGACTCAAACTTCACCAAATAGGGCACTTCACCAAATTGTTTACTGGGTAATCACGAAACTTATTTTTAGACGTATATGTTACATAATTATGTGTTTAGTAAATATCTATGTCAATAATGAACCTCAAAGAATTGATTTCTTAAGAGTCCAATTAGATTTAATTCATCTATAGATATTTTATGATGTTTATTATGATTAGAAAAAATGTAAATTAGGTTATGTTGAATACTTTGGAGTTTTCAGGTCATGTTTCGTAATTTGTAATAAAATAAGGAATGGGCGTGACCGTATAAGTATTGTGTTACACATACCGATATGATTACCGCGGAATAAATCTTAATAAATTGCATGTATGTATGTGTATTAGCACAGATATTTTGGAAGTCAATTACCAATAATTGTTATTACCTTGTATCATAAATATTCGAAACAGTAATAACTATATATTTGTTTTATTAATGACTGTATCATTAAGTTTAATATCGTCGAAAAGAATTTAAGACAGTAGCTGAAAGTAATTTATAGGTCATGACTATTTTACTAATTAAGGTGAAACGAATGTTAACCATTTTTGACTATAGGAAATAAAAATTGGAATTTAACTAGAAAATATAGCAATATTCATTTTCAAAACTTAATTTTGGGGTTCCAACTCTTTAAAAGTCAGTGGAAGAAAGCTCAAAATGTAGATACGTTATTCATCTAACTAATTGCTTCGCGTTTTGATTCGCGTTTATAGTTACTTACATAAAACGATTTAAACATAAAAAACATGTTTTTTTTGATAATATTTAACCTTTTGTATAGTATCGCTATCTATATTTCACGAGTCAAAAATGACCAAGTATCGTTTCACCTTAAGAAAGAGTAGGTTTTAATTTTTTGTGTGCTTTATGTATTGAGAGAATATTTTATTAATTTGCGTATCGATGAAATAAAAAAACTAATCACTGTTTCAAAATTCTCAGCTTACAGTGCACAACAAACTGTTATTGCATAAGCAAATACTGAAACCCATATGGACTTATGGTATACAACTTTGGGGTTGTACCAAGAAAATAAATTTAACAAAAATTTAGACTTTCCAAAACAAAGTACTACGGAGCATTACAAATGCGCCCTGGTACATACTGAATGACAATTTACACCGTGATCTAAAGATGCCCACCGTAGACGAAGAAGTCAGGAAGGCAGCAAGGAAACATCTACTGCGACTGCAGAACCACCAGAATGAAGAAATTCTGCAGCTGCTTAATAACAGAGAGAATCTGCGCAGATTGAAGAGGCCCAAGCCGGAAGACTTGACCCTGTGATTCTGCTACTACAAACCACACACGTTTTTAAAATTTTGGAACTAGTCAGTGGACTAGAACTGAACAATTATATTTAACTTTTTATATATAAATTACTAGATAAGCCACGCTTAGTTGTAATATTCTTGTAAATAAAAAATAAAAAAAAAAAAAAAATAAAACTGTTTCAAAATAGATAGCAACTTAGAAAAACTGTGAATGAGATATTAGCATAACTTGTTTATTAAGTACGTATTATCCAACATAATTATAACAGTTCTTTTCCTGCTTCTATAAAAAAGCCTTCTTTTAGTAATGCTATTACATATGTTGAATAAATTGATCTAATTCTTGGATTAATATGTAATGTGGTTTTGCTTCACTTTTAACAAGGAATGTACAAATATCGGTTTAAGTTTTCACAGTGTAAACTCATATACATAACAGTGTCGAGCACGTACAAGTCCCATTTCCATATAAGCGTACGCCATTCTGAAATAACTTTCACTTAATTCGAATTCACTCATGTCATAATGCTTCACGATATTTCCCGCTAATTTCACGCACTGCATCCATAACAACGAGTATTTGCATAGAGTAAGGTTTTGTTAAAAAGCAGAAAAACTTAAATCATAATAAGAAGTTCCTAAATCCTCATCAACTTTTCTTTTGGTTCACTTTCCTAAATAATAATAAGTTTAAAACAATTTCTTATAAATAATTTACATGTAAGCTCTCAAGCTATGACTGATGCCACTGTGTAAAGTTGCTGGTTTTACATACTGTTCAAAAATCTATATTATGGCCCCTAAGGAAAGATTCGATTTGTCCTCCAGCGAGGTCGTGCTGCGTTTCCACAGAGGGCTGGATGTAGTAGAACGCTTGTCCTTGAGGACGATCTTGTTCCAACAACTGGAATCTGTGAGGATTGGATTGTTGTTGTGGTTGGTGTTGCGATTGAGGTCTTGATTGTTGTCGCTGCGCAGCCAACTTCGCTGCTTCCTGTCTATCTCTTTGTAACTGCGCCTGTTGTAGTTGTTGTTGTTGGGCGAACAGTTGTTGTGAGCTCTGGAACTGATGTTCGTTTTGTTGTTGGTGGTATGTCTGCTGGTTGTACTGAGCAGGGTTGTTGTGGGTGATCTGTTGTCGGTACAGAGGTGACTGTTGTTGGAGATCTCCCAGTGATACCAATCTAGATGGTTGTTGATGAACGTAAGGTTGAATGCGATAGTTCAAGGAGAAATCTCCCTCAGTTTGAGGAAGTGATTGATAGAGGGCGTTGTTGTATTGGCCAGTGGAAGGATCGTACACGAGTTCTGAAGAGTACACTGGATTAGCGGAAGACACAGGCTGTGCAACTTTCTTCTGTGTTGGCCGTTCCGGCTTAGAGATTCCCGAAGGTGTAGATGAAATGATGTTGTTTTCTTGTTGGAACTTGGCGAACTCAGCAGCAAAATCAATCTGGCCACGAGTTGAGCTCGTGAGAGAAGGAATGGCGTTGAGATGTCCTCGTGTGGATGACACGCTTGACGATGTAGGAGCTGGGTAGGCTGTTATGGATGTCGATGGTTTTTGGTAGGAAACGCTTGCTGGTCTGGGAGTGATATCCAGCTGCAGCAGCTGTGGCCTGTAGGTAGTTGCTGGGGGTTGTGTTTGTAGGGTTTGCAGAGGGGAATGAGCGGCTGGTCTGGGTGTAATACTAACTGAGCTGGGTTGGTAATAGGTGGCGGGAGTTGTTGATGCAATCCTCTGTCGCTGACGTAACGGTACAACGGATTGCTGGGGTGCTGTGTGGACATAACTAGGAGTAGGGCGTGAGGAAATATGCTGTCTAACTGGTTGCACAGGCTCTGGTTCATCATATTCCTGTTCTTGACTTTGGTCGTAGTAATTATTTTGGAATACGGTCGTTGGTGGTCGAGAAGTTGTTGTGATTGGTCTAATTGGTCGTTGTGGATAATTCGCTGGTATATTTTCTGGTTCATCTGATTCCGGTTCAGATTTATCACGATCTTCTTCATCACTCTCATTAACAGCGTTGGGATCGCAAGGATTACCTGACACATACGTGAATTCTCTTTTGTTGCCATCTGGATCGATGTATCCATACTTTCCTCGTACTACACAATCAGTTCCTCGAGTTTCTTCCTTGAAACTGCCATCTGCAGATTCGTAACCGAAAGTGAATGACCCGTCGTCATTGACTTTATTGTAGTTTCTAATTGTTGCTACTGGAGGCGCTTTGGGAGATTCCTTTGTTCGCGCGGCAGGTTTTAGAGATTGTGTTCTTTGTTGTGGGATATAGTTGTCGCGGGCAACTGATTGTTGGCCATACAAACCGTTATATTCATCATCTGAAGAGACTAGCACCAATCCACGCTGGCTGGCGGCTTGAGGCTCTTGTGCGTAGTACTGGTCGTCCTCCAAGGACTCTTCTTGCTGCACCGGCCTCGGACGAACCCTGACACGGCGACCCTCCGCGGCGCACACCAGCGCCAAACAACACGCGAGCAACGGCAACCACTGGAACAAAATCAAGGTGTTACTCAGGTAAACATTACATCGTGTCTATCAATAATAAATACAACAACAACATTAAATTACAACATTTTCTAATGTTTTTATAAAATAATCGTGGAATAGAAAACTTGTTTGAGCGCGAAAATAAATAAATACTATTATACAAGGTGGTTATTGCAAATAGACAGGGTGTCTCAAACGTTCTTTATATTCTCTGCATTTAATTTACAATTTTTTATGTTTAACATTTTTCTATTTTTCTAGTTAAAAATTAATAACGTTCTGTAACATGCACCTATTTACCGAATGCCGAAGAAATTATCTTGCAAATGTTATTTCAAGACACCTTCTAAATTTGCTCGTATATTGCAGATGTGATTGTACTGTAATCATCACATAATAATTGTAATTATCTCTCTCAAGTAAGTACTTAGCACAGCAACCTACTTTATCTACAAAACCTGGATATATGCAAATACTAACAATATCTCTCTATCTATTTAAAGATAGATTTTAATTCATTTTTTAACTTTCTAATTGATTACAACCTATGATTTTTAATTGGTAACAATTAACATACTCCTTATTGGAATTCAGTTGGCAATTGATCCACAAATAGCTTTCAAGTTCATTAATTCACTTATTTTCACTTGATGCGTCACGCTGCTTGTTTGAGGTACGCATCGACATATCAACATCTACTGTTCGGACAGGGAACTTTGCAGAATCCGTTATTCCCTTTTACGTGAATGAATAGAGTGGCAGCAGAAATTGAATGATACGTTTATAGATCAGTATTTGTCGGTTTGTATAAAACAAATCCATTGAAAGCGAAATACGAAGTGCATGGATGTTCTGACCAGTGGTGGCTGCTGGCTACGAGAATTGGTAGTGCACTTTACTAGCTTATAGAGAATTATGACATAAAGTTGCAATAAAACTACATTTTCTTATTAATTATTTTATTTTTTATATATTAACGACTTTTATCCGTGGCGAAATGTATCTTTTGTCTCACGCGCTAGGCAATGTATCACGTGCGTTGTGGAGAGCGCACATACAATATTTCTTCGAGTGAAAATAAGTTTTAATTGAATCGACATAGAGATTAAGTTCATTCCTTGCAACTTCCTAAGTATAAAGCCAGTATATAATTGGGGTATTATATGATATTTTGTGATTCCTTTTTCTTTTTCAAGATATAAATATTTGGTAGTGCAGCGCACGAGTGCACTTAAGGTACAGCTGCTCTTGGTTCTGATGTAGACCCTTAATCAGTTAAAGAAAAGCGCAATGCAACAAAGGAGATCGATAGAATAGGGAAGGAATAAATAAGTCGGTTAGCCCGATGTTCATTAGTGACTAGGTGCTCCGATGCTTGCGATACTGACACATGCACGCACACCTCTAACCACGCGCTATTGTTATTAAATTCGTTTGATACGATGCTTACTAGGCGTCCAAGGCTAATGAGTCGTCGTATAGCTTTAACCGTCCTCCCACTGGGTGGCACTGTAATTGTAGCCCGATCTGCAAGTACCGGCTCGTCCAGGATTCGATATGATATGAATATGTTTGCTCTGAATAATAACACAGCGTTTACTCATTTTTTATCATGGCCAAACCCTTCTCTTTTAGATCATGAATAAGTAGACAAGCATTGTTCGAGCAAATCAACGAGTACGACGTTAGGTGGTGTTCAACAAACAAACATTGATATAAATAATTTGATTGCTTTTTATGTACGAGTATACCATAAGACTTCGAACTGAAATTAAATTGATTTATTTTAAATTGCGCTGGTTAAATAAATTACGTTACTTTTACTTGTTATTTTATAATAACCAATTTCGTTTCGCGTGGAGTATTACACAATTTAATTCATTATTTCTTTAATCTAATAAAAATAGAGCTTTGTTAATAATTTAATATTGTTGAGGTATTTGGGTTATATTGTTGAAATTTTTAGATTTAGGTGTATTGGTTAGATACGAGTATTTCTTTTATTAAAAGAAAGTAAATTAGATAGTTTGCTACGTGAAATATGAAACTGTCACATCTTAGATAATCATTTCTGATTTTTATGACTTTTAGAAATTACAATTGAGCAATGTTTCATTATATTGAAATATATATATATATATATATATATATATATATATATATATATATATATATATATATATATATATATATATATATATCGATCGCTCAGCGCATTAGTCAGACGAAAAGTACTATAAAACTGTACTAAATTAAATGTACTACAAATTTTTTTTACTCTGTGTGATTTTGACACTACGGAAACTGTGTTTTTAAAGTCGGTGACCAAGATTTCTCGAAAACGGCTGAACCGATCAGTCTCAAATTTTAACACAAGGTTCTTAAGTATATTTTTTAGTAATTAACCGAAGGTTTTATCTCACCAATAAATATTTTTCTTTTTATTAAAAATTTAAGATTAAAATATTGGTCAAAATTCGATTTCCTTTTTAAGAAGTCGCCATATTGTCACAAAAATTTATTTTGCTTATTCCTTCGATTAATTTCTAGATTATACATTACTTTAACGGAATCTGGTTGGTTTTTACATTTTAGATGTTTCAGTCCAGAGATATCGTGGTCACCACAAGATGCCATTTTTGAAAGGAACTCCTGGAGATCAGCTATAGCAGCTTTAAAATTATTATTTTAACAAATACAAAAATGTTAAAATATAGTTAAAAGTTACCCTAATATGTGTACAAATTTTTACATTGATACATTCAAAAGTCTTCTCAGAAAAAATTCTTAAAAAATCGCTTTTTTTGGGCATCCTGACTGTATATAACCCCTTAACAAAAAAAAGTTTACCTGTATATTTTTTAGGTTAATATAATATAAAATTACATATTCTGACGGTAATAAAGTTTATTATGCAAGGTTATAAATATTACATGTTACATATTAAACTATTGTATTAGTATCGGTAAATTATAAAACGTGACGATAGATAAAATATATTACGTTAAATAAAACAAGGCTTTACGCTTTATGTTTAGAGAATCGTATAGTTCTATTTAAAATATTTGTAATTTCTAATAGGACAGTTTTCCATGAAAGATTTGTCCTCCAGAGAATGACTTCATTATTAATTCGTATTTTCTTGTTAAATAATAAATTGATTTTCAAAACTGAGTTACATTTGGGGCGCTTTTCGGGTTTGATCCGCCACTGATTATACAGATGCAGTGGATATATTTCTGTCAAATATATTTGGACAAACATAAAATATTTGCTATTGAAAAGGTTGAATGTTAAGACCGTTATAATATGTATTATTCCAAAGTAAATAATTATGAAATATCTTCATGTTTGCATTGAATTATAAAAATGTTTTAATGATGCAGATAATAATAAATTCAGCCTTGCATGCTGAAACCCAGTCCCAGTCCCAGAGCTAGAGCCAGCTCAACCTCAATGTTAGCCATTGTAAGTGTATTTAAATAGTAAGTGGCACTTTGTAAGTGTGCCATACTATTGCATATTTCATCACATAAAACTTTATTTATAACAGACGGTTAACAAATAACATTTATACCTTTAAAACAATTTTCAGTGATTTAACTTTCCGTTGAATAATTATTGTTAAACGGCGTAATTAAAAGCAACGTAATTGGTATTTGCTACATTTTTTCTAAATCCTATTAGTGTAGTTGTTGTTGTAGTTGTAGTTGTGTTGTAATGGCGGTAATATGAAATGAAATGCCGTTAATTCCGTTTTATTTTCAACAGAGTGTGGTTTGAAGTTATGTAATGTTTTTGTACCGACAACCTCGGGATTGGGTGTGTCCCACCCAAGTCCTGACACAGCCTCACTTGGTCTGATCTCTGGCCTGCAGAAATTAAACTCGATATATAGACCAGCCGATGTATCAGAAGCAAATACTTATATGAATATAAACATATTTAAATACTTGTACTTGAATTGCTCTGATGAGTTGCGGTTCCGATACTTTCTTGTAAGCCTTGACATAGCTGTCATTATCACAATGTAACCTTAAATAAAGCTAAGTTACATATTTATTTTTTATTTACCATTTAATAAATAATTTATAATTTATTTTTATTATCTAGTCAAAGAATGAATAATAGCATCTCCGAGAGTTGATTGAAATAGATATTAAGAAATGTGTATTGGCGTTTTTATTTCATTAAATATCTAAATGTTGACGGAGATATAGCAAATACAAAATCGAATGGTAGTTTTAGTGCTACATATGTCGGCCATCTTTATGACGTAACATGTCTGTACTATTAAGGGTAGATCAGTTATTTTTCTATGGAAAAGAGTTCTGTGTTCAATATCCTATTTTTTTTACGTTCTGTCGTATAAAAGAGATAGCAACTTGGAATGTTCTACAACGTTGAATCCCTTTAATAATTAACGAGACAAAATGACTTTTTTAGAGCTGTTAAAAAGTAATTGCACATTTGCGGTTCTAGTAACCCACTTTATCAATAATAAGTACAGTTTTATAGAAATTATGATATAGGACACAAGCCCATTGTATTTATCTATTGGTTAGTTTATATCTTTGTCAGCCTTGAAATAAATGTATTGCATCTTTGGAAATTAAACCTATTTTGATATAAGTACACTGATAGAAGGATTTTTTTGTATTTAACAAGATTTGTTAATATTTAATAAATAATTAATTAGAGGATAGGTCCTTAACAAATATTTATTAACAGTTAATAAATCATTTATTAGCAGCCATTTTTTTGTCCTAACCAAATATTTATTACTATTTAACAAACGATTTATTAATATATAAAAAATTATTTATTAACATTTAAAAAATGATTTAGTCGTATGTCGTATATTACCATGATGCGCACGCACACACGAGTATTCTGTTATGTATATATATACATATTTATTTACAACTACGCGTTAAGTATAGCCATCTACCAACACCGACCACCAACAAAATATTTTTTAACTATTAACAAATCTTATTTGGTGGAAATAAATATTTTTTTCAATATATTAAAGCTTCTTAATAGTTACAAAAATTTTGTTCTCATAAAAAATAGATTTAGTTAATACTAACGAATATTGTTAATAGTAAAAAAATATTTTTTCCACCCAAAAAAATATCTGAAAAAGATTTTAATAAATTGATTTATTAAATACAAACAAATCCTTCTATCAGTGTATAGCTGAGTGTAATTGTAGTACTTAAAACAACTTCTATCGAAAGCTATATCCCCATTAACAAATCACGCTCATTGAAATTGTAAACAGTTTTGTATAGAGAGTCATTTGTAAAGATCTATATACTTTACTCAGTACTACGTCTCAAAACGTAGACGGCAACACATAACCTAAATACAGCAACTAAATAGAATGATATTGATAAAACACTGTCTCAATAAATTCGTGGTTCGACTGGACTAATCACCTCAAGCTTGTTCCGTTTAACAGACCATGCAAGTAATAAATAATATCACGACAAACAAAAACCCATTTCAAACATGTCGTAAAACCCAATCTTATATAACCAATAACATATTACGATCAGTGACGTAAGGTGCTCTGCTCCGATTTGTGATACGATCTACAGAGTTTCGTTTGTTTTTATTTGTTTTGCATCATTGACAATTGACAGGTGTTCATATCACATTCCAATCGGTGTGTTACGATTTACGTTATATTATGTACGAGTACGAGTACGAATGTAATGAGGGTAGGGTAATGCTAAGAACTTGTTTTACAACATTGCTGAAATTGCGTCTCATAAGAACAAGTTTGATATTTTAGAAACACTCTCTAGTGCAATGCAATGTATGTCAAATTGTAATGCTCTTTTAATTGGTAATTGAAGATAAAGAATATAGACAGGCCAGACAGGATCGTTATTTTATATTAGGACTTGAGTTGTGCATAATTAAAACTATTAGAGAAAGACTCTGCTTTATTCTAAATACTCAGTACGAATTTGTGGATAAAACGCAACTTATTTAAATATTTTTAACCCCCCGTGTGAACACTATATAGGGTTTTTCGAGTCATGGTGTGTACACTGAGATTACTTTAAGAGAAATCTGAAAAAATTCTGGATTACTTCTTGAAGTGTCTACTACTTGGTCCAGAAATTGCCAAAGTTTGAAGTTTAAACCGTTGTTAATAAAAAATGACAAATAGTAAAAAACGCAGAAAAAACATAATATTGTTAAAAAATGCGTAACTTTATAACAAACAAATATTAAGAAAAACGGTTGTAGACTTTTTTACTTTAGACTATAACTTTAGCTTTCGAAAGAATGTAGTGTCTTTGGCGTGGGCTCCAAAAAGTTGGGAATATTTTACTGATTCAAGTATGTTGTAATAAACGGAACGGTGATTATTCGGCACAAAATAAGTTTTTATATAATAATAATAATAATTCATAATAGTTAACTAAAAAAAAATAATTAATCTTAATATATATAAATTACGTGTCACTGTGTTGTCCGCTATGGACTCCTAAACTACTTAACCGATTTTAATGAAATTTGTACACCGTGTGCAGTTTGACCCAACTTGAAAGATAGGATAGCTTACATCTCAATTTATTTATCTTATTGCTAATTATTTGTCTATTAATTATCTGTATATGACATATGACATCGGGCGACGATGATGGCGACATCTGTTGACTAGATTGAGTAAATATTCTGTTGAGTAAATCGAAATCTGTTGACTAGATTGAGTAAATATTCAATAGATGACGCTATGTAATGTAATATGACAAAAACGTTAGGCACAGCAACGCGTGGCCGGGACAGCTAGTATTATATAAATATTAAATAACATAAACCATTTATTCTAAGCATGAAAAAACTGTAAAACAACGAGAAAAGCAAATAGAAGTGCATCGTTTGTACATTGACCCTTTTAGGGAACAGAGGCAAGTATTACTAGCTCGCCTTTGCAAGTAAACTGCCAGATCTGAACGCTGCTGGAACCTTAAGTCCCTACCACTACCTAGATTTTTAGGGGGCATAAGTAAAGCGCGTTGTATATTCATAAGAGAGAAATAGGAGCTTGAAATTTTAACTGTACCTTAAAAGACACAGTAAACACACGCAGTAATAATTCACAAAAATTATTTGAACACTATTTTCGTATTAAATTTCTTATTTATCATTAGAGATAAATCAAAAAGATTATCTTTACATACACTGGCTAACATATTTCAGGTTTCTTATAGTCAAGTTATTCATCCAATTCGTCCTGCTACATTGACTACATCAAAATATCTAAAAGATTCTAATCAATATATTAAAAGTTGTTGAACTATAGCTACTCGAACATAGATGGTATCCGTTTGCTTCCAATATTTCCGCACAGTTGTCTTTCCAACTTGTGCATTCAACGTGTTTATCGACAAATCACACGAGGTATTAAGACTATTTATTTCGTCATTGAATTTATAACATATAGAAGTAATTCTTGAAAATGTTCGAGAGTTCAAACTGCGGTCGTGAGAACAAGTAAATTAGCACAGTTTACAATATACTGGTACGTACTGCTATTATTCAGCGTTTTTCAAGTGGACTATGACTATACCCATACTTGAGTCACTACTTCGAGAAATAACCTTTTCATTGTTGCACTCACAGCGGATATGAGTTTTACCTATTCGCTACTCAGTTCGCACCAACGACGAATTGGGATAAGATATCTTGCGACACAAGGTAAAACCTTTTACAGTGTAACCGTCTTTAGCGGGAAGTGTAGGAAACGGACGTGATGTTGTACTTTTCAGTTCCAATTTTATCGTTTTTAAGGTTATGAAAATTTTCCATATAAGATGTGTATGAATCTCACGGGAAGCTGCTTATCTCCTTATTGTATATAATGAAATCCATTAAATGTGGTTACTGGTGTTGCAGACAAAGATATCTAGTCCATTATTTATCTTCCTAGAACTCTCACTATGATACAGATAATTGTGGTTAGCAAATAAAATAGAAAACAAAGAAAGTTTTGGCGGACCATGTGTACGTATTTCATAGTAGTGCGTTATCCATCACATTGACCTGGTTTAACTTGCGTTGACCTCTAGATGCACGTAAATTATAGTTTGTTCATTTGCTTATGCAGGTACCCTAAGCGGATCACTTGACACAAACTTTAAGAAATTTGTAAGCAATGAGAAACTGGTAGAACAAATTCATAAATCTATAAAAAGGGTATGAGGCAAATTCAAATCCAGTGCTGGACACAAATAAGTAGCAACAAATTGAGATTGATTAAGGAAAATACCAAAAAAGTGAGAAATCAAAGCCAGCTTCAGACTGCGAACAGGACATACGAGATTGACGCATCAGCATTTAATGAATAAAACAACAGCTCCGCAGTGCAGCAACTGTCAGACACAAATAACTTTCAGTAACCTGCCCAAAATATCAAACGCAAAGAACAAAACACAGCATCAGTGGTGAACTAAAGGACATGCTTTCAGACAATCCAGAAGAAATTCCAAAAGTGCTCGAATTCTTAACTAATATACAGTTAATAAATCAAATTTAACTAAAATAGAATAACTTCAGACGAACATGACCTTGACGTTAAAACCGTCCCAAATTTTAAAATAAAGAAAATAAAAAAATCATAAATTAAAACACAAAATGTTTTAATAGATTCTACGATGTAAAACGCCATCTGACGTCATTTTTGTATTATACTTCAGAACAGGTTGCGTTGTTTATTGCTTTACAAGTTACAACTTAGTGACATCCCTTAAACTGTCATAACCCTTTAAAATGCACTTTTAATTGCTAATATTTTCTATTATATCGTCCTAGAACATTACCAACACTAAGTGTGAGAGGAAGCATATCCTGACAACATTCTATGGTAATGCATAAATGCAACAAAACTAAAATTTATAACACCAGTGGCCATGAATAGATCATTCTTGTTGTCGGGATATAAAATTAAAATAAATAGCAGAACATTATTTGAAGCGATAAAAGGTTACGTGCCTAGGAAGCTCGAGAACTCATAATTAAAAATTAAAAAACAATATGTAACGCAATGTAACATTTCAATTAGTTTCAAACTAGCAAGTTCGAAACTTCTACTGCAAGACAATATATATATCTGCCAAATGTTAACGCATTGACGGTTGATATAACCGAATTATGAGCATATAACCAAATTAATTCTGATAACAAGCAAGCGCAGAGAATATAGTGCTGGTTCGGCGATCGAAAATAAAACCACAGAGGTCTGGCTTCAATCATCATTGCTCATCTCGCTCGCTATGCTATTAACTAATGAAAATCGTTTCACAATTAATCAAAATCAAGAACATCCTAGGTTAAATATCTTCACATCCTTAATCAACAATTAACATACTAATTAATTAATAAATAATCTGTTATAATTAAAAACATCTTACCTTAATTTGTAGTTGCATCTTTATACCAATAATGAACCTGTATTAACTAAGACACTGACGAAATGTTTTTATTAAATAAAACTTCACAATGCTTTGACGAGCGGATAATCGTAACTTATGAAAAATGATAAGACAATACTTCTTCTTCTGGTAATCTATTGTTGTTGTTTACCAGCGTAAAACTAGACCATGAGTGTTTCAGAGAACGCGCTTGAGGCCCGCTTTATAACATTATTAGCGCGGTGGGGCGTCAACCGGGTAACCGGAGACAACGTGGTTCAGTTCTTCAGCGAGGTATCTCTTGCGGTTTCTTTTACTTTGAGTTTAACGTTGAATCATCAGTGATCAGTGAGATGAAGAACGTCGTAGGCTGTTAAATGAGAGTATTGGCATAAGAAGAAACAAATTGGCGCTGGAAAAATCATAATCATAATTTATTTCACGTTTAACCAAAAATTAGATAACCAAGCCAATCTTTCCAAGCAATTTCGGATACGTGCGTATAACAGAAGGCGGTATTTTGATCCAAGTTTTTCTAGTGTGATCGCACATTTACTATTCAACATACAAATTCGATTCACTTTCCAGTTATAAACACTTTCCAATGAATTTTCCCTTTCCTCGAATTCTTGTAACTCACGAGACTTGCTTTTATCTGTCAACAAAACTGGTTTTGCTAATCCAGATCGTGTTGAAATCATTTATAATTAAGTTATTTTTAATTATCATTAAGTTTATGATGTCATTAGGTAACAATGCGCATGATTAATACGGATTGAATTTGTTTTCTTAATTATTAAAAACTAATTACCTAATGCAAAGTTATTTATTTATATTTGCAACATGCATCAAGGTCTAGATATTTTTTGTATTAAATAGTTTGAAAAATACTTTGTAATACGTATTACAAAAATGTTGTAGTACCTTCGTAATTTATAGTAAATTTATTAGATTTATGAAATATCTGGATCATTACTCATGTTTACTGGCAAGCTAAGCCCCAAAACAAACTTTGTGGAATGTTTCATTTGCTTATAGAGTAATAACCACTTTTAATTTTTATGTAGGTCCTAAAATAAATTCAGGAATGTAAGCATGGACTAATATTCCATTTAGAAGGTTCTAGAAGTTGTAAATAGTAACATAGTTTTGTGCGTTTTAGTCGCAAGGTATATATTAAAGCATATCCTTCTAAACAGTTCCAAAATTTAACCCGCAATGTCTTAAGAGTTGTGGTCTCTTTTATTTCTAGTATATTTAAGTCATATTACAGTAAACATTTTGGAGTCACTTTGACATCATATTAAAGATGCGTATGATTTTTTTGTCATGAAAGAGTTCATTTACATTTCAGTTTGTCTCAGTCGTTCATATGAAATGTCGATTTTATCGGCTACAAATGTCGAAACCACTCCATCTGTCGAAATACAAGTGAAGATAAAGTTGATACGAACTATAATTGAAGTGCAATAGCGATAGAAACGTCACAAATCAGGACACTTCACCAAATTGTTTACTTATATTTAATAATAGCTAGGGAATGGGCTTGTGTCCTGTATTTATATATCAAAATATGAAATATTATTTAAAGCTATTTCAAGGAATAATAAAATTTGAATATTATGTCTGCCTTAGCAGGGTTAAATAAAATAAAAACTTATTATTCTTTGACTTGACTTGATTATTTGACTACCAACAGCTAGAGAACATGACCACAGCACTGACCTACTTAACAAATAACTGACGTTAAAATGCATTTCACGTCATACAAATATGGTCGACCATTTCTAGCGCTAGAACTACAATTCAAACTTTTAATTGCTATATCTCCGTCAACATTTAGATATTTATTAAAATAGACACACCAATACACATTTATTAACATCAATTTCAATCAACAATTGAAAAATCGACCACTAAAAAATGAGGACACAAGCCCATTTACAAAAACCGATGTAGCTAAATAAAAGAGTAGTGTGGTATTAAACTAAACAACCCGGTTCACATCTCGTCCGTTGAAACATCCTGCCCATGGAATAAAGCCGATTGCGAGCTAAGGTTCCGCATTACAACAAATCAGTCTGATTTGGATCATCATATAAGTGAAGTTGATGAACCTAATTAATTTGACTGTCAGATTCTTGTCACAACGTCTGATACCTTTGGGGGATGTGAAACATCACCCCGATGGCATTTTACGTTATAAGAGGATAGTATAGATTAATTAAGATGCCCACTTCCTCTGATCATCCAGATAAATTCTTCAAGTCAACAAATAACCAAACAATCAATCTTTACAAAACAACTGCCTTCTTACTTTTTAAGAAGATTTTTTATAAAACATTTTATAAATAATTCAAGGTTAAATTCATTTCTACTTTTTACAGTAGTGTTTATTTCCTTCAGCAATCATAATTGATTCCGATGTCGACTGAAACGCTATTAATAGGAAGCCACAGTGTCAAGTCTGAATTATTTGTGTAATGGATAATTTCCGCTGAATCAATTAAAGAAAAAGTTTAAATCGTTTTTATTGTTTATGCAGGAAAAGAATATCAATTCCTTATTGCTTATTTTTATTATTGAAAATATATTTATGATAGTCAAAGATTTATGTGACGACGACTTCTATGTCGTTGATAGTTTGTTGTCTGAAGTTGTTAGAGAACCACGAGCATGCTCGGTTCGATAGTTTTGGCTATGTACTATTGTTCTTACAGAGAACGACATTGCCTCTTATCTCACATAACCTTACCCACGTCTGTCTATCGGTCCACGTAAGACCCGTCTGAAGTCAGTCACACATTTTGGGAGTGACAGCGCTGATGTCTCTGAATGTAACGGCCTTGAATGTAGACGTGTGCTTATGCTTCTGAGTATCTACTTCACCATTGTAAAGATATTTCTTCTACTTGTACATAACAATACCTTCGTAATTGTATTATTTTCGTCACTATTGTTTGTAGGTTTTTGGGCTTTTGCCAATCATTGCATTACGTTTATATTTAGGAGTACGTCTTTCAGAAATCATTGCTGCATTATTAAAATTGGAATTCAAAGAACCACACTGCTTATGATGAAAATAAAGAAAACTTATTTAATATTATCCGTGAATAAATTTATTTCGTTTTATGTAACACAATGGTAATCTAATTATCATTCTGCTGGTGAAGTCTATTGTTGCTGGAGACGTTTGACAAATTACTAAATGGAAATTTTATAATAATGTTAGGAGTACTGAAAGAAGGTGACCACATTTTTGAAATGCTTAAACAGCAGTTTTTGTAACTACGGATGCCGGAAGGGGGTGCCTTGAAATAAAGAAAATACACAGAAATAGAATAAGAAGTAAAGTTTGTCTTATTAAAGTCACTGTTTGAATGAATCTTAAAGACCTGTGCACATACGTGCGACTTAAACATGCGATATCCAACATTTGTTGTAAGAAGTTGTAGAACACGTCCACACCAGTGCGACATGCAACTTAATACGTCGTACGCTTTCATATTTCGAACGAATTCCTGCTTAAAAAAAAAATATATTTACAAAAAAGAGTAATAAAACTCAGTTATTTAACAAGGTGTCTGCTAACTCGTGATTACCCATTTTCAGTTATTTTTATTTATTTCCTAAACACAACTATAAAAAAACGTCAACGCACAATGACATTATACTGGAGACTGAGTAGATACTCGACCCTTTTGTTCGTGATCACATTCAAAACCGTACCTTTTTTAGATGTTCCGACATCGCTTTAAAACATTTTTGTTGGATAAAAATACTACCTAGAATTAAGGGTTTTATTAGTGTCGCATGTTTATGTCGCACTAGTCTATACGTTAAAAGTACAACACATTTAGTACACTTATGTCTAAATAATGTCAACTTATGAATGAAAATATATAAATGTTGGATGTCGCACTAATCTGTACGAGGCATAGGCGTCTAGGTTGTTGTTCAACATCTTGTCAATGAATTCAGTATTTTCCTCCACCATTTTCCCATAAACACTGATCTTGCACCCCTCTGATAAACTACCCAACGAATTCGAACGTATTCTAGACATATTACAGAAGCAATTTATCAAGTAAAACATATTTCCCTTTAGAATCTTATAAAAAATATTGATGAAGTTTAAAAGTAATAGATACATTTAGCTTTTGATTTCTTTTGTTAATGACACTCAAGAACAGGAAATGGTTGAATAACTCTTCCTACTAACTTCAATTTAGTTCTTATGTTATGCATTGGTTTTCTTACATAAACACTTGGGGTACTGATGTGTAAACGCACTCCTATAATAATTTTTGCATATCATAATTAGTTTAATTAAAAAATCATGTAATTTATGTTCTACCGATTAGAAGTATTACTATATTATACATTTTTAACATTCCATGTCTGTTTACATATGCAGAGTTTAAAAGTATTGTGTACTTCTAATTTCTTTGATAGATCTTGTACAATCATTGATATTGATTGAATATCATGTTCTGAGATTGACTGTCAGTACCGAAATTTATTTTGGTATAGTTATTAATATAATTTAATTAAAAATATTAGAATATAGGTACAACTGTTCCGATATAGTGTTCTTTTAGGTTTTGCTAAAAAATAGCCGAGTAGAATTTTACCCTAGATGTTGTAAGGATCCCGATACGGATAGTCTAAGGACAGTTATAAGGTTCTACTAGAAAAAGTAACGCGGCTGCCTTATGAGAGCCTTACCCGGATTATCTGTTACAGTCGAAAGTTCGTCTTTTTCAGATTCTCATTTCTATCCACCGAGAACTGTAACTTTAAAGACATTGGTCAAAGGAAATCATCTTGTTTTTAATTATTTTCTGTTTCAATTGAAATAATTAGCATTTATATCTATTTAATAATTCATTGATTAGAATGAAAAAAACATTTTTGTTAATAATATTCTGAGTGAAAGTTTCATACCAAATAATATTTTCGCATTATTAACTATTAATTAATGATGAATTACTAATTAACGAATATAGAGTTTCTGGTCTACGTGTTTATTCAAATAGCCGAAACTTACACGCATCAATATTTAGCATGTAACAACAATTAATTTTGACTAACAACCGTTGAGATGATATCTATATACAGTGGCGTACCAACTCTAATGGGCGTCTCGGCCCATCCCTTCCTCATCCGTACGCTTCTGTCTAGTTACCACTAATAAAACAATACTCAAAAAATACAAAGCTGAATATTTAAGTAAAACTTTCTTAAGGTCAGAATAAATTAAATATGATCAGTTAAACTATTAATCAGTCTGTGAACATAAGAATAATTTGTTAATTAAAGCAGACAAAAATAATGAAGTTTCACTTAATTTTATAATTAATATTAAAACAAAAATTATAACCTATATGTTTGGGAATTTTATTAACCTTTATATTTGTTACTTTCTCGTGATTTACTTTATCCGTTTATGTATTTTTATGATCTTTAATTTCATATATTTGTTTGTTTTGAAGGACATTAAAAGTTCACGGTATATCCTGCAGGTTATAATTAAAAATAATGTTGAATTATCACAATGATTTTATCTTGAAATTTAATATCCTAGAAATAGAATTAGGCGTTGTATAACTAATAATTAATAATGATCTGGTAATGACCTGACCTGGTTTTTGTAGTAGAATGTTTATTAATTATGAAATATGGATCAGTATTTTAAAATATTTGTTTAGTAATATTGAATTATCTTATTGACCCAGTAAACAATTTGATGAAAAAGTTTGCTTAGGCTTAGGCCACTTCTTCACATCAATTCTACCGCTTTACAAGTTAGCACAAGTCAACATAAGACTACTGTACTTTATATCAACATTCGTCGCTTGGACTCTTAAAGGTGAAGTGGTTTCACTATTTGTGAGTCTTTAACAGAGATAATTCCTAAGAACTTTCACGGTAAAAAATCCTAGATTTTAATTAAACACAATTTCGAACAGTGTTCAAATTCTTTAATGGCAATGTAAGTTGAGGCATCGCTATCACACTGCTCTTTTCAAATAAAATTACCAAATGCAGTAGGAAATTGTCAGTAATACGACTAGAATCGAAAATATTCCATAAGCTATGCATAATGTTTAAACACAACGTTTTTCGAATAATTGTTTTTTTGGAGTATTTCCCGATAAAGAAATGTGTCCAATCTAAATGTGAGTGATGATGAATTCGAAACTATATTATTTATTATTTTAATGCTTTTTACATTCAGGTATTCACAGATTTAAGGCATTCTTCCGCTTTAAATCATTAAATTACATATCATTGTGCTTAATTACATTTTGTGATCCTTATTATATCTAACCATACTCACTCCTTTGAAAAGAAAAAAGAAAAATAAAAACAAGACAGATAAATTTGAACCTCTATTGCTTCCCTCTTCCTGCTACTCTCCTCATACTCTGCCATCTTTCCTCGCTCCTTTTCTCTATCTCTGCCATCCACCTCTTTCCTTCACTGCCTCCCATTTAATAACTGCACATATTCTTTTCACTTGTTACCTTTTCCTGACATGAAAACTTAATATGCTCCTGCGTTTCTATCTACGTCCCACACATCCTTTCCTCGCTATTTGCAACGTATCTGTTGCCTCTCTCTTCGTTTCCTAATCTAAATCTTGCGACTGTTCTCATGTTTCTTGTGTCCATCTGTAGTAAACTTTACCAAAGTAAATATACATAGTAAATAAAGTAGTAAACATTTGTAAAATCAATATTGTTTTTATCGTAGAAAGAGTGATATACTAGAATATAGCACCGTCAGAGAGCGCAAGTGGAAACACGTATATCCCCACCACTCGCACCGAGTAGTCGTATCTCCAGTGTGCGTCCGCTCTACTTATAAGAATTAATTTTTATTCTCGTTTCACAAATTTGTTTAAAACAGTGCAGTGACGTCACATTGCCCTTTATGTAGTCCGGTTCTTTTTATTAGGAACATAATTTAACGTTATGTACGCGATAGCGGTGTGACTTGTATATATAACAGACGTATATAAATCATGAACAGGAACTAATAATTTGTTGTAATTTAGATCTAACGTGTGGGCCAGAGTGTTGTACGTTTCAAATAATCTGATCCAATAAAATAAATCTAAGAATTATTTGTTTCACAATTTTAACAAATATGTTATTATGTTTATTTTTATGAGACATATTAGTAAGATTTCATCATTGTTAATTAAAAAGAAAAAAACAACCTGATTTTAACCACGTTTGTAAATCATTTGTCGTCGTGTAAACGTGATTATGGTTTTACGTTGGATGTGCACAAATGATTAGCGATGCGAATGTTGTGTTTGTCTGGCGTAGATCCAGGAAATTCTCACAGTTTCACCCACAGGTCACCCAATCAGGAGGCCTTACTTGTGTACTTCGATTAGACAAAGTACACATCAAAATTTCCTAATATTATCTTATAGTTTTGTTGAAAACAAGTATATTGTAATACGTATATTAACTCATTTTTCCACTTCTCAATTTCTTGCTCTAATTTCTTTCTAGTTTCTACTGCAAATTCAATTGTATCCTGTGAGAATTATTTTTTTCTCAAAGCTCGCTAGTTGTCAGAATTCAATAATCTATAAATCATGTGTTTATAGAATTAATTCAGTTACTCGGTGAAGTATTCGAGATTTAACAATTTAGCAATTTTTCTTTTATCAGATTCTATCTAACGTCGGCCTATTTCTGATTTTGAGTCCTACCACCAACAACTTTCTACTACGTTGCAGATTAAACCCAGAACATATGGCGTCGGTCCGAATCGATTCGAAGACACAATTATCTTGAAATATGAGTTATATACTACACTGTGTGCAGTAAATCTTAGTTGATTTTTCCTCCATTCCTAGAGGTGTGCGATGCCAGTCTATTGTAGACCCTAAACTCGCAAAGTTTAAGCAGAATTGCATCTGCATGTGTACGAGGAAGCTGGAACTTAAGGTATGTAGCTGGGGAGAAACATCCCAAACTAATATTATCACTGAAGTGTGTTCGTACGGATGGGGAAGAAAGTATATTGAAGTTGCACGGAAAATTACACAGTTATCTGGCTCAAGCACCATCGCTCTCGACCGCTGTGTGTCTACACTTAAAAATAAACAAACAGATTTTGATTTTAGTTTTAATAAAAATTAGCACTATCGTACTGGACCCCTGGTGTGTATATCCTAATGCAGATTAAGAATCTGTGGTGTATACAATGGTATAAATAATACATTTTGTTATCACGAATTTTAAGAATTATATTTTCCCATGTTTATACTTTCAATTACGGGTATAACCTTGCATTTAATAAAAAATAAAACTTAAAAAAACAAATTATGCTTAAATCCGGTAGCTACTTGTGTCTGCTCGTTTTCTTAAATGACATAGAATCAAGAAACGTAATTTGTCTTTCTTTCCGTTTTGTTGATTGTCTTCGAAGTAGTTCAATGTTACTACGAAATGATATAATAGAATATAATACCAGTACGTACTACAATAGCACGGACTGTGCAAGTCTCTTATTCATTCATGCATAACTTCGAATCTGGGAATTTAGTGATAATAAAGTACATGATAAAATTGCTAGCACATTTTGAAGTTTATAGTTTCATTGTACGAATTTACTTGAATGATATTTTCTTCATAATTATTAACCAAGATTTGCTGGTATTCTCGAGCAGTGGTAAATTTACATGACTCATTCAGACAGTGAGATAAAAGCGAGTTACCGTGCGACTGGAACCTTTCAGAAAGGTCAGTTGTACCTACGAGCTGCTGAACCTCCCAAGGCGGCGTCTGGTTCGCGTTGCTTTGAAATGCGTCCACCAAACATTAATCCCCTTGAAGGCTACAACTAATTACACATTTCAAAGCAGATCTATAACAGCGAAATGGTTCTCTGATTGATTCAGAAATCTCTTAATTGCGATCATTTGTCGACATTAAAGTCTTAATTAAGAAGATGGATCAAGCGGACGAGTACTTAATTCTTATGTTCCGTTGTTAAATTACTTGAAAGGATGAAGGAGTGGAAGTTTAACAGTCAATCAAGACCTGGGGAAAATGCGAGGGTCATTCAAATATAAACCAGATCTTCCGTGGAACAAATGTATGGTATTTACATTGGAATATAGCAGCTACATGTTGTCGTGCAGAAGGAATCGGTTTTCAGCGTTGTTTGTTGCGATAAGCACTCTTGGTCTCATCAAGTAACTTATTATTATAAGCTTTTAAATGTACTTTACTTTTACCTAATGGTATCGTAAGCATGAATGAACGTTTCATTTCCATTTCCAGTACACTAACTCAAAGTAAATAGATAAACTAGATATGTAATTTTAATTACATTTTCAAATGAACGCTATAACTATTTGTTAACTAATGGGCTTGTGTCCTATATCTTAATTTCTATAAAAGTGTACTATATATTGATAAAGTGGGTTACTAAAACCTCAAATGTTCAATATTTTTTAATATATCCTTATATGTTAAGAGATATTAACAATTAAAAAAGTCATTTTGTCTTTTTAATTATTAAAGAAATTCAGCGTTGTACAACATTCCATTCATAAATCTCTGCTATATGTATTTATATATCAAAATATCAAATATTATTTACAGCTATTTCAAGGAACAATCAAATTTCTATATTATGTCTGCCGTAATAGGGTAAAATAAAATAAAAACTTATTATTCTTTGACTTGAGTTGATTATTTCGACTACCAACAGCTACAAAACATTACCACAGCACTGACCTACTCAACAAATAACTGACGTTAAAATGCATTTCACGTCATACAAATATGGCCGACCATTTTTAGCGCTAAAAGTACAATTCAAATTTTTAATTGCTATATCTCCGTCAATATTTAGATATTTAATAAAATAGACACGCCAATACACATTTATTAACATCAAGTTCAATCAACAATTGAAAAATCGATCACTAAAAAATGAGGACACAAGCTCATTAAGTACAACAATCGCGAAGGCGGATTACAGGACCTAGTAGTAACAGCTTGGTCGGCCGCAGCCTCACGATATGGATCATAAACCGGGTGTGAGATCATTTGCATTGAGTAACACGATGAAACGAAAACGCAAACATACGAGAACACTGAGAGGTCAGTATGAATGGCCTCAGGTTGAACAAAACACTTAAATCATAAACAATAATCTGTAATTTGAACCTACAACCTTGTGTGGAAGACAGTAATTTATTATCTAAATAAAACAAACATTACTCGTATATTAGAAGAAAATTTGATTGAATCTTTCAACTGATTCTGATACTGAAAAAGCCATTCTTCCTGGGTCTGTTTTCTGCACAATCTTGCAGTTATTCATGTCTTTATAGACTACTTCTTTTTGGAAATAATTGTATTACTATTTATTTATTAATTAATTAACCAATGAGAGGTATGACAGTTTTGCGTGGAACACGGGCAACATTTTTGTGTATTATATTTATGAAACATTATTAGCGCATTGTTCTTGTGTCTTTAAGCATCTCCAATTGATTTGAAAGAACAGTTTTTTTTTTGGTTCGTTTTTGTTTAATGTAGGTCCAGTCTAAACAAACAGCAAGTAGTCTTATTTTAAAATGTTATATTCTCTTTCACAATAAGATGATATAATATAATGCCTTATACACTGTGCAATTTTGTTTTCATCAACGGTTTTAAATCTTAAATATAGGTTTGTTGGCGATTCCGAATTCTTCTTTCTCTTAAAACTGCTTTCCTATAAGAGTTACACAAAAATAGCAGTAAAATGCAGTTAAGATGCAGAGCTATTCCAAATATGAGCCATCGTGTAGACTGCAAAAATGTTTTACATAATTTTTATGGCGGATTTTATTTTATTAAATCGTTCTGAACTTACCAATTCAACATCTACGAAAGTGTTGAAAAGTATAAACAACAAATGTCCCCCCGCATTGGTTAAGTACGATAAGGAGTTTACAATGACGCGAGAAGACTCAGGGGCGGCTCTAAAGTAAAACTCCATTGAAGATTTAGTGACCATCAGTTCCCCACACGACAACAGGAAGATTTGCGGAAGTTGTAGGATAATAGGAACCGTATTAGGTTTCCCGCTAACCACCAATCTTGCTGTCTACAAATAATAAAGTTCAACATCACTTTCTCGATATCATTTACCAATTCTATCCCCAAATAATAAAGTTTAGTACCTCATTTTCATACAGCATCAAATTGTACAGTCCACCACTTCGAAAGAGGATGTCACTTATAAATTCTTCATTATTTAATTTTATATTTAAACTAACCGTTGGTACTTCTTTAAAAATGGTTTCCTCTCCGCTAAATCGATGAACTAATTTATCCTTTTTGTAAATGTCAACCAAGCATTCGTTTCGTTCTTCAGATAGGACTCGTAATAGAGGAAGCCCGGATGTGGATTTATAAATAGAGTCATTAATTTTTTTGACTTTACCCGCCCCGTTAATGTGGACTCCTACAATTTCTTTATTATACACAGTCTGAAATATTTTTATTTTGTGAAAATAAATTTATTAAGTGTTACAAATTAGCATTCAGAATAAGAGATTACTAATTCAATTGGGTCCCACGGAGCATAGGTGCAAATTCTATCCATTCCATTCAAAGTGATGTTGTTCATGTAAAACCTTATTGAGTCGCCTCCTACATCAATATCATTTAAGGTGTACATATCCAATGGATCGATGGTAAAATTATCCACATTTGAGTGAATGTGAATTGTACAAGGAAGAGAATTATAAAATGAAATCTGTGCCTGTCCATGGCTTGGAGGATGCGGTGATATTGCCTGAAATAATTGCAAAATTCTTTCAAATAAAATAAAGGTTTCATTAGAGTGTTATTAACGGTTTAAAGAAAATATTTACTTCAATATAGAGTTGCAAAAATCCAGCAATCATGAATGCAGATCCCAGAGCTGTGCAACCAATCAGAATCCGAGCTAGTAATGATAACTGATTCCCAAATACTTTCGCGTAGCTTGGATAAATTAAGTAATCAAAAGCTGGTATTAGAAACAAAGAAAACCAAGGAATAAACAGCTGAAAAGAATGACATCTTTAGATTATATTAATCTTGAGGATCAACACAATATATCAACAGAAATTTAATCAGATGGACGTTGATAAGTATGCTATAATCTTCCTATAATTTATGCGATATATTCTTAGAGTTATGTATATTTTACGTAAGCGAATATTACAATTTACGTTAAAGTTTTTTTTTAACTGAGGTTTATTATCAACCTGAATAGATATTTTTGTTTCTCAGCTCTCATATTTGTTGTAGCTTAACCAACCAAGTTATATTTTTCATGTGTTAACTATGCAATTATAATTTCTTTTCATTTCAAGGTAATATAATAATTTGTCGTTCAATGAATTGGGAAATACATAACCTTACCATCATATGCTCTGGTTTCAAAGTGTAATGACCAAAGATGCCATCCATATGTACCCCTTGGAGTGTCCACTCAGTGCTTGCTGAAAGTAATCCCCAGAATACGGGCAGAGCGAGAAATATTCCAACAATCCTAATAATACCTCTGACGTCCTTCAGCTGCTGAGCGTCGAAGTCCGTCTCGGCGTAGTCTGTCCAATGAAGACGGTTGCGTTCCGACGGTTTTGTTTTGCATCTGTTCTTTAGTGCAATCTGAATAGATAAGACAGTTAATACTACTACTATCTACATTTCCCAGCTCTAAACCTTCATCTGCAGTTAACAACATACCACGATACATTTGCAGAAGTTTAGCATCATGTTTGACATGGGTTTTGTCACTTTAAATTTTTTTCTACCAAACATGTATGTACCTACAATCATTTATAAATAGAATTACTTACATGAAGTGCTACACACTTAATAATCCAACTGTTATACTTACAAAGTCCCAGGAGTGCTGCTCCACACGCAAATACAAATGGCAGAAAGTAACAATGACTTGTCCCAAAACAAGAAACGCCATTTTTTAATATTGGGGCTATATTAAATGCCAAAAGGGAAGCAAAGGTAAGCACCATTAAATCCCATGAAAACAGATTAGTTATCATTAAATCTTGTTCAGGAGAGTCTAGTTGTCCAGCTGCCAAAGCTATTCCGCAAGGTTTGTAAGCACCGGATCCGCAGGCAATTAGAAAAACAGCTACCCAGGAAAGCCTTCTATTAGGAATATGTTTAAATTACTTCTACAATGAGTTTAAAGAATATATATATATATATACACTGTATTTACTCTCGTGAAAGATGCATGAAATCCACCGCTGCTACAGAGAGAACAGCGTATCCAACCAGAACGACGAGAAGCGAAATGATAATCGTTCTTTAATATAAAATGTAATTTAGATGCAATTCTACTGTTACATTGTAGCATATTGTTTTAAATTTACTTAAACTTGCCGCTTTTTCCATCAGCAAATATAGCACCCAACATGGGTGTGACGAAAACAAACACTAGGAAGCCGTGATATAAGGAATTAGCTTTGATGTCATTGTACATTAGCTTATCCTGGAGATAGTGCAGCAGAAGTACTGTGGACGAGGTAATAAAGGATTAGAAAATTAAATGCAACTTATACTCAAGTAAAGAGGAAATTTTCTGTCAATATATTTATTGCGTGAAGAACTACCATGGATCAAGGCCAGGCGAGCGGGAAGGTTAACAATTTCACTAATTTAAATTAAGGTAAAACTACGTTGGTAAAATAACATGCTCTCTGCGTTTATTGGATTTTTAAGATTCTCTTCCCAAAAGAGAGTCTTACAATATGCCAAGAAGCTTTAATGAAATTGCTTAGATGATTTAGCAGTTAACGTTCCAACGCCAGTAAACAATTTGGTGACGTGTCCTGTTTTGTGCTCTTGAATTATAGTTCGCATCAACTTAATCTTGATTTGTTTCCGACAGGTGGAGTGGTTTCGCTATTTGTAACCGATAAAATGGACATTTCATATGAACGACTGTGAGAAACTGAACTCTTTCAACAAAAAAAATCATTCGCGTCTTCAATATGATGACGAAGTGACTCCAAAATGTTTACTGGGATGCCACAGTTTCGTCAAGTTTAGTAATGTTGTTACCACGAATGGATCTAGTTCCATCACTGTGTAAAAGTATTCTATTTATATCTAAAACTACTGATAATTTACCATTGATTAAACTAAAGGACACCCGTTCATTAAATTCTGCAAACAGGAACAAAGTAAGGCAAACTGGGTACTTGTTGGCATATTCCTGAAAAGTATAAGAAAGGAATAAGAAGCAGAAGGTATGTCCCACTGAGTTCCAACTTTGATAGTTGCACTAATATCACTATCTTATTAATGCCAATAAAATAGTCCTCACCTGATGCATACTTCCTAACTCTAGAAATGACACCATCGACTGGCGGTTTACCCTCTCTGTCTCTACAACCCTTTCTGTTATTGTCGGATGCCCCGAAGGTCTGGATACTGAGTATGAGTATGCCATTTTGTTAAAGCCGGTTATTAAACGAACATTATTAAATTTTGATTATATTATTGACGGTATTTACTTAAAATTTATGTGTCGTTGTCTGAAAGAAAATTTAATTTGATGGAAATCAGTGGGAATGCATTTGCTATGAGAAACAAATGCCTACGTATCTATATATTATGTTTGATCATATTTATTCAATATAAAATATTTATTTTTAGTGACTGTCTTTAATATGCAAGATTTCGTGTTGAAGAAAGGTGTATGGAAGGCTACTAAATAACACATACTGTATACACATGCTAGTAAGTACCATTTTCCCCAGAATAGCATGTCTTCTACTGACGTTTCAGTTGAGCACATTTTTCAGGATTTGTAGTCTTTTTACACAGGCTAATAGGCACTGGCGTAGCTAGGTATGGGCGAGTCGGTGCAGTGCACCTGGGCCCCCAAGCTCAGGGGGCCCTCGGACTTTTATAACTTATATTTATATTTTAACGGTTTCACAGTGAAGTAATACTCTTAGTAAATAGTTATTCCCGACAATGCATACAAAACTTTTATAACAAAAACATAAACAATAACAAAAATTCTAAATAGGAATGAATTTTTTTATTGAAAGTGTATTTCATACTCACTTATGTACAAATTTATTGCTGAACATGAGGGAGGGGGGAAGCAAGGACCAGGCAAGGGGTCTAAGTCTATTACGTAATTCTCTCAGGCAGATGTATGTTGAGATTAAGCTGAAACAAAAGTAGCTGCAGGATTGTACTTAGAGTCTTAGAGCGCAATATCGCTAACAATATACAGAAAAGGCAGATGTTTATTTCCTTTGGTCTACTATTAAAACATCATAATAATTGATCTGGATAAGATAGAAGGAGTGACATAAGTGCACATAATTTGGTGCAAAATAGTATACCCGCTAGTGAAAAAAGTAGGATATTTCGGTCCGCGTGTTTGCCACCCTTGCCTTCGCATTGGGGTCAGTTTTACACGCGGGTTGAAATGTCTTACTTTCTTCCCTCGGTGTGTAATATACTATTAATGTTTTATGTACAATAAAAAAATACAATAAACAGTTTAGTTAGGAGCCCAGATTTTTTTTTTGCACCGGGGCCCTTGGTTATCTAGCTACGCCACTGCTAATAGTGGAATATGCTTTCAGTGGAGAGCTTATTGTGAACTTGCTATTTAATCGACACCCGACTGATTTGACTAAGGGCAAAATTTGGATAGTAAGTTGAAAATTAATTTCCTTTCAGAGTATCTTGTATGTAGACATCCTATTTCTAAAATATGATAGTTCTTTCAACATAGTGACACAGAAAAATTACTGAAATGGAGAAAAGTTACAACAGTGGAGACGACCCGGACCCGGACCCATTGTTATATAATTGAGTAATCGGTATATATTATAACATTAATACAACTTGCCAAAGTTTAATGACCAAATACTTCACATTCGTGTGCCACACACAACATTGCATCGCCAGCATGATTCGATTGTTCGAACGATGCGTGTATTGTCATGTAGTGCTAGTATTGTAGATACCCATGCCGGGGAACGTGCCGGAACGGAGTGTTACTACACACTGAAGTTTGCCAAACAATAACATAATTGAGTGTAGTCATTTCACGTAGACAATTTCTCATTTTTTTCGGGTATATTTCATTTTATGATAATTTATGGAATGAAGTACTCATTTAGGCAACTTTCATTTTGTTTATTGTTTTCTTATTATAATTTAACACCTATTTTCGTGGTCTTACAATTACTAAGATATATTTATTACATTTCGGATTGTAAATATACAAATTAATAAATCGCTTTTACTTTTGTTTCTTTGGATAGTTATTACTTTAAAAAAATGTATTTGATTCTTTGTAATTATTTGATGTAGTTATGTTCGCTATGGTCTAAACTAAACAACTGCTATTTTTTACTGCAATTTTTTATAAAAGTACAAGAATATAATATTTTTTACCTTGTTACATTAAGTGCGTAAATATTGTTAGAAAATAATTGTAAAATACATGACTTTCTTGTAGTGTTAATTTTGCTCGTAAGTATAGTTGCCGCTCTATCAGGCGCATTGATGTCTTAAGTTGTATTAAATTCATGGACATTTTTTGATAAATTCATCTTTTGATTTTGTTAATTTTAGAATGGTTATTAACGTACTTTTTTACGCTGATTTCAAATCTGCAAATTGTTTTTTTCTAGGTGTCCCTGTTTTCGAGATATCGACATGATTAGGCATAAATAATAGAGATATTTAAAAAAGGATTTCATTTTTGTAATCAGCATAAAAAACTACGTTCGAATACATCTTTCATTTGTCAAAACAAAAAATTGACTTTTTATCAAATTTTTAAAGGTTATACTCTTGTTAATTTCATAAAAACAGCTGTTTGAATTTCATAAAACGGGGTGCACTAAGTACGGCTGCAAAATTCCTATTAGTTGTTCTCTTTTTACTTTCTAAATATAGTAAGTATTAAGGATATTTAAAATTGATTCTCATTTTTAAAATCAGCATAAAAAAGTACGTTAGAATACATCTTTTATTTGTCAAAACAAAAAATTAATTTTTTATCAAATTTTTAAAGGTTATTATACTGTTGTTAATTTCATAAAAATCGCAGTTTGAATTTCATAAAACGGGGTGCACTAAGTACGGCTGCAAATTTCTTATTAGTTGTTCTCTTTTTAGTTTCTAAATATAGTAAGTATTAGGGATATTTAAAATTGATTTTCATTTTTAAAATCAGCATAAAAAAGTACGTTAGAATACATCTTTTATTTGTCAAAACAAAAAATTGATTTTTTATCAAATTATTAAAGGTTATACTCTTGTTAATTTCCTAAAAATTCAACTTTTGATTTTGTTAATTTTAGAATGGTTATTAACGTACTTTTTTACGCTGATTTTAAATCTGCAAATTGTTTTTTTCTAGGTGTCCCGGTTTTCGAGATATTGACATGTTTAGGTATAAATGATAGAGATATTTAAAAATGGATTTCATTTTTGTAATCAGCATAAAATACTACGTTCGAGTACATCTTTTATTTGTCAAATCAAAAAATTGACTTTTTATAAAATTTTAAAGGTTATACTCTTGTTTATTTCATAAAAACAGCAGTTTCAATTTCATAAAACGGGGTGCACTAAGTACGGCTGTAAAATTCCTATTAGTTGTTCTCTTTTTACTTTCTAAAATATAGTAAGTATTAGGGATATTTAAAATTGATTTTCATTTTTGTAATCAGCATAAAAAAGTACGTTAGAATACATCCTTTACTTGTCAAAACAAAAAATTGATTTCTTATCAAATTTTTAAAGGTTATACTCTTGTTAATTTCCTAAAAATTCAACTTTTGATTTTGTTAATTTAAAAATGGTTATTAAAGTACTTTTTTACGCTGATTTCAAATCTGCAATTTGTTTTTTTGCAGGTGTCCCTGTTTTCGAGATATCGACATGATTAGGCATAAATATTAGAGATATTTAAAAATAGATTTCATTTTTGAAATCAGCATAAAAAACTACGTTCGAATACATCTCTTATTTGTCAAAACAAAAAATTGACTTTTTATCAAATTTTTAAAGGTTATACTCTTGTTAATTTCATAAAAATCGCAGTTTGAATTTCATAAAACGGGGTGCACTAAGTACGGCTGCAAATTTCTTATTAGTTGTTCTCTTTTTACTTTCTAAATATAGTAAGTATTAGTAATATTTAAAATTGATTTTCATTTTTAAAATCAGCATAAAAAACTACGTTCGAATACATCTTTTATTTGTCAAAACAAAAGATTGACTTTTTATCAAATTTTTAAAGGTTATACTCTTGTTAATTTCCTAAAAATTCAACTTTTGATTTTGTTAATTTTAGAATGGTTATTAACGTACTTTTTTACGCTGATTTCAAATCTGCAAATTGTTTTTTTCTAGGTGTCCCGGTTTTCGAGATATCGACATGATTAGGCATAAATAATAGAGATATTTAAAAATTGATTTCATTTTTGTAATCAGCATAAAAAACTACGTTCGAATACATCTTTTATTTGTCAAAACAAAAAATTTACTTTTTTTCAAATTTTCAAAGGTTTATATTTACTCTTGTTAATTTCATAAAAAAAATCGCAGTTTGAATTTCATAAAACGGGGTGCACTAAGTACGGCTGCAAATTTCTTATTAGTTGTTCTCTTTTTACTTTCTAAATATAGTAAGTATTAGTAATATTTAAAATTGATTTCATTTTTAAAATCAGCATAAAAAACTACGTTAGAATACATCTTTTATTTGTCAAAACAAAAAATTGACTTTTTATCAAATTTTTAAAGGTTATACTCTTGTTAATTTCCTAAAAATTCAACTTTTGATTTTGTTAATTTTAGAATGGTTATTAACGTACTTTTTTACGCTGATTTCAAATCTGCAAATTGTTTTTTTCTAGGTGTCCCGGTTTTCGAGATATCGACATGATTAGGCATAAATAATAGAGATATTTAAAAATTGATTTCATTTTTGTAATCAGCATAAAAAACTACGTTCGAATACATCTTTTATTTGTCAAAACAAAAAATTTACTTTTTTTTTCAAATTTTCAAAGGTTTATATTTACTCTTGTTAATTTCATAAAAAAAAAAAAAAAAAAAAAAAAAAAAATATGACGACACAGTGGGCGAGAGCATTGATGCTTGACGCCGACTGCTGTGTCTTCGGGTTCGATCCCCGGACCAGATATGTATTTTCTGGGTTTGGTTATTATGAACTTATATTGATTATGGTCATACATAATCATACAGTTATTAGGCAGTGGTGTAGCCCACATATATGAGGCCACGACACCATAAATACTGCCAACATTGAAGGAGGTCGTCGGTGATAGGACTCAGCATCGGAAATAGGCCGACGTTAAATAAAAAAAAAAAAAAAAAAAAAAAATAAAAAAAATCGCAGTTTGAATTTCATAAAACGGGGTGCACTAAGTACGGCTGCAAATTTCTTATTAGTTGTTCTCTTTTTACTTTCTAAATATAGTAAGTATTAGTTATATTTAAAATTGATTTTCATTTTTAAAATCAGCATAAGAAACTACGTTCGAATACATCTCTTATTTGTCAAAACAAAAAATTGACCTTTTATCAAATTTTTAAAGGTTATACTCTTGTTAATTTTCTCAAAATTCAACTTTTGATTTTGTTAATTCAAAAATGGTTATTAACGTACTTTTTTACGCTGATTTCAAATCTGCAATTTGTTTTTTTGCAGGTGTCCCGGTTTTCGAGATATCGACATGATTTGGCATAAATAATAGAGATATTTAAAAATGAATTTCATTTTTGTAATCAGCATAAAAAACTACGTTCGAATACATCTTTTATTTGTCAAAACAAAAAATTGACTTTTTATCAAATTTTTAAAGGTTATACTCTTGTTAATTTCATAAAAACAGCAGTTTGAATTTCATAAAACGGGGTGCACTAAGTACGGCTGCAAAATTCTTATTAGTTGTTCTCTTTTTACTTTCTAAATATAGCAAGTATTAAGGATATTTAGAATTGATTCTCATTTTTAAAATCAGCATAAAAAAGTACGTTAGAATACATCTTTTATTTGTCAAAACAAAAAATTAATTTTTTATCAAATTTTTAAAGGTTATACTCTTGTTAATTTCCTAAAAATTCAACTTTTGATTTTGTTAATTTTAGAATGGTTATTAACGTACTTTTTTACGCTGATTTCAAATCTGCAATTTGTTTTTTTCTAGGTGTCCCAGTTTTCGAGACATCGACATGATTAGGCATAAATAATAGAGATATTTAAAAATAGATTTCATTTTTGTAATCAGCATAAAAAACTACGTTCGAATACATCTTTTATTTGTCAAAACAAAAAATTGACTTTTTATCAAATTTTTAAAGGTTATACTCTTGTTAATTTCATAAAAACAGCAGTTTGAATTTCATAAAACGGGGTGCACTTAGTACGGCTGCAAATTTCTTATTAGTTGTTCTCTTTTTACTTTCTAAATATAGTAAGTATTAGGAATATTTAAAATTGATTTTCATTTTTGAAATCAGCATAAAAAACTACGTTCGAATACATCTTTTATTTGTCAAAAGAAAAAATTGATTTTTTATCAAATTTTTAAAGGTTATACTCTTGTTAATTTCATAAAAATTCAACTTTTGATTTTGTTAATTTTAGAATGGTTATTAACGTACTTTTTTACGCTGATTTCAAATCTGCCATTTGTTTTTTTCTAGGTGTCCCGTTTTTCGAGATATCGACATGATTAGGCATAAATAATAGATATATTTAAAAATGGATTTCATTTTTGTAATCAGCATAAAAAACTACGTTCGAATACATCTTTTATTTGTCAAAACAAAAAATTGACTTTTTATCACGTCGCTGAAGATGGCGAAAAGTTTCAGCGAAAATATCGAAAATGAGCAGTACTAGTGGTGTCCAACTGACATTCGCGCAAAAGTCTATATACTTGTTGGATTTAATATTTGCAAGTGTATTATGTCTTCTATTTAAATAAATACATTACAATGTTTACGAAAAAAAATAAAAAAACATAAATAATAATAATATGGTAAAAATACCATATATTTGAATCGGTCAAAAAGTGTTTTTAACACACATTGCAAATGTCAATTTTCTCTAAAACAAGGAAAAATAAACTGTTTAAATTTTGCAGGGGGCTTATTAATATTACAACTAATTAAATAAATACAATTTTATTGACGCTTAATATATTAATCAAAAAACTACAGACATCAGAATTCCCCCAACGCAAATTCATTCCTTGCATATGAACAGTGTTTGTAGTAACTTCGAAAATGTCAATTTTCTCCAAAACAAGGAAAATTAAACGGTTAAAATTTTGCAGGGAGCTTATTAACATTACAACTAATTAAATAAATACAATTTTATTGACGCCTAATATATTAATCAAAAAACTACAGACATCAGAATTCCCCCATTTGGAATGGTTCAATTTGTTTACGTGTATGCTTTTATAGAAGCATAGCGATCAGGCGCTATAAAAATTAATTTTTCTGTTTTTTAGATAAAAGAAGGTTATTTGCTTTTATAGAAGCATGCGGATCAGGCGTTTAAAAAAATTAAATTTTCTGCTTTTCTTGAGATGATAGAAGGTTAAAGTTGTTAAAGTAGTTAAATTTGATAAATATTTTGAATATTTAAATTTAGCAAAAATTGGAATTCCAATAATATTTTAAGAACACTAATGAAAAATAAATTAAAAAGAAAACTAACATTTTTTTTAATCCATTTATTTATTCATACAATAAATTAATACACCAATGTATTTTATTTTATAATAACATAAAAATCCTAATATTTTTACAAAGTTATTTACAATAAAAAAGAAATGCATGCCACAAAGCAATCTTAATATCATTCATTCATTAAAATAGTCATAAATATTACATTTTATTAATTCAATTAAGTACAATGGTGTTGTTTCGCTTAAAATTGTCTGAAATTAAATTATGTAAATATGATTCAGATAATAATATCGAATAGAATAATATCGATACGCAGTCATTCATTTTTTGAAATGCATTATTCTAAAAATGTTTTCTCTATCATTATTAGCAACATTGGATTATGTGCCATTAGAGACTTTCATATAATTTATTATTCAAACAAATATACTAGATAATAAAAAGAAGACAAGATTTATAAACTTAAAATTTATTTATATAAAACCTAAATAAAAATACAGAATTTATACAATTGACGAGTATATAAAGTTCTATTCACAGAATAATTTTATTATTACTTTATTTTCAAAATTGGCAAGAAACAAAAACTTTCTATGGTAGTAGTGTTCCTAAACTAAAATTTAGGAATGAATAATAAAATTATATTATACAAAAAGGGTTTACCAATTGTTGATTATTCGTGGGGAGGCTTCGGGAGGATTCACTATACAAGAGTTTTCAACATTTTTATTGGAAGCTGGAAAAGTTAAATGAAATTTTGTTATTTATTGAAATGCTGGAGAAATATTGCAACCACTACAAGCGAAATGTATATATTATGTAGAATCACAGAAAATATGTCTTCTCTGATATTTCGTTGGTGTATTTTGTGAAAACTTGTGAACAAATTTAAAAGGAGTTTTTAGAACTTTAAGAGGAATTGATGACGTCATGTGGAATCTCGAAGTGTTTAATGTGTGGTATATTATCAGGAAAATATATAATAAGTGACTAAATGTTAATATTATATAATAATACATTCCAGTAAAAGCTAAGTTAGTAATACCCGAAGCTAATATCGTGTAGAGGTACACCGCCCTCTGGAAGTGCGTAGTCTCTGGCAAGTTGATCAAGAACGCCACCACCGCCGCCTCCGCTTGGACGTGGTCTGGGGGCTGGTTGGGCGTAGGCGATGGGTTGGGGCGCTGGTCTGAAGTCAATCTGTTGAGGAGCAGGACGAGCCTGGGTGAACAGTTGTTCTTGTTCTTGACGGACTGGGGCGGGGAGGGCGCTTCCGAAGGAATGCTGTTATGACAAGAGTAAAAATCAATGTGAAACGTTCTCAAAATGTGCGTTCAATAGCATCGCTCAATAGTTTACCTGTCTAGGTAGTGGAGCTTGGTAGGATGACACAGGTTCAGGACGGGCTGGTCTTTGTTGAGGGGAGTAAACAATTCCTGTTGGGGCGGCTCCAGAAATTTGTGCCCTTGGGGGAACAGGTGCTGGACGGTATTGAGGTTGAGGTTGAGGTTGAGGTGCTGGTCTGTATTGAGGTTGAGCTGGTTGTTGAGGCTCATATTGATCGTAGTCTTGGTATTGAGGTTGAGGCCGTGGTTGAGGACGGTTCACGCGGGCGATCTGTTTAAATAAATAACATATCAATCACACATGGAACATTGACAAACAGAAATACGTTGTTCTTAAAACGGAATCTAAGAAAACCATCTTGCCTGTGGTCTTGGTGCTGGGGTTGCAGATTGAGGCTGGTAGTAAGATCCATCATCGTATTCTGGGTTGGCTGTGCCATCCTTGCGTGTTGTTTCATCAACAAGTGTTGGTGGAGCAACTGTGATACCTTCTCCAGCGGGTTGGAATCCATATTTGTTTGCACCATACTCAACAACGCGAACCTGTTTTATAAATTTGTTAATTAGCTAAGATCAATCAATAAACGGTACATTTTTCTTTTACAAACCTTGCCAGTTTCATCAACATATCCGTATTTGCCTTTTACTTCTCCAGTTGCCAATTTAGTTTCAATTTTGAAAGATCCATCAGCTCCTTCGTATCCATAGGTATAGGAACCATCTTCATTGTGTCTGTGAAAAAAAAAAAGAATTTATGAACTACTTTTAATGCTATCACAAAGCAGTAATATTTAATAACGAAAACGCTCTTCCAGAGGCACGCCGCTAGGTGCGCTGTAGGTATAGTTTACATTAAAGATTGTACATACTCCAATATCTAATAGTTCAGAGAGAATTACATTACACAGAAAATTAATTGTTAATTAGATACAAGCAATGCACTGACTCTAATTGTGTTCTCGGATTACAGCAAGCCAGGGGTTCGTGAACTAAATCTGATATATACTCTCCGGAATGCAGATATTTGCATAATAGATGTGGGTAGATAGCATTATCCACCAACACATAGGTGGCGCTAGTATCGAATCGTGACTGCTTTGTAATATTATCTAATATATTTTCTAAGAGGGAAGATGATATTCAGCGTGATAGGTCATTAAGTTAAATAGCAATTTAAACTATCTCAAATGCTTCCGGACTTTGTAATTAATAGTTTAAACAAATCAAATTAAAGTTTGAAAAGTTCTAAATCGAAACAAATGAATTAATTAGAAAATATAGCAATATTCATTTTCAAAAGTTATTTTTGCGGTTCCAACTCATTAAAAGTCAGTGGTAGAAAGCTTAAAATGTATATACGTTATTCATCTAACTATTAGCAGCTTTAGATTTTCATTCGCGTTTATAGTTAGTTACAGAAAACGATTTCAATGTCCGCTGCCTAATTCGTATTACAGTTGAATAAACTGATGCAATAAAATTATCAATTACTCAATTTGCGTTAGCGTTACTCGATGAAAAGGTTTAATTACATCTTTGTTAAACATTACGTGCTTAAAGTAATTTACCTGTTAATCTGTTTTAAGATTGGAACAGGTGTTGGTTTTGGCGCAGAAGGTCCTGCTAGACGTTGAGGTGCTGGTCTGACATTTTGGTAGTCTTGGTAGTCCTGAGCAGCTACCAACGCTAACACAGCTAAAAATGAGACCTGAAATATAAAAAAAAAAAAATTAATATTTTTTGATTTAAATCAATGCTAAAAAAATATGGGCGACCATTTCTAGCGCTAAATGTACAATTCAAATTTTTAATTGCTATATCTCCGTCAACATTTAGATATTTAATAAAATAGACACGCCAATACACATTTATTAACATCAATTTCAATCAACAATTGAAAAATCGACCATTAAAAAATGAGGACCCAATCCCATTTACTCTATTCATTATCTACATATAGAAAAATGCCTATAATCAGTTCTGATCGATTAAATGATAGACAATTCGGATACAATTGGTCAATTATGGGTGCTTTTTTATGCGCTAGAAGCGGGTAGCTTGATCTGTCACTAAAAACCCTCTTTGCTCATTCTAAATTGATTGACATTTCAACTGCACAACACGTACTTTGTAAAGCTGTGCGAGTTTGTTTATTAATCTATTTTCAATAGTTGCACGTATTAAAATAAATTGAACGTGGTATGATTTATGATTTATTTGATAAAAATTTAATTAATGTTTACTAGATACATTTCCATGTTGAGCCACATGGTGTATAGAATCCTGGACGTATAGAAAATGAACCTTTTATTGTTCTCGTTCGATATCGAGTCGAAACAACACGACGCACCAACTGTTACTACAATGACATCACAATGGGAAAATTATTTCTATAGTTTTTTATTATTAACGTACTTTGTTTTCATAATAATTATTTTGTTGTGGTCAAGGAGTGATGAAAACCTATTACAATCATCTAGTTACCTTTTTAAATCGTGCACAATGCAATTCTATCTATTCATAATAGATTTAAGTCCTAAATTCCTATGTTTGTTCAAATAAGGGTTTTTTACTGCAACGTTATTATGGTTGCGATACAATATATTGTAGGCGTCTGGGATGGGTTCTCTAGCTTCAAGGATACTAATGGAATTTCGCTAATTAGTACTACAATTAATATGCGAATACATATATTACCAAGATACGTAATCTAATACACCCTTCAACACTATTAAGGGTTGAGTAGGAATTATGTAGGATAATTCAGGAAATAGAGAACGGATATATTCGTTAAATAATGGAACAATAGTTTGGAGATTCCTCCCACTGTGAAGTGGCATTAATATAATTATGGCAGTATCCCCATAGTTTACTATTACAGAATCAATAACTTTATATATATCAAATTGTGTTTTATGACTTTCTTTTTGTAAATACTTTTTTTCTAAAGCAGGTTAAAAGAATTCGTTCGAAATATGAAAGTTTTCGAAGTATTAAGTTGCATGTCGCACTAGCGTGGACGTGTTGTACAACTTCTTGCAACAAATGTTGGATGCCACATGTTAAAGTCGCACGTATGTGTACTGTACTTAACATCTAAGTTGCAGTCTCATCGTTTCACCGTTGTTGCAACTCCACGGAGCGTGGGATAACACCTTGCTCCAAGTTACTTGTTACATGTTACTGTAACTGAATAGTCTTTAGGAACATCACGTAATTTATGCAAATAGAAGATTTGCTTCAGTGTATCTCATCAATGAGTTTAGTTGAACAATAAACCGGTGCCCATGCCGGTGCAACGATCGCCGTAACCCAATCACGGATTAAAGCAGCGAGTTATGCATTGAAAGTGGAATCCAGTCACGCGAAGATAGGTGAAATTACTTCCATTTAATTAATTAATATTCATTAAGTTCTAATAAAATGCAGCGCAAAAAATTGAATGAATAACAACTTGATAATTTGATTACATCGACGTGTTAAAGTTTTTACAGAATTCTTCAGTTTATTTGTTTTGTAAAGAACAGAGCCGTACCAAGTAGAGGGGCTAGAAGTCGTAAGAATTTACTCATAAACTTTGTACAATTATGATTAGATACAATCCCTATATTAATACGATAAAATTAACATTATAAAGGAAATAACAAAACTAAACGAGAGCTAATTTGATCTTGACTATTTCATAAATGATATATGATATTGATTGAAGGTTTTATTCGAAGGTAAGGCTACCTATATGCTTATAATAATATCATAAAGCTAATATATGTGTCTGAAATTCAATTAAATATATACTAATTACTTCCGTTGACCTCATAACACTTGCAATTGTTCAATTAATTTTGTGCATATAATTATGTGTTGTGCTGTGAGAAATATGATAATTTACTTGTCGATATTCACTCTCATCGGTTTGAAATTTATGTACTTAGTTAATTAGTTGTAGCTGCAAAAATTTCTTACAAATTTAACGTTCAATTAAGTTTAAAAAAGAGAAATTGACCAGTGAGTAACAGAGCAGATGCAGGAGGAAATAAGTCACCTTGTCTTTATTCCAAGAGAGATGAGATGGGATATATGATACTTATACCTCAAAACATCTATTTTAAATTGGTAGAGAATACCCTTAACTGATCAGGTTGCTTCCCAGAACTTCAAATATCGAATTACTTTTATTAAATTCACCTATCCCCGAATAAAATAACCCTTCGCATTCGTTCTCATTCATACAAATTTCTTAGCAATTAATTTTTTAAATTAATTCTTTTGTACAATCCTACATAACAATTTTCATCTATAAATGTACATTGTTTTTAAATAATTGTTTGTTAAGATAGTGTTTGTTAAAAAAATTCCGTTCCCGAAAATTCAGTTTATTTCCATTGCACCGCCACCTCTTCTTGTAGCACCCTACATCGCCCCTACTCCGGTGTCACCACCCCTTAGCGTACTCACTCCCAGCGCTCATTCCCCCTCCTAATATATACTATATATTCAATAATATAGAAATTATTATCGATTGAATCTTTTAATAATGAATGGGGTAAACATTTACAAAAATTACCCTCTTCCAGATTACCATGCCCCATCCCTATTAAACAAGAGAAGTGTAAAAGAGATGCAGAATCAAACGTCACAGCACTAACAGCTGTTATTTTATTTTACATTCTTTGACATGTCAAAAATATATTTTAAAATATGTATGTTTCAAAAATTAATTAAAAAAAGCATCCTTTAAAGGTAAGTTGAAAACCCAATTTACGCAAACATTTACTTTACATAACGTAAGGTCTTCACACATCCTCTTCCTCCCAATAACCTTGACAATGACCATTTGAACTGACTCTCATTGCGTGTCTTCTACTTGACATCCTAATACTTTTAGTTCATCCCCTTAAACAAGTGAAGTTTATTCCAATTCCCAAAAAATTAACGCCATGATGTGTTTGGTATGTGGAGCCCCCTCTGGTTGAGCTCCGTTGAAGTCTTTTACTGGGTTAAGCTTACACCATTTCGAGTAATGCAGCGAAGCCACAAATGTATGTTCGCAGTTGCGACAAAAACCGCAGAGCAAGTTGCAATTTAATGAACGGATATACTTGCACTGTAATTTGTAATTTATGTGGAAATATTAATTAAAAGGCTTAATTAAACACCAACCTATTGTATCACAACTTACTTTAAACATTTTTATGAATAAAAAAAAACACAGAGAAATTTTTAAAATATTTCCTCATATGAAATAACTCTCCGCAACGACGCGACTATTGCCTTAAGCGTTTTATTGAAATAAAGTGGATTAAAAAAATATTTAAATCAATGTTAGCAAACGTAGTAAAGCCACGCCCTTTTAAAAAGTGGTCCAGTAGCTCTAGTTATGATACAAATCAGAAAGTATTGAAACATATTTTTATTTTTACCATATTTGTGTTATGTCGTGTTGTATTGTATAATGTGAAACACTTTCTAAATACGTTTTTTTACAAATTAATATGTAATCTCGTATAACGAAAGTAGTTTATCTTACAGAAATATTAAAACAATAAATTTGTATCACTGATTATATGTTGCTGTTGATAAATGTTTTGATTGAATGATTTTAGGTTATGACAAAAGTTATATAGAAATTTTGATTTTTTTAATTATAATTGTGCAATAAATTGTAGGAATATTTTATATTGTAACGTTTCATCAGCTTACGTTTTGTTTTCGATAGATCCATTGTCACTACAAACATCGCTGTTAAAAATCCAATGATTTTATATTATTGCTTATTTATAATTAAGTAATTAGGTATAGTCCAAATCATGTAAGTTCGGCGGAGGCTTATACTTAAAAGAGGTTATAAGAGCGGTAGAAATCTATATTACGATAATGAATTTTATCTTATTCCTTTCTATATACACTATATGAGTCCCCGCCGAACTCTCGTAATTTGAACTATACAACTGAAGTCAAAAAGAAACTATTGATTTCATTTACCGAAATAGCTATTAGAAATATTTTTAAAAGGAATATAAGAAATATGTATATAACTGCAAATTATATAATATATAAACCATTTTTCTTTTTATGAGAAAATAAAACTAATAACCAGTACAATGATTGAGAGAACTAAAGGTCCTTGCAAATTAAGCTTTTTTATGTCGTGAAACGAGCTTTATTATAAAATAAGCCTTATGTATACTTATCACAAGGTACAAGTACTGTATAAAATTACTGCACAAATATACTCGATATATTTATGTATTTGCAATTTTGGAGATAATGGTGGGATAATGTCAAGGTCATAGTATATTCACTTTTTATTACGGAAGCAAAAAAAAATTAAAATTTTAATTTATTTTTCTATTAATTTAGTGGCACGTTAGGGGCACATTATATTAAGGTTCTAAGTGATAACAATTTGCCTACTTTTAAAACAATCGACACCCCGCCCCTCGGGGGCCCTAACTACTTTAATATATTCCGTTATATCCACTATAAATTTCTACAATTTTTCATGGATGACTTTTTTGCAAATTTACCATAAATTCTGTTATATAGTTCAAATTACGAGACTTCGGCGGCGACTCATACTTAAAACAAGTTGTGGGGTATTCACTGCCGATATAACTAAAAAGCACTGACTCACCTATTTTTCTATAATGTATATAGAAACGAATAATAATAAATTCATTATCGTATTATAAATATATACCGCTCTTATAACCTCTTTTAAGTATAAGTCGCAGCCGAACTATCGTGATTTAGACTATATTAATGGCGTAATGTTAAAAAGTGAAGGATGAAAATAAAATAAGAAATTTTCTATGCAAATATATCTATATTTTAACCGAAGTAGAAACAGATACTCTACTTTATATCAATTAAAAGTGTAACTATTTTAAGTAAAAATTTCAATGTGATTCTTTCAAAGTCAAATATGTAATTTTGGCACTATCCTTTTAAGTATAAAGCCACTGATTTAAAAACCCTCTGCTAATGAGAGCCCTAATTAATTGCCCATTTCGTTCATAACTAAATACAGTTCATTGCTACAAAACGCTAAGCAAAATACATCTATCGAATAACGAAAATTACTATTTCGAATAAAGGAATAGGAAGTTTCATTTCAATGGTGCGTATGCCAAAGCACTCTCTTCTTTTAAAAGAAAACTAGCAGGCAGTATTTACTCCTACATATAACTTTTACATAAACCTTACTTTATATTTTAGTATAACATAGATAACTAAGTTAAGCGGTTCTACTCGTATGTACGTATACGATTTGTTGTATGACCTTGTAGGCGGTGAAACCAACTTTCCAAATCCGGTGGCATTTATCGTGATTTTCATTACGTGGCAATAATTAATAATAAATACTTAAATCACTTCAATCACATTTTTAATAAGAAAAAACTAATAACAAATCCTTGTATTCCGAATACGTGTAAAATTTCTCCTGGTCAATATTTTGATAAAATCAATAAAAACTAATTCACTCTAAAACACTTCCCGATAATTGTGGTAAATGAATAATCTTATAAACTTAATAATATGCGAGTATGTTTTAATAACCAAATAAAAAAATACCAAAACTTGCTATGCAAAACGTTATACATTATTGTTATACTTTCTCTTCGTAAATGGCACTGTCCTGTCCGTTAGAAGCAAGGTAAAACAAAGATCACTGAATATTCTCGTTCATACAGAAGGTGAAATAAAAATAAAACAAGCCCGGCCAAATGCATAATAATTATAACCAAGGACACACTTTTAATTTAAAAAAATAAATAATTAAATAAAAAATAAGAATAAACAAAAAACACACGTACCAATTTAAATCCGACCATGTTAATTGTTTACAATCGTTGATTCACTGGACCGATTTATCTTATGTACTCTGTGTTTTATATCAAACTGGTATCAGCAGCCCCACTGTTTATAAAATAGAAAACTTAACGATAATAATATTGTTGTCTCAGTTTAACAACTACCTTTCATTAAACACACAAAAAGGGAAAGGTAGGTTATGACTTTATGTGGCTTTAACATGCCTGCGTGTTGAATTACAATTTAAATGTCAAATTACATAAAATTTTAGTAGGAACTTGGGGGAGAGAATGTATTGTTTCATTTTTTTACCTCTTTTTGGTTGTTAAGTATACAGGTCTAAAAATAACTCTTCTATGATTTTATGACGTAAATGTGTAGAATATATGTAATATTTATGTTCAAAATTATTTGTTTCGTAAATGTTATGTAAATATTACTTTACGTTCGGTCACTGACATGCATTATACATATTTTCGAAGTAATATTCTTGTGAAAACGAAATTATTTCACACCGAAAACTGCTTACTGTTTTTAGACTTAAATTTTCTAAAGAAAAACCATGAGATATGCGGAGAACCAAAGTTACATGGATTAAAGATCTTACATAAAAAATATTTTATGTTTTGTGGCCCATTTCATTGTAGTTAAAATCCTGGAATGAGCTTTTCCTGGATTAGTCGAGTCATAGAGCTACTAAGATACTTTTTTCAAGTATTAAAAATCTTGAAAACAAATTCATCTTTAAGATAAAGAGATAATAAAATACAAGTTTCTTAGATTAAATATTTCTAGTTTTCGTTTAAGTAAAATCCCAGTAAACAATTTGGTAAAGTGTCCTGTTTTGTGACGTTTCTATCACTATTACACTTCAATTATAGTTCGCATCAACTTTATCTTCATTTGTATTCCGACAGATGGAGTGGTTTCGTCATTTGTAGCCGATAAAATAGACATTTTAAAAAATGTGAGAAATTGAACTGTAAATGAACTCGTTCATGACAAAAATGCAATTTCAATAAGATGGCAAAGTGACTCCAAAATGTTTACTGGGATATAACATGATTTTAAGTTATTGTCCTGCATTTTACCAGGTGTATTTGTCATGTAGCAAGATATTAGAGTTAAGAGCACCCTAACTCAATTTTTTTCCTGTTCCCTACAAAGCTTCAACGCTCCATTGGCCTAAACCAATTACAATAATTCCTGCAGAAACATGTTGCTTTTAGAAATTTCATGAAAACGTCTCACAAGTTCGGTGGGCAAAGGTATTATATTTTATCTCCGCAATTGCGAGTAGTTAGTAGTACTTTGATCTACAAACGTATAAACTGTATTATGAATACGAACATATGATATACATACTTCTATGGTGGAGTGGTGTATTAGAATAGAAAATTCCTCTCATGATAAAGCAATAAGCCCTGAAAATGGATAGCGCTGAAGCATTATGCCTTTACTCAACCGTTGGAGCAAGTGCAGTATTTATAACTCAACGAGAAGGAAGGGTCGCGATGGTGTGTACAGAAGGGTTTGGTTGTGAGACTCCTTCGAGCCGCCATCGGTGCAGATCTTGATGGTACTAGAAAATATTAATGCTACAAACCCTACATCCTAGTGTGAGAGAGCCTTAATACGTATCTGGATTCCATTAATAAAAATGTTTAAACATTATAATCATGTTTAATAAAAGTTTTAAATAATGAACAAATCAACAAACAAAGAAGAGAAACAACCTCATTTAAAACACACTATTACCATCTTATTATTTGTGATATTTTTCTCAGATAAAGATACCGATGTTTTCGAAAACTTTTGAACTTCATCAATACCGAAACGTGCTCTGCATTGGCAAACGAGAGTGAAATAGAAATTCAAATTTATTTTGTAAATAAATATTCATGGATCGTAGTCAAACGAACAGACAGTTCGTTGATGTTGATGTTGACGTTGACGTTAGGTTGACGTTACGTTGACTTTCAAACCCATCGATGGTCAATCGACACCTGAACCTGGGTGCACCTCGATTTATTGCTAAAATGCTGCCTCATAGAACACTGTGATGGTTTTTCTTTGAAGGCTCACATTGGAATTTTAATCTGTTCTATTGATGGCTCTTGTTCGTTTTTAAGTACTTTGTAGGTTGATGTAATGTTTTTATATCATTTCATTTGTGTGCTTAACAACCATAAATAATCTGGTCATATTTTTAGAAATTCAATTCATAGAAATTGAATTTATTATAGAAATCGTAATATTCTCGTTTTATTTTAATTTACTCGTACTCTCTCCTACTTAGTTGTCAACTAGTGTAATGTGTTCTTTTAGTTAGCTATAAGTAATTAATGGGATCTGGATTTATATGCATTTTGCATGTTTTAAGGGTGTAGTAGACATATATCAGCAAAAATCAAGCTATAGTCGTGGATTGGCCTTCAGCGCTTAAATTGGAGTACTTTTCAAATAGATAGGAAGTAAAAAATTTGGTACAGCCAAAAGGTTTGTCCTTATTCATATTTTTATAGCAGCATGTTAATGAAAAGTCGTCTGATGTATCTAGGAGAGTTAAAGCTAAAAACTCACAACAATTTGAAAAAAAGAAGAGAGAGCTTTCCTCGATTTGTTCGATGGGAATTAAACAACCTATATAAGACAAGATAGCACTTATTTGCATAATTACAATTAACTTAAATTAGTAATTAATAAAACATTCATAACTTCACAATTGAATTTGTTGATCAATACAAAAACAAATAAGAAACTTTGTGAATTTTAAAATTGAATGCAAATTTTAGAAAGCATTAATGATGTTCACAATGAATTAATATCTAAACAAACAGATTCGTGTTTCAATTGAGTAATGTTTTGAAACTGAGCAAATAATTGTATGCGAGTAAGTTACCTCTTGAACAATAACAGTTTTTTGGGTCAGATATCGATATCGTTGATGTTCAAAAATACAACAATTCTGAAATAGATAACACTTGACATTGAATCTTCAAGTTAATTTGTTTAAGTAGTGCTTTAAAATTAAATAATATTCGTTTACCACAAAAACAATACAATTTGCACTTAAGTTGTACTTTTTGTTTTAGTGCCTTAATTATGTTATGTAATAAAACTTATTCAAAATTAAATCATGTTGAAATGTTAAGTAAATTTAGTAAAATTAATTTCAAAAACACTTTGTGTGGTCCAATCATAAAATGGATATTCAATTTATATTTCTATATTCATTATTGCATCCCACATATATATATATACTTCAAATTCTCTTTCTTATAATTTTTTATATCCCTTAAATTAAATTTCAATGCAATGACTTTTGGATGCAAGCATTTTGATATTGCTTTTTATACATACAATTAATTTATCTCTATGAGTCTTACGACAAGTATACATAAGGTCATATTACATTATTATTCACCGATGCAATTTTAAGATCACTTGAAGGTGACAACTAGATTAGTGTTGCCATACATAGACAGATAGATAGGTATAGTTCAAATTATGAGAAGTCAGCAGCAACTCATACTTAAAAGAGGTTATAAGAGCCGTATAAATCTATGATACGATAATGAATTTTATCTTATTCGTTCGTATATACTTTTTAGAAAAATAAGTGCTATTTCGTTGTATCATCTGTTGTTTTGTATCACAACTTGTTTTAAGTATAAGACGACACTGATCTCTTGTAATTTCAACTATAGATAGTATCAGAGCGTTATATATGTAGACCACAAGTTCTAAGACCTAAAGTTCACGTCTCAATCAATGTTCTTTGGCAGTGCCGCATTTGGAGGTCTAGAGGCCCGGAGGCACCTAATTATTTTCCTAATTAGTTAAAAATGCGAAAAAAGACTGTTTGGAAAAATGACCCGTCGAAATTTGGATATATCTTTTTATCTCTATTGTGGATAGTCCCGCCTGCCTCCCTCAAATCCGGGCCAGCTCTTTGGCCACTGTACCGTCAATATAAACGTTTAAATATTCAGCCTCAGTACCCTATAAAGTTTAATTGAACATTCTGGAACATATATGGAATCACGAATTATCGCAACTTATATTTAGCTCAAAAGAATACGTATTGTACTTTTTTATATCTGCCTAATATATTTTTGTCCGTTTCTGATCACTTGTCCATTGAATTTTCACGTTAAACTTTCTTGCAGCGCATGCAGCTACAATGTAATTGAAATATCAAGGCTGTACTTTAGCCGTTGGACATAGGTTTATTAGTCTGTGAAAGAAGTAGACCATCACTTTGTGTGACTATGTCATATCATTTGTCATTTCTGAGTCACGGTTAATGTGTTTGACAAGGTAATTATGGCAAGCATATTTAATAAATGTTCAAATGTATTAAATCATATTTCATATTAAATATTTAAGTACACTAAATCACTTTTTCGGTTTTTCAGTTTTATATCTCAGTGCTTTTGATTGAAATACGTTTGAGATAATAAATATAACGATTGTAAACGTTAAGAATAAACAAATTAGATCCAAGAGTGAATGTACCTATAGCATTGAGTAATGCTGCAGGACAATGTAGAAACTGGTAGTACGAGAAGTCCTTGTATACTAGACAGTCATGTATGGACTGTATGGACATTACAGGCATTCAAATAGAGATTGAATTTGCAGCAGAACATGAATATGGGTACGAGTCAGAGCTGGTCCGAGATATATAATATACTAGCTGTCCCGGCCACGCGTTGCTGTGCCTAACGTAGCGCCATCTATTGAATATTTACTCAATCTAGTCAACAGTTTTCGATTTACTCAACAGAATATTTACTCAATCTAGTCAACAGATGTCGCCATCATCGTCGCCCGATGTCATATGTCATATACAGATAATAGACAAATAATTAGCAATAAGATAAATAAATTGAGATGTATGGTATCCTATCTTTAGTTTGTAACACATTACCTATTACCTTAGTTGTGGTTTATTAAATTATATCATATTCTTTCATCACAGTACTTTGCTACTACAGAGCTCGTAATGATAGAGATAATTTAATTTTTAATCCTTGGACGATTTTAACATTTTGTGCCATATTCGCCAACTCCTTTTATATCTGTCTCAATGAGAAACTGCGTCAGTTGTACTGTACTATAATGGGTTTAAAAAATATGGGCAATTTTTTTTTTTTTCATTATTTATTTGATTGAATCAACTTCCAAAAGTTATTAGCACTTAAAAGAATATATACATTTATAAACATCAATATAATTTACAACTTATAGATACTAGTAAGGGTACTTAAAATAAAGAAATTGTAAGTGCACGCACGCGCTGTGGAATGTCATCATCCGCTGTTTCGAATCATTACTAACTCGAGTTGAAATGTTGACCCTATTGTCGACCTAAAAGAACCCGTTTCTGGGTTTATGCAGGTCGAAAAGGGGATTTTTACATAGGATTTTTGCTCCTCCTTTGGTTTAGGCTCAAATGAGGATGATATTCAAAACCTCATATAAACCTATTTAGCTCTACTCAGCTCATATAGTTTGAAAGTTAACTTTCAGTAAATTATCCTACTTTGCATCAGCACGGTCTTTGATATCTATAAGATATAAGAAGAAATGTTGTACACACAAATTAATGGAAATTGAGTACTTTTGCGCAATAAAATGTATTACTGTATATACTCATGAAATGTAAAATTAGATGTTTGCACCGTTTCTGTAGACAGCTCAACGTTTTCGTTACTATACCAAATTTCCGACACATATTCCATCTCTGTGACATTAAATTCCACACAAATGAATACATTTTGAAGGCACCCTGTATTGTTAAATACGTATACAGATTTATAGTCATTAGGCGTCTCACGTTTCCAGCACACAGGATCAGATTAAGAGGGACACAAGGAGACATGTTCTGCGTTCGACGTTTGTAGGTTCAAAGCCATTACAACAATGCTTTACAAATTGGAACAGCTTATACTAAAAGGTTTGGGTTGCAAATACAAAAGAAGTCAACTCTAATAGGATATGAGTATTGATATCAAGGTCACATCGATACGCTGACAAAACCCACACCAGGAAAAAATCCAGACACGAGTTCGATGCGGATGTTAAAATTAGTTTTTTTTTGTATAAAGCTGTATACTATATAACACTGAATTGTTTTTGTGTAATTCTCATTAATCTCTGTTTACATATAAAGCAAAACGCTAAATTTACAACATTGCTTAACCTCCGGATAAGCTCAGTGTCGTCTTTAGAATCTCTGAGCCTGAGGGTAATTTTAATTCGAGGTCCCTGATTACTAACAAATAGTATCATTAATTTAATTTTTGTTATACTTATTATTTGTAAATGTATCAACCATTTTATTACGAGTATTATCGTTTTGAAAAATTAATAATTAAGTGAATTAAAAGTCATCAGAACCATCTTTAAGTAACTGTAATGACATTAGGCTTGTCGAATACTGCAAGCGTATTTAAGCGACGACGAATTCGGACGTACTCCTGCGTTCTTTGCATGTATTGTGCCACAATACATACATATCACGTACCGATACCACAGTACGTCAAGTCAAACTTATGTACTGTAGGGTGTATTGGAGTTGTTTGGCACAAACATAATTTACCATGAGAGAAAACTTTTACTTTAATTTTTATCGATACACCACTGGTATGTTCGGATAGGTAAAGCGTAATCGCGCGTATACATCTGGTCAAAATTCGCTTCAATACGCTTACAGTGTGCGACAGGTCTTAGACGATATAATTGGCGTGTTATAGCTTCAAACGTATGCATAAATTAAATATCTATATATAACTTATGCAATCAGTAAGAAAGTATATTATTCCACGGAAGTAGATACTAAAATAAATGAGTATTTTATCACCCTGGGTCCGTTATCTGTAATTAATATTGATTTATGGATTCTATTGCTTATATCACACAAAAATGTCACATTTATAACAAAAATCAAAAAAATATATTTAAATGTGCGAACTATAAAAAGTCGTAATAAAAATCCATCGATTTCATATTTGAAATGGTACAAATATTATATGTTTAGTTAAAAACAGCGTGATTGATTTGACAATCTCAGTAAGTATCTATTTTATTAGAGTGAACAGGAAATATATAAAAATTGAATACTGATGACAGTCGGCGTGTAAATGACCCATTATAACGAGGTCGTGGGAAAATGATGCACTTTAAACAAAAAATATAAAAATACAGGTTGTAAAAAATAAAAAGGTGGGGTTCGGTTGTGATCTAATACACTAATATTATAAAGGACAGTCGAGAATGTGTCAAATTTAAACGCAAGGCTTTATTTATATTTCGTGGTTCGTAACCTGATCAACTAATTTGTGTTTTGTTGTTAACCATGTCGAGACAAATTACTGGTTATACCTGACATATTGATATCTTTTGCAAAGGTTTTATTAAGGAGTATTAATTATACACACAATATATCACAATTCATTAAATACAATCAGTCAGAATGAAAAAACATACATAATGTGTGAGTTGAGTAATTTGATAATTTCTCACTTAATGCCAGTGGCGCTTTATACTATGGGCGACAACCCTGAGCCCCCTTAACTAATGCGGAGCCCCCAAACCAATGTTTAAGACAAACTTACAGTTATGGGCCTTCAACACGATCAAATAAGATATTTAATCTGTTTAAAATGCAAACAAACTCTAAACTACTGATCTGATCCTTAATTGTAGATGCACATGCTATTTAAAAAGCATGCTACGTTCTAAACAAATAGCATGATTAGAATATATACCTTTAGCACGACACCTTTAGGCCATAGAAAATCCATACTGTTAGTTTCAAAATCGATCAGTAGCTTTAAAGCTTTTTATGCAACTTTCTATCTTATTTCTAGCTTGAGCAATCATTATTATTATTGTATGTTTTATTTATAGTTTGTATAAATTAATGAGATCCCAGTAAACAATTTGGTGAAGTGCCCTATTTAGTGACCTTTCTATTACTATTTCACTTCAATTATAGTTCGCATCAACTTTATCTTCATTTATATTCCGACAGGTGGAGTAATTTCGCCATTTGTAGCGGATAAAGTAGACATTTTATATGAAAAACTGTGAGAAACTGAACTATAAATGAACTCTTTTATGACAAAAAAATCATGACGCATCTTCAATATGATGTCAAAGTGATTCCAAAATGTTTACTGTGATCTTAAGCATGCGTTATGCTTCTTAAATATAGATTACCATTGCAGAGATATGTTAAATTGTACAATGACACACGTGTTCTCACGTTAATATTGTCCTCCATAGCTCCTGCTCCATTTTATATAGACATACACTTAATTCTTATAAAAGATATCAATTAAATTTATAGTAGTTAAGTTATTTTGAAATTCTCTACCAATTCTCTAAATATCAAATAACTAATTTCGCAAGAAAAGTAATTCAGAATGATATATGCGAGTATAAATATATCTCAATCAATTAAGTTTGTGTAACTCTATCGGCGGTATCGAATGTTCACACCCAAAATAATTTATTTGTGGGAGTCCAACAGGTCTATAAAATTCGGCAACGGCAATGCTCCAGATCTCTAGAAACTGGTCACTGGGTCACGTATTATAAAACTCACATTATTACGTATATTAAACTTTTTGTATTTCTTTTTAATAGGCGATTATGATGTAATAACTTTCGCCCGAATTAGCGTTGTAAAAGTATATCAGTGTTACGTTAGAAATTTGTAGGTATCAGAGAACTCGTACGAGGATTATATACCTGACGTAGATTTACTTTTCAAAAACCAATAAAATAGGTCCCAATACGTTGTATCTTTATGGTATCGTAAACATATTTATATCATCTAATATATATAAATTACGTGTCACGTTGTATGTCCGCGATGGACTCCTAAACTACTTAACCAGTTTTAATCAAATTTGTACACCGTGTGCAGTTTGATCCAACTGGAAAGATAGGATAGCTTACATCTCAATTTATGATTGCAATATTATCTTATTGCAAATTAACTGTTAATTATCTGTTAGCTCCAAACGATTTTAAAAGATGGCGACATCTGTTGACTAGATTGAGTAAATATTCAATAGATGGCGCTATGTAATGTAATATGACAAAAACGTTAGTCACAGCAACGCGTGGCCGGGACAGCTAGTATTTTATAAAATCAGATATGAAAGCTGAATTAAAAAAAAGGAAAGGAAAAATTGGCAACACAAGTGAGACAAATCTGATAAAGCTAGAGAATTTTATAAAATGCAACCAATACTAGTTTGCCAAACTAAAATGGCCAAGAAGATTAATAACAATGACCTCAAGACTAAGAATGAACCATCCTGGAGCTCCGAAACATCTAGCAAGAAACAAAATCATTCCAAACCCTAAATGCGAATGTGGTGAAGAGGAGGCAGATCCTGACCACATTCTGTGGCAATGTAAAAATGGACTCCAAAGAACGGTGCTACAGATTTCGCAGATGCTTCCTGTTAACACCGCCTATTTGATTGAGAAACCGAAATTTATAACTGTAGTAGCCATGAATAGATCATTCTTGTTGTCTGGATATAAAGTATAAGAAGAAGCAGAACAATATTAAGAGCGATAAAAGGCTACGTGCCTAGGAAGCCCGAGAAATTATATATATAAAAAAACATATTTATATATTATCTGTTAATTTTTATGTTACTTTGAAGCAATTGAATATATTTTCCCGATATAATTGTTTGCTCGTATAGTTACAGTGTCATCAACAGCTAGGTGTGTTATGTCAATGAGATATCAATAACTCCGGATTTCCTACTTCGACGTACGTGAAGACTGACGCACTAGTTCCACTTGAACAAATTAGCGTAACGACGACAACTTTAATAACGGTACTTGACACTTAATTACGTGTCCGCTAATGATCACCATCGATTAGAGAAATGCGTTGAATGTTGCCATAATTTCTTTTTTAATGGATTTCCTTAATTAGTTTATGTATTTAAACGCAATGTTTACTATAGATATTAATACTTTATAGCTACTTACATAGAAAGAAAGAAACAGAATGTTCATTAAAATTATAGAATGATTACAGGGCTAATGTGACGCTATTTTCACTTTTGAACATCTTCAAATAATTTTTCTGGCTTCCTATTGTATGATAAGTACAAAAGCCTATGTTTTACTTCCTTGGTGCTGAAGCGTTATGCCTATACTCAGCCGCTGGGGTAAGTAAAATATTTGTAACATGTTTATAATTATTACAATGAGTAGTCTTAATGAGTAACAGGGTCGCGATGGCAAGCGCAAAAACATCTGATCGTGAGATAGATTGGAGGAGCCATAGATACAGATTTTAGTGGCTCTTTTATACAATAGGGTGAAAAAGATATGTATAGCACAGTGAGTGAATACTACTTACAGGTGGGTTGTGCATCCCATTACGATTGTTGTGAGAAAAGAAACATAACCTCTATTACTAACAGCTAACACAAACGGTAAAACTAAAACTAAAATTTGAAATAACTATATCGCCGCCAACATTTGGTTATTTAAAAAATAGAAAGGCCTATATATTCGTACTTATATTAGCCTATATTATAAAAAAAAAGTATACTTTAAAAATGACTCTTTTTAATTATCAGTATTTACTTGCTACTCAATCTTTTTTCGTCAAAATTCTCTGTTCTTTTTCAATATTTATTGAATAATGTCAGATTATAAATATATCACTATGCAATGCGATGCTATTTTTTACAGCATCAATTAATTTTATGTCAAAAATAACAAAGTTTTAGTAGTTGGTAAAACAAATCCAATCCAATTTGATTAAATAAATAAAATAAATTAGTATTCACAGACCATGTTATAATAAGCGTGTATATATGGAACTACTACTACAAGGTGTTCCCAAATATTGGCTACTTGTACACAGGCTAGAACTCATCATATTTTCTGCAATTGAAACCATAATTACTGTAAATGTAAAATGGTTTTCTCTGATTACTAAGTTTTACAAGGATGCCCCCCTTTAATTAAATATATTTTTGTATTTTTAGTTTAAATGAAATATTATATTGTTTTTGATTATTCATTCATTTCCTTTATGTATTGTTATTAAATATTATTTCGATTTGCTCTTTTTGTTTCATATTCAAAAGGTCTGAACGTTCTGTTGCAGGTTAAATCACTCTTAAACCAGCAACAGCCGAAACAACAAAATAAGAGCAAACTAAATCAAATTAAGAATAATCATCTTTTTTATTTCTATATGTATTATATAATTGAATTATGTGTAAAGTGTGTAAAAATATAAACCAGAGCTATTTCACTTACTAAAACCAAACCCAACCAAGTTCAGAAAAGGCCTTTCTTTAAAATCAACATCTACAACAAAACAGATGCCTTTATCTAGATTTCAAATTATACTTTTATTAAATTGTATTCAAACTTCTAGTACCACTTGAGCATTACCAGGTGGAAATATAGCGCTGTAGTAGCTTGTGGCAAGATCTGTAATTTCAATTTTGTGTTCTTCTTTAAAGATTCCCTTATTTCATCTTCTAGCTATAATATTAAATTGAATAATGTAAAACTAGACTACCCAGTAAACATTTGGTGAAGTGTCCTTTTAGTGTCTTCAATTATAGTTCGCATCAACTTTATCTTCATTTGTATTCCGACAAGTGGAGTGGTTCCGTCATCTGTAGCCGATAAAACAGACATTTCATATGAACGATTGTGAGAAACTGAACTATAAGTGAACTATTTCATGACAAAAAAATCATACGCATCTCCAATACGATGTCAAAGTGACTCCAAAATGCTGCCAAAATGTTTACTGGGTAAAACTAAACTAACAAATTAAGCCTAAAACTAAATTGGGAACTATACTGAAAACCCAGAATTCTATGTCACTTTTATTTCCCGTTAAATTCTATTCTTAATAGTCATAACTTGTTTAAGTCATAAGAATTACTTCAAAATTAGTTACAACACGTTGTATACTAGATAAATTTATTTACGTAACATAATTTTTGTTATATTAGATAAACTTTAGATCTGTATTTAACAGGAATGCACACATTTTTTTGAAGCCACCCTGTACTCGCAGTGTAGCTGTAACAGTGATTTGTGTGCGGCTCTGTTGGACAGTGTACGTGGTTGTATCAAAACGTGTTGTACGACTGATTGAATACCAGGGCCGTATCAACTTTATAACAACTTGTAATTAGGAAAATCATAAAACAGAATCATATGAACTTCATTCTCTGTACGAGAAAGAAAAGCAACATTTTTTATAACAAAATATTACCAGTTCGACTCTGTAATAATTATAACAAAGCCTTTTATTCACCTACTATATTTTCTCTCTCTAAATCGTACCGGTACAGCAGACACTTCTTACCACGCCCCGTCAAGGTTCCGTGCACTCACGGTCACTCTCACTGACGACGACGCTACGTGTCCGAACGCTAGTTCACAGGAGTCCCGCTAGTTTACGGTAGGTACCGTTTGGCGTTGTTAGCTGGCGCTAGTTGTTCGATAAAAGCGAAGGTTTTATTCATACTTAATATACATGCATATTATATATGTTATATGTATATTAATTACTATAATTGTGCGATGTATGCATGCATAGTAGTGTGACACAACAGTTCAATAATATAAATAATTACAGTTACAGATATTATTAGAAATAACTCTACTGCAAAATGTAACTTGCTAAAATACGCGCAATTAGGCTTTGATCTCGGAGAAAATACTGCAGTTTCGAACTATCCGTTGTACGCATAACTTTTACAGCGCTAATTTTTTTTCTATAATACTACAACTAAGTATAGATATATTTATCTAATAGCTTACATTTTAATAATTACACGGTGTGGTAGAGATTGCTACAATGAACAATTCTACATGAATAGATTACTAGGTCTAAGGGTTTAGTCCTGCGAACTCTTCGAACATCATTACTATCAAGCAACATTTGCGTCACGGCGATGTTTTCGTGGTTACGAAGTCTCAACTCGTGCTTTGCTGCTATAGTTTTGATTTCTTCTCCGACTGTGTTAATCTTCAGGTCTCTATGTATATCATCATTGCGGATATACCTCGGTGCATTAACTATTCTTCTCAGAACTTTATTTTGGAGCGTTTGGATTTCTTTAACGTTCGATTTCTTGGTGCAACCCCAGAGTTGCACTCCATACGTCCACACTGGCTTTAGCATTTGTTTATATATAAGCAGCTTGTTTTTAATGTTTAGTTCAGAGCGTCGCCCAATTAGCCAATCCTTTTTCTTTTTGACATGCGTTTTTCACCTTAACTTAGTATTATTATTTATTATTTATATATTAATTGTGTATGCCTTTCGGCTTTACAATCTACAGTATTATATTTCTAATACATTTCATTCCTATATACATTCCAAACTTAAAACTAAACTTAAAATAAACTTAAAATCTTCTCGACTTTTACTACTTCCAAAAGTGCTTTCTGCTTCTTCTTCTTTTGACCCTCTCTATTATTCTCCACCAGCTTATTTATTCTCCTGTTTTTCCTTTCCTTCTTACTATTTCCGCCATCCACCTCTTTCCTTCACTGCCTCCCTTTAAAAATAGCTGGCCAATATTCCTTTCGCTTGCTACTTTTTCCTTACACTCAAACTTAATGTGCTCCAGTGTTTCGTCCTCCGCTCCACACATTCTACACTTTCTTTCCTCACTCTTTTCCCAGTATCTGTTTCCTTTTTCCTCATTTCCCAATCTAAACGTTGCTGTTCTTCTTATGTGTTTTATGTCTTTTTCTATAAGGTACTGAGGCACATTATTTTCCCATAACCTCTTATATCTTTTATTGTAGTTACTTTTTTCTATTTTTCCCATTCTCTCCTGCTGCTGTGTCTCCTTATCCCTTCTCCTTAGCTCCTCTGCCACACTTGCGCCACCTTCTCTTCTCCTCTCTGCCTCCTCGATCGCCATTCCATTCCTTTCAAAGTATTCTTTTCTCTTTTTTGGACCTCCTCCCCCCCCCATTCTTTATGTAATCCTCTCTTATTTTCTTTAAGATTTTGCTTTCCGCTCTGTTCAATTTCTCCTCGTATTTTACCGCTCTTTCCCCTGTTTTAATTCGTATCTTATCCCTCTTTAGCTCCTCCATCACCATGTATCCTGGCGTGCACCTGTCCAGCCCTAGTACCCATTTCATGTATCTCACCTGTATTCTTTCCAACTTTTCTACCTTAACTTAGTATCTAGCATCATTCCTAGACATTTTGCTTCATTCGCATGAGGGATTGTGTTCGCGTTTATGAGTATTTTTAGTATTCTATTAATTATATTTAGTAGTTTAAATTTTTGAACATCTATTGATTTTATAGGTAAAAACTACCCGTTTTGTCATATACCTTGGTTAAGCTACAGTAATGTTCAACTTAAACCAAGATTAGAGCTGAAAAACAAAAGCATCTAATAAACTACAGTTAACTGACTCATTCATTATCATTAAATAGACTAATTCTCGTTAAGTAAAAAAAGGATAATAATCTGGTCAAACTAGAATTATTTTTCTATCTATCCACATCATCCACAACTATAATAGAAGATATAAGAAACCTCTAAGAAAAACAATACGAATTCTGATTTTGAACAAGTTTATACATCGACCCAATACATCATCAATAAGTTACAGATGGCTAACAAGCTGCAATTGACAAAGATGAATCACTGTGCTTCGAATCGAAATAAAAAGAAAAAGAATATCAGTTATTCTTGGACACGACATGGTTCACTAGTTGAACGCAAAAACATTGCGAAAACAAAACCGTCTCTGGCAATACTACTACTAAGTAAAGTTGATCATAATAATAACAAATATTCTGGTTGAAGAGTATGACATTTTATTGATGAAGTAACTCAATAAATATGTTACAAAAGTCAATTATCCTTGATTGAAATCCATCGTGCGTCACTTGGAAGTTAATTAGAGTAAGTAGTGTTTTCTTTGTGGCCCGCTGTTGTCGCTAGTCTCGCTACTAGTAAGTGAGACAGCACCCACGGGGTGGGCATAGCGCGAGGCTGCATAGCAACAACATGAAATGACAATAAGAAATAATGCAGTGTCATTGTAAATGTTGTAGACAATCAATACCTCAAGAATGTATAATTGACCGATAAATAATAAACCGAATGAAATATATGTATGTATAATGCGTTCCCATATCTGTAGTATCTGTTCCCGTATCTATCCTGATCCTAAAATGTATCTTTGCCCCTCTTTTCATACTAAAAACAGTACAGTGAACCTCCTCTCAATCTAAAAGTTATTATATGACCCTCGCTTCACCCTAAATAAAATCCATGATCCTAGTTTTATTTTATTTTTAAAATCTTTAAAACTGTAAACCTATATGTTAACTTTTCAAAAGTCACGATGACACTTGCGCAAAATGGCGGGAAATTTAAAAGAGTCAGATCCTATTGATACACTTCTTTTTGAGTTCTATAAAATAAAATACACAGTTACACGGTTATAAGAAATGGATAAAATGTGTTAGATAATATTCAAAATAGTAAATAGTCAGACGGCTATCATTTGCGTTAAATAACGCAGCTCGCGATGAATTAATGGTTCGCGTTTTGTACTGCTCTATTAATTTGATTACGACCACATATATAGTCTCTGGTTATGGCTGTTCACCGTTCAATATGAAATGGAATGTGGCAAGGTCTTTTCCTGACTCCACCTTTTACATTGCAAAATTGTTCCAAGATATTTCTTTATTTTTTTTTAACATTATACAAACTGAATATATTAACATTTTAATTTGTTTCATGTTAAACAATCTTAATTGGATCATCGGCGCGGCGTCATTTCAATTATGTTAAACACACCAAATTAAAAACAAACTTTCCAAATTCATGCAATGTGAGATAGGTTCGTATTTAATTGTTGTTTTCATTAATATTAATTAATTTGTAATCAATTTCAAGAAAGGTTTGAAAATCACGTATTAATATAATGCCTTTCATAACTTATGAACTAATAAAATTCGTTTCGACTTGTTTTGTCAGTTACGTGTTTATTCTAAGATATTAGGTTTTTTTTAAAACTTGAAATTAATTAAAGTGTTACGCCTCTTATTCTTGAAATAATATATCTATCAAAATTTATAGAATGTTTTGTAAAAAGTAAAGCAAGTCTATTTCATAAACAAATTATTAAAAACAGATAGAACTATATTATTAAAAAACATAATAAAAAAAGAGATTTAATAAAGTAGATTACAGAAATATTTATTTCAAATACACAGATTTCTTTGATAGCATATCTTTATTATTATTAAAGTTATGACTTATCATTCTTTTACAACGTATAAGAAATAAAGAAAATCTAAAATGCAAAGAAAATAACTTAAAAAGAAATACAAGGATTCTTTATATTTAAAATTTTATTTCAACATTTTCATACGAACTAATTAAATCAGAAAAATATTAATTACTAAACAAATGCACAAATAATCAGCGCGGAAATCAGATGTGTAAAATGTGGAATAAAATGAAATGAATGTAGAGATAAGGAATGTATAACTTAATGATCAAGTTGTAGTTGAGACCAATCAAAACAATATGAAATAATGTTGCGCAAGCAAAATCTGGTATTTGTACGTTTGCCTAACCAACGGGTAATTAGGTTTTAGACGGTTCTTATATTGAAACCGTATACGCGCGTATCTTTGCCGCACAACTATGTCCTTTTCTCCCCTTACGAATCCGAGAAGGGTGGATATAAGCGACAAGAACTCACGCTCTATATGCTTCTAATGTGAGAGAAGCCTTAGCTTGTAATTAGCCAATATCGAACAGCATTACACTGGGTTCAAACGGCATTGGTCTGCACGTTTTTTGCAGTATTAATATTATCGAATAAATAGTGGCGCATACATTTTATATAGAACTATTCACACGACGTTCGTACTGCAAAAAATCGTACACATATATAAAATGTATGCGTCACTGTTTATTCTATAATATTTATACTGCAAAAAACGTGCTTGGTGCTACTACCACTAAGATCTGCACCGATGGCGGCTCCAGGCAGTCTCACGACCAGACCCTTCTGCGCACACCACCGCGACCCTCCTACTCATTGAGGCTTTATAATAATTATAACACAAAGTTATAAATACTTCTCTTGCCCCAACGGCTGAGTATAGGCATAACGCATAGGTACAATGCTGTGTGAATCCAGCCTTATTGTTTTACCTCACTTAATTCAACTCTTTATCTTACTCTAATATCTTGACTCTCTCTCTCTCTTTATTTAGGCAGAAAGTATAAGTAAACGTATACCAAAAATTGCATTCCCTGTGCTTTTACAAAATTGCGTCATTAATTCCATTTTAGGCAGTTATTATTTGAGCCCTTTAATTTGTCACCCTAAAGCGTTACGCATTCAGGATACCTTGGATATCTATCGCCATCTTGAATATCGTTCTTATAAAACTATTTTTCTTTTGGGACACTGCATTTGACTACTGTCCTTTGAATAACAGAAACCTTTGCGTAATTCCCAAAGGATAAATAACAATAGATCAATATTAATACTTGCGAAACAACATTTTCGTTATCCTTTAATTTTGTTTTCTTATATAAAATTAAACAAAAAACGTACGATAGCGTGATGAGGTATGTAGGCCCGGATTTGAGGGAAGGCAGACCACAAGAGAGGGGCCCCCGCAATAGAGATAAAAGCAATATATTTTTGAAAGTCTTGATGGAAAGAAATTGTTACTTTTATTCGTAAAATAATTAGGGGCTTCCGCTCCTTTGTTGCCCCAGGACCTCCAAATGCGGCACTGAATGTATTAATGCAATGTAAAGATAATTATGTAGATATTCATATTGTAATGTAAATTGCGAAAAGAGGACTTAGCTCCTAAGAAGCCCGTCAAATTGTAATCTAAAAAAACGTACGGTAAAGTGCGTTTAAAATATTTTAATATAACGAATGTCATTTACTATTTCCTGTTAAATATTTTAAGAAACACGTTTATCCGATAGAACTGTTATGATAAGCGTTTATCCAGCCTTATACTCTTCTTTCTTTTTTACCTTGCTGAATGGTAAAGTACTTTTTCTGTAATACTTCAGAACAAGGATTATCACTGGCAAAATTCTGAAATGCACGATATACCTAAACTTTAAAGTATTAATAAAACAAATAATAAAATAAGAAGTAGAAGTAACAAAATGTAAATTAAGAATACAATAGACTTTACTAAAGAATAATTATTAAAGTACATTATCTTATAAATAAAAACAATTCTTATATTAAAACGTAATCAAACTTAAAACATAATCAGCCTGAGTAATTTACAGTGTAAGATCCAGTGTTAATATCAAGGTTTTGTGCAGGGTGTCCCCTGAAAATGTTTTGATCTACTGGTGGTGCAGGGTTGTAGTATTGGGGTTGTGGTCTATATGGTTGTTGTGGTTGATATCTTGGTTGTGGTGGCTGATACTGAGGTTGTGGAGGCTGGTATCTAGGTTGTTGTTGATTTACATTGTTGTTGTAGTAGTAGTTTCCTTGTCCTTGTTGTTGTTGTTGTGGAGGTTCATTGAAGAAGGATTGCCTTGGTGGTGCCCTGTATGCTGGTTTAGGTTGGATTTGGTTGTTGGTGATGCTGTTGTAACGGCTGTCCTTGTAGTAGACGCTGGGATCTTCCCGGTATTGACCATCATCCACTCCTCCTTGGAGAGGAGCGTTGTAGTTGTTGTTGGTTAAGGTTGGTGGAGGCACCTGGATTCCAGTGCCTAAAACGAATTGAATTGTATAAGTGCATTGATTATTGATTAACAATAAGTTTTAATATTATGTTTATAGAAGAATTATTAATAACCGCTCTTATTAATTATTTTACCGCTTTACAAAAAAACCTGTTATAAAATTTATACCAGGTATAAAGTCCATCCGGACGGGCTTATTTTCATTTTATACTTGTATAAGTTTTATAACAGGTTTATTTGTAAGACGAACGTAATTTGTTTCATCTCCTATAACAATAGCATTGTAATAGTATGTTTTAGTATTCTTCATTCAATTTAAATACTTCAAGTGAGCTCAATTCCAGATAAGGAGTGCTTGTAGTTGGATTCAAGCCCTTTCATATATATAACGTAAATGTTATGTTTATTTTACGATAAATGATATATATTAGATTCCTAATTGATTTGCTTTCGTGTATGATAAATGGAGCTGTTAAATCACTGTATGTATAAAATATGTTTTCATTTACAATTTAAAATAATATCAAATCATTCTCAAAAGCAGACTCAAGGACAATTAAAATCATTATGCAAAATCTGTTTAGTTAAGAGTAGAACAGTGGTCGGCAACATATGCCATTTTTAGATACCTGAGTGCGACAAAAAACAATTGTGATTAAATATAGTTATTCTCCAATTCTCCAAAGAATTCTAAACCGTTGGCTACTGATATTTGGCACTTTTGACCTATTAGGTTGTCAACCTCTGTAATAGAACATTATTCCAACATGCCATGCCATTGACTTCCAGTCAAGAGCTAGTTTTCTTGTTCTTGTTATACATTTCAAGGTGACATACTGGAAATAACATTCTAGAACACACTCCTATGTGTATTGAATAGGTACGTATTAATAGACTGTTTATTAAAATCATAATTAATAAGTGAAACATAAAAAATAGTGGACTGAAATATTTAAATTTATTGGTATGACAATCGAGAACAAATATTTCAAGGCCATTTGAACTTTTTTTTATTTGTTTTGTTTAGCTTTTTTCTGTATTACAAAAAAGTTGTTGCAGTGAAACCAGAGCTGCGGTCGGTTAAAATAGCCACTTTGGGATAGTAGTTCTACGAGCAGAAAAATTAAGAGGATATCTTATATTGTATATCAAAAATATGTGTTTTTAAAGAACTGTAATACAGCAGACCGTATTCCATTTTATCCAATGCGAATTTGTCACTGGGTTAACGTAGTACAACGGATTTAATTCAGTATAAATCTACCACAGATTTAATTCTGCTCTTTACAAATTTATTAAAGATTAGATAGGAGCTTCTATTGATAGGTGCCCCGTAAAATGGCCCTTTTCTACGTAAAATAACACACTTTAAATAGGATTGTGAACTATGTCTTAAATTCCCAAAAAATGTACAACATATATATTGATAAATTTAACTTTTACGATCTCCAGTGTAATATTACCCATAAGTAATATTAAGAACAGAAAAGGAATCCTTATGTGTTTGCGTCAAAGCTAATGTTTATATATGCAGTAGTGTAATAAATTTATACAAATAGAGAAGTCTGTGGACCTAAGAAGACATTTAAACCACTATAAAAAGAATACAAAAAAATAGCTATCTAAAAATTTTGAAATTTTGTTAAGTGTTAGATTCTTCTTATGTATGTATTTGAAATCTGTATCTAAATCTTTATCTAACCAAATGTTGCATCATTGCTTAGGTATTATAAGATATAAGCATATCAATAACAACAAATCCTTTGTATATAAGAGCGCAGTCAAGCAAAACAAAAGTTGTTCTCAATTAGCATGTTTAATGTTAACAAGTTTGCAGGAAATGTAGCAACGGCTTCTCCTACCTAATGCCAGCTAAAACATTTTATTATCTATCATATTAACCTGCAGGTTCGAACCCCCTTCTGCTTGCCCCGTACTCTACTTCACGGACTTTTCCAGAATCATCAACATATCCATATTTTCCATAGACTTGACCATCTGGATATTTGGATTCTATTTTGAAGGAACCATCTGCGTTCTCGTAACCATAACTATATGATCCATCTTCATTATGTCTGTTAATTTGTTTCAATATGGGCACCGGCGTCGTGTACTGCTGCTGCTGCGCTGAGCAATATGCTGCTAGAGCTAACAAAAGTATCTGAAAGAGGAGGAAAATGATGAAACCATCTATTATATTTCTATTTTTAGAATATTTTTCGTTTTTTTATATGTAACAGTGACCAGAAAGAGAAGCTCCCTTCGGAAAAATACCCTTACTGGCAAATGAACACACTGATAAAAAATACGCACTTGAAATAATTTTTGTTTTTGTATTATCTTAATTCTATAAATAAGTTTTTGGTAAAAGAAGAGGTTTGTAACTCTGAGCAAGTTTCTATATAATACCTTTCCTATCTGCACATTGAACGGCATATTGAACATTGATAATATTTGTATGTCATCACGGTTTTGTACAGGCTTCTACAAAAGTTTTTGCTTCGTTAGCTACAAATCGTTATGGAATCGTATTGTAAAATTTATGTCATTATAGATGCAGTTTAATAGTTTTATACAGCAAGCGCTTTACCAAGCAAGTTTACTTAGTGTTGCATTTTAATAATAAACGGCCTCGGCATATTATTATTATTAGAAGCCTCTTGCTCTACCTTGTGGTGACTGTAACAACTAATATAACCTGTACAACGGAAACAATTACAGTTTCTTTAAGACACTAACGCTCGAAATGCCATAAACTTCTATAAAATTTACATACTTGATATTCATATAAATGTTAGGCTTATGTATTTAATTGCAAATCTTAAAAATCATTAAGCAATTGAATATAGAAACATTTTTATAAGTTGAACTATTTCGCGATTTAATTTCTTTCAAGTGAGACGACTTTGTTTCAAGCTGTATTCAAATAAATACAGAATATTAATGACATCACTTGAAATAGATACCTACTTTCAGAAAATCTAGTTTCTCTTTATTTTGATATACATTTTTATGAGTATTTTATTGATTATTATCATTATATAATATTTGTTACAGAACAGTGCACACACACACACCACATGGCTAGTATCACTTTCTATTAGCAAATTACGGAAAATATTTCAAATTATTTAGAGTAAAAATAATTATTTGTAATTATATATAATATTGAAATGATATTGTTTTCTCTAAATTATGTAGTGGGGTAATGACATACTGCAGATTCCGCGCAAGTTGAAAACCCGTGTAGGTCAAGTAGTGCATACTCACTTTACGCGGATTCATGTTATGCGGATCGAATCAGTAATTTAGTCGTACATGACATTAGTAAAACTATTTAATATTAAATATAACTTTTCCTAAAAAAAACAAAGATTTAATTGATTCAATCGAATATGACTATGTTTAATAATCAAAATTTCTGGTAAAGACGAATCGTTATTAAATTGAATAAGGGAAACCTAGTAATATTTATTATTAGAAGTTGTTGTTTTATTATTTTATATATACTTTATAATATTTTTTATTTTTAAATGCGTATTCCTCAGGGTGTTTTAAGAAGTTTCATGATTCTATTGATTCAAAACAAGGTCATTGTTACGATTGGTATTATAGTAAAATACGTCATAAAATATAGATCGGAAAATATTTTTTAAGTAAAAAGTAACGTTTTATAAAATATGATGCAATAGCATTAAAACGGACATTCGAAAATTTAAGACACATAGTATAATAGTAAAGCATTACTGAAATCTGAATTAATTTATCATATAAACAAATTCAACATTTTTTTGTAGGTTTCAGTTACAATAATCCGAAAAAATATATTACAAATATTTAAACGGTATTAAAATAGTTTCAACCAATGTGCATCTAATCTACATGCTAATAATTAATTGACAACAAACACAATATAAACAAAAACAATAACAACAGATGGTACTTACAATTGTCTTCATGATTTTCACTTAGATTAACAATAAACAACAAGATACGCGTGCGGTCGGCTCTCAGTATTTATACCACGGCATGGGGATTGAACACCAGGACCGAACTTGAGAATGTCCGTATCCGACGTTTCCCCCGTTCGCAGCCAGAATAACATCGCGTTGGCAGTAATTACACAGACGTTTAGCTCCACTCTGCAGAACCCGGCTAAGAATGGGAAATGTTTGTACTCAAGGTAATTTGGTACATAGCTTTGCTTGGAGCCTGTTATCAAAGCAATGTTATTGAAATAGTTCAGACCTGGTTTGTGGTATGTTAGGAACGCAGAAGACTTGCGTCATTTATTGGCGAAGGGTCAATTATCTTAATCTAGGTGTAATCGTTTGAAGATCTTGATTATCTACATGTGAAATGTAGCTTAGCTCTAATTAATTGAACTTTTGATAAAATTGTTCGAGAAAATAATTAATAGTATTAATTAGATAAAACAAATAACACACAATAATTACTCGCTTCTTTACAATACATTTAGTTCAGGGCCTCTCGAAAAAAATGTGCGTCCAAATTTGAGTCCACTGAAATTGTCTTGTCTAATTTTCAAAGATATCTTGTATATTACCAACTTGGTGGTAATATTTACCAACTGATGATGAAAAAATGAGAAAAATGATCTTCTTCTTTTGGTATTATGTCAAGTTCAAGTGTATCCTTGGACCCAGTAAATTTTTTTTGTTAACCGTTCCCACTCAGTGTTTTGATATTTAATTTACTGTTTTTATTTAATATTTTAATCCAGATTTCAAATTTTCAGAATAGGTATTTCTTGTCACATTCGTGTTTTAATTTCAGTTTAGTTAATTTAGTTGGTGCGCATGCGTCGTTAGTAATATAAATTTTGACAGTTCGACAGTTGGACAAAATTGAATGTGCAATAATTAAAATTGCTGTTTTTATTAACAATTAATAATAAAAATTGTTTTTATTTCTATATTTTTGACAAACTGACATTAATTGCATTTTAACAGATTGTCACATTTTGGAGGTTATAATATAATATAGTTTTTCTGAGTTTAATATATTGTTAATTTAAAACATTGGATTTTGTAAGGTTCTAAAAAAACTAAGGAAACTTAAAAAATAAATTAAATTAAAAATGGTACTGTGAATGACTACGCGTATTGCCATATGCTAAACAATTTAAATTGAAATACAAAATACAAAATTAAATTAAAGCAGTGAGTGGGAATGATACCTTAGCCTCTTTTGCCTCTCCTCTTCCAGAGATAATGCCTTATATCAAATTTTACATACCTCTATAGCCGTCAATTAAAAAAAGATTTCAATGCCTGCATATAGCCGAAAGATACTCTTCTTTAAATAAAATTGCTTTATGTCCCAATGATGTCTACCATAGTTTTCTTTACAGAATTTAATAATTAATTAATATATTAATTTGTTAATTTACTCGTTAAAAACAGTTACGTTTATTTAAGTACGTAAACGATTTTACCTAATATTCAATGTTTTGTGACCTATTTATAGCTAGAAAATAATAAAAGAAGACCGTTTTATACATTGTTTAAGTAAAATATTTCATGAAGGTGAGGCAACAACCATGGTTTGTATTTTGCGGATGAGGAAATACAAAGATAATAAAAACATTTTATCTTGAAAAATGAACTGAACTTCAATAGCATTTCAGTTTTACGGACAACACTTGATGAGGACGACTTAGAATTGATACCAACTAAATCGAGTTAAAGTTGTACAAATATAAACGTTACGGTAATCAAATAATTAAGATGGTCACATAAGAAATAGCGTCCAGCGTTTCAAATGTATATTTAATTATCTATTGTAAAATTCCTAATTTCCATGAAGGCTCCATATTTACAAAAATACCATACAATATAATATCCTGTGTGTAATTGGGATCGAATTTTAAATATAAAATAAATATTGTTCAATTCTATGTTAACAAATAATGAATTGGTTTGTTTTTTTATTTTTTTTTTTTTATTTAACGTCGGCCTATTTCCGATGCTGAGTCCTATCACCGACGACCTCCTTCAATGTTGGCAGTATTTATGGTGTCGTGGCCTCATATATGTGGGCTACACCACTGCCTAATAACTGTATGATTATGTATAACCATAATCAATATAAGTTCATAATAACCAAACCCAGAAAATATAAATCGAACCCGAAGACACAGCAGTCGGCCTCAAGCATCAATGCTCTCGCCCACTGTGTCGTGAATTGGTTTGTAATAGGATAAACTTAATTTATGATACCTACCTTAAAACATTAACTTATGTGAGACAGTTTGATATAGTTTCGATTCATTAGAACTTAAACTATAAACACACCTTAATCACCAATGATATGACCTTTTATTATCACTCTTTATGTTGGCGGAAGTGTTTTATTTTTGACGATAAAATCTTTCCGAGTTTTGTTGCGTTGTGACGACCAAAAGCAGTGTTTCTAAAAATTCATTGCGCATTATTCATTATTCATATCATACCTGTTTATTATTTCACTAAGGAACAGAACCTTAATAATTAAAAATAATCCTGCGTTAACTTTGGGAGATTTTTTTATGAGCTTTTATACTGCTTCTATGTTATGTATTTCTCATAATTATTTTTGCCTTTCGGTTTTACAGTCAAGTTAATTTAAAATAAATTTAACCAAACTTTATAAAATATGTTTCAAAAGTATTCTTTGGTTTCTTTGATCCTTTTCCTCGTTGTTTCGCTTCCTTCTTCTTTGTACTTCCACTATCCACCTGCTTCTTTCCTCTCACATTCACTCTTCATTTGTTCCAGCGATTCCTCCTCTTCCCTTTCACAATACTTTATCCTTTGTACTGAGCTTGTACATTACTCTAAGCATTTGACACCATTGCTGACTGTAATTCTTGTAATAATAAAGGTGTGGTTTGGAATATTACAATCTGAAAATTGCGAATAGTAGTTCATCAATAAATTGAATGCGGTGAACATTCCAGTGGTGTGACCTTTCAATTTTAATAAAGTTCAATTAATAACTGTGCATCTCATTGGCTAATTGTTCAGTATTCATGTTGGATTAACATTGCAAATGAACTTTGTTTATTCAAGTCATACGCCCGCGCCCGGCAAGGCTGCGCCGCGCCCTCATCGCCCATGTCGGACACACGGTCACTACCGGTGTATGGATTTATAGCTATAGAATATCTATCAAGCAAATGATGTCTAACTTGAACCATATGGAGAAACAATTTGTTTTATATTCCTGATGTTAATATCTGACATTATTGGTGATTCTCTTTCTTATGAGTGAAACGAGCACCACATTAGGCCTGTCGCACACTGCAAGCGAATTCAGACGTAAATCATCGGATTGATCTCAAAGCAAGTCGACTCCTGTGTACCACGTACCGATACGACAGTACGTCAAGTTAAACTTGTGCACTGTAGGGTGTATTGGAGTTGCTTTGCACTAACATAATTTATTATAAAAGCAAACTTTTACTGTAATTTTTATCAATACACCACTGTTGTGAAAGAGACTATTGCTTTGTTTTTCATATCCTTTTTAGTGTATTCGTACAGTATTGGCAGTACAGGCCTAAAGCGAATTGATTATGAATCATGTTATGAGTACGGACGTAATTTAGTGTTGTATTGATAAACATTAAGGTAGAAAGTTCCTTTAATGATAAAGTCGTAGGTTTTTACATAGCCTAACATTATCTTACATTCTTTTAAAATTATATAAAACAAAAGTTCACCTATGATAGATTCAAAAAGAAAGAAACATTTTTCATAATAAAATCTATAATTTGTGTTATTATCTTAGGTAAGCTATTATTAATCATAGGCTTGAAAGGTTGTTGACATATTTTGATTTCATGAAATTTAAGAAAGTAATCTTTTTATGATATAATGATATGTCATAAGCAGACTAATTTTAATTTTTTATTTCATAAATTTTGATTAAATTAAATCAGGTTGTATAAAAACATTTAATAAATAAGAAAGTTTATATGATTTTAATACATTTGTTAACTTTTACCTGGTTTGCGTGAAATTTAGGATTTATAACATGTGCTAATCAATCAACATAAATTATTCTATATTCAATTTATTTTGAAGTAAAATATACTTGGTATTTGGTAAAATTTATTGCTTCGGAAGCAAATGGATTTGTGAACTACTTTTATATAATGGCGTTTTCTTTTTTAAACATCCAAAATATTTCCGAGTTATAGCTACTTAAAATATAAATGTCGTACGTTCTGCGTTTGACGTCATAGAAAAATGAACAATCCATATTATGTTTCTTTTTTTACAATAATCATCCTAGTAAACATTTTGGAGTCACTTTGCCATTATATTAAAGATGCGTATGATTTTTTGTCATGAAAAAGTTCATTTACAGTTCATTTTCTCCCAGTCATTCACATGAAATGTCTATTTTATCGGCTATAAATGGCGAAACCACTCTACCTGTCAAAATGCAAATGAAAATTAAGTTGATGCGAACCATAATTGAAATGCAATAGTGATAGAAACGTCACAAAACAAGACACTTCATCAAACTGTTTACTGTGATAATATAAAACTTGACGGGATGCACGTAGTAACTAGCGTATCACACACACTCTTGTTTAATAATAATTAAACACTTGTTTGGACAATTTCATAGAAATCAATTCATCATTCACATGCACATCGTTGCATGTACTATCAACTAAACAAAGTTTCTTTTTCAATCATTTATTCAATATGACGTCAGCTACATTTTAAAACGTACATATGACGCATAACGAGCATGTGTAATTGAGTTTAAATAATTAATCTAGATATTTTAAGGTCGTCTGTAGAGTTTCACCTGGGGCAATGCTTTTCATGCAGCCTTGCTTTGAACATCCGCTGTACCTGTTGACTTGTGCGTGGTCTAAGAAACATTTCACATCATTTAGGAATGTGATCTCCTTCCTGGTTGTGACATTGTCATTGTGTGTTCTTATCCAATAAATTTACCACATAATAAAGGTTACATATTTTAATAATAATATGCTACTCATAAAACCACAAAACATTAATGTTACCTTATATTCTACTATGTAATATTTTGCTTAAAGTAGTGCAGCTCACGTTCTGTACGAATATGCATGCACGAACGCACGAATTACATACAGTGGAGTATTAATAAATATCCAAAGAGAAGATTAGCATGCTGTCGCTGAACCAACAGAGTAAATATTATACTTGGTACAGATTGGTGCGACATAAACATGCGACATCCAACATTTATATATTTTCATTCATAAGTAGACATTATAGTTATCATTTTTAGAAGTAAATTAGAAGTCTCGTGTGAGTAGAAGTGACGTATTATATAAAACAAACAACAAATGTTTATAAACCGCATTACTTAATTTTTTTCGTAACGAAATATGTTCTTAACTCTTTTGAATTGACTTGTAGCATTTTAGCATTCGTCTATTCATTTACTATTTCATTGTATTCACTAATTGTATTTTTTAAATGTATTTAAAATTTTTTTTAAAAATTAAAGAACACGTGTCGCTATTTAAAAAAATGACTTATTGAAAATATAAATATGCAATTACTTCTAGTAATTGTTTGTTTTAGACTTGACGAAATAGTTTCATACATTTCATTGCAAAACAGTTTTGACATATACGGATGCATCCTATTCAGTTTTAATTCACATTCAGAAATGATTAATAGCTTATTGTTCATCTTTATTTATTCAGTTGTCAATGTAAGTGATAATTAAGAGTATAAATATGGTAATATATATATAGCAGTCATTACTTTAGTAAAACACTTATTTTCAAGTAAAATGATTGCCAAGTGGTGCGTTCTTCTTCTGGGTCTCGTAGCCCTTCAGGTATGTTAATATAAATTGCATGTGCCTAAACAGCCGCAACTCTGTGAACACTTGCGCCTGAACAGTCCGCAACTACTGTAACTAATAAACGCAAATGATTTTGGTTTTTTTTAATAATATTTTATTCAAAGAGGTTTTTCTATGGTTCTTTAAATTACAGGGTCAATTCGCAGAGTGTATTCTCGGATTACTCCATCATTTAAGCCATGATTTAGACTATGATTTACACCATTATGACCATGGCCATTACCATGATCATGGTCACCATGGCCACCATGAACATCACCACCATCACCCTCAAAAAGTTGTTATTGATGTACACAACTACCCGATCCAAGTTGACCACAATGTGCATATAGACCCCATCCGTCAGGCACCCGTATATACTTGCGCTACCTGTCACTACAAATAGATTTAAGAATAAGTTTATAGTGCAGGCACCAGTGTTTATTTAAATGACAATTTAACAAAATAAATGTGCTGCATATATAATCTTATCAATTAAATTTGTTATAATATTTGAAATTTAGCAATTGCACATGTAATTAATAAAAATTTTAAAGCATTCAATAAAATATGTTTTTTTATTTAGGACATGTGTTGTGAAGGTGGGAATGGGACCAAAACTAATTAATATTATAATTAGCCAATATTTAAACCAGCAGATGCCATCTACGAGAAAGACGCTGTACTAAAATAGTTCAAGATTCATTTAATAGATGGTTATGTTATGAGTAACAATATAGAAATATATTACGTTTTTTTAAATTTATCAACCTATTTCTGCTGCTGCTGTTTTATCACCGACGACCTCATACTATGTCAACAGTATTTGTGGTGGCCTGGCCTAATTTCTAAGCTACCTGATAAGTTTATGATTATGTTTGCACATAATCAATTCAATATGGCAACAAATAAACTCAGAAAACATGATGGCAGACATTGAAGTATTGACGTTAGGGATGTGTGTCTTTAGGTTAGTTTCCAGGACCACCGCTAAATTTAATTCAAGTTCAGTGGATATAATTAAAATAAAGTTTAGTGTGTGCTAATACATTTTAATAATGAAGGCTTCTGTTTTAAGTGGTTTATATCTTTGCTATATGTTTATTTCAATTGCTTTTGCAATATAATAAGGTTTTAAAAACTTTTGTTCAATTACTAATTTCAATAACAGTTTTTACAAAATATAACTAGTATATAATGCACATAAAAATAAATGCAACACAATTAAAATATGATGCAATTATATGCATTGCACTTAATGAAATAAGTTAAATTTATTACAAACTTCTGTTACTAATGCAGACAACATTTCTTCTTAATAAGTAACTTGTATGTATAAAGTTACACTATTTTAATCCTAACCTATAAATTACGCTAATTGCATCGACATTTGTTTTGTGGAGTACCTGCGGTGTTATGAACATTATCTCTAGTTCACCCTGAGTGGTGGCGCCACTAGCAACACCAAGTTCATTAATATGCAGACTTTAAATTATACTTCGAAGTACCAATACTTTTCTTTTACTAATATATGACAAGTGAAGTAGATCCACTTCAAATGTTTATACGTTTTGAAAGAGTTCAGTGATGGACAAGGTACGGTGGCATTTTAATTGAAGAATATAAAGTTATAGATCAATATTTATATTGAAAGAATACTGTCTTTGGACAGTTATTTAGACAGTGCTCATTTTATTAAATATCTAAATGTTGACGGAGATATAGTAATTAAAAATTTGAATTGTAGTTTTAGCGCTAGAAATAGTCGGCCATATTTGTATGACGTGAAATGCATTTTAACGTCAGTTATTTGTTGAGTAGGTCAGTGCTGTAATAATGTTTTGTAGCTGTTGGTAGTCGAAATGATCATTTCAAGTCAAAGAATAATAAGTTTTTATTTTATTTAACCCTGTTACGGCAGACATAATATTGCAATGTTATTGTTCCTTGAAATAGCGGTGAATAATATTTGATATTTTGATATATAAATACATATAGCAGAGATTTATGAGCTGTAAGACCTGTAAACTTGCCAGAGTTCTATCTTAAATATGCTATCTCTTTTACGCTCTGTTGTATAAAAGAGATAGCAACAAGCGGCTGTGATGTCACATGCAGTTGGAATGTGTACAACGTTGAATCCCTTTAATAATTAAAGAGACAAAACGACTTTTTTAATTGTTAATATCTCCTGAATTATAAGGAGTTATTAAAAAATAATTGAACATTTGAGGTTCTAGTAACCAACTTTATCAATATATAGTACACTTTTATAGAAATTAAGACATAGGACACAAGCCCATTTGCATTTATTTTACTAATGACAAATTATGTTCCAAGGTTATGTCAGTGCATTAACCTTTGATAATCGTTTGCCAACTAATTTTCACGCGCAAATAAATCTTAAATAAAAATATATTAACAAAGATTTACATAAGTTATTCATCTGTAACACTACTACATAAGAATTGTGGTTGAACTGCGGTTATAAAAACCCAGTTATTATTAAGAACAAAAATTGCCAAGTTCAGGAAGAACAAGAAATACCTGGACAGGGTTGTCATCTTAGATGTCAAATTGGTCAGATGACAACCTGTGGTAACTAGTCGTTATGTAAGAGACGAGTTAGACTAATCTCTTAATGACATCTGATGAACTAGCATATTTTTTTTACCATTATTAAAAATAAAGCTAAAACATTTAAATAGAAATTTAAAAACATATATAGATTACATTCAAATTCATTGCTATTAGACTTATAACAAAAAATCGACATTTGAATTTATTTTGAACTTGTCACGCATTAATTTGAATTGGTAATTAGATGCCTCACATATATATATATATATATATATATATGTATATTTCGTTGATAATAATACACAAAATAACTAAAGCATTGTCAGATACAGGGTCACAAAACAGGGCCAAACCTATTATAAAATTAAGCCCTAGATTATTGATAAGAATTTAAATATTAATAACAAAATTGTATAAAATAAAATATAGTTCGAATTAGAAATATTCCATTGTATAATGCAATCGGAGATAATTGTAATTACCTTTTAATTGCAATTTCATTTTAGGTCTGCTATATAAAGTTGAGATTGTTGTATACTTTTAATTTTAAATAAACAAATGTTATCCACAATTTATTATCAACTCGACAGTTTGTTATGATTTTTACGCTGGTAGTTTCCAATTTTTTAAAATGAAATATTTATTGCTGTGTATTGTGATATTTGCATCTGCAGTATTTTGCATAGTAAGTATTTTCATTATTTATATACTCGTTTGAACTTGTTTCTTAAAACAATATAAAATAAGGAATTTAGATGAAAATGATTCAAATTTTTATGGTATTAGAAAGAGTAAGGTTTAGCAATGGAAAATGAAGTCGAACAAATACAGTGCAACGTTGAGCATGTAAAGGGTTCTCAACAATCCCTCTTGGATTTTCAGAAGCCCAAATTATTTTTCTTGATTACTAAAGATTATTACAATCTGTCCTGCTTATAGGACATTCAGTGATAGGTATGTCTTAATACTCAGTGATAAAATGTCTTGCGCGGGATGTGCCCATCGACTCATCCCTCAATTTTAATAGATCCTAGATTCTGTTTATTTGGCTAGTAGGTCCTGAGGTACCTTCTTTTTTAGTCTGCGTACTACCGAATTATTGGACATTAGACAGCTGGCCAAATTGTTTGGATGTTCAAGTATTCTCTCTTTGTATGCTTTGATTCTAAGCACTATTTCTTCTTTTACTGTAGGTATATCCAGGTCCCGATGTATTATGTGATTAGGTACAAACTATGGTGCATTCGTGACAATCCTTAGCATTTTGGATTGAAATCTTTGGATTATCTCAATATTTGAGGTAGATGCAGTTCCCCATAGTTGTATACCATATGACCATACCGGCTTAAGTATGGTTTTGTAGAGCAGAAGCCCAAATGCTGCAACTTTGCTTGTTAACGTATCAAGACAAATGAAAATGGGCTTTTACAGATCCACCACATATTTTCAAAGTAGATTTTTATTATTTTCATGCGATTTTTAAGCGAAATCATTGTAACAATTGCCAAAGCATCTGCTACTGATATGTGAAAAACTAAATTTCAAAACTGTCACGTTGTTGGCGTTGCCCCTATAGAAAAAACAAAGTTCTTGTTCAGGAACCCTATATTTTCTGTATTGCATTACTTTTTATTCTTATTTTGCTTGTGTATACCTTTTCTAACTTCTCTATATCTTATTAAACATTTAAAATAAATATTACTATTATTTCTAAATGTTTTACAGAGAGATTATAAAACGATACCACACTCCGCTGGGGTTATCTTTCAGGATGAAAATGTATTTAGAAACTTTAATATATTTATCAGACCTGTAAATCGAACGTTGATGACAACCAATGCTAGATTCTATCTTAATGTTCAGATAAATGACAGCTGGGATGTAAGTATCTTTATGTTTATGTTTATATTTACTTCCAGAAGCGTTGAATCGTTCATTCAGTGAATTAAAGTTATGTCCTGAATATAACTAAAAAGTTTTGTAAAGATTTTGCTCTGGTTTTTGCCATGAAAGAATTTGCGGTTATGTTAAATGTTTTTGTGAATAAATACAATCACCTTTCAGAATTTAAGCGAGAGTAGACTTATTGTGTTGACTTCTTGAGCCATTTAACTAAAACGTTTAATTTGTGCCCTATGAACCTATTCTACGGAATTTTGTTTTTTAGATTATCATGCGTTTGGAAGAACAAATTGGAAACGAATTTAAGCCAACTGTTATAATGGACACGTCCACTGAACTCTGTGAATATTTTGAAAAGCTAAACAATCCGGTACTAAATCTGATTTACCCTCGACTTAACAGTTTTAGCAATATGAGTCCCGTTTGTCCTATCGCAAAGGTAATCTTACATGTAGATAACCAGACTAATTAGTTCATCGCATAACTGACGAATTATTTATTTGCAGGGTTTCTACCATGTAGATGACTTTGTAATACCAGAGACAGACTTACCAGAATATGTTCCAGCAGACAAATTTAAAATTTACATAACATTTTTACTAAAAGAAAAGAAGGTGCTTGAATTTTATTGGGTGCTCATGTTTGATCACACGCATTTAATGAAAACAAGACTTGGAAATAACCATGGATAGAATTGATTGAATGGGTTTGTGTCCTATGTCTTAATTTCTATAAAAGTGTACTATATATTGATAAAATGAGTTACTAGAACCTCAAATGTTCAATTATTTTTTAATAACTCCTTATATGTTAGGAGATATTAACAATTAAAAAAGTCATTTTGTCTCTTTAATTATTAAAGGGATTCAACGTTGTACAAACTCCAAATGCATGTGACATCACAATCCTTGTGTAAGGTTACCAACCTTACAGATCATAAATCTCTGCTATGTGTATTTATATATCAAAATATCAAATATTATTTACAGTTATTTCAAGGAACAATAAAATTTCAATATTATGTCTGCCTTAACAGGGTTAAATAAAGTAAAAACTTATTATTCTTTGACTTGACTGAATTGTTTGAGTACCAACAGCTACAAAACATTACCACAACACTGACCTACTCAACAAATAACTGACGTTAAAATGCATTTCATGTCATACAAATATGGCCGACCATTTCTAGCGCTAAAACTACAATTCAAACTTTTAATTGCTATATCTCCGTCAATATTTAGATATTTAATAAAATAGACACGCCAATACACATTTATTAACATCAATTTCAATCAACAATTGAAAAATCGACCACTAAAAAATGAGGACACAAGCCCATTTATTCAAAATTGCACAAATTATATAATTAAAGCACTTCCTAAAATAAGAGTAGTTTCAATAGTTTTCTTTTATTAATTTAATTTATTTAACGTTGGCCTATTTCCGATTCTAAAGCACCATTCCCACTCGCTGGTTTTATTTTCAATTTTAGGTTTTAACCTTAAATGTTATTTTGAAATTGTGAAATCTATACTATACATTATTTTGTAATAACTACTATCTTTATTTCATATAATTAATATTATTTCTTTATATTTCTAAGTTGAAACTTACATTTTAGGTTAAAACCTTAAATTAACACTACAACTCAGTAGTGGGAATGAGGGTTTACGTCCTACGTTACGTAACTTTACGTAATTTTTAGGAATCGTATTTAATTCTCTAGTAATTAGTAGAGAATTATTACAAAATCAATTCGGAAATATAAATTGCTTTTGGTTTTGTCTACTCAATATTATTGAAACTAATTGAATAAAATAATTGGCAGTTCATTACTACCAGTTTAATCAAATATTTGCTGGTAAGGTTTTTTGGTAAGGGCACCATTTTTTTTAAATAAACGTTTAATACAATATTTTAAACTTATAATTGTTACAAAGTATAAATTGGGGTGAGAACAATAACTGAAATTATATAAAACTGCACTGTGTTGGCTTTCAAAACTTAAAATATTGCATTATTAACTATTACAATAGTCAATTGTGTCTCTTTAGTAATAGTCCAAGATCCCAGAGCCGGTAGATCACTTATTTTCTGATGAACAAAATGTATAAGATTGAGTAGTGTTAGTATGTACAATGATCGTATGCCTACCTGCTAACTTAAAGTATCCAGGTATCAGGTAATCAAGGTTTATGTCTCACTCACTCTCATGCGCACGGATAATGCACTCTCGCTCGTACTTATAGCGGAATTAAAATTGGGTCTAGGGGAAGGATCAATCTGTCTTCTTGTAAAATGTTTTAAAACAGTTGCCTTGTAATACCTTGCAGACGCTTTAAAGCTGACAAAAAATTACTTAAGCTTACTTATTTTCTGATGATCCATTTTTATATATGTTAAAACGTTTTACAAGAGGACAGGCCGATCCAAGGGGCCAAACATCCCCTAGACCCAATTTTAATTCCGATATGAGTAGGAGCGAGAGGGCATTATCCGTGTGCAAATCATTGTACATACTAACACTACTCAATCTTACACATTTTGTTCATCAGAAAATAAGTGATGTCTGCCGGCTCTGGTATCTCACTCTATAATTAAAGGATCTATGCGACAGCAAATAGAGATGCATTTTGATCTCTTGACGTATCAACCGTATTCTTCTGAATACGTACATATGACAAACATACAGAAAGAAGTACCTAATATATGTCTTAGATCTATAAAGCTCTGATAAAGCCGAAGGTTAAACAACAAGAACGACCTGTGTGTATTCGCATGTTTGCAATTAAATTGTAATTAAATTTGTAAATCTCACAAATTACAGATAAAAGTAACAAAAATATATATGACAAAAAAATAATAATAAAAATATAATAATTAATTAAGTAGTATAGTGTTAATCTCATTAGCGAACAAACAAGTTTTACAACGTGACGTTGTCACAACTGCACCAAAATATCGTTACGTTAATTAGTTTATTTAACTCTGAACGCATAAAAGATATTTTAAGAACGCGTTGTTGTCCCGCGCCTTCATTTTTAATAATCGTAACGATTATTGCATGTTTACAATAATTATCAACTAGTTTTACCACTTGTTGCATTTAAAAAACGGAACCCCCTGATGCTTTGTAAGTATTAAAATTTAATTGGTAAGTATCCTACTAACACTTGAAGATAAAGTGTTAGTATTATAAGAAATTATTTGGCTTCCCGTAGTTCAGTGATGCTAACTGGGGGAGCTAGAGAAAAAAAACTTTGTGATTGGATACAATTTAATCTGGCTTTGTTTTATGTAGAATACACTTAATGTCGGCTTCACATCAGAGAAACAAAAGAACAAAACACGAACAAAAACTGTTTTTCTGAACAAAAACACTAAGAGAAAGTTCTTAAAACATCTTTGTCTTTAAAGACTGTTTTAATAAACAAAACACATTCCCATCTGGAGTTGGTAAAATTAAAGGAAAACACGTATGTTGTTGTTTTTTAGTCTGCTTGGTTTGAACACGCAGTTTTCAGTCAGTTATTGTTTATCGTTTGGCTGGCAACTAGTTTCAAGAGCAGTTATAAATAAGTGCAGAATGCAGTGGACAAAAGATAAGACCAGCAATTTAATAGATACGAGTATGTATCGCCAACACAATAATTTGTGGGATACTAAGTTTTTATGGGACACACAGAAAAACACTAGAAACAAAAGCGTTTGACAAAACAGAACTGTTTTATAATAAAACAAAACATGTTTTTGTTTTGTTTTTTTAAAACAAAACTGTTTTTAAAACTGTCTCTTTGGTGTAAAGCCGGCATAAGACTAGCACGTTGTTTCAACAAGACTAACTTTACGCGAAACAATAGAATTATTTTATTTTAATTTTCTTATAAATAGCTTTGACATTTAAAAATACAAATGCTCACTTTTATTTAAGGTAGCTACTTAATTAATAAAACATGTAACGACCTTATTTAAACAATAATTTATGACTACATGAAAATTCAAGCTTCCGAATTTATTCTAACAACTTCGTTTTATAACATTATTTAATTACGTGATTTAAATATTACAAAGATATCAATTTTAATTACATTTGAAAATTAATGAATACAAAAGAACTCGTTCTAGTTCAACGGTATGCGAGGTTATCTCTGCCGTGTTCAATGATTCGTCTTGAATGTATATCTAACACTGTCTAACATTTATTAAACATATATTGAGTGAGTGAAACAACACGAGTTTTCAATGAATGCGTTTTGTGTTGTGGGTGGATTCAACCATAAAGGCTTAGTTCGAAGCTCTTTGCATGATAAATTCCTAGATATTTCCTGGAAATGTTTACGTGAATTATAATTATCTGTAAGAAAATACAAAGCGACTGCAGAAACGTATAAAGCGTAAGTGTTCATAGGTCCGCAATCTCATTCAGAGCTGGTTATTTGATCAGAGTAATGAATAACCAGAATCAGACCTTGACAAATGACCACCAATTAAAATAGCACAGTTTTAAGAGGATGTTGCAGCGAAGGTGCCTTGTGAAATGGTCAAGAGTCGGAGAAGCGCGTGCATCAGATAGGTGTGTCACGAGCGATTCGAGATGTGAGATCCTCCCATTGCATTTCATGAGGAATTGTTGTCCCTGAAATTGCTACTGCTCAAGGAGTAACAGTTCTAACAAGTAGCATTCTTTAAAGTAATTAATATTACTCAAGATTAAGACATTGATGGAAGAGATTTTGTAAAAGTAGGTAGCAGTGTAATTCGATCATCGTTAATAATGGACTATAATTTAGTTTTTAAGAAAAATATTTTCATGATTGAATAATTACAATAAATAACAAATCAATACCATATAAAATAACTGTAGTATCAAAGCAGAGGACGTGGCGATTACTCGGTGTGTTTATAATTAAAGTATATAACATATTATAAACTATTATGTAATAACTTCTTCTATACTCTGCACTGCTAACAAAAATGAGAATGAAGCTAAACCAATTACCTTCGTTTGTGAGGCGCCAAATAATCTTAATTAAATGATGTCGCTAAAAGCGGTTCTTGAAGTGTACCTTCCTCCTTCTTTATTCCCTTCTTATGTTGAATCGCCGAGTAATTTTAAGTTACAGAAAATACATCAATGTTGCTGAAATCGGTCTTTGCAGTATTGAAAGATTTTCCACTAAGTTAACGAATTTGAATTTGAATTTTTAGTATACACTATAATTAACTTGTAGTTCTCTACTTCAAGCAGGGATTTAGACATTTGTCTTACGCGTCTATTGGCTAATCTGGCTCTGCGCGGGAAATTTAAATATTTATATAGCACGGTGGATAAATAATTTTTGTGGGTGACTGTCCCGCGCATTCCGGGACGTCTTCCACCCTTATTTGACAATGGTATGTACTATCCTATAGTGCAGATTGATTAATTTTAAGTCAATTTAATGTACAGCAATCAAAATCAGAAATTATAACCCTTGTCCCAGAATTGAACTCGAAGACACAACTGTCTCTTATCAAGAATCAACGATTTATGTTATTTACCTTCTACGAGTATTTTGGCTCGTGTAATACTTCTATACATAATGTGGATCAATGCATCATCCTCGCTTTGGTTAGAAGCACTGAAAAACTGACGTCAGACTTACTTTGTCAAGCCCTTTAACTTTCCGTGTCTTCTGTGGTCTAATAGACAACTAATAGACACAAATGGCGTTGTCTAATACGAAAGTTATTGTACACAAAGGACGCTCAATGCACAATAAGATTAAAAATTTAGAGGGGAACTTTAATTATGCAATAAAACACAAAAATTACTGCACTCTACTGAAAGTTGATAAAAAAATACAAAATCAGGAGTTCATCCAAGTCTGTTAAAGAATTTTCAATAGAAGAAGACTAACTTTCTCCTGTAGTCTCATTCTTCATAGATATTTTTTTAAATTAGAGTTATTTTGACCTATTAGCAATCACAATGCATAAATTAACACTTAACAAGTCATTTCGATTATCATAAAAGTCGACTTTATCGGATCACGTGACCTTGTACTCAAATATTCTGGTTCTACTCGTTTCTATTTCACTTCACTCTTAGAATGTATTATTAACTTTGATTATTTTTATTGTTAGTTGTCGTTAATATATATGTAAATTAGCATATACAAGACAATATAAACTAGTATCAATAACTTAAAAAAGTGATTAACATATGTTGTAGCTTTGTCAATCAGCTGGGGGACTAGCTAGCGGTGGCTAGGTGGCTTACTGTGTTATGACTGCTTACTTTGTGTACACGTACAGCATTCGATTAGCTCAGATCTTCTTAAAATGTGGCTCGTGGACGTTTATGTTGAATAACTGGCCAGTTTATCGCATCTAATGCAATTTCATTCACTCCCATGCAAATGATTCAAACTTTGACTAAATTTATTTCGAAACCGAAACGGTCAAATTTTCAATTCAATTGTAAATATATTTGTACAATTCTTCCGAGAGCTCCTTAGCGCAGAATCAGAAACGTTACTCATTTGCCGTAATCATTTATTTTACTGTTACCAGTTCAAGAAGAATTTGCGGAATTTCAATTCATAATTTACAATCTGTCCCGAGAGACATTCATCAAATTTTGGTCATCCAGTGATGGCGTACTCTTTAGCTTTACCTATTATATTAATACGAGTATTATGCAACTAAGCAAATAACATCTATGCTGTTGTTGATAAGTCCAATGGATTTTTGCGATTCAGTCGTCTTTGGTTTGTGGTATTAGATTTGTACAGCTGATTCATTTGGATGATTTCGTAATCTTCGTAGATATTTCTTGCTGATGACTTTATCTTGGATGATCTTGGTGTATAAGCCAATTTGGAACATATCTTGGAAGGTTGAGGATTTGTTTGAACAGTTTATTTTGGAAACGTTGAAGGATTTCTATTTTGAAAGTGATTGCACTACCCCATAGCTCTATGCTATACGTCCACATGAACCGTTTTTTCTTAACCGAATTCCTTCATGTAAGCGACTTATTTTCATTGACATGAGTTTAGAAACACTGGGTTAGCCAACAATCTCTTGGTCAGCGAATTAACGTCGACAGGTCGCACAAATAATATGCGCTAATACTAAGTCTAAATTGTCACCCCCACTGAGTTAGCCAAAGGCTGTTCGTTATGAAAGGTCAGTTCACAAAAAATTGTTATCTAAATTGGAATCTGATCATTGTTATATGTAGTAATCGTATCTAAATGTATCGAGCTCTGATCTTAGGTAAATTATCTATTGAAATCAAGCATTAGAGAAGAATATTAATCGAATACGGATTTAGAAAGGACAGGTGATATTGTTATTAGACTTATTTTTATATTTATGTTCGATAATATAATTTTGTATGAAATGTTAGATAGTGATGGTACTAAACAAAACAACGTAGGTCAATGAAAGCATGCAGGGTCCAGGAATTGCAGGTCGATCGCCTATTTATCAGAATCTGAATGAATGATAACATATTACATTTGGTTTATAGTTCATCTTAAACAAACGTTATGTTCGAAGTCATCTTTGATTTTTATTTATAATAAATGAAATAAATATTCACTATTAGTGTACACACGCACGCTGTGCCCAAGAAGTAACAAGATACAACTAGTTCGATTAAGTTTGATATCTATCAGTTGGCCTAAACAAAACAAAACAAAACAAACAAGCAATAATGATATATTGAAACTAATTGATTGATTAATGTTATTTTAATTTCATTATAAAAATAAATTAAAAAACAGAAATAGGAAACTGAATTACGTATGGATATTTCCGTCATACTTATATGGTCTTACAAATAGTTTTATGTAGTTGTAATTGGCAAAAAATAGGAGGCACGGGATACAAAAAAAAACTTTAGAGACTAGATAGGCAAAATAATATGGAAAAGATAGACTAGGTCTTGTAGCATACATCTTCTCTAGTTGTACATTCAATAAAAGCAATGCGTTTGATGCTAGCTAAGTTTAATAATAGTGTACAAATTTCAAACAGCCTTGTGAAACTATATAATTTACTCTATTTATAATGTCTATTCCGTAATTTACTGTCCCTCTATTCTAGCATGTGTCATACGGGTCCGGCAGGGATTTCCCAAATTTTTATGAAACATTTCAACGAAAACGGTAGCGATTCTGTATTTTTCATTGCTAATGTATTGCTTTGATTTATTTAATCAGATACCGCTGGTTTTTAATTTAGAAACACCCACACAAGTAATTTAGTTTGTTACAGTTACATGCATCTGGTAAATATCAATGATATCGTCATACGCACCTATGCGACAATGCACTATAAATAGACGCTGGCGATGCATATTAATTCCTCGGGTGTTACATCAAGTAAAAGTATCTCTGCAATCGTAATAATGGCATTCAATGTAATAAGAACAAAGATAAATTCTCTCATATCATTGTAATACAGAATATAAATGATATTGACATTTCTGCGTATTCAAAACTTTCAAATTTATTGACTAAAAATAATTTCGGTTTAAGGCAGCATCTATTAATTACGTCACAAGAAAAGAGAGAAGAGGGGCTTACCTAAGCTTCGTAACTTTACATTTAATCTAAAATTTCACTTCCAAAAGTAAATAAAAAAACAAAACCAAAGAACGAAATAAGACTAAACAGAATAATCTTTTTTCAAATGTGTGACAACAGAGAAGGGGTGTATAGAAGGGGAGATGCGTGATAAGATGCGACAATGAGACGAGTACCCCTTTTTTGGATGTCCTCTAAATGAAGTAATCGATTATTTAAATGTACACAAATGCATTGGTGTATCTTTAGTGGTTTTTCATATCTTGGAATTTGTTGGAATTTTTTTTCAGCCCTAGATCTAGGTAGAGAAGCAAGTGCAACTCATGTCCCGGGCAGGAAATGCAAGTTTCAAGCGTGGAACATGGTGGGAATGACTCGTATATGTGAATTACACCACTGCCTAATAAGTTTGTGATTGTACAAGTACATAATTAAGTGGATGATTCTTTGTAGACGGTCCTCAATACAATTTTAACAATTTTTACTGAGTAAAAACAGATAAAAAAATTCAAAAAGATTCGATGCTATAATCGATCTAAATTTTAGCAACGCTTTCATCGGCTAAATTGAATAACTTGCGCAATGACATAATTAATTAATACTGAACCGGCAACAGTTTCTAGAAACTGATGAATTCACAAATTTTTCAACAATATACTTCCTAGAAAGTGGATCCACCGGATATCATAATTAAATTGATTCACACAAAAAATCAGAAATGATTGCAAAAACAAATGTTAGCAAGGCTACACCGTCAACACGGGATTGTCAAATCAATAATCAATAATGGTCCTTAATCTAAGAGTAAAATTCAAAATGTAGTGACCTTCAATATGTAAAATAACTCTAGCATGCAGTGTGAACAGAACTTTATCGGCGTAATAACACCACCGACACCGACAATAGTTACCTAGATACCTGCAGGCATCGGACAAGTATTACGGGTGTACAAGTAAAGACTAAGGCAAGCTAAAGAAGTAACAGTCAACAGTCAGTTTAAAAGTGTACTGCCAGTATCCTGACCAGTGCCGTACAGATCGCCAGTAGAGCTAGCTGCAGCACGCTGTTTCAGAAACGCGAACGACAACTACTAAAAAAAAACTAAAAAATTAAAGCATTCACTTTATCATTTATTACAAAAGCAAAGCAGCTAGTTGACAGGTCACCATGCGCAATAATTAAAAAAGAAACCACTTAAAATATCGTTTAAAAACGTTCAAAAACAAATCAAAATATTAAACAGAAAAGTGAGGTTATGTTACGGATATTTAGTACTGAATAAAACCGTTTTAAAATATAACAACATTAACATGTTTTAAAATTGTTTTTAGTGTTTTTAAGTGTTTAAAATATGATGTGACTATTCAAAATGAACGGAGAAATGATGCCCATCAAAAGTTTCAAACTTGTAATATTATTGGTAAGTGTTATTTGATTATTTTAAATTCAACTGTCAGTTTATTTTGTAATAACATCATATTGATTATATTGCAACATGTTATTTATAATTGAAATTATATGTTATTTACCTTTCTTAATGTCCGGTGTTTTTTAATAAAAACATCACCAATTATATTATATTTGAAATGTTATAATTATGTTTGATCTGCTTGTTAAAATTAATTGAGTGTTGTGCAAATTGGATATGAGTATTTGACATTTGGCTATCCCGATGGACATGCTCGTACTCGTTTGTCTTCTGTTTTAACATTTAGAATCTTGTAAACATATTATTTATATTTATGTATCATTAATATTATAGATGGCTGCGTTAAACGTCAGAATTTCGAGGTCAGTGTAAACTGATCCTTAACTAAATCACATACGATTCTGTATTATTCTTATACGATTATTAATAAATATAACATACTAATTAATTATAATAATTAATTACTGTAAAATTGAAAATTATTACCGAGTTATATGCGTTTAAAAATATATTTTCAGTTATTACCTTTTATTACTTAAAATTATGTTTGACTTAATAAAGCGCTAAACATAGTTACGTGTGTTTACGAATTATCTAACATAACAAATGTTACCTGTAGCGTAAACAATGTTACCTATAAAATGATTAAAGAAGATTCTTTTAGATTAAATATTACTGGGTTTCTTTAATTAAAATATTACATAAATGTAAGGTATCAATCTTATGTTGTACAAATATGCAATATTTTGTGACCTATTTTTCTGCTTTTTGAATACTAAATCTACCATTTTGAGCATTATAAATCTACATTTTTAAGGATTGTTAAAATATAATTTTTCTAGGCTTATTAATAGTTCTAAGAAGTAATGTTAATTAAGATGCTCCCAATTGCTTACTTATTTTTTAATTAGGCGTGTATATAACTATAAATGAATGATATTTCTATGAAATAAAACCTGTATTAGAAGAAAATCTAACGCCAGTATGATTTGTACAGTAAAGAGAACAGCAACAATCAATAGAAATGAAATGCACATACCATAGCAAACTTAAGTGTCAAGGATAGACCTAATAACTTGTATTTATGTACGAGTATATATAACATATCTATGTATATATTTATATTGAATAATAAAGTATAATATCAAATCGATGTGGTAATAAATATATAGAAGAAAAAAAAAATAGAAAACAATATTCTACAACATTTATTTATTTAACACCGACGTAAATGTTAGTTGTGATTTTAAAAATAACTTATAAAATACCATAATGTTGTGTTAGGGCTCTCTAACACTTTAACCATTTTCTTGCGACTTTTTCAGCGGGTTGTAGTCGCATTAGAATACTTTATCATGAGAGAAGGTTTCTATTTTAATGTGTTTGATGCATACTCATGTATGCCGCACATTAATCTACTTGATGTCGCAGAGATGCGAACTATAGTGAGATACATGTATATACGTATATAACGTGTGCAGTGCCAACGGACTTTGTGTTCATTATTTTAGTGTGAGCGAAACCGGCCTTAAATATTATTTATTTTATCATGTTGAAGAAATAGAATTTATGCGCCTGTTTTAACGACGCCTGCTAAAGGAATAAGTATGGATATTGAAGATTTAACATCTATATACTTCAATATTTATACACTTATAAGACTTATACAGATAGCTATAGGTATACATATATATTTATATGTATATTTAACGTATAACTTACAATTTTGCTATTTTTATTATTCTAGTATTCTTAGTTTTTGTAGATAAATTATAATACCGGTTTACGATGTGGTTTTTGACAAAAGTTATGCTCAAATAAATTTAATTGATATTTTATGTAAAAATGTATGATTATTAATTTTAATATGACCATATAGCTGCAATGCGCTTGTGGGGTCGTTTTTTTAATTGCGTCTGTTTTTTAAAGTAAAGTAAAGTATTAGTAGATTGTAAAATTTCAATTAGAGTTTTTCATAACGTATATATTAAATATCAGTAGTCCTTGTTACGTATCCATTACGTTACATAATATTAACATTTTTGTTTGAGTTGTTTTGAGATCTTATCTACATAGATCAAGAACGTTTAAGAAACATCCACAGACTTATATAATTAATAACGGTCATTTTGATCTTTCAACGCCCTAGAATCTAATTCTATTAATAACAATTCTTAGACGCTATTACGCTATCCTAACCTTTCCGTTTAAGGCAGGTAACTCCTCCCGATTTGTAACGATTATGAATCAGATAATCCAGCGGTTCTCAAAGTGTGGGGCGCGACCCCTAAGGGGGGCGCAATGAAGGCTCAAGGGGGGCCCAAAGCTTGGTTGAAAAATTAATTAAATTTACTTACAAAATAATAAAGCAAACTTTTTATTTTTAAAATTGCAACAAGTGTATAATTTTTAGTCAACGTCGTAAGAGTGCCGAACATTTTATTTTTTTTTAGTTTATCAGAAAATACAGAAAAAAGATGCAAACCTTCTGGCAATGGACTGAAAAGGTGAGAAGCTTTGTAATGAAGCTAAGTTTGTACGAGCGCTGTCTGAAAAGTGACAATTTGGAGCTATTTCCTAATCTTAAAATTATGATTGAAGAAATCTATCTTAAAACTATTCCAATCAATGCAAAGAAATGCTTTCTTAAACACTTAGAAATCCTCAAATCTCGTCTTGAAAAATATTTTAATGAAAACTTGGATGGTTTGGCATGGATTCATAACCCGTTCAAACCGTCAGTCGATGAGTGCTTCCTCAATATGAAGGAAAAAGAAAATCTCATTGACCTCCAAGGTGACACTGGGTTTGAAATGAAGTTTAAAGAATCTTCTCTCACATCCTTCTGGATTGGTGTACAAAAGGAACATCCAATTTTGAGTGAAAGGGCAATGAAAATACTCACTCCATTCGCAATATGCACTCACTCTTGTGAAACTGGGTTTTCTGCTCTAGCTGTCATGAAGAGTAAATATCGCTCAAGACTGGATGTGACCAAGGAATTCAGAATAGCGTTATCAGAACTGACACCGCGTTTCAAGAAACTATGCGCAGAAAACAAGCACATCCTTCACACTGAAGCTCTTTTTATTATTATTGCTTTGAGTTACAAATATGTACTATAGTAGCTATAACAATTATGTACTATAGTAGCTAAAATACCTACATAAATTGTAATTCTTTGTATAGAATTTGTTGTTAGATTACGATTAAACCTATTGCCCCATTAGAGTATGCATAGAATGTACAAAACGCTTACATTTAGGGGGGCCCGGCTTACAGCTGGATAATGCAGGGGGCTCGAAGTAAAAAGTTTGAGAACCGCTGAGATAATCCATACCTGTCTAAACGTTGTTGTAACATTAAATTAACAAGATACAGCGCGGCGGTGTTATTCCTGCTAGTCTTTTGGAAACCACAATATGATAATGAATGGTATTTGGACATTTAAGTTTTTGATATTTGGATAGTTCAAGATACGTATTTACCACGAGCCGGTGAATTCTTTACTTATTGTTACTAGAATTTGCAGTCACGAAATGTGAAAACCCTTAAGCCGCACTGAGTTTTCGTGTTAATTTAAGATTTTAACCTAAAATATAAGTATCAGCTTTTGAAATCTAAAGAAATAAAATTAATGATATTAAATACAATAATTTATATTAAATAAAGATAGTAATTATTACAAAATAATGTATAATTACTAACGCATGACGTATTATTTCACAAGTTCAAAATTAAATTTAAGGTTAATTTTATTTTTCTAGTTAGGTTACTAGGTCCGAGGGTTTAGTACTGTGAAGGATTACCTAAAATTAAAACTAAAAACAGTGAATAGGAATGGGACTTTAGCCGGACTAGACAGAAGTTTCGTTGCTTCGTTTTTGGTTCGAAAGTGACTTGATATAATTTCAGGCCCGAATCTAGTGCAAGGCAAACCGGGATACTTGCCCCTGGTGGGCAATAATTTCGTATACATTTATTTTGTTAAAATTTCTTTTTTTTTTTGGGAAATGATCTTCTTTTTCTTAGTCCTTACCAGGCCGGTATTTGAGTGACGGCAGGCGGGGCAACTGCCCCGGAGCTTCCACCAGAAAGGGGCCTCCATAACAGAGATCAAAGCACTAAATTTTTGAAAGACTTGACGGAAAAAATTGTTCCTTTTAGGGGAAAATAATTAAGGGCCTCCTTCGTTGCCTTAGGGAGAGATTGATAGGAATAACTAACTTATCCTGTTACTTCTTTTTGACTTGATTTTTTTGCGAAATATTCGCAATGTGTAGGGTGTAGGGAGGGGGGAGGTTGCCAATATCAAGTTCTTGCCCCGGTTAGAAAAAATCGTAGATGCTCTACTGTATAATATATAATACATTCAAGATGTATGACTGAGAAGAAAGGCTTTCACGATGTCATCAAAAGAAAACGTAGAATTTTGCTTGGAGAGAAATAAATTTCGGATTGATATAATAGTTTCCAGTTCGTTAAAATAACTCACTTATTTGCGTCTATATTGACTAAATGAATTCTCAGACAATGATTTATCCGACGAACGATTAGACCGGTTCGAAATCAAATCTTATCATATCCATAAGTTCAAACTACCAACTGTCGTTTATAGAGCTGAAGCCATTACATTTACGACCATTTATTAATTATATTCACACATGCTGATTAGAATTATGCTAAGCTGCTCCGGATTTGGTATGAACTGGAGCTGTGAGCTGGAAGCTGGAGCGATTATATTAAACTTGTAAGGTTCAACTTACGTTACTTATTTGTAAAATGTCATACCGTATATTTACATGAAATGATAGATTTAAACAATAAAGACGTATGTCTTTACTTGCTTACATGTGAAACCACGCCCGATTTTATTCAAGGGCGATATTCACGTAGTTGAGTAAAAAGTTACGACAAAATTACTCATTGGAAATGGACGATTATTGTAATTATTTTATTTGCTTTGTGTATAATTGAATACCAACCGATATATACAGGGTGTTTAAAGGAAACACTAACATTGATGCTAGTTTAAATTGTATGTTTAATTTTAAAAGAAAATGGTGTTTTTCCAACACTTTATTAGCCTAACTTATAAACAAATGCTCTTTAAATCATAATTGCTTTACTTTTTTTTTTTTAATATTTATTTTTAGTGCATCAACTTTTAAAAGTTATTAGCACTTATATACATTTATAATACATAATTCGTATAAGTCCAGATCAAGATAGTTCGGCGGCGACTTATACTTAAAAGAGTTTATAAGAGCGGTATAAATCTATAATACGATAATGAATTTTATCTTATTCGTTTCTATATACATTACAGAAACATAAGTGAGTCAGTGCTTTTTAGTTATATCGGCAGTTTATACCCCACAACTTGTTTTAAATATGAGTCGCCGCCGAACTCTCTTAACTTAAACTATAATTCATAATTCTTAATTTACAACTTATAAATATATTTAAAATAAAGAGATTGAATTTGTTTTGTTTATAACCTCAATAAGGTTTTTCAGATTTTAATGTAAATGTGATGAAAATTGTTTTACTTATTTTAGTTGCATTAATTTCAAATTTTGCACTGGCAATACGGTTGTAAATATTCTTATGAGTTTATATTTCCTTACACGCGGCCTATAAAACATTTTTTTATATTTGTTATTTATGTTGTAAACAACAAAGGCTGTTACGGTACAATAGCTAAAAATAAAAGAAAAATATAAACACAATCAGATAAAAATATCAATGATGAAGCTCATCCAATTATAAATTCAACCACAAATATTTTATATTCCATGTTTTAAAATCCGGTGTTGAAGTTAAAATAACAAAAAGATAAGGATATCCTGTGTTCTTCCTTATGTTAATACTTCTATATACACAGTAATTAAATAGAAAATATTTACTTAGAATATAAACGTATAAAACCACCCGCCCGCTTTTTATACGACTTTATGGAATCATCACAAAAAATTAATGTTTCCTATAGATATAATAGGATGTGATTAACACCATAGAAGAGATGTAATGCGTGTTATTAGCGGAATGTTAGGTTTTCTAAAATATGTAATTACATCATAAGAAATAACGCAGCGTCTTGTTTTTAAACAATAAAGAAATAAATTAACTGTAACGATGTGTTAGTGAAATTATTAAAGGTCGTTGAGATGTATAACTTAATGTTGAGGCTAATTATCTTCTAATTTAAATATTTAAGACAGTGACGTGTTATCCTATGTGGGAAGGGGAAGGGTCCCTCTTTAATAGATATATTGGGATCGCAGATTGTGCTAAAAAAAACACTTCAGTGGAGCCATCAGAAACCCTGGACCCTTAAGGAATTTCGTCAAATATTAATCCTCGGAAATCGGGGTCTATATTCATCATATGGCAACCACTGTTATGTGCTGGATATATAGGCAAATAGTGACTAAGTGTGGTACCAAAAGAATTGTTATTTCATAACCCGCTTTGGTCAGAAAGGATGTTGAGAAGAAGTAACCCAGTAAACATTTTGGAGTCACTTTGACATCATATTGAAGATGCGTCATGATTTTTTTGTCATAAAAGAGTTCATTTATAGTTCAGTTTCTCACATTTTTTCATATAAAATGTCTACTTTATCGGCTACAGATGGCGAAATTACTCCACCTGTCAGAATACAAATGAAGATAAAGTTGATGCGAACTATAATTGAAGTGAAATAGTGAGAGAAACGTCACTAAATAGGGCACTTCACCAAATTGTTTACTGGGAATAGACTTAGATTAGATTAATAGACTCAATAGACTAAAACTATCACTTGAAAATTATAAAAGTGTATAGTAAATGTAAATGAAATGAATTAACAAGGGCGAAAAAGGACCGTGGTCCTAGAAAGCCCGTAAATTATTAATAAAAAAAAAAAAATATAGTAGATATAATAAAATGTATGGTATTTCTAAATTTGTCCAGAGCTCTATAAAATAATAACGCGATTCTGCTTGAGATGCATTTTAAGATAAGCGTCTTTATTGAATATAATCGACAAACATAGCACAAGTTTTTTTAAAACTTATTTACCATTTATTTTAGTGCAGCAACTTTTCTATTTTTTAGCTTTTTCACCATTTCATTTCTAATTCTTCAATCTTTGCTTGTCTACTAACTTCCTTATCCATCTTTCAAAATCTTTAGCTGCTTCTATTTTAAGAATAACTTTTTTTTACAAGAGTTTCTCTTCAAATCAACCTCGTTGAACAATGCCGGCGATAGCACATTTATATGTCTAAACCATATCAGTAGCATAGCTCTTACTGCATATGTTTTCCCTTCTGCTTCTCGTCTGTTCCACGTACGAGTATTATTCAATCTTAAAGCCGAAGCGTTTATTGCGAACCCGTGGACGCTTACATTTAGAGAAACATTCATATCACTTTACAAAAATCCTTACGCTGGAAATTATAAATTAGAATATAGGCCATTAGCATGAAAGCCATAAACGTATTTCAATGTACATGTAATATTAATATTTGTGAGTGATAACTTATAAGCATATGTTCTCAGATAAAAACTTCCTAATTCAAAACATTCCTTTCGCTATATTTATAACTAACACAAAACGAACAAGACAATCTATATTATTGAATATTGACATTCGCTTGAGATTGTCAAGGGCTTCAGATAAGTACATGCACTAAAAGTACTATGTAATGCTGAATAATAGTGCATTTCATCACACCTGTATGGTGCAATTGTTCTCACAGTAGAGTTGCAATGTTTATGACAAGATTGAACAACTATTGAATGTGTGAAGAATGATTGACAAGAAGAGAATTACATATAAAAATAATATTTGTTGTGTAGGCTTAGAAATCAGGATGTGATTATTCGTTTTCTGAAGGATCGTTTCAAGATGTTATTTCAATGTGTAATTGTTTTAATTAGATATTACGCAGAAATGCTTTACGCAAATTATTTCATTTCTTTTTCCAAGACAACTTCAAATGAGAGCGACTTTCATATCAAAAATTCAAATTTAAATTCATCTTTTTCCTCAATGAAAAAGAAATACCCAAGCTTTTAAAATATCGTAGTTTTTTTATTTTAAAATTTGAGACGATTTCAAAGTCCAGATCATGTTCGCTTGAAGTTATTTTATTTTAGTTAAATTTGATTTATACTTTTTTATTTCTTCTGGATTGTCTGAAACCATATCCTTTAGTTCACCACTGATGCTGTGTTTTGTTTGTTGAGTTTGATATTGTTGGCAGGTTGCTATTAGATAATAGACTGTTATTTGCGTCTAACAGTTGCTGCATTGCGGAGCTGTTGTTTTACTCATTAAGTGTTGATGCGTCAATCTGGTATGTACTGTTCGTAGTCTGAAGATGGCTTTTTCAAAATGTCTGTTGCTTTGTTTAGAAATTTCCTACTTTTTTGTATTTTCCTTAATCAATTCTTGCTATTTATTTGCGTCTTGCACTGGTTTTATACCATTCTATTCAGTCTTAAATCAAGTGTAAAATAAAGTAGTTTAATTTTTCAAAAGTGTTGCAGAAAAACTATTCTTGAATATCAGTCTATAATTATTAGTCTACGTATTAGAATAACAAATTACCATTTGTAATTACAGCTATTAAGAGAGTTTGGCGACATTTTGTCGGAAATAAAATGCTCTATAACTTACATATTTTACCTTCACATACTAAACAATGAATTAGAAATAGCTAATTTTTTGTGATATATTTTTTTATGCATGTGTGAAATGAATACATTTCATATTGTTCTTTGAAGGTCATCCTCGTAAAGGACAACTTTTAAATTATTTCGTGTATAGTTATGGTTTGAATTTCTTATCAAAGTTTTGTTTATCGAGCGAGGTGTCGGTAGATAGTGTGTCTGGTATTCAAACGCAAACGTAAACGTAAATCCACGTGTCAGACGCATGATACATGACGATCGGAATGCGTGACGCTGCAAGTCAAGTAGATGGAGGAATGTAGGTGTATGTGGAACTAGATCAGAACAAAATCACTGATGATTTATCTTAATAACATAATTGTCGATGTCAACTAGATAGTAGTGAGAGAGCGCGGATGCGGGAAGGGTGTTACATCAGATCCAGATGCTCTTTACACATATTAATTGATCATAGAGAAAAATACTGGTTGATATTATCAAGAATTTTTAAGGAACTGTTATATTGTTTTTTATTTAATATATAATACAAAGTTCAATGAAAATAATCTCTTAATGTTTTAATTTAATATTACTTTGTTCGTTTTTAGAAATTGGATTTAATAAAACAAGGAAAATCAAAACGCAGCATCACACACATATTAAACAGGTACTGATTACAAATATAATCTCAAATTACGTAAACACTTAAGTAAGTTGACGGCAGGAAATTGCACGCCGTCTACTTTATTTATAGACTGCGACATCAATTAATATTATTTTAAGAACTTCACCTTCCTATAAACGATTAATTAATGACTAAATACTTTATAACTGACTTAATTACTGTACCACACTTATTAGTGACAACTTGTTCATATGAATATTTACATAGAAAGAACGCACCTTGCATAAATCCAAAACAACCTGTATAAAAATCATCATTATGGCGAGTTCAAAATTAATAAATATTTGTGATTTGAAATAGAATATTATACGCATTATTTTACAATGGTATGAAAAGAATTTATCTTGTTTTTAATTGTTTAACTAATGCAACATTTATTAGGCGCAGTAGACGAGAGTGTTAATGCCGGAGAGCTCTATCTTTAGTTCGATTCATATTTTTGCTTTTTTTAAATAAATTAATTTAAAATGTCAGTCTGTTTCGGATGCTGATTCCTATCACCAACAACCTGCTACTATGTTGGCAGTTAACCGTTGCCTGATAAGTTTATGATTATGTAAACAATGTAACAAATATAACTCTGATTCGGGGATTGAACCTGAACATACTATAGTTAGCGTCAAGCAACAATCTGTGTCAACTCATATTTTTGTGCTTAGCTGGTATATTATCACATAATCATAAAGCGTTATCCGTACTTCATTATTAAACGATCCGCTAACAAATCCAAGTCCATTCATATTCTTGGTGAGAATATTGTTGATTTTTCATTTGCATATTTTTTTACTTATATTATTCAAACGAATTGAATTTGTTTTGTTAGTAGTGAAGTACTTTGTGTCCCGTTGTGTGTTACATATTTGTGTTACAGACACATCAATGTTTAATTATGTTTATAAGATAAATAAAGCACAATATGTTTATAACAAGTAGGTTTATAACATATGTTAATAAACAAACTACTTACATTAAACAAACAAAGACACCCACCAAGATCTTATTCGTCCACCTCATTAATACAACTTCATTTATGAGTAGCCTAGCTCGATATTAATAAATTAGATAAATTGCGTTCTGCAAATTTTATTTGACATTTTCATTTTTGTTGCAACCTGTATATTAGTTTCCTTCATGGAGTTAATAGGCACACACAAGTAAGGAATAGAGTTTTAGGGTTTTTTTTAAATAAAACAGTAATGCGTGTAGTCTTATGCCGGATTCACACCAGAGAGACAGTTCAATAAAACACGAACAAAATCTGTTTTTCTGAATAAAAACACCATTGTTTCATCATTGTTAAAACACTTTGTCTTTAAAAACTGTTTTAGTAAACAAAACACATCTGGAGTCGATAAGATCAAAGGATAACATGTCCGTTGTTGATTTTTAGTCTGCTTGGTTTGAACACGCAGTTTTGTTTTTTGTAAACATTTGCGCTTGTCAGTTATTGTTTATCATGTTTATAATTTTTATGGGACACACAGAAAAACACTAAAAACAAATCCAAAAAAACTGTTCAGTGTGAACAGTCTGTTTTCGAAAAACAGAACTGTTTTAAAATAAAACAAAACATATTTTTGTTTTGTTTTTTTGCCACAAAATTGTCTCTTAGTGGCCAAGATCACTTATACACTTCACACTAGATTAACGTGTCTTCGAGTTCGATCCTAAGCGCTATATGTTCTGAGTTGGTTTTTTATCAAAGTATTGATTACGTTCAACTTATCAAGGAGCGTTCTTGTTCACGTAAACTAGGTCTTAACACCATAATAACTGGCAAGGAATTTGGCTGGCGTTAAATTAATGATATAAAAGTAACAGTTATTGTCCAGCTGAAGTAGAAAACACAATGTTCAATATTTTTCTTAATAAATTTTGCTTCAACAGTTGTTAAATTCTCTTCACCTTTCGATGTCCCACCGTTTAATTGTTTTCTACCCACTTATTGTAGTAAACCGCAATATATCCGGCATTAAATAAGGTTGTTTAATATTTATAATAGGACTATTCTGAGGACTTGAAGTTTTCGCCACAAAAATATACAATGCAATTGTTTTGAAGGATTGTTTTAAGGCTTCTTGTTGTGTGAGGGGTATTGACATTTGCTTTTATTGCCAACAGAATAACGCCATTATCTTAGTCCGAATATTTTAATCAAAATATTTCAATGAATTGCATAAGATACGCACGTTAGTATCTAATTTATCCATTATTAATAAATTAAGATTCTAACGACGTGTCAGCATCAACTACATTAATTGTGAACTTAATTTAATGCAAAGTACAAACGCCTTGCTTTAAATATTTCATCAAACTAGATCAGGAAATATCAAGTAGCGCCAACGGCAATCTACCTCATTAATTTATACACAAACAACTTGACAAAAAACAGCGTAAAATTAAGGAGGAGTAGAATCAAATTCCACTTATTAAATTTAACAACTTTGTTTCTATACCATTTACCATCGGACGACTCATTTCAGTTTTTTTTTTTTTTTTTTATATTCACCGATAAATATTTATTTATTATTATAGTATTAAAATAATAATATTGCAAGGTTGTTGAAGATTATAATAGCATTATTATTAACAAAATAAACAAGATCATTTTATGATCCATAAGATGATGATAGGCGTGAAGAATACTTTGTTGTTTTATTAAATATGGGAATACGCGTTCTTTTGTTGGCCATAAGCAGATTTATTTACACATTTTAATTGCTTTTTAGAAATTGCAAGTAATTTATGTCTGTCTTTTCTTACTAAACATGACTCTTTGCATCCTGGTGATTAAGACCAGAAGCGTACTGATGAGGAGAAGAGGGCCCATATGGGCTTCACATATTCCCTAAGAAATCGATTTAATGATGTCTGATACAAATGATTTCGTGTGAGGGCTAAAAAACATGCTTGCATCCAACGAGTAAGTCGAATATTGGAAGACATGGTAAGTTCCCTGCTACACGGTGGAACGAATGTTTGATCCGAATGACTTATTTATTTCATTAATTAATTAAGAGACTGTTTAACAAAATCTTTCTTGTAAATAAAGAAACTTTCAACCATAAAACCTTCCTTTGTTGGACGATTCGTGCAGCAGTACATGACATGTGGATCAAGTGTGCGGTGGAGATAGAAAAATAAATTTGGACGCGAGTCAAAAGATTGACAACAGCCCGAACTTCTTGCAACATGAACGTTGGACACACTTAGTTCTAATATCGGCCACACGATGTGTCCAACCATCAAGCGTCCAAAGTTGGAAGCACTATACGAAGACATTATATATCGAAGAGAGGAAGAGAGGGCATGGGAAGTCATACATATGCATATCAATCCATACATTTTCTACTACACTATATCCCGATAATACATGACACTATAAATTACATTATGATTCATAAAATTATTTTTAGGATTAGCTGATATTAGAAATGTCATTGTCTTTAATTTTACATTTACATAACGCTTTGTTTTAACATGACTGAACAAATCAAACAATCAAATCCGGTCTGGCAATCTTTCGTGACAAATAAATGTGATTAAACTGCCGGTAATTGAATATATTATAGGGCAAGATCCCAGAGCCGGCAGACATCACTTATTTTCTGATGAACAAAATGTGTAAAATGAGTAGTGTTAGTATGTACAATGATCGTATGTCTACCTGCTAACTTTTAATAATAATAAATAAATAAATTATCTGCCCACTTGGACAACTGTTTTAAAACGTTTTACAAGAAGACATATTGATTCATGGGGCCAAACATCCCCTAGACCCAATTTTAATTCCACTATGAGTAGGAGCAAGAGAGCATTATCCGTGCGCATGAGAGTGAGTGATACATAAACCTTGATTACATGATACCTGGAAAATGGCCGCCTGGTCAAGTTAGAAGGTAGGCATACGATCATTGTACATACTAACACTACTCAATCTTACACATTTTGTTCATCAGGAAATAAGTGATGTTTGCCGGCCCTGGGATCTTGGATTATTAACCACGTACAGATATAACTAGAACTATACCTCACAAGTCAACGTAGGCTCAATCGAATCAATGTTTACTTGGATATTTGTAACGCTATTGAAGTTAATATGATTATTACTTTTATTTAAATGTTATTCACTAAATAAATAGAAGTAGAGTCCGCTGATATATATACCTCACATCAAGGTCGTGACAACACTTTAAAATGAATTATTTGTTTCGAGGCCTAATGAAGAAGAGGAACAAATTTCGTTTAATTTTGAAAAGCAAGGGTTAAGTAAGTTATATATTAGGGTTTTATTTTCACTTTCTATCAAAGACCTTAGGGTTTTTGTATTTATTATTGTCATTGGGAAATCCCACACGTAAATATTTAATTCATTATTCTAGTACAATCCGGTTATTGACACATGTTTTGTCTGCCACGTCAATTTATTCATATTTATGAACGATAATACTCATAATATAAATTTCGAAACTTTGATTTAGCGTCAAGCTATTAAACGCCGGTTTATGCGTTCAATTACAATTGACCTTACAGTGCTGCGGATTACTACGGGTCTCTCACACTGCAACTGATTTCGAGTAGATTCACATTAGCACACTTTGATGTTTATCATTTCCTTTTCCGTTTTCGTCTACTAATAAAGACCTGCGCATCTTCCTACACTCGTAAGTATAGGATTTCTATTTTAAGAATCCCATAAATGTATACGAGTTCTATATATAGCTTTATTTTATTGTTTTAATATAATATACCTCGTAAAATGAAATACCACCTGCTCCTAATGCAAACGCGAATTAACTACCCAAAGTAAATACAGTATACACCTACTTTTTAACGACCTTTCAACTACTTCTGCGTACTTACTTAAGTCCACTTCAATAAAGGTTTCAGTAAATGTTGAAATATAAAATTAATATAGGTTTACTTTTATTACTAAGATTATTCCTGCGCGTAAAATGCTCGTAAGGTAAATCTAGTCTGTTGTAGATTCTGTGAACCAGACTCTTATATACATAAATTCTAAGTCCGATTAATATGGAACAATACGATGTTGTTTTTTTAAATTAAATAATATATTAATGGAAGTGTTGTAATGCAAATTCATTAAGTATTGTGTAATTTAATGATTGTTGTACCATGTTGTTTTATTTAAAAGATAAGGGGTCATCCACATATTTCCTGGCCCCACTTGAGTCATTAGAACGTGCCTAATCGCCAATGTTAACTTTTACCTTGACAACCCCCTCATGGAGATGGTGATAGCGTTACGTACTTTCTTTTAGGGCTGATGATTAGTATAGTGAATGCAAACAGAAGCGAGAGCAAAGTCAAAATCAGTGCCGGATTAACCATACCGGGGACCTAGACAACGTACCCCAGTAAACATTTTGGAGTCACTTTGTCATGAAAGAGTTCAGTTTCTCACAATCGTTCATATGAAATGTCTGTTTTATCGGCTACAGATGACGGAACCACTCCACCTGTCGGAATACAAATGAAGATAAAGTTGATGCGAATTATAATTGAAGTGCAATAGTGATAGAAATGTCACAAAAAAGGGACACTTCACCAAATTGTTTACTGGGACGTCTCGGGATTCTTAAGACCGTTTTTTAATTTCCTAAAATATATGTTTTCTAAAAGTAATTCGTAAAATGTTTCACTCATATAAATAAAATCTTTTCGATCACGATCATTGCTCGCAAGACTTAGGAATAAGGCCCTGGTCGGGAATGAGCACCTTTTACTTAGCACAAGCGGGAATGTGATTAGTTATATTCCTGACGTCATAATAAAGGCCATATGAACACACAACGAAGCTGCTTAGTGGGATTGCCGTATTGCAGAACTTACTGCTTCACCGACTGAGGTTCAGATTCTAGGTTTAGACAGATTGAGCGGCATAGAACGCTGATTTTTTGTAGTCGGAAAGTTCGTGAGACATGAAGGACGTTCAATGCCGTGTTCAGTTATCAAGTTACACTGTTGCGTTACTTGTACAACAGTGAATATCAAATTGGTATACGTATACGTATATTTTTAAAATTTACCGCAATTGATTATGCTTTAAAATTTCGCTACTGTTTGCTAAAAAATTTACATATTTTTTACTTCATATCCTTAGAGGTGGAGTACTCGAAATGAAATCATGTACATTTTAATTTGAATATATAAAAGGAGATAACCTTTAAAATCCACGCTTGCAAATTTATATCTAAAGGCTTGGTATAATCAAATGGAAACTTCATTAAAATTTCCTCAAATTCAGAAAGGAATTAATTTGAACCTTTTGCTATTTTTCATGAATTTCTCTAAGCAATGGCAGAATAATGAATAAATTGATAATAAATTTAAATATGCGTCATAGATGTGTGATATAAACATTCCATGATTCAGGAAATTATTTTCTGCACTTAGATAAATATTGGCTAATTTAATAAAGCTAATAAATCCTCGCTTTGTGTAAGTGTTCTATATTTATTTTATTATAGTTTTGTCATACGCGGAAGTTTTCTGCTCCTAAATATTTTCTCAAACACATGTGTGTTCTCAAATGTGAATTGATGAAATATGCAGGTATATAAGAAATAATGTGTTCATATATGCTGTAAAGGAAGATGGCTTCCAACAGGTGGTTGGTTTTACTGTACCTGTTCGTATTTCAGGTAAATTATAATCAACATTATTAGTTTTAAGTTCGTAATTTATTAATTCCTTTTTTATTTATATTCATTTTTCATAATTTGTGTTTTCCAACAAACACATGTTTTTGTGTAAACAACAAATAATCAACATTTTGTGATCTTGTTTTCTATTGTAAATTATAAAATAGCAATTTTGTGTATATAATGTGCTAATTCTTTCAACATAACTTATAAGTAATATAAATATGTGCGTAGTGCTCAGGAACTGGTTAATTTTTGAATTTATAGTTACAAAACATACCTCATATTTTCGTATCGTATCGTAGGTAGGCAAACCACCTTTGGAACAAATTTCAGTCAAATCCAATATTCAAAAATAAATATTTGAATAAATAAGTTTGATTGATTTAATTAATTATATATGGTTTTTGGTAATATTGATATCATAACCATTTTTCGAGAATAACCATTTTCGACAACCGAAAAGCATCTGGTATTATTTATTTAATGTATTTATATGAATCTTTAAACTTCAGGGAATAATTGCTGCTCCACAAGGTCCTTCAGGAAAAGGTTGGGGTCTAGACACTGCAGGGCCACAGGGAAGTGGATCAAATTATGGCAGTGGGTCTCCGCAAGGTATTTCAGGAAAAACTTGGGGTCTAGACACTGCAGGGCCACAGGGAAGTGGATCAAATTATGGCAGTGGGTCTCCACAAGGTCCTTCAGGAAAAGGTTGGGGACTAGACACTGCAGGGCCACAGCAAAGTTCATCTGCAGCAGCTTATGCTAGTGCAAGTCAGAGATCTTCTTCAGGAAATGGTAGTCCTCAATCTTCATATAACAAACATAGCAATAGTAACAGAAAACCCCAACGTGGTCCAGTTGAAGCTATAATTCACAGTTTAATTTTTGGAAGCTGGATGGATGTAGCTGATAATATTCTAAATTTAAGTTTCCAAAGATACAGATCAGTTAATCAATCAGGATTACACGTCGTAAAACAAAGTTATCATCCACGTTCTAAAAGTCCTGTTCTAAACGTAATGCTTAGTTTAATGTTAGGACCCTGGTCAGAAGTGAGTTCAAGTATTTGTGATCTGCATGGTCCTGCTCAACAAGTAATTGTCAGTGCAATGTACGGAAGCTGGACCGAAGTTTCAACCAGTATCCTAGACTTCACATTCGGTCCTTCAGTAGGGGGTAAAAAACCTGGACAAAATGTCATTCACAGCTTAATATTTGGAAGTTGGAGCAACGTAATTGATAGTATCTTAGGCTTACGTGAACCAACTGAACAATTCATTTGCGAAATGCCACATATGTACACTCGACTAACTGGCCAGGTTTTACGAATTTTGTTTGGAGCAGAGGATGCAGGATGGAAACCCAGTAGTCCATTTGAAAAAGTCACATACAGTTTCTTTTATGGAAGCTGGACGAATGTAGCTGATAGTATGTTCGAAATGGCATTTGGATCAATGACGAAACATGATAAATTGAGACAAAGAAGCCCAGTAGAAAAAGTAACTTATAGTGTGTTTTATGGAAGCTGGTCAGATGTTTCTGAAAGTGTATTGGAATTAGCGTTTGGATCAGAAATGAAACATCATTATCCAGGACGTAATCCAATTGAACGAGTTGCTTACAGCGTTTTGTATGGCAGCTGGACTAGAGTAGTTAATAATATAATAGGTATAATTACGGGAACACCAGGCATTGTCCCTGATTCTCATAAAAGCACAACCGTAGCTTATGTAAAGCAATCTCACCATAGTAACCCAAGTGGACCAAGCCCAAGACCAATTCAAAGATTTGATAATAGATGGCTACAACTCCAGCCTCCTACTCCAGCTTACCGTAGATCCGTTAAAGAAGGTGTAGCCATACAACATCAAAGAAACTACAATCCGGGAGGTTCTACAGGAAGTCTAAATCCAATAAACCCCACTCCTATCTACCAACCAGGCTCTTATGGTGGAAGCTCTAGTAGTCAAAAGAAAGTTGTTGGTGTTTATTCCAAAAATCATCACAGCACATCAAGTTATTAGCCAAGTTATGTATACCCAGAACCAAACAGCAAAAGTCAAACAATGCACTCAATGGCCCATCACATCCGAAATAAATAGGCCTCTCGTTAAGAATGCTATCTCAAAACTTAAAAATGACTTAATATTATTATAGACCATTATCTGTCACTCCGTAATTTCTTGTTATAACCCCATGTGACATTTATAAAATTACTTTGTATACATTTACTTAATTGTCAACTATTATTATCTTATTTTATCTATTTCAATAATATTTTCAAATATTAAAGGTTTAATAAAAATAAATTGCTTTTTTTGACTAACATTTAATATTTTAGATTCTGTTTTTATGTAGTCTTTAGAATTTGAGCCGTGAGTGAAACATAGCTATACCATTTAAATAACACAAGCTTATTCTTCTAACGTTAAAAAATATAAACATAATAAATATATGTAATAAAACGTTAATTATAAAATGTTATGTAAAAAAACCTACTCATAGTCACTAATATTAGTTAAAAATATAATTTGTATTAAGCAGTCATTGTGGTAAAGGTGGTTGAGTCGTTGCCTATGACACTGTTTAAGTTGACTCTAGGTTCGATACCCAGAAACGATATGTATGTGCGTGACTGGATTAAGTATTCTATTATTCTTCTCGAAACACTTCAGTTAACTAAAGTGTGGTGTACTTAGTACTTTCATGGGGTTAGTACTTACACCTAGCAGTGCATGCTGATGGCGTGACTATCAATATAGGGAAACCTATAGATGCATTCAAACTGAATTAACGTAATGACGTAATTTATTATCTATACAAGTATATGCCTAATATTAAATTTTTCTAAGATGTTGTTCAGTATTGGCTGTACGAGCATTATCGTCACAAAATAAATGTGTAACAAACATAGCAAAAAAAGGGTCAAAAAAGACTATTATAATGACCAAAATCTCTTAATATTTGATTGATTAAAACATAATTCAACATTTGTGGTTCTCCAGTAAACAATTTGGTGAAGTGTGTTTTGTGACACTTCTATCACTATTGGACTTCAATTATAGTTCGCATCAACTTTATCCTCGATGGTATCTCTAACTTATTACATAATCAGAGGTTATAACGCCTGGAACAATTTTTGCAATAGTTTTGTTTTGATACCAAATACAAATAACTTATATTACGAATCATATATTTCTTCAATAAAACATTTGTTTATTTCTATAACACACGTTGTCTACTGGTATTATATTTTGCAACATTCAGGAAATAAGTGATTCTCCTTATTTAAATATTGCTAATCGAAAACAAACAGTTGATTAAAATAGAATTAATATTCCATATTACAAATACTAAGCTCAGTCTTTTGTTACTGCAGTTTGTTTTAATTATGAAATCGTTTTAATTAATTAAATCTTACGTCAAATATAAAGTATAATATTTGTTCTAAAACGTGTGTTATATATTACGTAAGACTGTAGGATGTATATAAGGTGAATTATTGCAAGCTATTGTGACACAATAGTAATCAGTCTTTATCTGCCGCCACTAGACCACAAGATGGCCAACAAGTGGTGCGTAGTGCTTCTGGCATTACTAGCCTTCCAGGTAAAATTCTATTTTCATAAGTGATTTCATTTTAATGTTCATTAAACATAAATTTATTAAATGCATACACCTTTTTATATTTATCAATTTTTAAGTTTTAATGATTTTATAGACTCATATTTTAAGAATACGTAGTCAACCTAATAAAATAAAGTGAAGTACAGTTTTTTCTTTAGAGCTTGTGCATTTAAATTGTTTAAATACTTTGTATATACATAATATTAGATTCTGTTTGACCAGGAATCACATAACATGACTAACATTCACATTGAACACAAATAGAATATATTCAAATATTCCACCAAATTATTTATCATTTAGGAAATTTGTGAAGCACAACCATATAGGTCTGACTCCAGATACATTGATGGTCCAGATTGGCCACCATATAGATCTAACTCCAGATACATTGATGGTCCAGATTGGCCACCATATAGGTCAAGTTCCAAGTTAACTGTTGGAGGCTATTACTCAAAAAAACAGAGTGGTTCAAATGGAAACCAAAAACCAAAACCCAACCAAAATAACTGTTTAGGAGGTTCAAGGTATGTATCAGGATATTACTATCAAAGCTGGCAACCAAATGGAGGGTTTTATTATGTTTGGATGGTTCCTGGACCTCAACCACATGGTTCCAAACATTCTTTCGTAAGAATTTATTCGGTAACATATAGGCAATCAGGTGGACGCGTTGATCCTGGCTGGTGGGTTTCTGTACCTGCACCAAAACCTCAACCAAATGGTTCCAAACATACTACCGTAGGAATTTATTCGCAAACACATAAGCAATCAGGTGGACGTGTTGATCCTGGCTGGGTTTCTGTACCTGCACCAAAACCTCAACCAAATGGTTCCAAACATACTACTGTAGGAATTTATTCGCAAACACATAAGCAATCAGGTGGACGTGTTGATCCTGGCTGGGTTTCTGATCCTAGACCAAAACCTCAACCAAATGGTTCCAAACATACTACCGTAGGAATTTATTCGCAAACACATAGGCAATCAAGTAAAGGCGTTGATCCTGGCTTTTGGGGTCCTACACCTAAACCAAAACCTCAACCAAACGGTTCCAAACATACTACTGTAGGAATTTATTCGCAAACACATAAGCAATCAGGTGGACGTGTTGATCCTGGCTGGGTTTCTGTACCTGCACCAAAACCTCAACCAAATGGTTCCAAACATACTACTGTAGGAATTTATTCGCAAACACATAAGCAATCAGGTGGACGTGTTGATCCTGGCTGGGTTTCTGTACCTGCACCAAAACCTCAACCAAATGGTTCCAAACATACTACTGTAGGAATTTATTCGCAAACACATAAGCAATCAGGTGGACGTGTTGATCCTGGCTGGGTTTCTGATCCTAGACCAAAACCTCAACCAAATGGTTCCAAACATACTACCGTAGGAATTTATTCGCAAACACATAGGCAATCAAGTAAAGGCGTTGATCCTGGCTTTTGGGGTCCTACACCTAAACCAAAACCTCAACCAAACGGTTCCAAACATACTACTGTAGGAATTTATTCGCAAACACATAAGCAATCAGGTGGACGTGTTGATCCTGGCTGGGTTTCTGTACCTGCACCAAAACCTCAACCAAATGGTTCCAAACATACTACTGTAGGAATTTATTCGCAAACACATAAGCAATCAGGTGGACGTGTTGATCCTGGCTGGGTTTCTGTACCTGCACCAAAACCTCAACCAAATGGTTCCAAACATACTACTGTAGGAATTTATTCGCAAACACATAAGCAATCAGGTGGACGTGTTGATCCTGGCTGGGTTTCTGATCCTAAACCAAAACCTCAACCAAATGGTTCCAAACATACTACCATAAGAATTCATTCGCAAACACATAAGCAATCAGGTGGACGCGTTGATTCTGGCTGGGTTTCTGATCCTAAACCAAAACCTCAACCAAATGGTTCCAAACATTCTACTGTAGGAATTCATTCGCAAACACATAAGCAATCAGGTGGACGCGTTGATCCTGGCTGGGTTTCTGATCCTAGACCAAAACCTCAACCAACTGGTTCTAAACATAGTAGTAAAATAGAGGGAGTTTATTCCAAATCAAGCAGTAGCTCGTCAAGCAGAGGTTCAAGTTGGCAACCCTATTAAAGCAGTTTCTTTTAATTAAAGTTTTTGATGTATTAAGAAAATATGATTACCTTTTTAATCTTTATAATCTTTGTACTTTTCATATATTTTTTATTTTGAAATAATTTAAAATTTTGAAATGTATAATGTGTATAATTGGCTACATAAATAAATAAAAATCAATATTTTTCTCTTATTGTAAACTTGAATTATGAATATTACGAAGTGCTATTATCAGGTTACGATATTTTGGGGTAATTGATTAAGTCTTTCTTTATTGAACACACTGTATATGAACGTGAATAACTTAAATAAATAAGTAACCAAAGGGCCAATTAGTAAAGGAATTATAATAAATACTTGCCATTACTTTCATATCAAATTGATAATTATCAATGTTTTAATTGGACGCTTATTTAATGAACAATTTAGTAATTACTTCTTGATTAATGAACATTTTAATTATATATACAAGTGAGACAGAAAGATAAATTTGCCTGGTTCTCTAATGTACGTGGAAATTAAAATTTAGACCTATAGGACCCTTACAATACTAAGGTCTAAGAATACAAATTTTTTAAATGGATATATTATACACTACAGTTTTGTAATTTTTTGGAGGATGAAAATCTCACTTTCCTGCATGATTACTTAAATGTTTTTAATCTGATAACAAGAAATAATTAAAGTAAAGTACATCTCAGAACGATTTATGATCTGAGGATAAGGTTTAACACCACTTAGTAATTACAGCAGGATTAAAAATCCAAGGTTGATGTATTTCGTGTTACTTGAAGGTTATATAGTATCGTAAGCAAAGCAAAACGAGATACCTCAGCAATAACCCAATGGAAATAACAATATGGGAATTCCTTTAATCAGTAATATTATTCGTCACGAATATATTGAATTATGAATTTCAATAATTTCATATAATTATGTGTTGATATCCAGAGAGTTCGTGGTCTGGGAGTATTGCTTATTTCTTTCCTTTATTACTTTATATAATTTAATTTGAAATTTGGTAATGGCTACTACTAAAACATTCGTAACAATCATTGCCCAAATACCTGTTTTGGTTTCTTAGTGGGTTTTACAAGCATTAATGGAATATCCTAGGCAAAAATCAATGCCAATTATTCAGGATCATAAAATAAATGGGTGTCAAAAATAATTTTAATACAAGACAGAAATATGAACAATTTTCCAAAAGAAAAATTCATATTTTGAATTTCTTGCCATGTCTAAAAGGTTTTTTATCAACTTTCATTTGATATATTGCTTCCGGTAATATACGCTGGTAGAATATTAAGTATATTAGATCCTGTTAAACATTTAACTTAAATGAAAAAATGACAAAAAGTAAAATAATAATAAAATACCGACTTGTTGAAAGCAATACTACAATATTTTCTATAATGCAATATATAAATAAAGGTAATAATAATATCAATAAACATAACATTTAAAACTATTAGTGGCTTAAGATAGTTCCAATAAAACTTTTCACAAAATTCCATAAATGTCTATTTAAACGTGATTTACATTAAGCAACGAACTCGCGTTTGTAATCAATGCGTAGCTGCTCTTAGTAAATTTACATGTACTAACCTGTCTGGCTGGTTATGAATATAAAATAAATGGTATCAATTATTTCATTATCAGAGTTGAGAATGCACAATTAACGATGTGCGTATTGCCATTAATCTCAGCGAAATGTTAATTATAAAATAAACATTCAGATAATGTGGATTCGTTAAGAGCTTAATCAAGAACCGTGGTGTTCTTTATTGGAGCAATGTGCGCCGTATATAGCTTTATGTATGCCTCATGAAATAATTACAAAAGCAAATAAAATGGCAATAAGTTTTATATCAGTTTTTACTCATTAAGGAGGTACAGGACGTACCGTCAATGCAAAAAGTTTATCTCTCGGTAATACGAAATGCAAAATACGAAGTACATGAGGGACGAGCAAATATTGGGACTGTACCTTGAAAATGAATTTTTCAATTCCCTATTAAACTGCTTTTTGCTTTTTAAAATGAATTTTTTATGCATATAATAGTTTAATAAATGAAAAATTACCTATAATTGATATCAAATTTATTTTAATTCAATTTAAATACAAATTAAATATTTTGAAAAAGGAATTAAAAATTTGGCAACGCTAGAAATTTACGTGTGTTGACGCATGCGTGATTTGGTTCTTTGACAAATAAATTGTTATATTTTATATAATATTTATTCCGATTTTGAATTTTCCACTCAAATTGGCATTTGCAACGTTGCCAGCTTATAACCTACATTTACTGTTTCTTAAAGGTTTTATTTAAATATTTTCGTATATAGGTATCCATTTGATAATTTTCTTTTTGCAATAGTTGCTGAAAAGATTCTTTTATATACACCTAGTTTTTGAAAGCCGTGTCACCATTTTTTTATAGTTAAAAGTTATATTATGTGGTGAAATTGAGCTAAAAATTATGATTTGTATGGAAAATGACTATTTTTAATCTTAATATATATAAATTACGTGTCACGTTGTCTCTCCGCGATGGACTCCTAAACTACTTAACCGATTTTAATCAAATTTGTACACCGGGTGCAGTTTGATCCAACTTGAAAGATAGGATAGCTTACATCTCAATTTATTATTATCTTATTGCAAATTATTTGTCTATTAATTATCTGTATATGACATATGACATCTGGCGACGATGATGGCGACATCTGTTGACTAGATTGAGTAAATATTCTGTTGACTAGATTGAGTAAATATTCAATAGATAGCGCTATGTAATGTAATATGACAAAAACGTTAGTCACAGCAACGCGTGGCCGGGACAGCTAGTAATGTATAAAAAGAAAACTATGAACCCTAAGTCTCTAAAATTTTGAGACAATGTATTTTAACTATTTGTATCGACCCTCCAAATTTCACAACGTTTTCATCATTTACGTTAAGGTCCTATACCTCCTTAAGTGAACTACTGTCCTGCCATTAAGATATACGTATAGTTTAAACTAAGAAAAATGTGCAAAAGGGAAGATGTTATGAAATAATATTCATTAAAATAAAATGTCATAAATTACTTATAATTTAATTATTCAATGTAATTAGATAATTACACTAAAATTATAAATAATTAATATCTAATTAAAATGTTACGTTAATATGCAATTATCTGTCCTGTGTATAACTTCTCCTGTGTACAGACTTCACGTGTTTGTATGTGACAATATTGGATAATTTACATGAAAACCTCATTTAAATTTTAATCATGTATTAAACAATTAATATTACATACACTAAAGAAATAAAGCTTCAAGTAAATTAAGTTTTAAAGCTACGTGTCACTTTTCTTACAACCTCTGTAAATATTTGAAATGATATGCTATTTTAATTTACGTAATTATAATCCCATCATCATCTTGATTAATTTGGCCAGTCATTATGAAAGAGCGTATTGTGTTTTTTTAACATCCGGTTAATTAAACGTAGAAATTATTGAACCATTGATTTTAAAAATAAAACTAAAAAATGAATCAAAATCTTTCATTCCAAACAAAGAAATTGTCTCAATGATCTTGATACGGTTTGTAATTTTTAATTGAATTGTTTTTCTGTGTATTGTAAATAATTAAGAGTTACATATACGAGGGCTATTCAAATATAAATCTTGTTACACAAGTTATCGAGTGACTTAAAATAAAACGAGAATCTTGATTTCATTTAGGATCAAGCGAGGGTCATATAATAATGTATAGTATGATACGAGGTTCACTTTACTGTTTTAAGGGCGAAATGAGGGGCAAAGATCAATTTTAGGATTAGGATAGGTCTAAAATTTCATCTCGGGTATACACTATTTAAAACAGCAAACAAGTAAACTACAGTATGGTTCTTACCTATAATTTGTACCTTTTGCCTTACAGTAAGTCACGGGTATCTGATTCTGTACAAATATTAACTCGAACATGTTCACCGCTTGTGCGGCTCTAAATTCCTTATCGGTAGGATTTTAACATTAACACTATGGTTGTAGAACTCTTTTTATTTTGTTTATAATTTGTTAATAACAATAAAAGTTCACGCAATATTTGTACAATACATACATACATACATTGTGCTCACAGCTGTACTAGTACTTGCCACAACGGCCTTGAACTACTTATTGACTAAATACTTTTAATGATATTTGAAATATTTCACAAGATATTGGTTTCTGTTCACAAACTTTATAAATTCGTACTTGAGAGATGTGTAAAATATTATTATACAGTAGGTTAAATATTATAAAAAAAACCATGTTTATTATGTTTAAACCGTTTTATGTAAGTAACTATAAACGCGAATCAAAATCTAAAGCTGCAATTAGTTAGATGAATGACGTATCTACATTTTAAGCTTTCTTCCACTGACTTTTAAAGAGTTGGAACCGCAAAAATCCGCCATCTATATTTGCAAAAAAAAATTACCAAGTATCGTTTCACCTTAATAAAAAAAAAAATATTTTATGAACAAAAACAGCTTTAACTGTGCAATTCAATAATTATCTTAATAATTTTTAACAACTATTGTTCGTTATGAATAATAGATTCTTATGACAATAAGATAAAAATATTAAAAAAATTTTAAAATTATAGTGTGTGTTAAATATTTTATATTATTAAATTATCTATTTAATTTAAGATATTTCTCTAAAAAAAAAAAAAAAAAAAAAATAATAAATCTATAAATCATCAAAATAAAATGGTCTAGTGAGGTCGGTGTGACCACTAATTAACAGTTGTTGCACTGACCAAGAATGCCAAACATGATGCGTTCACCTAACAAAACCATCCAACAAAAGCCATGTGTTAGTGACAAGAAGAGTAGCTCACTAGTAAGTATGGCGGATGCTATACAAGATACGATGGGAACCATCCAAGAAAAGCATGAAGAGATAAAAAATCCGCGGGACGTTTGGCAAAACGTTTCAAACAATAGGAAGAAAAAAAGAGACAGTCCAGATGCACCAAGGAATGTGAGGCAAAAAACACTAGGGGATTACTGGTTAAACCCAATACCATTAGCGAATAGGTTCGACGAACTCTCCGATGCTAATGCATCAGAAGAAGTTAAAGTCGCAGAACACAAACCACCACCACTGTTTATATATGGAGTCAACGACATCAAACCTCTCACTAGCCTGCTAGACACGCACGCCAAAAACGCCTATCAAAGTAAGTTGATCGGAGGATCGCAAGTAAAGCTGCAGCTCCAGGATATTGAAACATACCAAAGAATAGTGACACTCCTAAAGGATAGGAACACCGAGTTCCACACATACCAACAAAAAATGGACAAAAGCTATAAAGTGGTGGTAAGACACCTACATCACTCCACGGATGAATCGGACATAAAGAAAGAATTAGAAAACTATGGGCACAAGGTCATTCGAATAAGCAACATCAAACAAAGGACCACTAAAATTCCTTTACCATTGTTCTTTGTAGAATTAGAACAAAAGCCTAACAACAAAGACATCTTTGACCTGGAATTCCTACTAAATAGTAAAATTAAAATTGAACCACCAAAATTCAAAAGGGAGGTACCGCAATGCACAAAATGCCAAAGATATGGTCACACCAAAACCTACTGTTACCGAAACGCAAGATGTGTTAAATGCGCAGGCGATCACCATACCAGCCAGTGTGACTGGAAGAACAAATTAAACGAAAAAGTTAAATGTGTTCTCTGCAATAACAATCACACAGCCAACTACAAAGGATGCGATGTTTATAGGCAAATCGTAGAGCGCAAATTTCCTCCACTTAGACCCAGATTTTCAGAAACTGTTGCCCCATTACCATCACGCCAAGTCCAGTCAGGTACCTCCTTTGCACAGGTGGTTAGTAACCAAACAGTGAAAACCCAATCTGAACAAGTGCAACAAAATCATAGTGAATCGAACGTGCAGTCAAATGACATCGCCGAACTAAAAGTTATGATGAAAAGTCTGGTGGAACAAATGAGTACAATGCTCAATCTCATCACAACCTTAGTCTCACGCTTGCCAATCTCTTCACGTCCCTAAGAATCGCACTCTGGAACGCCAATGGTCTTGCTAAACACAGCCAAGAAGTAATTTCCTTTCTTCTAAACCAAAACATTGACATTTTGCTAGTTTCTGAAACGCACTTTACCACTAAAAGCTATATGAAGGTTCCAAACTATAGAATATATGACACTAAACATCCGGACAATAAAGCGCATGGAGGAACAGCTATCATCATTAAGTCTTCTATACAACACCATGAAATTAATGAATATCGCCAAGACTTCCTGCAAGCAACAAGTATTGTAATAAGCGAGCTGAACAGACATTTAACTATCTCCGCAGTATACTGTCCACCGAAACACAACATAAAGTCTGAACAGTTCTACTCTTATTACAATACACTAGGTCCACGTTTCATATCAGGAGGGGATTTTAACGCAAAGCACCCCGAATGGGGATCAAGACTTACAAATCCTAAGGGAAATGAACTGTATAAATGCGTTAAAACACATGGTTTTACAACCCTTTCAAGTGGTGAACCGACGTACTGGCCAACGGATATGGCAAAAACTCCTGATCTAATCGATTTTTGCGTAGTAAAAGGAATTTCCTCTAATTACCTCAAAGCTGAGTCAAGCCTGGATCTCTCATCTGACCACTCACCAGTCATCGTCACATATATCACCCAAATGATGTATAAAGTACCCCTCTTCACAGCACCCAACAAGTACACAGACTGGAGTTTATTCCGAAACTTAATAAATGCTAAACTTAATTGTCACATCTCACTCAAATCAGAAGAGGACCTTAATCAAGGAGTTAATCTCTTCAATAATGTGATAAGAGAAGCCACCGAAGAAGCCACACCTCCAGATAGTGTCTTCAACCGAGTAAATGGATGCCCCCCACAGTTAAAGAAGAAAATTGCTGAAAAGAGAAAGTTGAGAAGATCATGGCAAAACACCAGGCTCCCATGCGAAAAAACAAAATTCAACCGTGCATGTAGGGAACTTAAATGTATGCTAGAAGACATGAAAGAGAAATCACTGCAAAATTATTTAAGTAATTTAACAGCTACAGAAACTACTAACTATTCACTGTGGAAAGCAACCAAGCGGCTTAAGCAGCCTACAACTTATATTCCGCCTATCAAAACGCCAGATGGTAAATGGGCTAGAACCAACAGTGAGAAAGTCACAATTTTCGCTGATTACTTCGAACAAGTTTTTAAACCATTTCCTCCAACCCGCAGTGAAGATGAAGAACAAAACATACATGAATTTCTAAGAGTCCCATCGCAGTCAAGTGAACCTATAAAACGTATAAGAGTCAAGGAAATACAAAACCTAGTAAAGTATAATATAAAAACCAAAAAAGCACCAGGTATTGACAAGATAAACGGAAAAATTCTGAAGGAGTTACCGGCGAAAGGAATGAGATACCTCACTATTTTATTCAACGCAATTCTAAGATTGAAGACATTTCCGCTTAAGTGGAAAACTGCAGAAATAATACTTATTCCAAAACCAGGTAAAGACGCAAAAGAGGTATCGTCATACAGACCCATAAGTCTTCTTCCGGTAGTGTCAAAACTTTTTGAAAAACTTATTCTTAAAAGACTGAAGATTATTTTCGAAAATAGCAAACTAATTCCAACACATCAGTTTGGCTTTAGACAACAGCATGCTACAACTGAACAAGTACATCGAGTAGCCTGCACTATAAATTCAGCACTACAGGAGAAGAAGTATTGCTCAGCGGTTTTTCTTGATATCAGCCAAGCGTTTGACAAGGTATGGCATCCTGGACTACTGTTTAAACTAAAAACTGCACTGCCAAATGACTTTTTCCAGATATTAAAGTCTTATATCACAAACAGAAAGTTTATGATAAAATATCAGAATGAAAAATCAACGATACGTGACATTGAATCGGGCGTTCCTCAAGGTAGTGTTCTCGGACCAGTACTATATTTATTATTTACCTCTGACCTTCCTACCATGCGTGAAACAACAGTAGCAACCTACGCTGATGATACCGCAATTCTGGCACTTCATGAAGACTCCGTCATTGCTTCCGCAAAACTGCAGAAACATCTACTACAGATTCAGAATTGGTTAAAAGATTGGAGAATAAAAGTAAACGAAACTAAATCAGTTCACGTAACTTTCACACTAAGGAAGAATTCTTGCCCCCCAGTCACACTAAATAATTTACAACTTCCACAGGCAGAGACAGTAAAATACTTAGGTATCCACTTGGACAGACGTCTAACATGGAGAACGCATATCTGGAAGAAACGGTTGCAGTTAGAAGGTAAAAGAAGAGATATGTACTGGCTCTTGGGCTGGAAGTCTCAGTTATCCATCAGTAATAAACTACTGTTGTACAAGGTCATACTGAAGCCAATATGGACATATGGGATAGAGCTATGGGGCAGTGCCAGCAATTCTAATATAGAGATTCTACAAAGGTTTCAAAATAAACTGTTAAAGCAAATCCTTAACGTACCGCGATTCGTTCCAAACTGGTTAACACATCAAGATCTAGGGGTTCCATATATAAGAAGTGCAATTAAGGATAGCAGCAAGAAATACGTAAAAAGATTAGAAGTTCATCCAAATGAATCAGTTGTACAACTTTTCCAGCATAAACCGATTAGACGACTGAAACGTAAAAATCCAATTGACCTACCAAATATGGTGTAGAATAGGTTCCATATGTACGAAATATTATTGTAATAGGTTAAGTCAAAGGGTGAGTCATCGATGGATGGCAAGCTCGCATGTCATTTTTATTTATATATATTCCCAAAATTTAATTATTGTTCTTCGAGGACAGATTGTAAATTATGTATGTTGTAAAATAAAAAAAAAAAAAAAAAAACTGTGCAATTAATAACGAACATTGTTTACACAAACCTACTGATGCAATTTTAATACTTTTTTTACCTTCTCCAACACTAAATATCATTAAATCTAAATTGAAATAATAGCCTCGATTTAAATCTATTCTCATTGCTTTAATAAAGAAGTACGTATTATTTTGTTTTTGGAAATTACCTTTAGACTATAAAAGTATATAAAATATAGTTAATTTGTTTTAAATTTGACGTGTAATAGCCTCTAGGTCTTGGGAGAAGGCACTCTTTAGTATTTTAAAAACTGTAGCAATATATATTCAATGTCACTTGTGTAATACTTGATAAAAAGTGTTACATTATTAAATACCAAAAAGTAAAAAAAACCTAAACGGAATTTCATTTATTTTAAATAACAGTAAATGTAGCACTAACCTTACACAAAAGTTGAATTGATTTTTTTTAAGAAAGGAAATTACCACTCCAATTTTTGTGTGACGTCACAAAATGCTTTGTTATCACTTGGTTAAATGTTGTAGACATATGTTTATGTTAAGAAGCTAGCCATACCTTTTTAATAGTATATAAAAGTACTAGAAATGTATGTGAAATTTTCAAAAAATATATTTAAATACAAATATCTTCAGAATATCTATTGAAAGTAAATCGTTTTCTTTATGCTTGGAGCATATATATATATGGAGAGAGAATGCTGGACTTGAAAGTGTGTCTAACATGTGTGCGAGAGAGAAAGGTTTATGTTCCTATTTGTTCTCTATGCGCATGCGTCGAAAGTGACAGTTGTCAAGTCAGAGCTGTCTAGATATATTACGTGACAGTTGTAAAGTATGACATTATATTGATGTAGAACAATGTAGATATGTTATAAATATAAATAAACTATATATAAATATAATTAAAAACGTGAGTTCTGTACACTGTGTTGGTCGTTATCCCTATAGCGACATCTATGACGTACATGAGTATATTTTTTCACTGAACGGTCACAGTTTTACCGACAGACAAGCTTTGTACCAAATAAAGAAATATAATTTCTTTACATATTTAATATTTATTATATCTAGACAGCTGTCACTTTCGACGCATTCGCATAGAGAACAAATAGGAACATATACCTTTCTCTCTCGCACAAATTTTGGACACACTTTTAATCTGTAGGAAACATAGGCTATTCACACTCCATATGTACGAGTATATGCTCCAAGCTATCTGCCTCATGCAACTATTGTTTAATTTTTTATTTTAAAGGTAATTGTGATTAGATATAATTGATTTTGCGTATTAACTAAAGCAAAAACTCTATGTCGTCTACCTCAGCAGCCTAAGTATCAGCCGAATACTGTACTTTGCTGATTCGTTCAAGGTTTATTTTTACTTGTCATGTAGAAATTGTCTTCAGTGTATGGTTTAAATTTGCTAGCTTACTACAAACTAATTCCAAGGCTCATTTTCTACTAGGGTTTTAATGTTTTAAATTTCCTTTCTATCTATTTGAAGTATTTCATCAGATTTTCAAAACCAGCGCACTAATAAAATAATTTACATCCCATTTTTGAATTATGTTCGAAACATTACTGCCGGCAATTGTTGTTACATTGTAACGGGCATTACCAATAAAACTCTTCAGAAGTTTTAGTAATTTACAATGCGATATATTTATACATTTACAAGAATATATAAAGTATAATGGCAAACCTTTTCGTGACTTTTATTACATTTATATTCTTCTTAAGAAGGGTGTTCCCGACCCGACTGGCTGCGATGCAATTATTTATGGCTATATCCGCGTCCCATGCATACGCGAGCACCATGTCGATGGGGTTATTAACGGCTTACCGATGACCTTTGACATGATGGGCATTCTGCGAACAATACCCAATGCAGTCACTGCCAAACCAGCCCAGATCAGTTGGGAATGTGCGCTAACATGACTGATTCAGTATTTTAAACCGATGATAAAAAAACAGGAAAATCTCCGATCCCAAACAATCTTGTTTTGTTGCAAGATCACATACCTATGTTGATTTAATCTGATGGCGATATACTGCGATGGCAGTTCTGGTATGTTCAGAACTCAGATATTCAGTTCAGTGGATCGCTTTTAATGCTAACCCTACGGTACACCACTGGGTGTTCTACAATTTATTAGACTTAAACCGAATCCCATTAAAGATAATCCTTATATACCATTTAAGGTGTGGAAGAAGATTAACTTCGTATGGAAAACTAATGGCAAAATTTATTATATTTTATCGTAAACTTTAACTCCTTTTTAGATTACTACAATCTTTTAGAGGTCCTCTGGGTGACCGAAGTAGTTAGGTCGACGTTCTAAAAGAAATATCTCACCAAATGATAAACAAATAGAACTAAGCAAACCTACAAAACACATAATTATTATTTTACAATAAATGTGATATTTAATCCAGCTGTAGAAGTTGCAAATTAGAGATGTACAACGTATCTTTAGAATCGTAAAACATTTTACTAAATATTTTATGTACAACTTAAATATTTTTGGATTAAGTGATAGTTAGTTTATTATTATTATTATTAGGTTTCAAAAGTATTTAAATACAAAATAGACCAAGCTCCGAGACGAGTTTCTTTGCAAAATATGCAGACCGTAAACTGTGTGTAAACGAAAGTCCTGTGGGAATCAGGTCTATTTTGTATTTATATAGTTTTGAAAACTATTTGTGCACATCTCTGGTTATAATCATAATTTATGTTTTAGCGCAATCCACATAATACAAAATAATAATAAATATATTCGAATTAAATAACAGAACAGGTCATATGACAGTAAACAAATAAATTGATATATTTGTAGGTTAGTGTAAACAATACTAACGTCAAAAATTCAAGTTTTCAAACAGAGAGGTCATTCGCAATGCTTGGGGGGCGTCCATAAATTACGTGAGATGTTTAAGGGGGGGAGGGGGTCGAGTTAAATCTCATCTAATCTTCCGTTGGAGAGAGGGGGGGTCTCGGCAAATATCACGCAATTTTTTTTCTGATTGAAACAAAAAAAAATTATACTATTTTGGTCCATTTAATCTAGATTGTACATGCTTAAGGCCTGTCTCAGTATGGGACCGTATTTAAGCGAATTTCTGCCGGACGTATACGGGCTACTACGCTTTACCTATCCGAACCATGTAAATGTAATGAGATCGCTCTGGAGCTCTCAGACTGCACGCTACAAAGCCGTCCGAATACGGGCGGCACTACCTCGCACAGTAGAACCGAATAAAGGCGAATTTTATCCAAGCGTTACCACTACTACAACGATACCCTATCCGAACCTTTGTAAATGCAAAAAGCCGCCTCAGACAGGAGGGGATACCTAAGATCGCTTGTTGTTACGGTGCAATACGAGTCAAATGAAATCTATCGGCGACATGGGTATGTTCTGCATGCAGTTTATGTTTGTATTTCAGTGAATCATGGACACGGATGCCGATATCAATACGATAGAACTAAATTTAAATTCACGTGGGTTTAACCCACATTTTGAAAAATCTCACGTGAGATTGGGGGATGGGGGAGGGGGTTGCATAAAATCTCACGACATCTCACCAGGGGGAGAGGGAGTGACAGAAAATTAAAAAAAACACCTCACGTAATTTATGGACGCCCCCTTGACAACTAATAGAACGAGATAGATTGCTTTTCCCGCATGGAAAAAATGTCTATTTATTAAGTGGTTTGTGGTTCTAATGCATCGATTTTTAGGTAATTTGTCGTTTTAATATTTATTAGATTTTTATAAATAACTAGCGATTCTCCCGTCGCAAAGCGACGTGTATATAATATTTGTGCTCAAATTAAAGTTATTTGGTAAATTGAACTTAATGCAAAATATTATTTTTGAGTTATTTTCGCTAAAATATTTGTTTTTTAAATTTATGTTCCTTTATTTTGTTCTAAAATTTTAATTTTTCCTAATTAAGCACTGTATTGAACAATGTCAAGTTTCCCGGACCCTAAATATGAATCATCACCTCGTGTCACGTCCCACATGAACGGGGTATCCTATGTTCGTCTCCTGATTCTAAGCTACTTCCCCACCAATTTTCAGCCAAATCGGTTCAGCCGTTCTTGAGTTATAAATAGTGTAACTAACACGACTTTCTTTTATATAGATATGGAACTAAACTTAGATAAAGTAGAAATGCCGACACATCTATTGTAGCTAAGCCCTGAACGAAATAATATTATATTGTTTTTAACTTGTAACTAAAAAAGCAAAGTTAGTAATAAACAATCTTACGAAACACCCTGTTATTATACTTGTAAAACAAATTCATTGGAACACGTATAACATGAAGCTATAACAGTTAATCCATTAGTAAATCACTTTGAAGCATATTGTTAAGGGGATTCAAAGATAAGAATTAGCATCAGTACCATTAGAGTTATAGCAATAAATAAATGAAAAAATGAAATAAAAATTGATATCAAAATTTACAACCTTAGTTCTACAGGATGGGTGGGCTAGAAGGGCGTGTGGTTACGAAGGGGAGAGGAGCTCATAGGTATACTAGCTGGTCGTGTAGAAATGTTGTTGATGACGTAAAGCAATTAAATCGTTAGAGTTAAGACAAACAACACCGAACATCTTGGAGCACGCAGCTTCAAGCATCTTGGTGATCTGACTGCAGTTGAGATCGCCGTCGCCGTCGCGGATCAAGTCGTAGCCAAGGACGGTCACTGAGCCTTGGATCTCCAAACTATGGAACTCTATGACCATTGCTTTTCGTTGCAATTACTCTTAATGACTCCCTTTTTGATGATGAAGAAGACATGTTCTTAATGCTGAATAAAACCTAATTTAAAAGTTCAGTTAAAAAATTATTTTTTTACAATTGGGTGCCGGTTTTCACAATGTCTGACAAGACATGACAATGAGGACGTTTGTGTGACGTATTTTGTTGATAACCCTTTTCGGGTAAATTTAAGTTGACTTATTTTTTAAAATACCTTTTTGAAATAGTCGTTCACATAATATTACAAAATAGTATAGTAGTCTTATGCTTGTTACAGATTGGTACGACATAAACATGCGACATGCTACATTTATATATTTTCATTCATAAGTTGACATTATTTAGACATGAGTGTACTAAATATATTGTATTTTTAACGTACAGACTAGTGCGACATAAATATGCGAAACTAATAAAACCCTTCTTATGCTATTTTAAAAAACACTTATGAAACAAAAATGTTTCAAAGAGATGTCGGAAAATCAAAGAAATTAGGGTTTTGAAGATGGTCTCAAACAAAAGAGTCGAATGCTTACTCAGTGTCCAGTATAATCTCATTGAGCACGGAGTTTGATAAGAGTAATCACGAGTTAGCAGAGATCTTGTTAAATAACTGAGTACTTCTCTTTTTGTAAAGCAGATTGAAGGAATTCGTTCGAAATATCAAAGCCTCTAACGTATTAAGTTGTATGTCGCACTAGTGTGGACGTGTTGTACAACTACTTACAACAAATGTTGGATGTCGCATGTTTAAGTCGCACGAATGTGTACGGTACATTAGACCTGGCAGGCAGAATACATTCTATTTAAGACTGAGTACGCAGCCCTGGATTATAATTAGTGCGAATAACCGAATGGAAAGTACCTATTAATGACATAATACAATTTTAATAAAATTACTGACATTAATTTTTAATAATAAGGTTGTGTCACTATAAAGGGTATTTGTAAAGAATAGTGGATTAGATAATTTCTCGTGAAATTGTATCGAGGTCCATATTAATCTTGTGTAAAATAATCAACAGTATGTTACAGAATCATAACAGATACAATAGCTACAACGGTCAGTAAACATTATTCGTATAAAAATTGGAATTGAGCAACCACTTTCGCTAATATTATGTGACTGGCCGTGTATAACACGGTTTAATAACTTACATTCAAAAACACCAGGTGGGGATTAAGGTGACCCCATTAGAATCTGTTCAGTGTACAATAGTGGACCGAATATGCAATACTAAGGGTCAGGGCCGGCTCAGCATACTGTGTCACATAATAAACTACACATCAATTATTGTATAAGCATAAATTAGGAAGTTCAAAGAATCTTCTTCAAAGCATTTCGCAGACTTATAGATTTGTTCCTTTGTCTTACGTGGGATAACTATAGAACAATCATCTTTGTAATTGTATCTTAATTGCGTCTAATATCATTTAAATGCGTGTAGCGCACGTTTCGTTAGTGACCTTAAGCAATCAATGGTATTAATTGTGATAAACAGGATGTGTAGTTTGAGCGGTGTACTCTTCAGTAGATGAAACATAGTTATTTGTTAATTAGACGAAGATCTCTAACGAACTGCCTAATATACAGTGAATTCCAACGGGATAAAGATGTATAAACAAACACGAAACATTATTATTCATGATAGAACAATATAATAATTTGCGGTGCGATCTATCTATAGCTTTTGCTAACTTGGATTGAATTATTTATTAGTGGATGGCTTGATCAATTCTTAAACAAAGGTTTTTATTTATTTAATTTTATATATTTTGTGTTTAAAGATAATAATGGATTTAAATTTATTCTATAAGATCACATTTTACATGTATCAATTCATAATAATTGTTGCATCATCATTTATTTTATTTATTCGTTATTACGTGATACTGATACAACAAATGTGACCACCTACAACACCAGTTTAAAATGATTAAACAACTGGTAAATGATATTTAATATTATTATATATGTAAATAGATCTTGTTCGGACCCTACCCAGAACACAGATCGGCCGACCCCCACAATAAAACCGGACTCAACGCACAGCTTCACCGCGCCGGACCTGTTAACACTAATACTCGGATAAAACCATATTGTAACAACGCGTATAAAAAATTGAATATTGTTTTATGGTTTATTAGCAATAGTGTTATAAATAATGTCCATATGTAATGTGAAATAGATAATTAGATCAAATAGATAGTTGCATTATTTTATTCTTGTAACAAATATACAATTAAAAGACGTAATTAAATGTTGATAGTCATAAATTGTTTGGTTATGTATTGTACATCTGTCAAATAGAAACTGACAGAAGCACTTAAAGGAAGTGATGGGGCGGATGGCGATTGGAGCGGTGCTAATATGAGAACTTTTTTTTATTTAGCTTTCGCACAAATTCTATTGTATCTAAACCGTTTTTGGAGTCTATGTTCGAGCCGGAGCCTTCTTTAAATGTCACATTAGGTCTATTTTAATTACATATGCTTGCTAAACACTGTTACGTGTAGTTAACGTTTATCTAACATAACAAAAGTTACCTGTTACGTAAACAATGTTAGTTAATATACCTTTATATAATGCTTTACATTTTCTGCTTAGGAAATGTATCTATAGTAAACCATAATTACTGCTCTTATTTATATAATATTTTTGGAGATTTTCTTTGACATCAGTGTTTTTCCAGCCGTTTGAAATATTTTTCATAAATATCACTATTATAAGATACTTCATAATAAACTCGTACATTAGATCTCATAATCATAATCTGATCAATCTGCATGGATTATCGATGATTAGCTTGGCATACAAAGTTTGATTGCGGCCGATTTCTCTCACGATTAAACTGTCTGTATGTAATATATATGCACAATCTTAACCTTAGGCACTTAGAAATTATCATCACGTAAATTGCGCAAAGATAAATCAAATTAAAAAGGTAACAGTTACATTATTGTTTACTATTTTAATCAATCTGCAGGAAAATCAACTTCTTTGGACTTATATTCAATAACTAATATTTGCTTTTTAATTGGATGTATCATAGATACTATTTATCTTGCATAGCAATGTTCAAGGCAACTTGTCACAAGCTAATTAATGTGTTAATATTTTCTACCTGGGGTTTATTAATATAATCTGGGTTTTTTTATGCCTATATTCAAAATGTTGAGAAAGCTATAGCTGTGAACGTGTATAAATGTTACCAATTTCAAATAAGCGTTATTGCTTCCTTATTATTAAAACAATCTTCAAGAAAGAGGTTAAAGAGTATCATTAATTTGACTAAATCTGATATTAACGTACCAATACAAAGATTGAGAGCCATTAACTAATAAATAATTTCACAGTAATTATATTATTTCTCATATCGTGAAGTAAGCAGTTTGATAAAATCATTTTCGACAATTTACTCCACCAGTAGAGCGTACAATACCAGTGTGTTGTAAGAGCAACCATATTGATCAAATGTTTTGTTGAATGAGCAATTTCTGCAGCTTGTTGTCTTAAGACTTAGACGGTGTTGTAACTGCACCACGTTACATGTAATAAAACAATGCTTGGTGACGGAAAGTTAACCTGTTGATATTAAGAAAACCGTTTTTATATATAAGAAACAAATCAACCTGGTATTAATCTTATTCCCGTTTAATTATAGACTCATAATGTTACCGAGTGACCTTGGTGAGAGTAGTATGCAATATGCAAATCTGCTCTACCTTTTGTACAGATACAGTGCAACGTTTACTTTATCTTGAATTATTTCTTGTTAGCTATTGAGTTCCCCAGGTCTTGCGTTATTGGTCCACGTGGCCTGGATACTTTAAAGAGCATGTTGACATTCCAGGGGCAATTTCATCAAATTGGAGAAAAGAGTCTGAGGTTTCTTTTTTCAAACATTTCCCTTTTTTAATTATAGTATATTAAATAGAAGCGAGAATCGCATCAAATTTTAATTAAAATATATTATGATATCTTTAATTTTTGAAATAGTTAAGAAATCTTTTTTAACTAGAGAAAGTGAAATAGAAATTACTGCAGTAAGATATCAATTATTTGCTGCGATCTCTTCAGAAATAAAGTTGCTAGTCTCCAAGTGGAAATTTCTATGTGAGAATCAGGGAACCATCATTTAGTGTAAAATCTTTAGACACTGAAAGAAGCGCTTTTAGCGACACCCTTTAATCTTCTAACCCAATCATTCCCTCCTTATGTTGAGTCGTCAAGGAATGTTACTTTATGGAAGATACATATATAAATGGTGTCACTAAAAGTAGTTCTGCACCCTCTTAAAAGTGCACCCTCTTCTCTCTCATTCCCTTGTTATGTTTAGTCGCCGACTAATTTTTGTTCATAGAAGACCCATGCAGATACATCTATATATGATGTCGCTAAACGCGGTTATTTCAGAGTCGAAAGATTTTACGCTAAGTGATAGTCTCCTAGTGAGAGGAAGAAAATGAACCTTGGAATTAGATTGTAACAAGCTTGAAACTTACACTGCAAGACAATTTGATAATAACGTGGGTTGATAATGTACTTTTATAAACGAAAAATCTTCCAGTATTCCACGAATTACGGCTACGATTTCCTTTTTAATTATCCTATCATTTTCATGTTTAGAAATGATTTGCGTCGTTCTGGATCCAACCTTTTAGTATCGAATTTGACAATGATTCCATAAAGCGACAGTCACTTTTTATGTAGCTAAGGCCATCAGCGATATGTTAAGCAGCAAAAATAGGCCGATTTATTAACGAACTGCCGAGTCATGTATTGCTATACACACACTTTTAATATCGCGCTATTAACACTTACTTAATTAAAGTCGTGTAGAAATTCACACAGTACACTTAGTTCAACAACCGCATAAAAAGAGTCGTGTATCGCTAAATGATTTTGAGGAGAAATAAATCAAATTATAATTAAATATATCATACGTAATCCTTGAATGTGACGTCAATAAATGAATATTTATAATCAATAATCAAGTAATAATTGACCGGCGGACGACGATAATGAAAACACATATCTCATGGCACGCTTCCGTGGATATCTGGATTACCAGAGAGTAAACAACTTCGCTCGTATGTCGAGGGGACAAATGCTAACCAGTTGCTGGAGCTAATTTGTTGTAAGATTGTTAATTAAGAAACACAACTAAATAATGTGTAAAGTATACAACCCACTAAGATAGAATCTTAGCAGTTTAGAGTAGAGAGACTTTTATATGAACGGTAAACTAGTAAAACCTTGCGCTACGTTATATTTACATAGCAAATACGTTTTAAAGGACTGTAACGGAACGAAACTACTAAATATTGTAATATTAGTAAACTTTTTAATTATGTTGAACTTAATTTAATTTCTTTCCCAATAACAATAGCATTGTGGTAGTATATTTGTGAATACTACATTCTATTAAAATTCTAAAGTTCTAAAATTCTAAAATTCTAAATTAAAAAGTGGGTTCAATTAATGCTTATAGTATGAATACTAGAGTTTCGCAGGCGATGACTTTGAATTTTCTTTTTTTAATAATTTACTTCTACAATCCAAAATATGAACTTTCTCCAAAGTTTCCTACCGAGCCTCAGATTTTCAACGCCCCCTTTTTCAATTTTTGAATTTTTAATTTTTGAAAAATGTCAGCATTTAACACCGTAATACACATGCAAAATTCCAGCCTTCTATCTCTTTTGAATTAAAGGCAATACAGAAAAAGTGATTTTGTTTTTCCAAAATTACGGGTGTCCAGGGAATTCAGGAAAAATTGGAGAGCGCGAAAACTATTAAAAAATTTTCTCTAGAAAATAACAAATTTTTAAAAACATCACTGATGGCATTTTCATTCTACCATACTAATCTCAGTAACAAACAAACATATAAACATACAGTTGGAACATTATAATATAGGATATACATATCGCTAAGTTATATTATACAGTGTACATTTAATTCAAAATAAAACAACAATATAAAATAGGCTATTGTTTGCAAATCGTCGTTATTTTTAAGGTTCGTCTAGACCACTACATCTATTTTCCATAGCTGTAACCTTGTATTTCACTATTTTAAAAGATGTTTTATTGTTAATAAAATGAATCAAGAAGGACGAAAAAAGGACCTTGGTCCTAAGAAGCCCGTGAAGTATTAATAAAAAAAAAAAGATGTTTTATAGTTTTGTAACTGCCGAAACAATTCTTCACACTCAACTGCAGTATGAGGATGGATATAGATTGAGGATGGATATATAACAGGGAACATCTTTCTATTTATTGTCCAAACTAACGAAAGCTTTCTTGTTACAAAATATTGAAAAGTATTGATAAATTTAATGCACCTAAAACATCAAATAATTTAGCAAGTGTTAAGCTACACTACAAGATAATTTCTATAGGAAAAATGAAAAATGAACCTTGAAAGAGGTGCTTGTGGTAAGTTAGCACTGCTGTTAATCTACACTACAAGACAATTTCGATATGAAATAAAGAAAATGAACCTTGAAATTAGCTTGTGGCAAGTTAACAGATGTTAAACTGCACTGCAAGACAATTTTCTACCTGGGATATAACTTTTATGATAATGGGAACTTTTACAATACATTTGTATACCTATTACAGTTGAAATTGTTCATTAAATCTGCACAATCAGTTATTGTCGGATAATGTTTGCGCTGATTGCTATTAGCCGCTTCGCTTAGTTCCAGTAGTCCTTATTTGCACGTTATCCGTATGTCCGATGTCCGCACTGGAGAACTGGACATTTTACTGGACAGTACAATACAAAAGACCATGACGATTGAATCCGGTAGGCCTTGAACCTCCGGGCTACACGCTGCGGGGCATTAATTGTTGTATTTTGTATTGTTTAACTCGCTTTACCATACTCGCTGTATTTGTGATTGGATTATATTACCTGTTAAACATATGGCTCATGCCTTGTTCCTGCAACAACAATGCCCAATTGAAAAAGTGGTAATTACAATTAAATTCTTGACATTGTGGAAGTAAAATAACTAATACTGAGTTTCTTTGGTTCAAGTTTTTTTTAAATTCCGAAAGAAATTCATTTTAAATGGTAAAATAATTGTTAATTAGATCTTGAAAAAAAAAATCTTTTTTTTATATACGACCTATACTCTTGAAATGTATTTACAGATTTCTTAATTGTGAGATGGCGTTGGTCTAATTTATTTGTTATATATAGATACACTAGCTGTCCCGGCCACGCGTTGCTGTGTCTAACGTTTTTGTCATATTACATTACATAGCGCCATCTATTGAATATTTACTCAATCTAGTCAACAGAATATTTACTCAATCTAGTCGCCAGATGTCAACAGATAATTAATAGACAAATAATTTGCAATAAGATAATATTGCAATCATAAATTGAGATGTAAGCTATCCTATCTTTCAAGTTGGATCAAACTGCACACGGTGTACAAATTTGATTAAAATCGGTTAAGTAGTTTAGGAGTCCATCGCGGACACACAACGTGACACGTAATTTATATATATTAAGAAGAAGATTATTTACAATATTACTTTACATTAACAATAGTTATTCTATTTTAAAGTCAACCACATACATACAAGTAGAAATTTACTCCTTACAATGTGTGCAAATTCTAATTTAATGTAAATGCAACACATGAAAACACAAATTGTATACAGAATGATATTCCATAATAGCAATAAATACGCGTATATATAAAGCCAATGTTTATTGCAACAGTAGAAATAAAATATGTAAAATACGGTTTTCTATATTATAGAAAACATCTAAGTACACAATGCAACGCAATCGCATTATCAGGGGCTGTCAACCTGTTCTAATAAAACTGCTGTGGTCTATAAATAACGTAGCTTGGTTAGGGGAGGGAAGGGTTCGGTAGAAAGCTACGCAGAGCTACGTAAAACGTTCATAGTGAAAGCTATGGCATGTCACAAGAGAAGAGCGGTTCTAAAAATCCCAAATATTGTAATTTTTGTCATAACCACTTCGGGCTTAGTTGCATTAGATTACGGCATAAGCGAAAGAAGTGGAATAGGAGGGGTCTGAAACATTGTGACATCACATGTAACATAAAATATGCAAGACATTTTAGGAAATGTACATTTTTAATCAAACTTATGTGTTGCTTCTGAAATCAAAGACTTTTATTTAAGTAATTTACGTGCACATTATAATAATTAAACTGTTTAACTTAAATCATACTGTCTTTCCTGAAATCAAAGAAACGACATTTAAAGTTTATTATTTAAATTGTTAATTGCTGTTTATCTAATTTTATTATAACCTAACATTAGCACAGTGGTAACATTGGCACACACTACAATGAAAGTAGCTAGATCTAATATATACCACTCATCTAACCAGAATGCAGTTGTAATATATCTAGTCAGTAAAGAAATATAATTTCTTTACAAATATTATATGAGGCGTCTAGAAGCAAAGGGATGTAAGTAACAAATTTTGAAAATTTTACCAGCGCAAACCGTAGTAGATGTACACACTTGGACAAATTTCACTATAAAGAGTGAATTCTTAAACCTACTGAACGTTCTGAAGAATTTTACTTTTGTCACTTACATTCCTTTGCATCTATACGCCTCATATATGTTTTTGAAAAAAATATAGTTAAAATATAGGAGTTTTATTAAGTAACAAGTAATTAACACTAAAACATTAATAAAAAATTTATAAATAACATTTGTGACATCATACCTAGTAGGAGGGGGGTGGAGCTAGATAATTGCAAAAAATTTATGGATTAGTTTTTTTCTTAGACTTTTCTATAATATCTTAAAATGATTTTGTAAATGTAATTTGTTATAAATTTTTTATGTTCTGATGCGTCTACTGTTTTTGTAGAGTTGATAAATGTTCTTCACTCCTGTTTATAACAAACTCGAACAATCTTTACATAATATTATCTGCAATGACAATGGCAATGTCAAGGAGATATACCGTACACACAACTTAAAGCTTCAAGCAGGATAATTGAGGCCTGAGATTCTCGTTTAAGTTATGAGTATGATTATAGTCATGATGTAGTTAATTTAACAATTATGTATTATAATTAAATATTCGTGTTCTGCATGGTAATAAGTGTGTGGTACGGCCGGCTGCCATACTTGCCAGCGGCAGGCAGGCGGCAGGCGGACACCGTCGTCGTCTTACGACCATCGTCGTACGTTGTCGTGTCCGCCAGGAAGTGCTCTAACAAGACATTGATAAGCGTGTAATTATACGTTGAGTATACTTTACATGTTTCAAATATATTTTTTTAATGTCATAAACTATATCAGTGATAGGATTTAATTAATTCAACATATTATTTACCCTGTTTGGTACATTTTGTAGCAAATACCCATGTCAGACATTTCTAGGTCGTCTGTCTTATGCTGCGTTTCATAATTACATGCGTTAAGATATATAAAATTTATGTTAGTTTACAAAATATTTAAGGTGGAACATTACTTCATGGTTATACAGATAGATGTAGATGGCGATAGTGTACCAAAATGACAATCGAATAATTATGCCCGAAACAAATACAATGTTTCAGTGTATATACCAACAAAAATATGGTGAACCTTATCAGATGCACCTTTTAATTTTTATTAATACTATTTTTATATGTTTATGAATTAACATTCACAAACTGGTTTATAAGAGTGCATACAGAAATTGGGTCGAAACCCGCTTGCATAATTTCAATGCAGTTATTTTTGATCAGGAAGTTTTTATTGTAAACAGTTAATATTATTTGTAGTAGAAGAAATCAAGTTGTCACTTTATCTACTTTTATTAGACAACTAAGGTACTTTTTTATTGCACAGTTAGATAATTTATAGCATTGGTTTGTTAAACGTTACTTTGACGCATTGTAACTGTCAATCAAATGATAATAATGCGATCGATCTAGAACTTGTTGCAAGCTTACTATCATTTGTAATTTAAAACCATTATCATACATTTTAAAATTCACAAAACCAGGTCTGTGAATTCAGTAAAAAAAACATTCGATTCCTACTCTGACCAAATTCAATACTAAGTCATTTTGGGGTGTGTCTAATATAAAAAGGAAATATATATAAAATATACCCGCTAAACACGGTCTTGTTATTTAAGGTTTATCTAATACAAAAAATGTAGTTGGTTATGAAAACGATTTTACTACTAATATGCAATGTTTTGTGACTTATTTTTAGTGCTTTTTGAGAAGTAAAGCTATCCTTTTGCGCATTACCATACTCACAAAACTTCTTAAGGAGATCACGTAAACAATTTTATGTTCTTTACAATGCATTTTGACCTATTTATTCGTATTTTATTTATTCGTATTTTAAACACTTAAAATAAAACTAATTTTAGATTATTAGAGTGTTCCTAGGTTGTGCATAAGAAAAGATATTATATAAAAGTAATGTAAGATTCATATTTTATGTTTAGTAGGTTGAGTTGAAAATAAAATTGTAATTAATTTTACCTTTACTAAAAACCATTACATATTAAGATTCCGTTTTATACAATGCGAATTTGTAAATTTTATTTATCTTCAGATTTCATTTTCTCCAGTCTAAATATATTTCAGCTTTCGTTAAAGTTCTAGTATAAATCTGCGACTGATAATACATACAATTATCCATTTTTCTCGATTCAGTAGTGTACACGTTATTTTGGGCCTTGAACAATATCATAATTCTAGAAATGTATATTACATGTACTGATAAGATTAACTATTAGGATCTCAAATGCGATTTCTTTAAATAATCGCAATGTTACTGAACATATTAATAATTAGAACAGTCTTTTAAAGAACCAGGATTAATTATTTTTTAATTTATAATATTTAAATATTTTCTTAACGTACTAGAAAGTTCATAATTATATATTTGAGTTTCGGTAAGAAACTTTATAAATATGCAATGCAGTTTTATAGATAATTTCAATTATGGATCACAACCAATTAAAATTGAATGCACTTGTGTCCTCATTTTTTAGTGGTCGATTTTTCAATTGTTGATTGAAATTGATGTTAATAAATGTATATTGGCGTGTCTATTTTATTAAATATTTAAATGTTGACGGAGATATAGTAATTAAAAGTTTGAATTGTAGTTTTTGCGCTAGAAATGGTCGGCCATATTTGTATGACGTGAAATACATTTTAACGTCAGTTATTTGTTGAGTAGGTCAGTGCTGTGGTAATGTTCTGTAGCTGTTGGTAGTCAAATAATCAAGTCAAATCAAAGAATAATAAGTTTTTATTTTATTTAGCCCTGCTAAGGCAGACATAATATTTAAATTTTATTGTTCCTTGAAATAACTGAAAATAATATTTGATATTTTGATATATAAATACATATAGCAGAGATTTATTGTAGGTTGGTAACCTTACACAAGGATTGTGATGTCACATGCACTTGGAATGTGTACAACGTTGAATCCCTTTAATAATTAAAGAGAAAAAATGACTTTTTGAATTGTTAATATCTCCTAACATATAAGGAGTTATTAAAAAATAATTGAACATTTCTGGTCAACACACTTTTATAGAAATTAAGAAATAGGACACAAGCCCATTCGTCCAGTACACTCTCAAAAACATATTTGCAGAATTAAAAATAGCAATAAGCTTTATTTTATAATTCTACTTTTAAATGAAAACCAATATATATTGGTATTAGCTTCTCTATATCTTTTCAAAGGAAAATCATTGCAAGTTTCTGTTTTATATATAGTCATAAAATGATATATTTTTCTGTTTAGTAATATAATTATAAAGTTTATTATTTTGCGAGCGTTAGGACGTTGACGCCATGCTATTAATGTAATAACAACTTGTTACATATCCGGTCAGCTACACCTTTGATTATTTATTAATTCAATAAAATTACTCTCTCTCTCTCTCTGCACTTTCTTATAACTCATTTCCGATTTGCACAACACTTATGCTTATTTACATTTACATTTGACACATACCTTATAAATAACATGATATTACGCAGCTACTTCATATCTATAAACTTAATCATTACAAAAAGACGTATTCCCAAGTGCATTCTTTCTTTTGTTGTTGTTATTTATAAACGCACGCCTACGCCCGCACAAGAGTGTTGAAATCAATTTACGAATACCGTATGTCCACTTAATTAGTACAATAAATAAATACGTTGTGTAATATAAAACTTTTCTTTACTTTCAGATTTGTTTCGCTATGACAGCAGATCTGATTGCTCCAAGCCATGGTCATCCGCCAATCCGGAGACGTCATACTGATATAATAGCAGGGCAGGATTTCCTCTCCGTCTTCATGTCAGCTAGTGGTCAGATGAATACGAAAACAACAACCGAACTAATAATCACAACTCCCAATGAATCACCTCTGAAACCCGTGAGCAGAGACTCCAGAAGTAGTCTCTTCCACGAAGAAAGTCGTATCGAGAACATCAACATGGATATACCCGGCACGAAGAGTAAAACTCCGTACTTACCATTGGAAACAATGTTTTCTAATGTAAAAGACAGCGATGAAGATGATGTCATCGATGAAATGTTGGGAATATCAAACTCTGACAGTTTTGGGCTAAAAACTGAATCTAAGAAAAATATGACTAGTATTATTCAATCAAAATTGAAAGAATTTTATACAGAACATCAAAACTTGAATGAAAACAATAGGAGATACGATTCTATATTTAACAACCCGTTAGACAGTGAAGCACAGGTTATAGCTGTGAGAGTGTCATCATCCGTTGGAATATCGCAGATAAATAAATCACCTGCTAATTCCAAGACAACAACGACTACAGAGACCATTTCACAACCGAACGAACAAAATGCGGTTCTCGCTAGTGAGGCTCCGATCATTAACGCACAGTCCAATAAGAGTGAGTTTACAATAGAAGAAAGAGAACCTGCAACAAAAGATAAGGATTACATAAGGGGTTCAGCAACAAATCGCCACAGCGTCGTAGCGCCAGGACCTTTGTTCGGGGCAAACGAAGCGTATCTGCAACAACAACGATCTCGCCATCAAAGACGACAAGAACCGATGCATCCATATCATCAAACAATAATTTATCACAACAGCCAGAAGGATGGAAACCAACCTCGCTCCATATCGTATAGTTCAATGGGCCAATCGGTGCATCCAGCTAAGCCTATGGAAGGATTAAATACGCAACCTGGTAAAGAAACGGATAATATTAGTAAAGGAGAGAAACATTACAGTCAGCCAGCTCAAGTATATAGCGAGCCCGCGAAGGTATACGGCGAACCAGAGAAAGTGTATGGAGAACCAGCGAAGGTGTATTCCGAACCCGCTAAGAACTATGGTGAACCAGCCAAGATTTATAGTGAACCTGCAAAAATATATAGTGAACCTGCCAAGGTATATTCCGAGCCTGAGAAAGTTTACAGTGAGCCAGCTAAGATATACAGCGAACCTGCTAAGATATACAGCGAGCCTGCTAAAGTGTATTCCGAGCCAGCTAAGATATACAGCGAGCCTGCTAAAGTGTACTCACAACCAGAGAGGGTGTATCACCCCCCGCAGCAAAAAGTGTACGGTGACACTGAACATCCTTACGCTTCCAAGATGGGAAACATGTATCCACGAAAAGAATACGTGAATGCAGCCGTAGAACGCTATATGCATCAGAACGTCAGACCTGAGGATGCGCATCTTTTTGGGGATATTAGCAAGCCATCCTATGACCAATTAAATGCCCCCAAAGAGGAGGGTTCCTACGTCCCTAGAAACCAGGAACGAAACTGGGCAAAGCCCGAACGTGTTTACGGCAAACCGGAAGTTCCTCATGTTTCAGTAACGGATCCAACGACGGGTCCACGGCCCCAAGTCTACGAGACAACTCCTGAACAGAACTATGAAGTAGATGAAGCAGTTAGCGTAATGACGAATGGTCGGGCTCATGGAGTGCAGCCTTCTCCCGATAAAAACGAAGATGACAGTCAGAAAACTGGCTACGTTGTTGAAGGAAAGAACTTTAGGAAATACAGAGTCGAGGAAAGGACATCTGATGGATTTATTGTGGGAGAATACGGTGTCGTTAGTCATGATGATGGTAGTCTTCGTGGTGTACGATATACTGCAGATGGAACCATTAACCCCAGGTTGATTTATGATGCTCTCATGAAGTTCTTAGCGCTTTAAATGAAATGTTACGTCACTTTTAACATTAAACATGAAACTGCCATTAGTATGACTGTATTTAAATATAAATTATTCATTTCTTAAAAAGAAAAACAATGTATTTTAAGTAAAAATTTGTTTGTTTTAGTTCCTCCATTATTATATTTTATTTTACTTTAAATTATTGCTCGACTTTGACTACTTGTGATAATAGACGTAACTATAATAGTCTATTTTATTATCAATGTGGACTATTTCATTAATTTTTGTTATGTTAATTAGTTTATGATAATAACTAGATAAACGATAGAGATATTGCAGAGCGGCTTAATCTGCTCATCTTAGATAATTAATAAATAATTAAAAGCAAATGTATTGTTTGTTAACTTTGAACGTCGTGAAGGTAATACGTCTTAATGCTACAACTTATATCAACAAAGCAGCCTCAAACTTTCCCAGTCAACACTGTAGCATTTACGTAAACTTTATATTAAATGTAAATGCTATGGAAATGTAATTAGCGGATTATGTATAAAACACTAGAACTAGAAACTTAGTAAATGTCAGGAAGTTATTAATTTTTGACTATGTACTAGCAATATTCATAACCAATCTAGTCACCTGACAAAACCTTGCATGTGTAGAGAAATGCAGGTAAAATTGAAAGTTGAAAATAATTGAAATAAGCAAATCATGAATAATAACCTTGTAAATATGATTTACTTTACTGCATAATCTTTCCTGGTTGGACTTATAATTTATGAAGTAAATCAAAATTAAATCCATCTTTTCTTGAAACTAAACGCTATAGTCAAACTTCATTGATAAATACTTGCAAAATGTTGACGTCTTTGATCAACCTAACCTAACATATTTTTATACAAGAAGCTGCTAACTACGTATTTAACAAAAACATGGCTGCCAAAAACATAACCTAAAAACACGTATACCAACTAAAAAGTTAAGTAAATATAGAGATTACATTATCTTCATTTAAAGATTATGAAGAATTGGACATGTTGCTGCGAAGATGTACAAGGGTAATTTACACTTTGAAATGCATATAAATTTTTGTATTTTTATAAATTAACTTTTGTTGTCCATCTTCTTATTGCAACAGCAATGGTATGTTAACACTATTAATTGTTAACGTAGTGTTTTATTCTATATATTATGGCAAAATAAACCTTATGTATATCTGTCATAAGGTTCATGTACTATGACAGGTATACAAAATTTTTATTATTTGTTAATATTCGTTTCACCAAACAATAGAGAAGAAAATCTAAGAATTTCCATATTAACATTTGTTTAACCTTTATAACTTAAGGACTCAAGTTTTAGCGTTACAGTTTATTACTATATTTATAACAATTTATAGTTTTATAAAGAAATAAAAACAATACACCAAATTATGTCGTTTTATTTTTTAATTTAAAGCTTTTTACTTTTTGTAGAGAAATAATGTTCTATTCTCACTCACTGAGTTTTAGTTTTAATTTAGCTTGGGAAATATAAAGAAATAAAAATAATTATATTAGATATCATAACTTATATTAAGGTGCAACGATACTTGGCCATTTTTTCTAGCGAAATATAGATGGCGATATTATACAGCAGGTTAAATATTATCAAAAAAAACATGTTTTTGTGTTTAAATCGTTTTATGTAAGTAACTATAAACGCGAATCAAAATCTAAAGCTGCAAACAAATGAATAACGTGTCTGCATTTTAAGCTTTCTTCCACTGAATTGAGTTGGAACCGCAAAAATAACTTTTGAAAATGAATATTGCTATATTTTCTAGTTAAATTCCAATTTTTATATGATTGGTAACATTTCTAAGGGTTTGTCATAAATTTTATAGAGAACCATAATAAGGTTCTCAAACTTACGCTTAAGACTTAAAAATATATATAGTATAAAAATTGGAATTTAACTAAAAAATATAGCAATATTCATTTTCAAAAGTTATTTTTGCGGTTCCAACTCATTAAAAGTCAGTGGAAAAAAGCTTAAAATGTAGATACGTTATTCGTCTAACTAATTGCAGCTTTAGAGTTTGATTAGCGTTTATAGTTACTCACATAAAACGACTTAAACATAAAAAAAAACATGCTATTTTTGATAATATTTAACCTGCTTGTATAGTATCGCCATCTATATTTCGCGAGAAAAAATGGCCAAGTATCGTTTCACTTTAAATGAAGTATGTTACTGACGCACGACGCATGATTTCGCAAGTTAAAACTTACAGTTAAGGTTAAAACGTAAAGTTAAAACTAAAAACAGTGAGTGGGAATGGTACTTGAGATTGTGGACTACATCAAATTGACCTTGAAATTGGAGTGAAATAGAAATATGTTAATTACGGTTAATTTAGAATAAATCCGATATCAACTATGATCAACAAATTTAAGTTTTTGTAAATCTGAATTTATAAGCATTTTATTTTAAACAAAATATTTTTAGTACTCCAAATCATTTCACCATATAACAATTTACTACGTCTTAAGATATATTCATTTAGCGCTGACTTTTTTATTTGATAATAATTAATGATAACATACGAGTAAGAAATAAAACAGAAGTCTGCATTCCAGGAAGCTTTTTGTTAATCTCGGTCATCTCATTATAAATATTTCTAAAGCAAGGTCGACTTCTACTTAACAGCGGAAAAGGAAACTTTATTCTCTCATGTCTTATTCATGAATAATAAATAATCTTAAAATGAAATAAAACCATCTGTAAAATAACTGCAAAAATAAAAAAAACCAGTGCATTAAGGAGGTACAGGACGTTAACGTAAATGATGAAAACGTTGTGAAATTTGGAGGGTCGATACAAATAGTTAAAATACATGCTGTCTCAAAATTTTAAAGACCTAGGGTTCATAGTTTTCTTCTTATACATGATTAAAAATAGTCATTTTCTATACAAATCATAATTTTTAGCTCAATTTCACCACATAATATAACTTTTAACTATATAAAAATGGTGACACGGCTTTCAAAAACTAGGTGTATATAAAATAATCTTTTCTGTAACTATTGCAAAAAGAAAATTATCAAAAGGATACCTATATACGAAAATATTTAAATAAAACCTTTAAGAAACAGTAAATGTAGGTTATAAGCCGGCAACGTTGCAAATGCCAATTTGAGCAGGAAATTCAAAATCGGAATAAATGTTATATAAAATATAACAATTTATTAGTCAAAGAACCAAATCTCGCATGTGTCAACACACGTAAATTTGCAGCGTTGCAAAATTTATTATTCCTTTTTCAAAATATTTAATTTGTATTTAAATTGAATTAATATAAATTTGATATTAATTATAGGTAGTTTTTAATTTATTAAACTATTATATGCATAAAAAATCATTTTAACAAGCAAGATGCAGTTTAATAGGGAATTGAAAAATTCATTTTCAAAGGTACAGTCCCAATATTTGCTCGTCCCTCATGTACTTCGTATTTTGCATTTCGTATTACCGAGAGATAAACTTTTTGCAATGACGGTACGTCCTGTACCTCCTTAATCGTCAGGTCCTTAAGAAACCTTGAACGGAAACCCACAATGATTCCCTAATGTAATGCTGCAACAATGTGACCTTTAGCTAATGTCAAATAGAACCTGAAATCATTTTCTTCTAATAATAACATTTGCAGAATTGTAGTTGTTGGATATATTATTAATCACTGAAATGGCGGACAGTTTGTGGCTTCTGTGTCAATATTTACTACACAATGGTTAATAATTAATGCAGAATGTGCTTTTGCGAATGAGAATACGTAAGATGGTGATGCAAAGAAACTATAACACCTTAACCACCTGCTATGTGACATGACGCAAACGCAATGTACGACATTTCCATTAATACATTTTTTATAAATTTTCTTATTTGTATTACGTAATAAATAGATCTATAAATATATATATAAATATATTTCAAAGATTTGCATTTCTTATATCGGCTACAGATTATGCGTGTTACAATAATACCCAAAGCGTGTAATACTGTCGAAAATAACTTGAAAAAATTTGACAAATTGAAATTGATATTTTCCTCTTATTTTAAGATACAATATTAGAAACACACTTAAGCAGTTTTTATGAAGGTCCATGGTCAAAAAATAAAATGAGAAGTATAAATCATAAGGAAACTAAATATTCTAACACATTAATAAGTAGAAATATAAATCACTTTTTGCAGCATCGATATGGAAATATGTATAAGTACACAAAAAATTAATATAAAATAGAGCCTTGTTTACATAATGATAAGATTACTAAAAAAGCAAAGGTAAAGACATTAGTCAAATTAAACAAACAGTTGAAAAAAATCTAATTCCCACGGTAATATATATAAGGTGTTCCAAAAAACATGGAGAATAACTCATTATGAATTTTTCATTATTGTTATTTTTAATACCAAACATCAACTTGATATACGTTCGGGTTTGATCTCGGAACCAGCGCTACATTTTCTGGGTTTAATTATTATCAAAGTTTAATTGATTATGTGATCACAAAATGATAGAACTTAGCATAGAAAATAAAAAACCTTTTTAACATGTAGTTGTGAAGTAAGAAAGCAACACCTACCGATGTCTTGCAAAATATACGAAAACATCATAAAGTTGTAAAAGGGCAATGATCGTCAAAGGAAAGAAATTCTAACACACGTATTATCCTGTAGCAATCTAGTTTTGCATAATGTTACAAACTTTTTAGTGTTTTAAGCTTACTAATTATAGCTGACGCAAAGTTAAATGTACACTTAGGAAAGCTAACACCAAAAAGATCTTCTTAAGATTTCAATATGTTTATAAAATACTTTTAAGGTACTAAATATCACATTTCTAAACACCCTGTGTTCAATCTTTAAAGTAATCAATTGATTTATATATTCCATAATTGGATTTAAAACTTGCACCAGTTTTTCTTGCTGTTCGATGTAAATTCAAGGTTTCTTATTCATTTAACAAGTACAAATACAAAAAATAAATTAGGTGTGAAAATTAATAATGTCATATTATTATATTTATTAATTAGTCATATTAGTATTTAAATATATACAGTAGTTAAAAATCTCAACGATTTAGAGTAATATTTTCATGTTTTTTAATCTTGTTAACTTTAATCATTCGTCTAATTACTGTCAATTAATTTTTAAAATAATATTGAACGGATATGTCAGAATCTAAATTAAAAAATTATGATTTATAAGCATTGTCAAGAATTATTGTATGAAATAATTTCCTTGTATGTAATAACTAAATATAATACAAGACCATTACATTGCTTGTGTTAGAATACTGATAGAAGAGTTACTTGTTGTTTATTTATTATTTATAATTTAACAACACTGCAAATCTTATAGTTAATTTACAACTAGAAACTATAATTAAAATCATATATTTTTAACTTTGAAAACTTGTAATGCAATAAAATTTAATTTATTACTTATGGATTTGACTTATATTATTTATTTCAACAATATTGGGACCTTCGTAACCCCTGACTCAAATGTTTAAATTTATTGTTGATTGGTTTTTAATATACATACATATATATGTATCTGAACATATATATATATGTGAGAATTGACGTCCGAACAAAATATGTGGTGAAAAACTCCGAGAGAGTAAAGTTTGAAAATAATAAATGTTTGATGGTAAGAAGTCCAAAGTCAAAATTCTAAATTTTGGAACTGAAATGAAAGTTTGATCGAATTGCTTTAAAAGTTCTAATGAAAAATTATTGATATAAAGAAAAATTTTCAAAAGAAGTTTTCAAAATTTCCTATTTCGTAGAGAAAAAAATTCTAAGACTTTTGGCGTCCTCGGATTTTGCCTTGAATTTCCTGGAAATCTGGAAATTTTGGAAACACTAAAATATTTTTTTTCTTTTTGCTCTATAACTTTTACTTCATAGAAGATAGACAGCTGAAATTTGGCATGTGTATTTAATGCCAACATTTTTTGAAAATTAAAAATTGAAAAATTGCAAAAGGAGGCGTTGATAAAATTAGGGGGCCTTGTAGGAAACTTTGGAGAAAACTCAAGTTCTGGATTACATAATAATGAAATATGTTTTTTAAAAAAAAAAATTCAAAACTCAAAAATTTGTTGTCAATGAATCGTATTCCGTAAATTATTGTTGATATCTACTTCTAACAGAATTGTGATTACTTCATACTATGATTTAGTTACCCATAAAGTTACTGAATCGCACTGCTGCTATATAATGCTTTGAATATTTCAACTTTTTTGTTATATTATTGCAAAAAATAACAATAAAATATGAGATGATTGTTGGTTAGTAAATTGCCATGTTTATTAACCACAAAAAATAATTTCCAACAGAGTCAATATTTGATAATTTATGGTCCATATATTATTATAAGATTTTATGTTACAAGGAAGGATGTCCTTCTCAAGGTCATCTCGTGATCTCATGACCTGATGATTTTATTTTTCAGGTTTCACATAAATATCAGAGCGAGTGTGCGACATGCAGAGTACTGCGAATGGAAGATTACGATTACCATAGAAACTGCTTTTTACGTGTGATCATATTACGCTTGTAATATTTTACATTTGCATCCCGTTTAAATATTTATAAACATATTAATGTTTGCACGTGTAGTTCAGGAAAACTATGATTAAAATCCACTGCAAAACTAACTTTGTTTTTGATTAATAATTGGTCACACATAAACTACGTTATGTTTCATTTCAAATACCTTTCATATACCTCGTTGGTTGGTTCAAATACCTCGTTCAAACACCATTTTATAACTTCGTTTAATGTTTTGTTTAATAGATGTAATAGTTATCAGGAATGTTCACAGTAGAGCCTCCGAGTATTAACCTCCGATTTAATAGTGTCGGAACCGAAATCGGACTTTCCGGAATCGGAGTCAAAACCCCCGTTACATCCCTAATTCACAGTTTTAAATACAGGTACAGATTCCTACACCGTGATAAAACACAATAAAAATTACCGAAGTACTACCGAAGTGCAAGATTCAATTAAAAATTAATATACTTATAGCAATTTTTAGTATTTACGTCATAATGTTTTCAGAAAACTTTTGTAGCATCTAAGTACTATTATTTTATTATTTATTTGTTATATTAATTATGTGCCTTTCGGCTTTACAATCTACAGTATTATACTTCCTAATAATACTTTTCATATAAATTCAAACTTAAAGCTAAACTCAAACTATTCTAGACTTTTACTACTTCCAAAAGTACTTTCTGCTTCTTCTTCTCTTGATCCTCTCTCTTCATGTTACCTACTCCTCCTTCATTCTTATCGTTTTCTGCTTCTCCTTCCTTCTTGCTTTTACCTTCGTCTCCCATTTCTTGCCTTCCTTGTCTTCTCTCGACAAACCCTCTATCATCTTTTAACACTCCATTTTCACTTCTCCTGCCTTTTACCTGTATCTCTCTGTTACAGACATAAACCCTTTGGTTCTGCACATTTAAGTATGTTTAACTAGCTTCTGCCTTCCTTCTTCTAATTATTTCTGCCATCCATCTGCCCCCTTTTTAAGAGCTGCTCCACCTTCCTACTCCTGTCCACCTTGTCCACACAAACATCCTTTATGTATTCCAGTGTCTCCACCTCTTTAGCACCCAAGTACTATATTCACATAGTATTTTTGCAGTGTGTTTGTGCAGTGTAGATACGTCAAATAAAGTAAATCATTACATATAGATACTTTACTACAAGATACTTTAAACTACTGACCACTAGTATTTAAGGTGATATTTGTATTTTTTGTTTAACGAAACATGATTTAAATTAATACATAAATTAATTTTTTTAACATAACATTTTATTTTTACAAAATACGTGAAATTGTGTTCTGTTTCAATCCATTTCCTGTAATCTTGACTGGACTACCGTTATATTTGCATGTAACAGCCAATGAGGCTTAAGCCCCTATGAGACGGTTTCAATAAATCCATTTCACATTCCTCCGTGTCTTGCTGGCGCCCAGTTATTTTTAAAACCGTGTTATGTTCTGTATTTTTTTTTTAATTCTTCTGTTCCATGCTACGTGAAATATTTTAGTTGTTTCTGAGCGTAAAATGATTATGTATTTACTTTGATATTATTATATTATACTCATAAAAGATATCGGTCTTGTACTTCTTAGTGGAATCAGGTTTTAAAGGCGTTTCAAATTGAAGAGAAATTCTAAGATCGCATCGGATGTAAAACAGGACAACATCATATGTAAATCTTTATCAGGGTGTGTAGAATAAATCTAATTAACACTTTAAGGATTCAAGAAGACAGGCACATAAAGAAGACAATTTTAATATATTTGTAAAGAAATTAGCTTTCTGGTCAGATATTAGTTATAGTCACTTTCATTATAGTGTGTGCCAGCAATCAACACAGTTGATATTTGTAGCTGACAGAACTCACTGTGCATAATGTTAAGTTATTATAAAATTAGATAAAAATAGATTGATAATTTAAATAATACGTTTGTTTAATAATTTACAATCCCCAAAATGCCTTATATATTTATAATGAATCATCCACTAATTACGTCACACGAAAAAAAGGAAAGAACTGAAGGAGTCATAAGCTTCGTGACGTTACTTCTAACCTAAAATACGAGTTTCAAACTATAGTCAAAATCACGAGAGTTCGGCGGCGACTTATACTTAAAAGAGGTTATAAGAGCGGTATAAATCTGTAATACGATAATGAATTTTATCTTATTCGTTTCTATATGCATTATAGAAAAATAAGTGAGTCAGTGCTTTTTAGTTATATCGGCAGTTTATACCCACAACTTGTTTTAACATAAGTATGAGTCGCCGCCGAACTCTCTTAATTTGAGCTATACACAATTTTTTCTACAAATGCCTAATGCCACAACAGGGCGAGGGTGGCTTGGAAGGGTCTGGTAACAATATGTGACAAGGCGTGACAATGAAATCAGGAGAGTAAGATGCCAAGTATCTTATCCAAGATAAATGAGGAAAACATACTTAACCTCTGATATAAAGTAGCCACAAGTAACAGTTTAAACAGTTATAAAATAAAGAAAATATATATGTATTTGTATCAATTAGTACCGAATAACAAAACTAACCTAAAAAAAAAGAGATCACGCAAGCATAAAGCAAAATTGATAAATTAATACGTCAATGTCATTTGCAAATTACACACAATTTCCTATATAGAAACAGACGGCGTATAAGTGTAGCCAGTTATTTAAACGTACCTCTGGGCCATGTATAAATAAAGAAGTAATAACCCGTTTGAAGTTAGCTATAAATAAGACCACATTGTCTGTATGGTAAATGTACTAGCATATCGCATCCTGTGCATTCAACAGTAAGAAGAATAACGTGCATATTTAACTTATAAATTAACGTTGATCCTTTTATTTGATTCTTAAGTGATATCAATCAAAATGCATTCAATATTTAACTGTAACTAGAAGTAATGCTTTTAGTAACCAACATAACAAAATAAAAACTGTTTTGATTAGGTGCTCACTTCACTAAAGTGATTGATGATTTGAATTGTAGAGGTCAGTAGAGTAGAGTAATCGTGCAACGTTATTGGTAATATCTTAGAGCATATATATATATGGAGAGAGAATGCTGGACCTGAAAGTGTGTAGAAAATGTGTGCGAGAGAGAAAGGTATATGTTCCTATTTGTTCTCTATGCGCATGCGTCGAAAATGACAGTTGTCAAGTCAGAGTTGTCTAGATATAATACGTGTCAGTTTTAAATATGACATTATATTGATGTAGATATGTATAATATTTATATAATATAACTAAAAACGTGAGTTCTGTCCACTCCAAACATCAACTGCGTTGGTCGTTATCCCTGCAGCGTATTTATGACGTTCATGAGTATATGTTTTCACTGAACGGTCACTGTTTTACCGACCGACGAGCCTTGAACCCACTAAAGTAATATAATTTCTTTACATATTTAATATTTATCATATCTTAATAGAATATTAATATTTATTATATCTAGACAGCTGTCACTTTTGACGCATGCGTATAGAGAACAAATAGGAACATATACCTTTCTCTCTCGCACACATTTTGGACACACTTTTAATCTATAGGAAATGTAGGCTATATGGAGAGTGACTCCATATATATATGATGTAAGGCTAATATAGAGAAAACTATAGAAAATAAAATAAAATTAATATAAGGAAACTTTTTGTAAAATTTGAGTCATTATTTATAATATTTTGATAAAAAAAAGAATTTATTAATAATGTCTTATGAGAGCATTGTACAAAGGAATTAATTTATTCAACAATTCAGATCAATGACTGAACTTTCTTGGATAAAACTGACAAAAGCCTTTTTTCCTTATGCAATAGTTTCATCCAATAACCACCTACACAAATAGTGAATATTTCCTTAACAAAATACTGGTACCATTATATTTATAGGAGTTACTCTAATATTTTATCTATAATAGATGTACATTTTGTCCAAATTGGTATTTTTTGTTTCTAAGCGGTCATTTTAAAATGATACAAATTTATATCAAGGCTTATATGCTTACAACCCAATTGAACTTAGCAGCATACAGCCTCATTTTACATAAAACATAATGTAAAAATGGCCAAAAACATTTAGGTAAGGTTCATATTTAAAATCAATAATTTTCATCAAAAGAACTAAGAAAATTTTACCACATTTCATTTTTACCTGAAATCAGATAAACAGATAAATCAGTGAAAGCTATTAATTCTGTTTACAACAACGATCTAAAACACAGCATCAAGATTTATACGTCATTAATCAATCGGATCAACTCCCATGGTAATAAAATAAATACCGGCTAATTATTTTATTAGTGCCAACACTTTATCTTATTAATTTACTTGATTAAATTTGTCTAGTTATTGATGAAGTAGCAATAGCTACCTTAATATCTCTATATAAATATATCTATAATTGACATCTTGATTAAAATATAAATTGTTAAGTTCATCGCATCTTAAAATCTCATAAGTATAAATAATTGAAATCATAAAACGCATGTCAAATAAATAATAACAGATGTCTCTGACTGCACAGTTGTCATTAAGTCCAGTTTGTAATCAGATCAGTGGGCAGTGGCTTCCAGTGGTCCAGCGGTCCAGCTTCCAGCCAGGCAACCTCCTGAAGGCCGTCGAGTGACTCGCATCAACTAATATCTAATATGACCAGAAGAACTTGCCATAATAGTCTTAGAAAGATGTTTTATCGCCTAAAGGCATTATGGGACAATAGATGCATAAATTACTATTTAGCTACTAGTATAAAGACTTTTATATTATGTAATAAATCTGTTGTGTGATTTGTTTTAAAGATAAAAGCAGTTTAAAAAGATACTTACCATATAATCCATCTTATTAAGTAATTAAATATCTTTTTTATAACGGAATAGTAAACTTGAAACTTGAAATAAAATAACCTAAGGCGTTGTTTGAAAAAGGCGCCTAAATTCTTAAGATGATGTAATGCAATCCGGCGCCAATCTCAAAATTTCGTATATTACGTGTACTGATATACATATATATCTTTTCAACGGGCTTGTGTCCTATGTCTTAATTTCTATAACAGTGTATTATATATTGATAAAGTTGGTTACTAGAACCTCAAATGTCCAATTATTTTTTAATAACTCCTTATATGTTAAGAGATATTATCAATTAAAAAAGTCATTTTGTCTCTTTAATTATTAAAGGGATTCAACGTTGTACACATTCCAAGTGCATGTGACATCACAATCCTTGTGTAAGGTTACCAACCTTACAGCTCATAAATCTCTGCTATATGTATTTATATATCAAAATATCAAATATTATTTACAGCTATTTGAAGGAACAATCAAATCTCAATACTATGTCTGCCTTAGCAGGGTTAAATAAAATAAAAACTTATTATTCTTTGATTTGACTTGATTATTTTACTACCAATAGCTACAGAACATTACCACATCACTGACCTACTCAACAAATAACTGACGTTAAAATGCATTTCACGTCATACAAATATGGCCAACCATTTCTAGCGCTAAAACTACAATTCAAACTTTTAATTGCTATATCTCCGTCAATATATAAATATTTAATAAAATAGACACGCCAATACACATTTATTAACATCAATTTCAATCAACTATTGAAAAATCGACCACTAAAAAATGAGGACACAAGCCCATTGAAAGTCAGCCTGAATTATATGCAACATGTTTTACACTACATTATTAAAGAACGTAAGTTACTTTTAGAAATGTTTTTAGTTATCTAAAACTATTTTATTTTGTATTTATATTTACAGAATTGTATATGTAAAAGATATTTCGTTCCTAGCTATATAATTTATACGATTATAGTGTAATATTTTTACATATGCAATCCAAGTAACCGAATTTCAATTCCACCAATTCTTGTTTCCTAACTTCTACTTCCTACTGAAGAGGTTGTACACAGTAGCCGGAATGCAGACTACAAGACTAAGCACTGACTCTTGAACAAATTTAAAAGCACGATATATTTTGTAACCCATTTTACCTATAAACTTAAAAACTAAAAATATGAAATTAACACTTTCCGTGATACGACAAAAAGCAACTCCTGATTTTTCTGCATTGCATTCATCTATTACTATCGTCTTGTTCCTTCGAACTGATTCGGCGTAGTTGATGTAATCTATTAAGTCTGCAGCTATTTCCTTTCCTTCCAGGCTTCTGTTTCTCACACATTCTTTGAATAAGAAAATAAAACCATAACTATTATTGCTTTCATCATTAAAGCGATTATCGATTTCTTGTAGTCTGTGCTTAGCTCCTTCTGTGAGATTTAACACATTTTCTCGAATGTAATCTAGAATTACAGGTGCCTCTGCTATATTTCCTTCAGTATTCTGAAACTATTAGTTTTATATCACTGTAAATGAATATAATATAAGTATGAGACTCAAATTAAGGATAAACCATGGTCTGACAAAGTGACGCTTTCAATTATGGTCCAGTTTGATACATGAACATGCTTCCGATTTCTTACCTAACTTTTAGTAAAACGTTCTAACTATTGATGTCATAAACTTGTCAACATTTTCATTCATAAAACAATATTCAAAATGCAAAGAACTTTTATTTAAATTTTGTACCGTTAAGTACGTCACTTTTTCTATCAAGATTGTTCCGTTGTTGTCAGACACGTGTACATAGGACCATGGTATAAACATACCTGCAATATACAAAGAATCACAACGGCACACAGGCAGTTACAAACAGATGGCATATTGTATTTGAATTCACATTAGTTTATAGGTATAAATAAATATGAAAAATTAATTGATTTTATCTGAATCTTTCTTAACGTATACTGTGTGTAATGGATTGAAAATCTCAATTGAAACTAGAAATAATTATATTACTCAACCATATTCATAATCTCGATGACTAGCTAATATTTCAATCAGCAATTTCTTATCGAATCTTTGTAAAACAATATTTTTCTATTTTCTATTTATTAACTCTTTTCTGGTAGGTTAACTTTAAATAGAAATAATGATTTTAATATATTGTGTAATATGATATAATAATCAATACAATAATGTGCTTGAAACTGTGTATAAACATAGCTAGGGTTTTCTCAAAAGTTGCTGCACGATAAGTATTACAGTTTTTCAAAATATTAAAAAATATATTTCTGATGATTCTTGACGATGCCGAACATAGTACACTTTATATCTCCACTAGAGTTTACCCCCGTACCAATGCGACGCCTTTTTGGCATGTATTATTTGAATCCAATAAAATAATTCGTAATTACATTTCATATTTAATTCTATTTTTAAATTGAAATAATATAATATAAACTCGCACAATAATAAAATAATTTTTCAATTTATGCGTTATTCGACTAACTTTTTTTCAAAATTTGGGTTTTTTTTTCGATTCGTAAATAAGTTACCAAGGTTAGCCTATATACAAAATTTCAACTTTCTAGCACAATTTTTACTCTCCTCAAATACTGCCCCCGTGTCCCCAAATAAAATTTTGAAATTTTGAATTTTCTTTTAATAATAACATACTTAATTATTCTAGAATCCAGTATATCAACTTTCTCCAAAGTTCCCTACCGGGTCTCCAAATTTCTTCAACCCCCCCTTTTTCAATTTTTGAATTTCTAATTTTTGAGAAATGTCAGCATTGAATACCTTAATACACATGCAAAATTTCAACTTTCTATCTTTTACGAATTAAAAGTAATACAGCAAAAAAGGCTCACTTTTTTTCCAGTTTTTCCAAAATTACAGGTTTCCAGGAAATTCAGGGAAAAATCCGGGGACGCCAAAAGTCCCCGTACAAGCTGCCATACAAAATTCACTACCAAACATATAAGATCATAAATATACACTTGGAACATTATAATATAGGATAATTTTTTAATAATTTTAATATTTTTTGCTGTAAATATATTCACAAAGGTGTAATAAAATATATTTTTATTACACTTGAGGTTAACCCTTAAAGGAAACGCAGTAAGCTTCCTACAAAAGCATTGAGTAACATATGATGTATGACCTTGATATTAAACTCAATCTTCGACTCTTAATAAAAGAAATATTGTATATATACTCATACGAGATACCGTATTTTTATAATTGACATTTACGTTATATAACAAATGAAAGGAAACTTAAGCATAAATTATTGATTCAATTCCGATTCCTTTAGTAAGGTTATCAAGCAACCAACGTCCTAACGTCTATGATAATACTAATAATAGTATATATCAGGGATGGCGAACCTATGGCAAGCGTCTCACGGTTGTACGTATAAAAATTTACATTAGGTTTACAATCAATTGCGACTGAATACAATTAAATGTAGGTAATAACAAATAAGGAAAAGTAAAACTAAAAATAGTTTAAGAGATATATAGAAAGGTTCTCTATCACTGGATATATTTACCTTGAATATGTGTATCACACAAATAAATATCGTCACCGCATGAGCTGTTCACGTGACAATATCAGAAACGCACCGCGAATCGACGCCTGTTTTTAGAAGCGTAGTGAGGGGAGGGTGCGGTACGCCTTAGCATAGACCACCAAGATAAGTTGACAGTCCTAAATAGGACTAAATACAACTGATTTCGCTCTAAAATTAGAAAGAGGTAATTCTAGATAGGCTGGAAGGTAATTGTTACCAAATACAAATTAATTTGGCATCAGAATTTTAAGAAAAATATTGGTGGAAGGTATGAAGGGATAATTAGATATTTATTTCGTCTGAAAGGTTATAGAAAAAGTAATTTCAAATACAATGGAAAGAATTAGTATATACAATTAATTTTGCGTGCGACATCTGCAGCCATATTAGAAGCACTTTACGGGGAGGACAAATTTGGCATCTTTTCAAGACCATAACGACATAAAATGTTTACCATCTCCAACATAACATCTGAATTCAAGAAATTAATTAGATTTTAAAAGATATTATCTATTATTCACTTAGAGAAGCGAATATGAAGAGTCCTTTCACAGCATCAACAGAAAAAGATACGTATGATTGGCCTATATATATATATATCAATTAAATCTCAATTAAATATTGTTGGCTGTAATGTAAACAATAATTTGTTAAATAGTATTACAGCGTTGAATTTGTAAGTGTAAGAAATATAGCCATTGAAAAAACATTGAAATAAAGTAGTTAATCACAGTAAAACTTAAAAAAGGTGCCCCATATTAAGTGCCGTTTCTTCTCGACACTTAACTACCTATTTTACACATATGTCAATGACGGCGGTTCATCGCACACGTACAAGAAGTGCAAAAAATTGCAATAATCTTATAAAAGTTTCTTGCGTATCTATACGTACCTTCCTTCTTTTAATACAATGAGTAATTCTCATATTTAAGCTACGAGTATATAATTATATATCTTCCATTTTCTTCCTATTCAATCTTGAGAACTTTTGTCATTTCTTTGTAGTCATAATGTTAATATGATATCAGATTAAATTCAGTGAAACCTGAAGCCCATCTATTCAAAATCTTTTATTCCGTTCATAATAAAGTTTGTGATGTCAACTATTGTTTAAAATATTCATTCATCATTTGCCCAGATCGTATTTAGTGATTTCGTCAGATTTCTTGACTGACATCTTCTTGAAGTTACTCATAAAAGAAAAGTCAATGAATTTATACAACGAAATTGTGTAGTTTTTCTATCTAAATTTGATTCTATATAATTTGATTGTATGTATGTATTTAAATACTTTTCAATAGTATTCGTAAACATGTCTTTTGATGATGTCACCATCAATAGCATGCACCAACAATGCCCTGCGACCGAGAAATTGACTCGCGGCAAACGTACTCAAAACCAGTTTTAAATCAGTTTAGTTACGTTCGTGGCGTGTGTTTTATCTCACTCGTAAACACGTTCGTTCTCTCACTAGCAACACAGTTGTATTCACATTCGGTTCAGGCAGATTCGGGGATAAGGTTTGCAACCAGTCGCCTCGTGTGCTGAGAGCCTTAGGGTTAGCTCATCAAATAAACTGTAGTTTTCTGAACTGAAATACAAATAACGCCTGTTGCACGCAACCAGTCTGTTCCATCCCCGGTGCATCGCAATGCCTACAACTGTAACCCAACAAGGGAACATTGTTCACCTATCAAATGCGTGACATACGGGACTTCAAACACATGTGGGCTGCACATTACATCTGATACATCACCAGTCTCACCAGTCATTAGTGTATGACAGTGTGTGGCATCATGGGAAAATTTAAACGTCATCTGGGAAGCTATCTGATCCTATTTAAAAGTGTCAAAATAAAAGATACGCTTACGATACTATTATACGAATGTCTTTTATCCATAACAATACACAATAGATACTTCAATTTTTTATAATTTTATTGTAGTTAAATAATAAGTTATTGGTGTAGTATTTTAATTTTGCAAGGCGCTGAAAATATTAATTTTAAATTTAAGTGGTATATTTATTACAGTAAGACATAAATGATAATTTAATATGGTTATAGGAATATATTAATCTATTCCTGATGTTATTGTTAATTTATTAACTATTTTATAGACTTACTCTAAGTTTAAATCGTTTCTAAAAGTAACTCAGTAGGCTGAAACTAAAAATGTCAAAAAAATCAAATAATTTTTCGTTAATATCACTAAGTATATAATAAGTAATATTTATTAGATTTATTAATATGAGACAGTAAAGTTGAAACCAATCTGATCATGGCAACAGCGCAGTACTCTGTGAGAGAATTATTTGATGTGTACACTAGGCTTTATGTCTACGTCGATGTGAAGGAGCAACTTCTTACTATTAAACAATTAGATAAATGGGCAAGGCAAGCAGCGATATTCCCCAAAGTCTTAACACCCACAAACTTGGGTATCATTTATGCGAAAATGAAGTGAGTGAAAATTTTAAAACGTCAGCCTGTTTCCTATAAAAATTTTTTGGTATCGTAGTAATGTCGAATAGTAATAGATTTGAATAAGATTTTTCGAAGCACGTTCTAAGCCACAGGTAGAAAAATATGTTTGGTTACGTGCAGGAAAAGAAATTTCGTATTTTAAAGCTTAAGTTTATGTGGTGGGGTAATGATTTTTTGCTGCTGCAACCTTCGCCTTCGCTTTTAATCCGAAATGCCTTCGAAACGAATATTCTTTTTTGTCATTGTACATAAGTCACTCTATTTTGCCCAAATGTCGATTCATATACTAGGTCAAGTTCTAGAATATCATCTTACACTATTAACGTGAACTAAGGATGGTTTGAAACTCATGTTATGACTTGAGTGGATTAGTCTTTTTAATTTTTTGTTGATTCCTTAAGTATGTTATTAATGTAAATATTTCAGTGCGCCAAATGGTCTCTCATATGACGGATTCATGGAATTTCTGGACAGGATTGGAGATTACAACACGGTGGATCCTGCCAAGCTAAAAATAAAACTAGCCAACGCTGGAATGCCTATAATAACACCATCAGACGTAAATTCCCAATTTAGGTCCTATTCACTACGTTATAATACCTCTAATTCATTGTCCTTGATTTCTTGTTGTTGCAGGCTATTTCCAAGTCACCCCTGTATACAATTCCCGACCAGAACATTTACACGAACGATTGTAGAGTTATTCGTGCGTATAAGAGGAATCTATTCATCTTCAAAAGAAAGTGCGAAACAACGAATGAAATGTATGAACCATACGCAAAATATTTTGAAAAACGCTGTCCAGAATAATCTAATAATATTACTAATAAATGCTTATATTCATATAAAATGTGTTCTTTGTTCTCATAAAGTATAATTAAATATTTTTTTAAAAAGACAATAGGAAGAAATGAAGAATGACAGAGAAGAAACCTTAGAGCATTCCTATAGATTAAAAGTGTGTCCAAGATGTGTACGAGAGAGAAAGGTATATGTTACTATTTGTTATATATGCGCATGCGTTGAAAGTGACAGCTGTCATTGTTAGGGACTAGAAATGGCGAAACCACTTCTGTCGAAATCCAAGAGACGAAAAAGTTTATACGACAATTAAACTAAATTAAATTGTGTATCATTTTACCAAATTTTGTACTCTAGTTTACTCTTCTTAACATCCTTAATCATTATCATTAGCACAATGAACATGTAAATATTGGTAACTGGATAAATTATCTAATTAATTTAATAATAAAATTAGTTAAGAAACAAAAACTTAATTATTTAAACATACAAATTTAAAGTTAATTATGCGATAATACTTAATGTGACAATGTAAAAACAACCTTAATAAAATGCCGTACCTTTCCTAATTTGATACCTCCTGAGGAAATTCTGATGATGAGCTACACTTTTTTTAAAATGACCGCACCAAATTTGAAGGACCTATTTGAAGCTTATGCTAAGTTTGGTAACTCCCAATCCAAAGGGGATGTGATCACCCTAAAGCAATGTGACAAGTGGATGACGCAAGCAGGTGTTATTGACAACAAAAAAATCACAACAACAGACACCAGTATAACCTATGCCAAAATGAAGTGAGTTTATCCTGTTGCATTAGTTATCTTGTAAGAAGGATATAAACACTTTCTGCCCAAGTTTTCGGCACTTTAAAGTAAGACTTTTCTTAAATTACTAAATTAACTAGAGTTTCAATTTCATTCCAGAGCACCAAAAGGTCTTACATATAAGGAATTTAATGCCTACTTAGATGAATTGGCTGCCTACAAAAAAGTGGACGCTGCAGAAATGAAGGCAAAATTGGCAGCAGCTGGAATTCCGGGAGTTGCAAATACTACAGTAAATATTATTGATCAAAATATGGAATATATCATATTTTGTGGGCCTACTACGTAAATTTTCTTGTTGTTTATATGTTGCGTTTAATGTCATAATTTGAAGCAATGTTCTTCATGTTCACTTTGCAATATATTTAGCAGTTTGCGTTTTATTTTTATTTTTTATTTAATTTATTTAACATCGGACTATTTCCGATACTGAGTCTTTTCACCAACGACTTCATACTGTATTGACACTTTTGTGGTGTCGTGGCCTCATTGCTCATTTATACATTTTGTGATGTAAACTATAGCAGATTTTTTACTTTTGTTTATAATTATATACTAGTATACATATCAATGAAGACTTATGGAAACAAAGATTTGCTTCTGTTCTTGCTACTTTGGTTCTGTCTCTCACTTTAATCGTAGCCAATTTATTAGCACCTAAAATTACTGCTTTTCCTATTTCAGTACTCATCCTCTGCGTTCGATTTTTTCTGCCCGTTTTTTAACAATTTACTTGTTAGTTCAGAAAATTAATCATCTTTATAATACTATTAAATCATTCGTTATCTAAATGCTACGTTGTCGTTTACTTGGTTTACAAGTTTAATGTTTTTTGTCTCTTTTCAGGCTGCAAGCCAATCAGCTGTAGTGACCCGGATGACAGACACTTCCAAATATGGAGGAACGGCCAAGGAAAGATTTGATGAAAGCGGAAAAGGAACAGGAATAAGAGATAAACAAGAGCAGGCCCAGGGGAACAGTGGTTATGTTCAGGGATACAAAAATGAAGGAACTTATGATAAATCACATAACAAATAAAAAAACTGAGTTATAATTATAAAGATTAGTTACTTATAACCTTATATGTTATTTATGAATACACCAATTTAGTCAATTGAGTTATTTTTTGGTATTTTGCTTGATGTATATAGTGGTCTAGATCGGATTTATCTTCTGGGTCGATTATCTTCCTAAAAGAATGCTTGATCATGCCTACTTTATGTATTCTAAAATACTTTCCAATATATATTAAGAACAAACAATATGTAGCAAGCCATTTTAATTTACAAAATTCTCTGTCATTCAAATATTTAAAATTTAATTAGAAAATGTTTTAAAAAAATTATAAATAAGTATATGTATCTAAAATATTACATATTTAATACATATAAAAAAAATTGAAATTGGATAAATAGAAATACAAAATGGCTGCTGGAAAATTTAATTTCAAAGATCTTTTCACTGCATTTTCGAAATATGGAAATTCAAAATCTGATGGCCAAACAATTACATTACAGCAGTCGGATAAATGGATGAGTCAAGCCGGCATTTTGGATAGTTATGTAGTCACGTCAATAGATACTAGCATAATTTATGAAAAAATGAAGTAAGTATTATCTATTTGATTAAATTTATTAACTATGTCCACCCGCGGAAAGTCTAATCTTAGATAGAAGAGTATATCTACCATATATGTGTAATCTCTAACACGATTAAATTGTACGTGATATTGTAGTTGCATAAATATTAGGGGCTACCTTTCAATAATCTAAATACATAAATTTAAAAAAAAAATTTCAGATCACCAAAAGGGCTCAATCTTGACAAATATGTTGAGTATGTAGATATGTTGGCAGCTGCTAAGAATTTGGATGCAAATACTTTAAAGATGAAATTGGAAGAATCCGGTTTGCCAGACACAAATGTCGTAGTAAATATAATTTATTCATTCTTTCTCAACTAATATACGTAAGAATGCACCCAGGTAAAAAGTGTAACATTTCAATTAGCTTGTGTATGCTAACAAGTGTTACACTTAGGGCGTCCGCACATGAAGCGACTGATTGCAAACCTTAGCTCTTAATTTGCGAATCAGTCCCAACCGAATGAGAATGGAATGGATACGAGTGAGAGAAAACACACGGCCCCATAAAAACTAAACTGATTTTGAGCATGTTTTCAGCGACTCTGTTTCTCGGTCGCTTTTGATGGTGACATCATGAGCAGAGATGTGCAGAAATGCTATTCAAAAGTATTAAAGTACATACATACGTACAAATACGACACAATAAAATCCACTATTATGCTATTGTTAAAAATTCTAGAGTCACGAAATACGGCTCGACTAGTTTGCAATCAGTCGACACGTGTGCGGAGGGTCTTATATTGCAAAACCAATTTCTATATGAGAAGTTGAAATTAGCTTGTGGAAACCTAATAGTGAATCTTGCATTGCAAGGAATATGCTACCTGCGCAGGGCTTTTACTTAAAATACGAAAGAGCAAGAGAATCAGCATCCTTCTAAATTATTAAAAATATATTGAGTCTCAGTCTAAATTTTCTATTTACGTTGAGAGAAGCCCGTATGTGAATATATATTTATATTTGAAATTAAGAAACTGTGGTATTGAATTTATTTTCTCTTCTCATTTGTTTGAAGGTTTGCGAAATTGAATTAATAAGCTGGACCGTTTTTTGTATGTTTTAGGGGTCCTCCTGGAATTCAAAAGTAACTATCCGCGATAAGCCAAAATCTTAATCAATAATGCGCTTTTACAATCAGGTAAATTTAACTAATATGAAAAAAACTTATCATAAAACTGTTACCCACTTTTGCTATTTCAAATATATAAAAACACACAATAACAAGCGCCTGCAGATACTTGACAAGTGTAACAAACAGATTTCATTTTATTCAGGATATTTCAGTTTCTGCAAACGCACACGTTTTTTTTTGTAAAATAAATAATTAGTAGCACTTATATATGTATAAAATATGTCATTTTTCTTGGGTTTTCAGCTACCGACTGGCGCTCCCGTTGCCGAAGACACAAATCCTAATCGATTTATAATGAATCCACTAGCCCGCAAAAAAGAACCACGCAAAAGTGAACTCAGTGATGCATCTGCTTCGTAGACTGAAGGACCTAGGAAAAAATTTGTTTGAATTATAAGTAAGGTATTTAGGTATGTGTGGATTGGGTTGATAAGGTAAACTAATTTACTAAAATCACAATTAAACTCACGTTTTACAAATTAACAAAACACATCACTTGTTTTTGTTTTAAATTAAGACTACAACTGAACTACAGGGTAGACTAGTTTGGCAAGTAGTAGACTACAATGCGTGACATCACAGCATTTTCGACAAAACGCTGTTAGGCCTTGTATCTAGGTGGTGGTGACAAAATTCGTCTATATTCGCCATAGATGTTGCTGTAGGGATAACGGCCAACACACATGATATTTGGAGTGAACATAATTCACGTTCTTAGTGATATTTATATATAATTTATTTATATTTATACATATCTACATTATTCAACATCAATTGACTTATTTAACAACTGTCACGTATTATATCTAGACAGCTATGACTACTTAATGCGTTATAAAATAATTTACATGTAAAATATGTAAATCTGTAGCAAGCCGATTTAGTTTTGCAAAATTTCCTGTCATTCACATATTAGAAATGATTTAAAAAAAATTTAATTAAAAAATAAAAAATACAAAAAAAATATTAAATATCTTTTAATTTATAAAAAATTTAAATATTAATAAATATAGGATGGCAGGAATAAAAATTAATGCTCGAGATCTGTTTGTAGCATTTTCAAAATATGGAAATTCAAAATCTACCGGTGAGATAATTAATTTAAAACAAACGGAAAAATGGATGAGTCAAGCTGGAATTTTGGATAACAAAATGATTACAACTGTAGATACGAGCATAATTTATGCAAAAATGAAGTAAGTTTGCATGCGTGCTTTTAATTAAAGAAAGAATACAGCTTCTTGCGCTTGTGTTATGATCTTCACTGAAAACAACCAATGGGTTTATGTCCTATGTCTTGATTTCTATAAAAGTGTACTATGTATTGATAAAGTGGGTAGAACCTCAAATGTTCAATTATTTTTTAATAACTCCTTACATGTTAGGAGATATTAAGAATTAAAAAAGTCATTTTGTCTCTTTAATTATTAAAGGAATACAACATTCCAAATGCATGTGACATCACAACCGCTGTCAACCTTACAGCTCATAAATCTCTGCCATATGTATTTATATATCAAAATATCAAATATTATTGACAGCTATTTCGTGGAACAATAAAATTTCAATATTATGTCTGCCGTAACAGGGTTAAATAAAATAAAAATTTATTTTTCTTTGACTTGACTTGATTATTTTGTCTACCAACGGCTACAAAACATTACCACAGCACTGACCTACTTAACAAATAACTGACGTTAAAATGGATTTCACGTCATACAAATATGGCCGACCATTTCTAGCGCTAAAACTACAGTTTAACTTTTTAATTGCTATATCTCCGTCAACATTTAGATATTTAATACAATAGACACGCCAATACACATTTATTAACATCAATTTCAATCAACAAATTAAAAATGGACCACTAAAAAAAGAGTACACAATTGTATAACAATTATTAACAAAATTTATTAGCATGAAACAAATGCGCCATCTATTGCCCACTAGGTACAAAGCAGGGGTTATAGATTTGTTTAACAGATGTCGCTACATACAATTACGTTAACTCTTACAAAACTAACAAAAATTAACATTTTATTTCTAGTGTTTTCTATTTCAAATCTTACCCTTGTTTTAGATATATACATTTAAAAATGCAACATTTTTATAAATTTATAAATACATGGCTTTCAGATCACCAAAAGGACTCACTTTTGAAAAGTTTATGCAGTATGTGGATTTGTTAGCAGCTGCAAAGAATTTGGATGCTACAATTTTAAAGTTAAAATTGGAAGAATCTGGCATGCCTGTGATAAATAACCCCGTAGTAAATATTATTTAATTTAATTAATTATTCAATGCATTTGAAGTGGAAGAAATTGGGATTACCAGTGCCAAAAAACCAGTGTAGTTACTTTAGTAGTTGTGCAAGATTTTATTTAATAAATTGCGACTAATTTTATATGTTTTAGGGGTCCTGGAATTCAAATGTTCTTATCTTAGACAAATAATAAAATCATTATTAAATACTAAATGAAAATAAGAAAAATTAATTTATTGGAATTAGTAGCAAATTTCTAAATCAAAAAATGCACAGCTGCTAAGCTACAGGTAACTTTAATTTATAAAAAAGTTTAATTATTCTAAAATAAAATCTGATATTGTCTGCCTTTTACCCACAAGCATGGTGCGGTACTTAGGTCTTGCAAAGAGAAAGTTCTTTTTCGCAGTTGTGGTACCGTTTTGAACATGGCAATGCTTGCGATTTCTAACCTCACTTTTAGTAATAAGTGTTAATGTCAAACAATAGTATTATTAATGTAGTTAAGTTTTTAACATGTTGGAGTCACTTTGCTATCATATTGATGATGCGTTGTCATATGAAATGTCTATTTTATCGGCTATAAATGGCAAAAATAGTCCACCTGTCGGAATGCTAATGAAGATAAAGTTGATCTCCTTTGTTTCTTTTACGCACTTTTTTGTGTTACAACGCAAAAGACAATCATGTCTCGTGTATGCGACCAGCCTTATTTTTGCAATAAATTTTCTCTAGGCCACCGAACATGGACCACCTGTAGCAATGCCCAAAGAATGTCTAAAAATGGGTACCGGTTCCAAAAGAAACTATAGCAAACATCAAAGGCCCAAATTAAAATGGCTGCTACAGAATGTAAAACAAATTAGTATTAATTAGATAAGAATAATAAAGAAATATAAAAGTGAACGTCTCATTTTTCAGCTATCAGCTGGATCACCTGTCATCACTCATATTCCAGATCGCAGTAAGCTGAATGTGAACCTATTTGGTAGGCAAAAAGATGGCCGTGCAGCTGAAAATGAAAGGGAGCCTTGATATATGCCATCTTTAGATTTGTAGAGCATGAAACTTATAACAAGAAAAAAGGCTTAAGAAAATATTTTATTTGAATTACAAGTAAATTATTTATTCTTGATATATTCTTTTCAATAAATTTTGTACTATCATTGAAAATTATCATTGTTTTATTTTTTAAGGTCAAAAAGATAAAAAAAAAGCATATTTTCGATAATGTTTTTTGAAGACACAGTTAATTTATAATTATTTCTATAATTACTACATGATAAAATAACATTTAAAGAATACTTTGTGAAATTTTCATAAATATATGTAAAGAAATGAGGCATTGACAGCCAATCTCCGTTGACGTCACAAAAAAAAGTAACATTGCAATGCCACTCATAACTCATCACTGGATTTTCTGAAATCGAAAAATCAAAATGATTTCATTAGTTGATAAGTTTCTGCAGGTAACGCTGTCGAGTTTTTTCTTTTTTATTGATTTTTCAATTTTTTACAGCACAAATACCGATTTTCATGAAAAAAATTAGAAACTTTGTTATTTTAAAATATGTTAAAATTAAAAAGTCACCAGCGTTACCTCGGCATTTATGTAAAGAAAGAGTGTGCAACATTTTAAAAGAATCGGTCCAGTGGATTTTGAGCTAGAGATGGCACCGACTTTGAATAACCTGAAAGTGTGAGAAAACGTGTTTAAATGTTTCAAAATAAGACGAAACCAGACCAGAGAGGTGAAGACTTAAAACTCTATATCTCCAACAGTTTTACTCCAATCGACTTCAAATTTTCACACAATAAGCTTAATATGTTGTACATTAATATAAATAAATTTGAATAAATAACCCCCCCCCCCCCTTAAATAACTTAAAATAAAAAAAAAAATTACTATTTCAAGAGGACATCTCTAGAAATAACAATACACATTTACTAAATTCTATATACAAAATATTTAAAAAAAACTTATCTGATTTTTAAGTTTTCGTTAAAAATATTAAAAGTTGTTAAAATACGAATATCCAAGTTTAAAAATAGTTTATTTTAATCCTAGACCGAACTTTTATGGATACAAATTTGAACAAAATATAAATATTTAGTAAGTTTGTAACTTCCCATTGTTTACCTGTGAGGTAAACTGATCGGAACGTATTAATTACACCAGCAGTTCTCAAAGTGTGGGGCGCGACTCCTAAGGGGGGCGCAATGAAGGCTCAGGGGGGGCCCAAAGATTGGTTGAAAAATTAATTAAATTTACTTACAAAATAATAAAGCAAACTTTTTTTTTTAAAATTACAACAAGTGACTACACTAAGAGTGCCGAACATTTTTTTTTGTTTATTAGAAAATACAGAAAAAGATACAAACCTTCTGCAATGGATTGAAAAGATGAAAAGCTTTGTAATGAAGCTAAGTTTGTACAAGGGCGGTCTGAAAAGTTACTAATCTTAAAATTATGATTGAAGAAATCGATCTCAAAACTATTCCAACTATGCTTTCTTAAACACTAAGAAATCCTCAAATCTTGTTTGGAAAAATATTTTAATGAGAACTTGGACGGTTTGGCATGGATTCAAAACCATCAGTTGATGAGTGTCTTACTCAACATGAAGGAAAGAGAAAATCTCATTGACCTCCAAGGTGACACTGGGCTTAAAATGAAGTTTTAAGAATGTTCTCTCACATCGTTCTGGATTGGTGTAAAAGGGAACATCCAATTTTGAGTGAAAGGGCATTGAAAATACTCACTCCATTCGCAATACTCACTCACTCTTGTGAAACTGGGTTTTCTGCTCTAGCTGCCATGAAGAGTAAATATCGCTCAAGACTGGATGTGACCAAGGAACTCAGAGTATAGCGTTATCAAAACTGACACCGCGTTTCAAGAAACTATACGCAGAAAAAAACAAGCACATCCTTCACACTGAAGCTCTTTTTATTATTATTGCTTTGAGTTACAAATAACAATTATGTATTATAGTAGCTAAAATACCTAAATAAATTGTAATTCTTTGTATAGAATTTGTTGTTTGAGTACGAATAAACATATTGCCCATTAGAGTATGCATAGAATGTGCAAAACTTAACTAAATAAAAATTGACTGTAAAATGTTAAAATGCGACTCCCTTATAATAAATAGTACGCTTACATGTAGGGGGGCCCGGCTTACAGCTGGATTATGCAAGGGGGCTCTAAGTAAAAAGTTTGAGAACCGCTGAATTACACCATCAAAATGTTTTCTAGTTTCTGGAGTTTTATATTGACTTGTTAACCACTAAATACCTATGTTAACAATTATTTAGGACTGTAATTAGCAATTAGAAGTCATTTAAGACTAAATAGGTATCATGTTGATAAGTTAAATGAATTATAAACTATAACAATACCTGTCTTAAATTTTAAATGTCATTAAATGAAAAATTACTGTAAATTTTTATGTTTAAATAAATATGATACTTATATTGATTGAATGATTTTGACGGGTCATTACCTTCCTAATTCATAATTTAATTGCCAATAGATTTCGTTATCAGTATTTAGTATAACATAATGATAACTACAAATATTTGTATACAAAGTTAAGCTTTTGGTTTTTACATTATCTTCGTGTCATTTGGATGTTGGCACATAAGAAATATAAACTTCAACACATATTTTGATTGACCTTCCCTTATTTACAAACCGGACATTCTCTTGTAGGGCACAGTCGCGCACCTTTTACATTTGCAGTTAAATTCGCCCCTGATAGTACCCACCTAGTTAAAATATAAAACTAACTGCTCCTTTTATAAAAATAGCAAATGGATCATATAAAATAATTTTGCAAAAAGCAACATTCGATTCCTTGAATTGAATCGTCTCGGTAACTTGAGAAGTTTTTCATATAAAGAAGCACCCTGAAACGCCTTATAAAATCTAAGATGTTTCTTATTGTTGTAAAAGTAACTGACATCTCATTGTAAGTAATATAAGGCGACGCTTTTTGCCCTTTTGAATACAATCGTACATCCGCTTCCAGATTTAAACATATTATTATGAATGAGACAACTTCAAGTACCATTAAAGGTTTCTTGATAACGACTTGGAGAGTTAAATATCGGGACGTGGGAAGGTTTGAGTCATTGGGGTAACTATTGGGGAGGAGTTTACCATTACAATTAGGGTTGAAATTAAACAAGTTGAATTTTTATTATTTAAATAGAACTTGTTCTTTTATGTTCAACTTGTCTTCATGTTTTTATTAAAAATCCGTTGAGATCGTTCAGGGTTATCTTATTATCCTTAGCTCTGTGCAGCAGTTCAATTTAAATATTTATTTAAATTTATTCAATTGACATGTTCATATGGTGTTGATTGGTGGCAATATTACATCAGTTAGGCAATATTTTGTAAACCTGAAACACAACTATATTTTTCTTAGTATAGGTGTTCAATTATTTCTCCAGTCGTTGCTTTCTAATTGCAAAAGTAACCTGTAGCCTACTTTTTACTGTTTGGAACTTTAAGAAAAGAATACTGCTGAAAAACAGTTAAACACTTCCATTGCTATATGTTTTATTAAGACTGCATGCGAGCTTAGCGCACGAAGCGTAGAATTCTATTTGAAATATTATTTGTTTTATTTTTCATCATAAGTTGAAACGGAGAACTGTCTGTCATTTTTATTTTTATCCTAATCAACATCATGCTTTGTTCAACAGGTGCATTCATTTCAATTTTCATATAAAGTCTTCTTCAATGTAAATGAACAGATAAATCAAAAGCACTTTTAAAGAAATCACCCTCCATCTACTACTATGCATAATAGAAAGAATAAAATACAATAAACCTACGACTGCATACGTCATCAATCGAGAAGCTGTAATTTGAGATTTCTTAAGATACGCAATAGATGGTGGCAACGCCTTATTGCTTCCAAAAGCACAAATGAACATCCGCTAACTATTCTCTACGTAGCGAATGTTGAATAAAAACACACACAAAAGGAAACTTGAGCTTCACGTACATAAGCGCACATAAGAGCAGAGGAGAAATACGACTTAAGACTTCATATGAGTCATTCAAGCGTGGGAAGATTTTGCTACGATTTCCTTATGATGTATGTACTGAGTACTCTTATATAAGGGTTAAACAAAACGCTTTACAAATTATTGTTCTTTTTTTATTAAGTTGAAGTCGTTTAACATTACAAGTGGGTGGTTTTCATTTGTGTGATTAGACAGGTTCCGATTCAATGTCATCAATTATCAAAATTTGTTTCTCCACTTTCCATAAATTTAATCACAGATGATGTTGGCGAAAGTATGGCTCGATTTTCAAAATGATGACGGTAAATCGGCTTTAGGACTAGAATGGATAAGAAAACGCAGTGAAGGAAAGGGTCCACAGGTAATAAGACATGTAAACGCAGGGAAGAAAAGGTGGAAGTTCTTCTCCAGGTACATCTACGGGTATAATTTGACGACAGTTGAGATTAGCATACGTAAACATGTAGGACTTCGCTGCAGCATTTTCTCAAACGTTTCTGCGCCACTAATGAAGAATGAGGTATCTGCAAAGCTAAATCCAGCTCTGTGTACATTAAAATCAGTGACAAAAAGCCATGTATAATATTTCGCATCGATGTTCTATGAATTTGTATACATACATGTATTTTTTGTTGTGTTGTCTACTTAAGTAGCCCCATTCTTCTTGATTCTTTTATTCAAACATCAAATTTCGATCGTGCACGATAACGCATTTGCTTCATGCAGAAAGATAAATATCGTTCAGTTTTCTATCCGTTTCATGGTTTATGATGAATACATTAAACTAAACAATGATATTTGCGATCTGTATCGAGATAACTTCGTGTAATATGAAGTTGCGTTAAGCAGAGTGTGAAAAAACAAACACAAAGACAGTACACAAAAACATCTCGAAAAAAAACTGTGAACTACCCTAAATTTTGCTATGATTCTCACATTTTCAATTTTGCTTTTAACTTTCCATAAACCTGTTATAGTATGAAAACTAAGGAATCTATGCAGATAACTTTTTAAAGACCTGAGATTGTATTCAATCGCAATTGGCTTTCAGTTATATGTAGTCACAATTTACCTTTTGCCGAAATCAATTGTACCCAGTCACTATTTCAAAGGTAGACTCGATCAGAAGCGTTTTAATAAGTGCGGTATGTCCTAGACTCCAACCCAATAGAGACCTCCAAAAACTCGGTTCAATAAAAACTAGCTACAATTGATTTTGTGTGGTAGCCAAAAAAGAGAAAATATAATTTCATATACAATGGAAGGCCAAACATTGCCCCCTAAAAACTCGACGATCGTAATCGATGTCCTGTAGGAAATGGCTCCCATATTGAGTACCCATGCCCCAGACCCCCATTAATCTGGTACGCCACTAATTTCAAGTTTTATCATTGTTTTTAAGCTGGTATTAACTACAACATCTATGTAATACATTTTAGGAAATAATTGGAGTTTTATCGTTTTTGAATTTTCAAATCCTTGAAATACTAATGGCTTTATTTAAACACAATAAAACGAAATTTAAATATTAGACAGGAAGTAATTGAAAGAATATTTTTGAAAATGTATTTGTTTACGGACAAGTATTTCGTTTTTACAACAAGTTCTTTATGTTCATAGAATTGGTGTGAATGTCATAATTTAAAAAGAAGCAGAGAGACATCGTAAAACTTTATGACCGTTGCAAAAAGATTATTCACTGTTAATAGAGCATACATAATTAGAGGTGACGCCTTGTTCAGCGAACTTGAAGCTTTCATGAAATGAAATAAAAGTAGTTATTTTTAGCACCTTCGAAAGTCAATATTTTAACCAATCAACTAACTAATCAATTCTGACTTTCATACCGAAAATAATAAAAAGTGCTTGTAAAAATATTTTGCCCTCGTATATTTTAATTCAGAGGCGCCATAATATTAAACACGAGATCTCGAAAACGTTAATGCGACACTGGTTATTTGAAAGGGGCCCTACGCAATTGCCTATTATGTTCGTAGTAAACGCACTACTGAAGGCCGATTGTCCGATATATATGATAGCAAATTAAACAGTTATCTAGCATAAAATCATCCCTAAAATAATAATATTCAAGCGTACGTACAAGGGTAGCGCAAAAAATCAAGGACATTGACTACTAAGTCAGGGGTCTAATACATTCACTCCCATTATCATTGGTGCTTTGGATATGATCCGCAAGGGCGCTAGTATCTTTTCTTTGCTGAGTCGTTGATTTCATGTAAAAACCACAAAGGTTGATCGTTTATAAAGGATTTAATGATAACTTGTTATGGGTTTAAAATCAGAGATTATTTAGTTGAAACACAGCACCTGGACTTCTGTACTGTAGCACCGATGTTGTAGTCACGTGGTACAAACAATGCACTAGTGGCTTATATAATATTTTCCACGAATAGGAAACATCAATATTAATTGCTGGAATATTAATATACGAGTATTACAACTATCTATCACTACACATGCGGTAATTTTCGCAAAGATGTGTATGTATATATTTTATCTTTTTGCAATTTACAATTACTATAAACTATTATGATTATATAAATAGTTTAGTGCTTTAGTGAGACATCTCGCGCGAAAAATCTAAATTTGAGTTGAACATGCAGTTGTACATAAAATATATGATTCTTCTGTATTATTTCAATGCTTAGTTGTCTCTTAAATGCAACAGCCCACTAACGGTAAAGCATATTATCCTTCCTTGGTCAAGGTACTCGTCGCACAGACAAGGCTCTATTATACCTGAGAAATATAGGCAGATATTTGAAAGCAGGGAAAGTTTGAAAAACCTTGTTGACTTAATGAATAATACAAATTTAAACTCTTGATTGTAAGTACCCACACTCGTGTCTATAAGTTGTAAATTATGTACTGTAAATGTTTATAAATATATTTTTTTTTAAGTGCTAAAAACTTTTGAACATTGATGTCGTTGAAACAAAATTATAAACTTATGGAATATTACTGAAGTGGTCGAAACTCGAGATTTCTGACTAATGAGCTCGGAAAATGGATTATAAAAAGTACGTATAAAAAATAAAATGCGTCACTTATTCCAGGTATTACCCCCGATCTATATAAGGTAGGGTTACTTTTAATTGTTTAAAATATATTACCAAGTTTTATATATTTGTACTCGTACATACAAAGTCATTTCATATTAATTTCGACTAATAAATAACTATAATTATTTGTAAACAAAAAAACATTTCATCTTTAACTTAATTATACGTATTTGATCTATTGACTGGTAGTTATAGATTTAATTTGTACTTACTTCTTTTTTAATAAATAATAGAATTAAATTTTTTAAATATTTTTTACCCCTTATATTTACAGATGGATAATTACAATTATTTAATTTTTTAAATACTTTTAAATTTATTTTTCGATGACGTCATAGAAGGGGACATTATTACAGAATATAATTATCTGCGTACTAATTACACGCTCTAATAAAAAATAAATGACACTGTAGTCATTGATTAGAGCTTGGGTGCTCTCTTAGTTGTTGTAATCTTTCGATTTTTTTGTTTTTATTAAAATGGTATTGCCGTTAAAATCTTCAGACCCAAAGCGGTCGACTACGCAAATTCATCACTATACTACATATATTTACAGAACGGTTTGACGGGCCTATCGCCATCTCTTTTAAGACTAGCATGAAAAGTAAAAGTTATTACGGCAATAAAATCAATTGACGCCCGATTTCCGGGTTTCTAGATAGTCTAGTTACCCATATTTGTAAACTGAGTAATTTCTTTAATAAGTTTACAATTATAAAATTTGCAAACCGATTTGTTTATTTGTTTTCCAGAAAAGGACACATTTGTCGCCGTTAAGTATATATCGGAAGTATATACTTTATAGAGTGCATTATGGTCATAAAACTTATTCCCCCTAAAAATTAAACTCGTACTATTAACATACCCGCCCGTTTGCAGGGTAGCAGGTACAGTGGATGCAAATGTTTCATTTAAAACTTCTATATTTAAATTTATTTTTCATGAAATATGCCGCCTTTTAAATTTCTTTGAATGTAGTTAGTTTGTTGATTATAGGGTCTAAAATCTTTTAAGAATCCTAAAGCTAAGAGAAATTAGAATCAATGCCGGTTTCACACCAGAGAGACAGTTTTGAAAACAGTTTATTATTTTATTATTTATTTTAAAACAGTTCTATTTTTCGAAAACAAACTGTTCACACTAAACAGACTGGTTTTGTTTTTAGTGTTTTTCTGCGTGAAAATTATAAACATGATAAACAACAACTTAGAAGCGCAAATGTTCACAAAATACAAAACTGTGTGTTCAAACCAAGCAGACTAAAAAACAACAACAAACGTGTTTTCCTTTCATCTTGCCGACTCCAGTTGGGAATGTGTTTTGTTTATTAAAACAGCAACAAACAGTAAACTGTCCCTTTGGTTGTAAACATTGGTGTTTTTGTTCAGAGAAAGTTTTTGTTCGTGTTTTATTGAACTGTCTCTCTGGTGTGAAACCGGCATAAGAAGTCTACGATATTATGTAGCAAGGGCATTCGCAGAACATTTTCTGGAGCGCCAAATTAAACATTTGTATCTCTACGTGAAAATCTCAAACCCCGTTCTATCCACCATAAACTTATAACACATTCTGTTCTATCCAGTGTAAATCTCCCGCAGATTTCATTCTACCTACTGGAAATTTGTTTATATTCCCCTATTTTAGACTCCCATGTCTGTATGTGTTTTTTCAATATAAATTACTAAATACAAAATTGAACACAGAATGGCACGAAAACATCTACAGGGTGCAAATATAAGAACCACGTGTTTGGTGCTTTGCTCATATGCTTACGTAAAATTATTTATTATATAGTATTAATTAATTTTAGTGGGAAGTCAATATTTGAAATATACTCTTCTCCCTTAAACGATTTAGGCCACGCCCATTATTTAAGTCCATCCCCGTTTTCTAGACTCTATTTTCACCCCAGTAAAGTTAATAACGTAATCTTCATTATAGGCTTGTGAGTATCAAACGCAAATTGTACCTCTTGCTTTTATATCGCGGTTATTCTCTTACGCGCAGAATGAAATTTCGTTATAGAAATCACAAGGAATATTTCAAATATATGTAAATTGTACATATCATAATACATCGCTCAATAAGTTCGTAGGATGAACACTAATTGACAAATCCATATTAATTTTAGATAGTACCAACCTTCAAACGATATGTGACAAAATTTTCTGACACTCCGATCATTAGTTTACGAGTTACTGCTATTTTAGCGGCTCTAATTTTGTAATTTGAATTTCGTGTGTGGATAAAGCAATTTGACATAAGTATGAACTATATTACGTATGAAATACAGTCTTTTTCAATGCGATGTTCATTGATAAACATTAAAGTAGAAACTTGATATAATAAGGTGTGCTTATGCGACTACACCCTACTGAAAAATTCGGATATGACAAGCGGTCTCTGTGCAGCTGTGAGTGTACCCTAAGAGAACTAGGTACCTTAAGTTGCAATACGGCTCCTTGTAAAATTACAAAGAAGCTAAATAGTATCCTTAAGGTATTTAATTTATATTGCTATATTGTTTTGAAGTTCAATGGGTTCTATTTTTATTTCCAATTATAAAAAACCTATTTCTAAAAAATAAATAACATAACAGATATACACAAAAAATTCAAATCTTACTAAAAAATGCAACAAGTGTCAAACATGCACAGTATTGTTGTAAAATTGTGTCGTCTTGTCGTTCTGGAGGAGATTACTCAGCTTACTAGTACATTCTGCAGGGATGCTAGCTTCTGGTAGTAGATTCTTCGGTTGACGACTTCCAACACCAATTACAGTAGTAATCGAATATCTTTCTTAAGATGATTAATAAGGATTCTTGTTCAGACGGTGTATTGTTGCAATTAGAGAATACTTGAGCGGTCTAAAGTAACCTCGTTGCGACATGCGACGGTTGAACAATTAGTATCTTTTTATTACTATTAATACAAACACTTTTATTAAAATATATCATTTATTCGTTGTAATATTATATCTGCTTACTTAATTACAATAGTATTTTATTAGATTAACGAAGATGACAGATATAAAACAAAATGTAATTCTATAGTGTTATAATTTAATTAATGGTTGAAATGTGCTCACTATTCAATACGTACGAAGTTGCGAATAGTAATGCTTGCTTTGAGACTCAGGAGAAGACTGGCTTTCAGCGTCTTGTGCAATTTAATATATAATAATTTATTTCACATCACAGAACGCCAATACTGAATTACCAGCATTAAATCAATATTAATCTCCACAAACCAGAGACAATATTTATAAGCGCTAAACTTAAATAATTATTCTTTACAATCTTAATACTAATACAAAAACTGTTTACATAATATAATTCTATTACATAATTAACATTTAATATCATTAAAAATAAAAGGTAAGTGCGACATATGCGTACTTACAACACTCCTCAACCAAAGAAAAGGAACGCATATAAAACAAAACATATGCGTTTCTGCTCTAAGGAAAAGAAAAAGGAAAAATTGTGATAGGGGAGATGTCGTACATATCACAACACCCCCTTTCAAAAAAAAAGGGACACGTATAAAAACAAAATATACGAGTTACAATTCTAGAAAAAAACAAAAAGAGAAGCAAAGTGTCGACAACGATTCTGATCCCATCGTATAGAGTTAACACTGCTCCACAAAACAATCATCCCTGACAAAATCCATTTCATTCGTCAAGTTTTTATTCATTGGTACAAAATCTCTTCAACCTATTATTATGAACTACCGTATGTTTTTTACCAATTAGTATTTCTGTATTAACAGGGGATATAATTTTAGTAACTTTATACGGTCCTACGTATAAGGGTAAAAGTTTTTTTGACTGTCCTTTAGTTGGTAACTGTTCATTTCTTAATAAAACTAGTTCGTTTACTTCAGGTGTGAAAAGAGAATTGACCCTTTTATCAAAATATAATTTTGTTTTTTCTTTGCTTTTAACCAAGTTATTTATAGCAAGTTCCCTCGCTACTTGTAACCTGTGTTTGAGTTCTACTATAAAATTATTATAAGTATTTACCTCAATTGGTTCTTTATAAAAAATTGAAGGCAGATTTGCCTTATGTCCATAAATTAGTTCGAAAGGAGTAAAACCGGTCGCTGTATGCGGAGTTGTGTTATACACGAACATTGCATAGGGAATCCAATTTATCCAATCATCCTGCTTTTTACAAAAATTCCTTAGATACTCGGCAAGGGTTCTATGAACTCTTTCTAAGGCACCGTTGGTTGCTGGTCTAAATGCTGTTGTTTTTAATTGTTTAATTTTTAACAATTTGCATATATCTTTAAAAATTTTTGACATGAAATTTGTTCCTTGGTCTGTTAAGATCATATTAGGAACTCCGTATCTACAAATAACGTTAGTTACTAATGCTTTCGCGACAGTATTTGCCTCCTGGTTTATAATAGGAATAGCTTCCGTAAACTTAGTAAGGTCGTCCTGTATTGTTAGTAAGTATTTGTATTTGTCGTCGGCGTCTTTCTTGGGAAGATATACTATGTCCAAAGCCAACCTTTCGAAACTATGTTTCGAAGTCGATGTAATTGTTAATGGACATTTATTTAATTTGCACACTTTATTCTTTTGACATGATACACATTGTCTAATAAATTTTTTAACTTTTCTAATCATACTTGGAAATTTAAAGTGTGATTTTAATCGTTTAATTGTTTTAGAAACTCCTAAGTGGCCTGCTGTGGGATTAACATGAAATTCCGAAATTACATTGTTTATTAACTCAGGGTCACTAGTTTTAAGTATAGTGTCATTATAAATGTGTACTATTATATTTGTTTTATCAAAGATATGTCTGAGCATAGTTCGTATCTGAGCAAAATCTAATTTACTTAGTTCAGATTCGAACCTGTTCATAGCTATGTTAGTAATTTTGTGTAAAGTACAAAAGTTTTTCAGATTCACTAATGCCAAAAATATTTCTTTATAATTTGGTAGATTAAAATGAAATTCCTTAATTATTAAACAGATAATAAATCTAGTATCAATTTCAACATATGCAATTTCTGATACTTCTTTTTCTTGTATTAGAAATGCATTGATATCACTAAATTTATTGATTAATTCAGGAGAATTTCCAATTGAATTTTTAAAATCTTTTGATACAAAATCTACTAATGAAAATGACGTCGGTGCGTCATATAAACTTTTATCATGTTCAATTACTTTATTGTTTATGATAATTTTATTTTTAATTATTTCTAAATAATTTTCGTATGTGACATCCATTGTTTCAACCTGAAGTGAGTATACGCGACTTAGGGCATCTACGTGTGGAATCGAACTACCTGGTCTATATATTACTTCGTAATTATATTCCTCTAGTTTTATCCGCCAACGCATAAGTCTAGAACTCGGGTCCTTAATACTCATTAACCAAGTCAAGGCTTGATGGTCTGTTACGATACTAAAAAACTTTCCATAGAGATAGGGTCTAAAATGAGCCACAGCCCATACTACTGCTAATAACTCACGTTCAGTAGTTGTGTAATTTTGTTGTGCCTTATTTAGAGTTCTTGAAGCATATGCTATTGGGTGGCTTCCCTTAATAGTACCTTGTGAAAGGACTGCACCTATAGCATATTTACTTGCATCCGTGGTTACAACGAAATTTTTACTAAAGTCCGGGTATTGCAAAACAGGTGATATGGTTAATTTATTTTTTAAAGTTTTAAATGATTCGTCGCATTGGTCTGACCATTCTAATACTTTAACATTACTGTTTGCTGCATTATATAGTGGTTTGGCTATCTCTGCGTAATGCGGTATATGTCGGCGATAATAACCAGACATACCCAAAAATGTTTTAATTTGTTTAGGACTGTTTGGAATGGGGAAATTCTTTATTGCTTCTACTTTAGAAGGATCTGGTAGAATACCTGTTTCATTAATAACGTGACCTAAATAAATCAAATCTTTATGTAGAAAGTTACATTTGGATGGTTGGAGCTTCAAATTATGTTCCCGTAATTTAGAAAAAACGTTTTTTAATCTTTGGTTGTGCTCAGAAATGTTTTTTCCAAAAATGACTACATCGTCCAGATAGATTAAGCAATCTATTCCTTGCAAACCTGTGAGAACGTGAGACATAAGTCTCTGAAACATGGGGGGGGCTCCTTTAAGTCCGAATGGCATTCTTACAAATTGATAGTGTTTAAAGTTCGCACTAAATGCTGTTTTCTCTTTATCTTCGGGAAGCATAGGGACCTGGTGAAAACCGCTTGCTAAGTCAAGGGTAGAGAAAAATTTTGCACCACTAAGTTGGTCCAGTATATCATGTATAAGAGGCAAAGGATAGGCGTCACTTGTTGTCTGCTCGTTAAGTTTACGGAAATCGACTACTACGCGGAATTGTTTATTACCTAACGCATCTGGTTTCTTTGGTACTACTAATAAAGGTGCGTTATAGGGTGAGTCGCTTTCTTCAATTATGTTGTTGACCAACAGTTCCTGAATATGCTTTTCCACAATCTCTTTTTGCGCATGGGGCAATCGATACGGTTTAACGTTAACGGGTTTAGAAGAATTAATCTTTATCTTATGACTTAATGCGCTCGTACAAGATAACTTGTCTCCCGGTAAAAAAAATATGTCATTAAAGCTGTCACAGATTTCTATTAATTCTGTTACTAATTCTGAATTGACATGTGAAAGATTTAAATTGTTTAATAAAAGTTCCTTACGGTTGTTAGGACTTGATTTTGAAAAATGGTAAATACTAAATTGATCTATCGGTATGATATTCGGTTTGAAATTACTAAGTATTATATTTTTTATTGAAGAATTTATTATTGAAATATAGAAAATATTTTTGACGGGCTTGATTAATGCATTAGCTAAAAAAACTTCAGGTAACAATTCCCTGGCTACACAAACTCCTACTGTAGAACCTGACATAGGAATTATCTTCCTCGTACGTGCTGGTAAAACGATATTGTTTATATTTATAAGTGGGAGCTCAATTACTTTGCCACATTCTGAGAATTGTACACTGTTCATTTTTAGATTAATTACTGCATTTAGTTTCCGTAAAATATCTAACCCTATAATTCCATCGTGTTTAATGGGGAAATTTTCTGACACAACCTGTAAAGTTTGTTTCGACTTATTACTATCTAAAATTATAGAAGTTTTCAGTGAACCTAAGGTATAAGGCGTGCCTTCAGAAATACCCTTCAATAGAATTTTAGATTTATTATTAATTCTGACATTGTTATTTAAAATATTTTGTTTAATCAAGGAGATTTGAGAACCAGTATCTAATAAAAATGATACGGTTTTAGCTTTGGCTGCGACCATCTTGAATTGGATAGTGTCAACTGTTTGCTTAGCCTTAACATTTTTATTTTTACTGTCAAAACTTAGAATATCATTATTATTTTGTAAATTACCCGTATTGATCTCATCAAAATCATAAAAAAAACATAATTCATTATTTGAATTGTGTTGTGTCTTGTTAGTAAAAGATACTTGAGAACCATCAGATATAAGATGTTTCGATCTTTCACAACAAGTAGAAGGTTCTGATAAAATTGTGGCCTCCCTACAAGTATTAACTTGAGCAATAGGGTTACCCGTATCTAGATTTTCCTTCTTAATAAAACAATACTTTTCTGTATGACCACTTTTCTTACAATGGTTACAGAACAAATTTTTAGTTTTTGTTTCGACCTTATTAGGAATTTGCTTGCTTGAAACTGGTTTACTATTAGAATTAGGAACGCTTGGATATGTTTTGACTTTAATATGCCTTCTTCTTTCTAGATTGCGCCACCGTCTCTCCAGAAACTCTGTAAATTCATTTAAGGTTGGTAATTCAGAATTATTTCTGTTTTCCCATTCCTTTGACGAATTAAAATCTAATTTGGTCTTTAAAATATGTATTAACATAAAATCTGAATGATTAGAATATATCCCCAATTCGGTTAATGCTCTAATCGATTCATTAATTTCATCTAGTAGTTTTTTGATATTGATTTCGGACTCTAAACGTATAACATTGTAGTTTATTAAATTGTTTAAACAGGTTTCAATAAGTGCTACCTTGTTATCATAACGTTTACAAAGGATGTTCCAAACAATTTCGTAATTATCATTTGTTAAAGGATAATTCTTTATGAGTTTGAGTGGTTCTCCTGACAAATTTAACTTTAAATAATGCATTTTTTCAATGCTTGATAGTTTACTATTATTACGAATTAAATTTGTAAATAATTCCATAAAACTTTGCCAATTAATATATTCTCCATCAAAAACGGTTAGTTGCATTGGACTTAAGTTCAGATTTTTTATTGAATCTATACTTTTTGAGTCGTCTACAATATGTGTATCATTCTCAAATGTTTGCTTATAATTCAACAAGTAAATAAGAGTGTCGTCATAAATACTTTCAACTTCCATAGACTTACTAACGATAGCCGAAGCTTCTTCATTTTTTAGAGTTGGAAGCAATGCTTCTACGATACTACTATATTTAACCCAAGCTTTGTCTAAGTTTTTGATTTTTAATTCAACTATTGTTAAGGATGTTGATTGGACTTCTAGATTTTTTGAAAACTCATTAATTAGATTGATTGTATTCTCAACTAGTGTGAGTGAATGAACGTTCGGTGCCATAGTACTTAATTAAAGTTATATATAATATACAGACTAAAGATTATTTTGTACCAATAAACGACTCTCCGAAAAATAGGATTCTGACAAGGAAAAATTGCTAGCGAAAACAGTAACTCACAGGAAATTTCCGATGGGGCTCAGACACCGCAGTTGTAACAGGAAGGTAGTCTCTCTGATTGAACAGACTGCTATCTAACTGCTTCAGCTCTTTACTTCTCCTTTTCAAAATTCTTTCTCGTTCATAAAGATGTTCTAAAAATATTAAACATGAATTAATATAATTGTAGAAACAATTATAGGAAATATTATAGTAGATATTCAAAAGTATTGGATATAATACTAAAAATATTGAACAATGATGCTACAAAATTGTTATTTTATAACAAATATTCAAAAGTATTGAATATAATACTAAAAAATAATAGCTTCAATGAATTACAAGGATGCTACTAATAGATAGGTTATAGCAAATATTCAAAAGTATTGAATATAATACTAAAAAAATAATAGCTTCAATGAACTACAAGGATGCTACTAATAGATAGGTTATAGCAAATATTCAAAAGTATTGAATATAATACTAAAAAAATAATAGCTTCAATGAATTACAAGGATGCTACTAATAGAAAAAAATACAATTATCAATTTATGATAATAATTGTATACAAGATAAAAAGATACTGTCTTATTATACTTAACAAAAAAAACTTTCGATTTTGATCTATGTACAGCTGTGTGCAGGGTTCTGGAAACGATTAACATCAGTTTAGATTATTCCATTTGTTCTAGAAGCATCCATCCATTCGCTGGGGGCAAAAGATTTCTTTTTTTCTGGTTCAGCGGGCTGTTGTTTTACATCCACCGGACTTGTAGAAAAATTATGTGAAATACAGATGAATTGACGTTCTATCTCGTACTCTTCGGCAATCTTGGAAATAATCGATCGACGTAGTGGTATCCAGAATAATTGATCTGCATCCAGGTGTAGAATATATAGAAAAAATTTTGGGCGTACCTCTTGGATATTTATGTGTAGGAATATCTCTTCGAGACCCCACCTGACACCAATGTTGTAGAATTGTGTCGTCTTGTCGTTCTGGAGGAGATTACTCAGCTTACTAGTACATTCTGCAGGGATGCTAGCTTCTGGTAGTAGATTCTTCGGTTGACGACTTCCAACACCAATTACAGTAGTAATCGAATATCTTTCTTAAGATGATTAATAAGGATTCTTGTTCAGACGGTGTATTGTTGCAATTAGAGAATACTTGAGCGGTCTAAAGTAACCTCGTTGCGACATGCGACGGTTGAACAATTAGTATCTTTTTATTACTATTAATACAAACACTTTTATTAAAATATATCATTTATTCGTTGTAATATTATATCTGCTTACTTAATTACAATAGTATTTTATTAGATTAACGAAGATGACAGATATAAAACAAAATGTAATTCTATAGTGTTATAATTTAATTAATGGTTGAAATGTGCTCACTATTCAATACGTACGAAGTTGCGAATAGTAATGCTTGCTTTGAGACTCAGGAGAAGACTGGCTTTCAGCGTCTTGTGCAATTTAATATATAATAATTTATTTCACATCACAGAACGCCAATACTGAATTACCAGCATTAAATCAATATTAATCTCCACAAACCAGAGACAATATTTATAAGCGCTAAACTTAAATAATTATTCTTTACAATCTTAATACTAATACAAAAACTGTTTACATAATATAATTCTATTACATAATTAACATTTAATATCATTAAAAATAAAAGGTAAGTGCGACATATGCGTACTTACAACAGTATATTTTCATCCCAACACCAAAAAACCAGTAGCTTCCAAACTGTGGGGCATGGCACTTAAAGTGCACGGGTATATCGATATCCATATACATAATTTCCTACCTAAAACCTATATTTACCTAAAAATCCGAGAAAGAGATGTAAAAAGGGGGTAAGATAATGGGGAGGAGGACAGTACTACTTTTATTTGTAGTTAAATCAAGTTTGGAAGCCACTGAAATATTCAAAAAACACTCACCAAAGCTCATTGTCACTGCTTTTGAAACCATGAAGTGAGCTGTAATTAAACAAAATTGATTAAATAAATATTTAATACAAATTAGAATATATTTAAAGTATAGTTTGACAATTACCTATTTTATAATATCCTGGTGCAAGACGGCTCCTGCCACTAAAGATGAACCGCTACAACTGCAATCTGAAAGAAATCTGCAACAACAGAAATAATTTGTTTATAAAAATATTTACGAAATTATGTATTATTTATAATTTTTATTAAAAATATTTTGCATACTTCTTAATTATAAACAATGCACCAGAAGTAAAACTTCGTAACGAAGGTACGAAGGTCCTGTAGTTCATCTGTAACAACAGAAAAGCGTTGGTTAGAAAATTGTTATCAATATTAAATAAGAATATGATATCGACATTGAAATCTTGAATTACCTTTCTTCTAGAAGTCCACCGCTCGATGGCTCCCAGCTATTACACTTCACTAACTTTTAAATTAAATCACTGTTTGTTAATTTATTTTATTTAAAACATCACTTTTGTCCTTTGTTCATTACAACTTCCACTTTTGTTTAAAATACGAAAAAATATAATTTTTAATTTATTTAAAATGTTTAATAGTTTAATTAAATTGTTACCCGCTAAACCAAGTTATATGTATTTTAGGTTTATCTAACATAACAAAAGTTACCAGTTACGTAAACGATTTTATCTAATATAGAACGTTTTAGAAAAATAAATGCACACTTTCTTTAAAGTTTATAAAATAAATAATCAGGACTCTTTTATATTAAATATTACTAGGTTTTGCTTAAGTAAAATATTGCATGAATGTAACATTCATTCGGTGTACGACGAACCAAAAACCGTTTGCTGTAGGGACAGAAAATAGAACAATAGCACATTTTCAAAATATTAATCTAACCCATTAAAATCTGTGAAATTAAAGTATGAAGAGATAATTATTTAAGGTAATAAATAAATTAACATAATTAATTTAAATTTAAGTGATTTTAATGGTTTAGACGACACTTGTTGCATAAAACTGTGAAATGAAATGAAATTGAAATTGTACTTGCCGTCTGAACTCTGCAATACAGCTAACTGATACTAGACATCACTGCGCCTAAAGAGCTTCATGTGCCTAAGCAGCTTCTCTTCCGTCTTTCGAGTAATCTTGCAACTGCAATAAGTAAAGCAACAGTTAGTAAAAGTTGTTCTTGTCTATTCGCATCAATTTCACAGACAATAAAACAGAAATCAACTTACAATTTAGTGCGCCTTGAGCCTCCTATTATAACTGGATACAATTTAACTTTGCGTGGATCCTTTTCATGTGTAAGGCCTATCAAGTAGCTTGATGCTTCCGCTGGAATGACGTCTATGATTTGGTATTCGTTGGAGAAACTATAAAAATGGAAAAAATATAATGGAGAAATTATTAAATAATTAAGGTTTCATGTACTGAAATTTAAAATATTTAAAATAAAAATACTTTTTTCATTTAAACTCGGATCAGCAGAGACATCCTATCGATTCAACGTACACACGAAAACTAATTGAATTTTTAAAAAACATTGCATAATAATACATATTTCTTTTTAAAAAGTTAGTTTTAATTACCCCCACTCTAAATCACCTCATCACCAGAAAGACAATGCCCAACCAACCACCAATCAGTACACAAGATCAGTTAATACTTAAAAAAATTATTTAAAAAACTATATTTCATTTAGCATAATTGATTAAAGGATGGTACAGAGATGTTTAAACAAATCTAGGTCAAAGCAATAAATTATCTACAAATAGAAATAAAATGACAGATTTCAAAACATAAAAGTTAAAATATAAACACCTGCACTTTGTTATTAAACAGAACGTACTCTAATTTTGTTACATTCTTTTTAATTTGTAGACGTTTTTGAATTCGCGTAGTTGCCAGATTGATTTATTTTTAGAATTTAACAATATTTTTGAAATTGACATTCTACTTAAGGTTACGGGTTGTTGCCAGATTTAATTAATTAATTTTATAAATATAATGTGAATATTTTTTTATTTTATATTTATCTAAGAATTTGAATATATTTTTATTTGCACATAACTATTTCTTTATAATTTTGGGTAAAATACCTTTGAAATAGCGTGCTGTTGAAGCAATTGTGACTGGATACAATTAATTTAGCTAAGAACAATTTTGACTGGATACAATTTATGTAGCCTTAAGGAAATTGTGACTAGATATAACAGATTTTCTCAGAAGTCAATTATTAGGTAGCACCGGGAAGCAATTTTGACTAGGTACAATTGATTGTGTGTGTCTTTTATTTACTTTCCCATTCATTTCATATCAGACTAAACCACAGCGAAACGAGGCCGAATTAAGATAGTTTTAGATATAAATAAACTAAATATTAATTAAATTTTATTGCAATAAAAATGGATAACAATTCGAACCGTTAAATATGTCATGACGTCATCACGCGGAAAGTACTTGAAACCACTTCATCTGCAATAATATTTTTATATTGATATTAATATAGATATCTCCAAACCAGGAAAGTATTTAAATACTGAAGCATCTAATTCTATTTAATAAAACTCTATACTTTCTTGATCATCATAATGTATAGAGCACGAGGGTTGGAGGAATGAAATGTTTAAACACCTGGATTTAAATCTCTACATACTACATGTTATATTCAGGAGGATCAAAATGAATTGGATGCATCACAATAGATGCTGCGATCATTGGAGATACGATATAATTTAGCTCCAGGCTTTTATTTGTTATTTGTGTTTGGGTTTTGTAGAAGAGGCAAATGGAATCATTTTGTATTGTATTAAATTGACCTAACTTTTGTTAACATCTATTTAACGGTTGAAAGGACCACATTATTTGAATTCTTTGTCCGTTTAAGATAGTTCAATGCATTTTAAAGTCATCAGTCTAGTGAAGTTTTTATCAAGTTTAATAATGTTAGTGCGAAGTGTTTATTGATGGAGAGCAATAACGTCATTAGACAATGTGTCCTGCTGATGAGCACACGCAGAAAGTTCTAACAAATCTTCTAGAATCTAGTCCTTTGTACAAAGATGTTTGAAAATTGCAGACAAAAAAAATTATTTAATTTTAGGTTATTTAAGGGGGGGGAATAAGGTTTCAACTTTTTTTAAATTTATTTATATTAATGTCCAACATATTAAGTTTATTGTGTGAAAATTTGAAGTCGATTGCAGTAAAACTGTCGAAGATATAGAGTTTTAAGTCTTCACCTCTCTGGTCTGGTTTCGTCTTACTTTGAAACTTTTAAACGCGTTTTCTCACAGTTACGTTTTTCAGAGTCGGTGCCATCTCTAGCTCAAAATCTACTGCACCAATCCTTTAGAAATTTTGCGCACTCTTTCTTTACATAAATGTCGAAGTAACACCGTCGAGTTTTTAACGTATTTTGAAATAACAAAATTTCTGATTGTTTTCATGAAAAATCGGTAATTTGACTTCAAATGCTATAAAAAACTTAATAATCAATAATAAAAAAAATGCTCGATAAGGTTACCTGCAGGGACTTATCAACTAATGAAATCATTTTGGTTTTTGATTTCAGATAATCCAGTGATGAGTTATGAGGGACACCGCAGTGGAACTTTTTTTGTGACGCCTGCGGAGATTCGCTGTCAATGGCTTATTTCTTGTCATTTTAGTGCTTATGTAATTTTATCGATTTGACCTAACCTACAAACCTCCCCCCCCCCTCCCTCCCCTTCAAATAGGCTACAGCGTAAAAACCAGCACCACAAGAAAATACTGTTTCAAAATTAATTACTTTATCATACAAGATGTCGACGCAGTAATTTAATGGGACTAATTCAGCTGAGATTCTGGCAAAAGATTTCTTTCCTAATATCGAGATCACTGTGGGAATTAACCTCAGCAATTAACAGCAGTGGAGGAAAGGTCATTGTCAAAATTAAAGTTAATCAAAAATAGGCTTCAAATCTGCTTGCTATGCATTGGCAGTAGTGCACCAGTGGTTTAGGCCCAATATGCTCTATTTTCCTTTGTAATTTTCGCTGTGTACGAAATCTTATATTCCACTGCAATCTATAAACATTTACCTAAATATTTATCAGTGCCAGTAGCTATTGACAATCTATTGTAGACAATAGGTTCTAAAATTACATCTACTTGAACCATAGCTCATCCAATTTTGCTTCAAATTTACTTTAATCCGCTTAGGTCATTATATTTGTTATTCTGCAATGTTTAGTAATGTTTGCCAGCACTAGAAATTTTTAAAATATTCACAAAAAGTATAACACTTTTTATTTCCTAAATTCAAACAAAACTAACTAAAAGAATACGATTATTACAGGGGCGAGTTTTACAACCATAGTTATTTGCTTAGGATTATATGTCCCGATTGTAATCAACATTTGCCTGCATTTTGCCGTGTGCCTGTATTTCAATAGTTTTTTTTTAAACATTGGAAGCAACTTTTACGATTTATTTATAAAACATCATTGTATTAACAAAAACTGACAATTATTTTTTATATTTTGTTTAGAGATAAGCTGATCCTGAATCTAAGGACGCTCTGTAAAATCGGCAAAGGTAAAAGTTAGCATATTGTAAGCTCACAAGTTACATGTAATTAGTACAGAAAAGGTCTTAACATTCCTATTCGTTTAAGTAAAGTTTAGTTTTGTTAAAAATCATATATAACCCTTTACAGATATTTTAATATTTTGTGGTTATTTTGTAACTTATTCTTAATGCATTCGGGGCTGGTAGAGGGCGCCGAGATAGGGGCGCCAAACTGAATCTTCTGCTCCACTTCCCTACACCTCCTCCCCCAAACCTCAGTACGCTTTTGGCTATCGTATAAATCAGTTATAGTTATTAAAACCAATATTGATATTCATTTCAGCTTTATTATACGTTGCAGTGTCCAGCCATATGGTGTCACTGATGCGTGGGAATGCTAAAGTAGTCATCTAAACAAAAAAATATTTCATATCATTTTGAAAAATAATTTATTTCATGAATTATAATAGTCAGATAAAAATGAAACGTTCACTGAATTTGTAGAGTAGAAATACCAATTAGGAAATTGTAAAAGATCGATTATGATATCTACGAGTTCATTAAATAAGAGAGTAAAAAGTCTGTCACTCTCTATCTCTCCAATTGTCTTACTTATGGTTCAGTTTCTAATTCTCTTCTTTCTTTCACATTTTCGCTCTTCTATTTTCTACCTCTTACTTTACTTTATATCAATCGCACTTTCTTTAGGTCTATGCGCACTGATCGTGTCGACACTGATTTGTGTGAATGCCTTATGCTCCCTCAAATTTCCTGACCAGTTTCCTCTTCTCCTATTCTTGCATCGAACTCTCTTCATTATTATCGTATATTGCCTTCTTCTGCCCGCTTAATTTGCTGCATTATCTATTATATTTTGTTTATATACTTGATTTATATTCTTGCTCTTATTTGACATTGGTTTTTATGTCTTGGACATCGATTTTCAATTGATCTACGTATTTGTAGTTTCATTTTCTATCCTTATCCTTCTTATTAATCACGTTTCTATATCGTCTACTTTCATTCGGAAGTAACTGAATGATTTTTTACAATCTGGGGATACTGACCATCAATTGAAAGAAAAAATCGAAAGCAAAAACATTTATTGTTTTTTAAGAATAACTGCTACTAATACTGATGCTCTATGTTTGAAATATTTGCTGTGTTATTCTACATAGTAGCTAATAATATTTATTTATTTACTTGACGAGTTAATTATAAAATACCTGCAAAGTTCAGCGACAGTAAATGAGAAACTCGTTGTTAAACAACCCCTTACAAATTGAGGTGAGTGAGTGCATTACTTTGAGCAAAGCCTAGCACCAATTTACGGACGTTCACATAGCCAACACACACACTGCACCCCTAAACAGTATTAGCTAGATTTAGAGTGAGGGGTGATGATATTCGATTGTTTTACTTCAATACCACATATGTTTAGGTTTAAACGATTCATTAACCATAGGATTTATATACTTATTCACCAAGACGACGAGGTATCTACAAGGTAATCAAATATTTTACAAACTTCTCTAAATATGAAATCTGAAATTTTGACACAATATTTTAAGAGAGACATGTGTTCCAATTTTAATAGATACATGCGAATTTTCTGGATAATTCGGCACCCTCAATTCTCCGACACCGATTGAGCCGTTTCCCCAATTTGTTTTAAAGTTGTCGTTTGCCATAGAGCAGTTTTAAAGTGGATTTAATTTGATTTGAAAAGTATAAGGAGTCCATCATCTACTAATAACCTGCCGACAATATCAAACACAAAGAAGAAAACACAACATCAGTGGTGAACTTTCATAAGTGAAAAGGACATACTTTCAGACAATACAGAAAAAATTCAAAAAGTGCTGGAATTCCTTAATGATATAAATATAACAAACCAAATTTAATTAAAATAAATTAACTTCAGGCGAATATGACCTTATTGTTGGAATCGCCTCTAATTCTATAATTAAAAAAAATTAAAAAAGTATGATGTTCAATTAAATAAATATTCTTTGCTTGAATTAAATTTTGTAGTTTTATGCTTTTCCCTAAAATCGGCACTTGCTAGAATTTTAAAATACTTTTAGTCGGATATTATTATCGTCTGCACAGGCTGAATATGAGAGTAAACACATAAAATGTATGTCCTAATCGTTCAAACTTTATTGTCTTATGGTATTGCCATCAAAATGATATTGACAATCGATAATTCGGCAGACCGAGAAGACAATGGTCTCAAACTTATCCAGAATAATCTTAACAAAATTCCAGATGGTAACATTGCAATTTGTATAACATTTCGGGAACCATTCGTGTAATAAAACGGTATGCGGTGTTCCCATTATTATGTGGGCGCAATGGACCATTAATTAATCATCGAATTTGAATTCCCATTGATAAACTACGTTGTAAATAATACTTAACGATTACTAAAACTATGTACAATGAATAATAACAGAATTCATCGCGCATATGTTTCATTTTGACAGCGACGAAATAGCGATACTGTTGATGATGATGCCCCCGTGAATAGTGGTCCATATGGCACGACCCGACGACCCCTCACCGCGGTGCACCTTGTTCATTTTCCCAGGTTCATTTCAGATCAATTTACAAATTCTCACACATCACTCAGTTGATGCAAACAACATCAGTTGTGAATAAATGCAGGAATAGAAAAAATTAGAAACATTCAATAACAATGATGTATTGTTCATGTTTCACTAAATGGACCACCGTGCCCTAATAACTCAGGCCCGTGAATCGAATCAATGCTCTCGCTCAAAGTGTCGTCATATATTTAATATTAAATTTATATATTATTTTTATTAAATATTTTACTTAAGTAAAGAATGTTGGAACTTGCATAATTCAAATTACCCTGTGACAATTTATGTAATTGCATTCTCAAAATATGAAATATGATTCAAATATTTAAAAACTTTTATTTATTCCGTATGCCTGACGTCATGTGTATCACTAACTACATGCATGCACTACCACCCGACCGGAAAATATGATATATTAAATTATTGACATAACAGGGAAATATTAGGGGTGCGTTATTTAATTGACGGGGAACAATACGTCATAACAAATAAATGTGATATTTTAGATCATCACACTTATCAGGGTTAGAGGTCGACGTAACTCACAATTGAACTTCGCGATTTGTTTATTTATAAAGAGATAAATTGGTTAAACAAATAATAAGCACCCTAGCTAATTTCAATTGCAAGACAATTTTCTACCTAGGATGTTAAATTGTAAAAAGATTGTATGCGTCATCCATCCTAGGTTGAATATATACCGCAATGTAACACCTTAATTAACTTTGACTAACCCAGTAAGTGTGAAACTGCACTGCAAGGTAATTTTCTACCTGTGATGAAGGAAAGCACTAGTCAAAGTAAATAGTTTTATTTATATTTTACAATAAATGTGACGTCACAAACTTCTACCACTCTTACTTATCACGTCATATCACATTATGGGAAAGAGATAGACTCACATTTGTACAATTGTACTTTGCTTAGAATCTATGAAATTATAAAGTAGTTTTTGAGAAAGAGAAGGAGTATTATGAAAGGAATGGAATGGCGACAGAGGAGGCAGAGAGAAGAAGCGATGAAGACACAAGTGTGGAAGAGGAGCTAAGGGCAGAGACAGGGGGATACAACAACAGGAATGGAAAAAATTGAGAAGAGCAAGTATAACAAAATATATAAAAGGATTTGGGAGAGAGAGATACCACAATAGTTAAGAGAAAAAAACACAAAAAACATGAGAATGATTGCAAGATTCAGACTGGGAAACGAGGAGAAAGGAAACGGATACTGGACAAATAGCGAGAAAAGGATGTGCAAGGTGTGCGAAGCAGTAGTAGTAGCACTTTTGTTTTTATATTTATAAGGATAATTTTTTTTTCTTTTAAAAGGAGTGAGAATGTTTAGATATAATAAGGATCAAAATTGAATTAAGCACAATGATATGTAAATAAATAAGTTAAGGCACAACAATGTAGTGGTAGTAACGAAAAGTTTTGACTAGATAGAATTAAACAATATAATTTTGAGAAAGTAAGAAGAATAAAGACCTGTATCATCTAATTACGGCTCTGAATACCATCCTAAGTATTTCCTTAGCCGAAAGGGCAAGCGCTTCATGCTGATTTCAATGCCAGCACGCAATTCCTGATAATTATTGAACAAAACCCTTATAATAGTTGTATAAACTACCTACTTCAGTTCATTCATAACAAAAAAAAATCTACAATATATTAAAATAGGGGAAAACTATATAATAACGCATAAGCGCCTCCCATAAAGCCCCTCCTTGTTAACCAATAGGAACCATTTTTCAGAGACCCTTTGAGAGGGTATTTAAAGGTTATAAAGGACAAATTTTAAAGAATAGATTCAATGTAAACACGGGAAGCTTTACTGAACGTCGATCCTTCGGAACTGTTCGAATTGTGTCAAATCAGTTTTAGAAGTGTTGTGGTACAGTTGGTTTTTGTTTGTCGTGATAATTTGTTGTTAGCATGAAGCCTTCAGCACACACTGCGATGACTCAAATAGAGACTTTTAACAGGCCACCGCCTTCGACAAGTAAGGAGATTCATTTTAAATAAATGCTAGCTAATAATATTGGAAAATATTGTTTTGTTTTTAATTGATGAAGATTTTGATTTAATTGATTGAAGTCAGTGCTAAGGAGACAGACATAACAAATATTTGACACATCCGAGAAAAGTTTACAAAATTAGATACATATTTTTACCAATTTTTGTGGTCTTTGAATTTTGTTTCGCCAAAAAATAAATACCTATTTTAAATAATCAAAAAATGAATTATTTAAATTAATTTTATAAATACATAACTAATATAAAAATCACAGTGTAAATAGACTATCACTGTTGTGTTTGTTGCCATTCAAACTGCATTGTATAACATGCATATATACAAACACAATATTGAAAACAATTGCTTTTTAATTATTTCTACTCGATAAATGTTTTTGTAGCCTTGGCAATATTTATATTTATAATAGATACATTATAATTCATTATACAAATGTTTTTAAGGTTTTAACAAAAAGATAAATAGATAAATTCTGAATTCAAAATATAATTATTTAGATATGCAATTATTTTAATATGTTAGCAGGCCTGCATTTAGTATCGGTCGATTGAATCTGAAGTGCGGGCATTATCGGGAAGAATTTGTTTTTTGAAAATTAACCTCTAACTAAAAAACTAAAAAAAATGTAACGTTTAGAAATTAATATGATCTCTTTATATAAAACCTAGTTAATACATTTTTTATTGATCTCAACATTATAGTAATGTTTCTTATTCTCGAAATTCAGATTTTCTCATTGTTTTGAAAGTTACAAAAGTAGCGTCGCTAAAACCATTTTAACTCGTAATAAAATGAGAGCAATGTCATGAAATTTTGACACATATCGTTTGAAGGTTGCTACTATCTAAAAATGTCAAAAGTGCCGTCTAATATATATGTATGTCATCCTACGAACTTATTGAGTGATGCAATATTTTCATGTATTTATTTTATTATAATTATCTCGCTATTTTATTGTTTTAATCTCACATTTCATTATCTAATGTGTACTAACTTTAATGTACCTTATGTACAAATTAACAGTTACTTATTCTTCTTCTTTCATTAAAATTAATCCTATAAGTTAAAATACTTCCAGACTTAAATTAATAAAATTTGTACCAAGTATAGCTAACTCAAATAAACATACGACTATTTAATACATGTCGGAAACTGTCTGACAGCATAATTTTTATTGTACCATCAACCCAAATAAACCCTGACGTTAAAAAAAATTCTGCCGTCGCCGTCAGTTAAATTTTACAACCTGTTAAATATTTAGCAATTTTCATTATTTTAATTACTTATTCGATTTAAAGTGTTCCGAAAATTTGTTTACGATTATGATGTCTATTTGCATTATAAAAGACTGGAACCTACACCTACTTCCTGCCAAATCCAATAGATTTTAAAAAAAATGTCGAAGTAGCCGGTCATAAAATATGTCTGTGTTTACATTAAGGAGACACACTATTTCACAATTCTATAATTTAGATAAAACAAAACTTATTTAGCAAAAATAAAATTATAGTCCAAATCACTAGTTCGATTTTTACTTTAAAGAGGTTATAAGAGCGGTATAAATCTATATTACGATAACGAATTTTATCTTATTCGTTTCTATATACATTATAGAAAAATCTGTGAGTCAGTGCTTTTAGTTATATCGGTAGTTTATACCCCACAACTTGTTTTAAGTATGAGTCGCCGCCGAACTCTCGTAATTTGAACTTTATATGTTACATTCAAAAGATGGATCATTATTTTGTAAACTTTTAAGGGCATCCGTTAACTTTAGGCGAATTTTCAAAGGCCTGTATTTTCGAAACTACGCTACTTAGTCATGGTCCAAGATGAAGAACTTAACACATACATAAACTTCAGTAGCCTAACTAGGAAAATATATTTAAAAGTTGGAGTTAGGAGCGTATTTTATAATAAAATAATTTCCTTGCCTTTGTTAGAACAATTCACTTTTTATAAAAAAAATTTATATAAAATTTATATATATTTTATTCAATGTCTGCCAACTGCGAATGCTGACACCCATCCCTGACGACATTCTACAATGTTACAAATTTTAAGGAGTCGATGAGTCATATATGTAGGCTATACTACTTCTTGATGTTTACTAGATAACAACCAAACCAAGAAATATTAGAACTCACTAAATCAGCAATTATTACAATTATTTCTTATGCACACTTGCAATTAATTCTTTTTAACAAATACTTCAGTTGTAATTTGGTAAAGTGTCCTATTTTGTGACCTTTCTTTCACTATTGCACTTCAATTATAGTTCGCATGAACTTTATCCTCATTTGTATTCCGGCGGATGCAGTGGTTTCGCCATTTGTTACTGATTAAATATACATTTCTTATGAACTCTTTTATGACAAAAAAATCATACGCATCTTCAATATAATGTCTAAAGTGATTCCAAAATGTTTACTGAAAATGTTTATTTCATAAAAAGGTTATACTTTATAAAACACTTTTAAAATATTTGTATTTTTAAAATAATACCTTATTGTTAAAATGCTTTTGTGTTTGTTTAGCAAAGACAACTTGTTATTTACAGAAATTCATAATTTCTTTTTAAATTCTATTTCTTAACAAAGAAATTATTTATCTTTGTCAAATTTATATTACTTTATTATGCTGAAAGAAGTAATAATTTTATTTTTGACATTCCAAAAATGGTCAATTCATTTGGTTCATTTTAGCCGTTGGGCCGTGTTCGCATTTACCCTTTTTATGTTTTTATAATCATTGGCTATTCTTACACAGTAATAGAAATATTTTTTCTACATATAGATGTTAATAAATTAATAAAGTTATTAATCCTCGTTGGAGCTCAAGGCTGATAAAATTGAATGTGGTTGCAATTGTGTAGAATTTTCCTTCTTGTCTTCGTTTCGGCTATGCCATAAGTTTGATAGCCATTTAGCGAATAAACCGAAAGTATAGTTTAAATTGCGAGAGTTCGGCCGTTACTTATACTTAAAAGAGATTATAAGAACGGTATAAATCTATAATAGGATAATGAATTTTATCTTATTCGTTTCTGTATACATTGTAGAAAAATAAGTGGGTTAGTGCTTTTTAGTTGTAGTGCAGTTTATACCCCACAACTTGTTTTAAGTATGAGTCGTCGCCGAACTCTCGTAATTTGAACTATACAATATATTTTTAGTTAAAACTGAAAAAGACATACGAATTCGATGTAATAATGAATTCAAAACATTTTGTAGTGACGCCCATTTTGAATTGTAGTTTCTAAAGCATGAAATAATAACGTCAACCCGTGTCACAAGGGTGTGTTTAAGTTTATATAACGCACTAATTGTAGATTAGGAATAAATATAAGAGCAGCTCGATTATTTGTACATAAAACACCGGAAGTAAATGCTCATTTGTTAGAAGTTATGATTTATAAAGCACGGGAAGGATTTTTATGAATAGAAACACCTTATTATTGTAGATTGCTCAGTTGTCCGGCCCAGCCTGGTGGACTATTGTTCACATATCACATCTAACTGTGCTATATATATATATATGTTAACTGTATTAGTTGCAATGGGGTCGAAATTTAATAGATTGATCATTTGACAAATATACTCAAAACCAAACAATATTCGACTTGCATACATTCCAGCGATATTCGGCATGTGGTTAAATTTAACCATAATATATATTTTATATTTTTTGTATTTATTATTATGAATAGTAATTTTATTCTATGTAAATAACAGTAGTATTTACTATTAATTTATCTATTTTATACTAGATGTCTGTTATAACTAAATTCAGTTCTTATGTACATCTCTTTCCTCTACATATTTATGTCTCTTTCTGTTTTGTTTCCTTCTAAGCAGTAGTTGATACAATTCAGCAGAATTCTGTCAGACCCTAACGTAATAAGTATTAAATCAATTATCCAGTTGCAATTATCCAGTTAAAATACACATCTATTTAGCTCTTCGATTAATTAAACATATTTTTTATTTGTATCTGTCAAGTGAAGTTTATAGAAGTAAATACACGCATTTTTATATAAAATTACAAAATCTCAAGACAGACCATCAACATCTTTGGTCGCTTCGATCCGAATTACACCATTTTCGGTCGCTTCAAGACGGATTTTGTACCAGCAAGTTTATCTGCATTATAATTTTGTTTTTAGTACGATTTCAGAGTTGTGTCACTAATTAACTGGGCGGTCGATCATAGTATACACTTACTTATTAGGTGTACTAATTTTCATGAAAATAATTTTTGAATATATAAAGGAAAACATGAACCGAACAAAACGGTTGCAATGAACTAAATTCTATATAAAGCCAGTTAACGAAATGAGTCATCTATGCATCATCCACAACCCATCCACGTTATACGTTTCCCATGAATTTCCTCCTACCCCACCTGATCATTCCACCCCCTGTGTGATATACGGTATACTCCGAGTCCCGACCAATTTCACTTTTATTACCAAACGATGCGTCGTCCAACTTTGCGTGTCATTGAACACCGCTTCCTGTTTTTTATATATTTATTAAATTATATGATATTACCAATGGGGTTAAATATATGTCATTTGTCCTTTATCATCTTCATCTCGAAACCGTTAATTATGAAACACAGGTGATCGGGACACTTGCTAACAGTTGGAAATCACTAACGGAAACCGTTTTCATTTTGTTTTGCTTCGCTTTAGAATCTTTAAAGGTCCGTGGTTTCTAATGGGCTTGTGTACTGTAGTGTACTGCATATTGATAAAGTGGGTTACTAGAACCTCCAATGTTCAATTATTTTTTAATAACTTCTTATATGTTAAGAGATATTAACAATTAAAAAGGTCATTTTGTCACTTTAATTATTAAAGGGATTCAGCGTTGTACACATTCCAAATGCATGTGACCGCTTCACAACCGCTGCCAACCTTACAGCTCATAAATCTCTGCTATATGTATTTATATATAAAATATTATTCACAGCTATTTCAAGGAACAATTAAATTTCAATATTATGTCTGTCTTAGCAGGGTTAAATAAAACAAAAACTTATTATTCTTTGACTTGACTTGATTATTTAACTACCAACAGCTACAGAACATTACCACAGCACTGACCTACTCAACAAATAACTGACGTTAAAATGCATTTCAGGTCATACAAATATGGCCGACCATTTCTAGCGCTAAAACTACAATTCAAATTTTTAAATGCTATATCTCCGTGAACATTTAGATATTTAATAAACCAATACACATTTATTAACATCAATTGTCCTCACAAAAATGAGGACGCAAGCCCATTAAACTGTGAACTAAATGCATGTGAAACATCGCAAGTCGCAAAAAAACTGTTGCAGTTTGACGGAGTCCTTACTTTTTCTATTTCTTTTCCAAACAAAGCGGTTATTCACATAGGTTATATTTATAGAAACTAAGTCAAACAAATGCAGACCATTTGAACAGTAAATGCAAAGAACATATACAAAAATGACGTCAATCAACGTTTGGCAGAAGCTTAAATTTCAAATTAAAAGAATACTATATACTTTAAATCTAGTACTTTTCATATTTAGTTTTATAGTTTAGTTTTATAATGGATTGCAATACTTAATATTGTAAATACTATTGGTTATTGTAATGTAGTTCGTAACCCCGTCGGTATTTTATCTAACAACCATATGGTGTCAAATAGTGCGCCAACGCATTACTCGCAGCGTAATTTGTGATGCTTAACTGTATCGGAATTATCGTTTTGATTATTTGCGTGATGACTGTAATAAGAGTGCAACAAGGGTTCATCTTTCCCACGGTTCATCACATTTCGATAGTGAGGGTTGATTAAGTGTAATTAGACATTTTATGATACAACTGTTATATCATATCGCCCCCGATCTTTCTGTTGAGTTTGCTTTACAGGAAATATTGTTGGCGCTAATTTTTAATCTGCTTTTTGTTCTTTCCAGATCGCATTTTGTTCGATACGCCATGTAAAGTTTGCCAAGATCATTCATCTGGTAAACATTACGGAATTTATGCTTGTGACGGTTGCGCTGGGTTCTTCAAAAGATCGATTAGAAGAAGTAGGCAGTATACTTGTAAATCAAGATCGGGAACTTTATGCGTAGTGGACAAAACTCGTCGGAACCAATGCAGAGCATGCCGTCTCCGCAAATGTTTAGACGCTGGAATGAACAAAGATTGTAAGTTACTTTATCTCCTTGTGTTCTCTCATTTTCTTAGGATTTTAAGTAATTCATTTATTTACATTTTCAGCTGTTCAACATGAAAGAGGTCCCCGAACTTCGACACTAAATCGTCAAATAGCACTCTACTACAAAGATCCTTCAACTCACGGTGCACTAAATCTAGCAATGCCTAAAATTCCAATTCCAGGATCCCCACCCCAAAGATCCTTACTTCCTCACCCGCCTGTATTCTTCAATCCAGCTTTCTTAAACATTTCCATGGGATATCCCACGGCACCTGTTGTACAGATCATGACTGCACGGTCAATGATTGAAAATGCTGCGGATGTCATCGTTATGAACTTGAGGTGGGCTAGAGGGTTACAACCCTTGCAAAGCCTTGCTGTGTCGGATCAACTGGTGCTGCTGGAAGAAAGTTGGCGAGAGTTGTTCGTCCTGCGAGCAGCACAGGCTCAGATTCCGCTGGATCTTAGTTTGTTGCTTCGAACAAACGGGGCTTATGATAACTGTCCGAATAATATGTTACCTCTACCTCTTCTGCAAGAAATATCAATCTTCCAAAACACCTTAACAAACATTATTCAACTGCAGGTTGATACTCAAGAGTTTGAATTTTTACGATTATTGGCTTTATTTAAAGTTCCAAATCAGGGATCATCTTCACCAACGCATAGTAGCGGAAGTAGCGACGAAGGCAGTCCGGAACCATATAACTCAGACTCTAAAATAATAAAAGATAATATGGCAGTGACTTTCTTCCAAAACCAATCTCGCCTTTCCTTGACAAATTATATTCAAGCGACGAAACCAGCTCAACCACTTCGATGTGGCGAGCTGCTATTGATTATACTGGCTTGCAAGGATATTTCAAGCAATACCTTTCAGCAGTTGTTCTTTAAGAGTAGTCTCGGCATCGGACCAATTGAGAGAGCCATCCTAAGCATGTACCTTGCGCTTCAGTAGTATACATCCTACTATGAAGCTAATTTTATGATTTTATTTATATATATAATATTTCACGTCCAAGCGTGTAAAAATAATAATTTTCTAATCAATTGAAAGCTTATAAAGTCTGATATTCTTACCGAATAGTATTTTTATATCAAGACCATATGTGATAGTATGGCATGAAGAAACATATAAGATAAATGCTATAATCTAATTAGTAACTAAATTAATCTAATTAGGAACTAAAATTAACTAATTAGGAACTAAAATAAACTAATTAGTAACTAAAATTATCTAATTAGGAACTAAAATAAACTAATTAATAACTAAAATTATCTAATTAGGAAGTAAAACATCTAATTAGTAAGTAAAACTATCTAATTAGTATCTGAAACAATGAAATTAGCGCCACGTTGTAATAAAGCAATAATGTGTTACAATTTTACCAATTGTGTTGTCAATATGTGTGTTATAATATATTTAGATTAGGTTAGAGACCTAACAGGTAAAACTATAGATATGTATATTTTGTAAATATTGTAAATATGTATAGTTTATTTTAATAAATTTTATTATAAAAGAACATTCTTTTTGTTTTGTATATCAATGACTGTCAAGGTTACTGTGATCTATGGTGTTGAAGTCTCATATACTTGAACTGTATTGCTGTTTAATAAATGCGTGTTTGCATTTGGTAAATAGATGTCCGAGAATTGAACCAGAAAGCATACCAGCGTGGAGTTTGAACGTTCACGTCCACTGTGTTGCAATAATATTTTATTTATTTATTTCAAGATTTTAAAACAGTATACTAAATAAGAATTTTTCGACATTATTCGACTAATTGCGATCCGTGGATGAAAAGGGATCATTAATTCTAATTATCGAACATTTCGTTACATTTTTATAAAATTGTAAAATGATTCTGATTTTTTTAAGATTCCGACAAACAAACAAACAAAAAATAATTGACAATTGTATTTCACAATTGTAAGTTAATAAGGATATTAAATAAATTTCTAACGTAGTGATTTTGAATGTTCGGATTGTCGAGGCTTAACTGTAATGTAATGTAGAAGTCATGATACAAAGGACACTGCTTCTAATCTCCTTTAAAATACAGGATGCTAATACAATTCCAAGAACACTTGATAAAACTCTACCGTAACGAACTACCGTATAAACAAAATACGATCTTTTAAAAAACTAATAAGAGATGCATTTAAGTTACAGTTAGGATAATACTACAGATAATTTCAACCCGCCATTTTGCGACTTTAGCTTATCCCTATATTTTGCAGAGCTAATGACCTCAATGTCTTTTTGTATTCCAAAATTTATCCCATTGTCGGTTTAAACACGGTAAAAAAACACCTTGGCTTTTCAAAAAAAAAAAATCATATTTCTATCTCTGTTACTCTAATGGAGTTAAACGACACAGGTAAATTATATCCGGCAATGATGCCTCTCTTTGTCCTGAAATCATAATAAGGCAGTCCATTTACCTTTGTGTAAAAAATTCAAAGAGTCGGTGACAAATTGCTGCGTATTGTACATGAGTTTTATAGAGTTCGTAAATATGTACTAAATGTACTAAAAAGGTCTATTAAATAAAGATTTGTCAAAATGTCATAGACTTGTAATATTGGTTCTTTTGTTGTATACAGAAAAAGCCGAAATAGATTTAAATATGACAGATATTGTTATTTGAAAATATTACTTGGTAATATGTTTGCTTTATGTTGATTCTAGCAGACCGCAAAAAATTGCACCGTACAAGTTTTATAAATAATAGGTATGTTTTCGTTCACTTAGCTTTTATGACTACTGACTAAAAGTACTTGCTAGCCATGCATCGGCGGAAAGGCGGAAAGGCGGAAAGGAAGTGCTTCTTGTTCCGAGACCATCCACTTTTTAGCTCTCCCCACAATTATATTCAGACAAGAATCTAAGTATGATTAAATGAGTAATAGATTAAAGAATCACGAATATTTTAACGAAACAATACTTGGCCATTTTTGATTCGCGAAATATAGATGGCGATACAATACAGCAGGTCAAATATTATCAAAAAACCATGTTTTTTTATGTTTAAATCGTTTTATGTAAGTAGCTATAAACGCGAATCAAAATCTAAAGCTGCAATTAGTTAGATGAATAACATATCTATTATTGGGGCCATTAGAAAAAAAAATATTTAGCTTTTAAAAACTTTTTGGTTTTCTCGTCTTGTTAATTTTTTATTAGATGTGACGTCACGAATCGTTTACCTTAGATAAACCTTAAATCAAAAAAATCATATGTTTCCAAACCCTAAGAGAGAGCACTTTAAACATAAATCTTAAAATTAACTTTAATTAGACAGGGCTCCCACTGAGAAGAATTGAAAACACCTCTTCAGCAACTCAATAGGAAGAGGGAAGAATTCGGGCCGGCAGGGTGCTTCTGTTCTAATCATTGGGGTTGTTTACTATTCACTGTAACCTAAAGAAAGATGTTACGTTTTGTACTATACGTCGTAGCCACTGCTTTACGAATTTTACACATCAAAAAAACCGGCTTGTTGCTTCTTTACTTCAATTTTACAGATGAATGGAAATTATTCAGTTATTAGTACGCTTCAAAAGACAGAAGATATTGTTTACTAATTATAGATATTTATATAAGTTATTTCTTTTTGTAACATTATTACTGAAATTCAGGATCGTACTTAGGTGCCTAGAAGCCCTAGGTCGTAAAATTCATAGGCCCCTTTAAATGCATTTTTGTTAAATCCCCTTTAAATATGTGTTGAAACATGCATTAACATCATATTTAAATTTTCTGTGAAAAGCGAAATTAACACAAATTTTGATTTTGAATTTGGCGGTTATATGTGTATAGAATAAACTGACGCAAGACTTAAAATAATGGAACTGCATCTGCGTTCCAAATCCCCTACACGTAAACCTCACTCCACTTCATACTATTAGCAGCCACCCACCACCCACACACCTAACAAATTCCAACTCTTCAACGAACAAGTTTCAACTTGCACACAAAACAAATATTGTTTTAAATTCAAATATTTTGTTAGATTTATCTAGAAACTATATTCATCTCTTTTCTTCCTGCTAATTATTACGCAATCGAACGGAATGTCTCATGCTCGTCTTTATTTGTAACACATCCACCGGCATAAGCCAATCAAACTTAAATTATTTACTTCATAAATATTTTTAAAATAATATTGCTGTCTCTTTCTTTTACATATAAAAATATTAAAGAAAATTTTGAACTGCTCTAACACATTACAATAATTTTTCTCTAAAAACAAACATTGCATAATAATGAACAGAACTTGTTATGACTTACCGGTCATTGATCTCGGTGCAGGTGGTCAAATATAAACAAAATAAAATAAAAATAAAAAACAAAACAAAAAAATAATTAAAATTATAGTAATGTTTAAATAAATTACAATGTTTTAATTTGTTTAATTAATTATTCTTGTTTACACTGTTTTTTTTAATATTGAAATGAAATTTATTTTGTTAGTATACATAGAGTTCGCCGAAACTAAATTGTGACTATATACAATTGATTTCACCGGAAGATAATTGTTACTAGATACAATTGATTTAGGTGGAATGCAATCCGCTTGCGTCAGACTCCCAAAAAAGATAATCCGACTCAATATTATCAGGTAATTTACGGAATAACAAATTAATGAAATAATTTATAACTTGATGTGATTCCGCTTCATTTCAGCCACTTAAAGCTAACATTTGACGCTGAGCGCCCAAACTGTTTCAATTACGAACAATACCATTTATTCTAACAAGAAATACTATTTTTAAAACCTACTTATTATTCTTTAAGCATCCTAAACATTTTGCGAAACATAATATACATTTTTCGGTGTATTTTGAAGTAAAAAGATTATTACTAATAATTACACGCTTGTATGAATCCATGAGAAATAAGGGATGGTGAAATATTGTATACGAGTCTTACTGGGGCTAGCTGGGCAATAGAGCTACAGAGTGTAATAAGAGAAACAACTTTAAATTTGAGAAATTTAGTGATTGAAAAGAAAACAGGGTGTTTATCAAATTGTTCAATTATTACCGGACCTGGCTACGGTTAGAAAATTACGTCGTTTTTTATCCAAGAAAAATATTGCCTTCGTTTTACATTTTTGTGGTTCTCTGTTATTTTAATATTTAGAAATTTTACCATGTATATTATATTATATAATATGTTCTGGCAAATTGGGCGACACTCTGAACTAAACATTAAAAACAAGCTTCAGTGCTTCAAGCCAGTGTGGACGTATGAAGTGCAGCTCTGATGTTGCACCAAGAAATCAAACGTTAAAGAAATACAAACGTTCCAAAATAAAGTTCTGCGAGGAATAGTTAATGCACCGTGGTATATCCGCAATGACGACATACATAGAGACCTGAAGATTGACACAGTCGGAGAAGAAATCAAAACTGTAGCAGCACGAGTTAGACTTCGTAACCACGAAAACATCGCCGTGACGCAAATGTTACTTGATAGTAATGATGTTCGAAGACTACGCAGGACTAAACCCTCGAACTTAGTATTTATTTATTTATTGTTAATTGTGTGTGCCTTTCGGCTTTACAATCTACCGTATTCTATTTCTTAAAACATTTCATTCCTATCTTAACAATTCAGCCTTAAAACTAAACTTACTAATTTTATTTAAAACTAATTATTTTTCTAAAACTAAACTTAATTTATTTATTAAAACTAAAAAAAAATATTTTAGACTTTTAGTACTTCCAAAAAGTGCTTTCTGCTTCTTCTTCTCTTGACCCTCTCTCTTCATGTTCCCCATGCAAACTAGATAACGAGCTTATTCTAGACCTTTTTATCTCCAAACGTACTTTCCGCTTCTTCTTCTCTTGACCTTCTTCGTTCATTTTCACTAGTCTTCCTTCTGTACTGGTCTCTTCCCTAGTCTATCCCTCGAACTTAGTAATCTAATTATGTTGAATTGTTCATTGGAGCAATCTCTACCATACCATGAAATTATTGAAATGTAAGCTACTAGATAAGTGTATCTTTACTTAGTTGTAGTATTGTATGAAAAAAGGTATATTATGAAACAGAGTTCAAATAGTATTAAGCACATATAGCAAAACAAAAAACTTAGCTTCACGTTCTCTAGAATCACCCTGTTCTGTATTTAAACTATCTATAAAATAATTCAAATAAATTTGAAACCACAAGATACAGTTTGCAAACTACTTCATATGTTGCAAAGGTATTGTTACTCGTGTTAACTTAAGGGAACACTGAATCGACTCAAGTGCCACACAGCGGGATGTTAAGGAGTTACAAATGTTACAAGTTGTTATGAAATGACACTTATATACACCGCGTTTTATTCACACAGAATTATGATGAGAACTTATTTATTAATATCAAAGACTATGTAGGTACTTATTTTGAACTAATGTGCTATAATTTAGTTAAATTGGATTTCAAAATTAAGAAAGTAGGGTTGATATTCCCGTGTGATTTTTGAAACTGGAAAAAAATATGCAAAAGCAATGACAAGTAGGTAAAGTTCTTTGTGTTATTATACTCGCTATCATATCAAGCCCAGCTTAGTCTTAAGTATCATTCCCACTCACTACTTTAATTTAATTTTGTATTTAATTTAAATTGTTTAGCATATGGCAATACGCGTATTCATTCACAGTACCATTTTCAAATTAATTTATTTGTTAAGTTTTCTTAGTTTTTTTAGAACCTTACAAGGCCCAATGTTTTAAATTAAAAATATTAAATTAAGAAAAACTATATTACATTATAACCTCCAAAATGTGACAATCTGTAAAAATGCAGTTAGATTTACTTTTAAAAGAAGTTAAATGTCAGTTTTTGGAAAACATAGAAGTGAAATAATTTCTATTACGAACTGTCAAAATTTATATTACTAACAATGCATACGCACCAACTAAATTAACTAAACTTAAATTATAACACGAATGTGAAAACGAAAACCTGAAATCTAGATTACAATATTAAATAAAAACAGTAAATTAAATATCAAAACAGTGAGTGGGAATGAGGCTTAATATAGTAAATAATTTTAATGCTATAAAATAAATATAACGCAGTTTCATGACTTCCCCGCTAGTCCGAACACACTCGATTACTTTCAGTGATTAAGCATATGTACACAAATGTATTTACTTCGCATACTTAAGCCCTTACAGAAAACAGTGCAGACAATAAAAAAAACATAAGCCATAAGGCATTGTACTGCTCTAATTTTCTATTTTGTTACCTTTAAACAATAAGCGAAAAATTAATACAAATTTTGAATAAACTCTCGCAACAAAACCCCGCTCAATGAGTTCTCTTGAATGTTGCTAGTTTCAAGTGATGTAAAATCTCTACCACAACCCTAATAATATTCCGAACCCTATTGTTTCTGAAATATGTTACATTTATTTAAAATAGTTTCTCATGGTTACAAATCCCTTCACTTTTATTAACTCTATTGTTTTAAAAAATGTTATAAAATTTTCTAATAAAAAGGTTGAAACATTTTGTAAGTGCTTCACCACTTTAAATAGTCAGTGTAGTTATTTTTGAGTTCATTATGTCAAAGTTCAAGGTGCAAATGTAAAACAAATGAAGCGACTTCATCTGCTGCTATTCAGCGCGGGGTTGTAATTTGAATTAACTCTATAAGGGGCAGCTACCCCTATAAAGATAAGTGCGTTTACAGACAGAATAAAGATTACTAAGTCTATTGCACATGTAAGTTTATTATTCAATTTAATCTTGTACTAAAGTATTATTTGTAAAAGTATCAGCTGTTCTGAAGAATGGACATTTTAGTCGTGGAACTTCACGTTCTCATTAAGCTATTTTCCTCACCCCGCGCTGTAACTGAATTAATTATTATCACGGAAGTATTATTGTTACCTAACAACAATTTCATCTTCCGCATTATTGAATGGGCTTGCGTACTCATTTTTTAGTGGTCGATTTTTCAATTGTTGATTGAAATTGATGTTAATAAATGCGTGTAGTGGCGTGTCTACTTTATTAAATATCTAAATGTTGACGGACATATAGCAATTAAAAGTTTGAATTGTAGTTTTAGCACTAGAAATGGTCGGCCATATTTGTATGACGTGAAATGCATTTTAACGTCAGTTATTTGTTGAGTACGTCAGTGCTGTGGTAATGTTCTGTAGCTGTTGGTAGTTGAAATAATCAAGTCAAGTCAAACAATAATCATTTTTTATTTTATTTAACCCTATTACGGCAGACATAATATTGAAATTTTATTGTTCCTTGAAATAGCTGTCAATAACATTTGATATTTTGATATATATATACATATAACAGAGATTTATGAGCTGTAAGGTTGGTTACTTGTGAACTTGTCAGAGTTCTGTCAAGAATATATCTCTTTTACGCTCTGTTGTATAAAAGAGATAGCAACATAGAGACAAAATGACTTTTTGACATAATTAAAGAGATAATATGACTTTTTTAATTGTTAATATCTCTTAACATATAAGGAATTATTAAAAAATAATTGAACATTTGAGGTTCTAGTAACCCACTTTTAATTAAAACATAGGACACAAGCCCATTTATAGATTCTAATAAATATAATTTCGAAAGGTATTCAAATTATTTACTAAGTCTTTCAAAGTTGACGTTCATAACCTCAAATTTGGTGCCATTTAGTCACATAATTTATAATTCTTAAATTGTGTACAGATAAAAGTAAAATTTAGTCAAACTCTCTGAAATAAACATGGCTGCTCATACCGAACAAAAGGTTTTTGGATTATCTCTCAGAATAACTTAATTATAAAGTATCAGATATATTTATATGGTAAAAAGAGTTTATAAATATAAATACTTCATTGTAGTGAAAATCGGAACAGCTGTATCTATAGGGAATATAATGTGAATGCGAATACATATGACATGCCCTTATTCAGTCCGCAAGCGCAAAGAGCTAAGCGCTTTCAATGAAACAAACGTATGCTTAAAATGGGACTTAGCATTAAATAATGAAGTCATGGTACAAAGTTACCTGCTTTCAACACTTCACCATTACCATTTTGTCCTAGTTTGATTTTGTGTCCTATCTCATCCCCATCCCCATCCCCATCCCCTTCTTTATATGCTCCAGGGTGATGACTGGAGGGTTGACTAAGGGTTGATTGGTACACACATCCATTTACCATGGGCTTTACCATGGGCTAGCGAGTCCTCGTGCGACAATAACAGAATATATTTTGTTCTATGGGACATTATCCCTTACTTATATTTGCTAATGTCATTCAATCAAAATGCGGGTTTTAGCTTGTGACTTGCTCCGCTTTTGTAACAGTTTAATATCTTATAATGTGATGTGTGATTGATAAGGGATTCGGAGGACTAATTACACGTATGGATTCATGATCGAATTTGCGATTTCCCAACGCTTCGACACCTCTAAACTTGCGAATAAATTTAATGGAGAAACCATCCGAGAAAAACACAACATCAAAGTACACTAGCAAGATTGAGACGTACATTATCAACAAATTATAAAAAAAAAGAATCTTCGGCGACTATGGTGGTTGAAATGACGTTAAAACAATAAGAAAAGAAAATATAACTACATATTTATATTTTATTTTCCAAAATTCTAAACCTAATGGGCTTGTTTCCTATGTCTTACTTAAGAGATATTAACAAATAAAAAAGTCATTTTGTCTCTTTAATTATTAAAGAGATTCAACGTTGTACAACATTCCAATTGCATGTGACATCACAAGCGTTAGTTGCTATCTCTTTTATACGAAAGAGCGTAAAAGAGATATATTCTTGACAGAACTCTGACAAGTTTACAGGTTACCAACCTTACAGCTCATAAATCTCCGCTATATGTATTTATATATCAAAATATCAAAATATCAAATATTATTTATAGCTATTTCAAGGAACAATAAAATTGCAATATTATGTCTGCCTTTGCAGGGTTAAATAAAATAAAAACTTATTATTCCTTGACTTGATTTGATTATTTCGACTACCAACAGCTACAAAACCTTACCACAGTACTGACATACTCAACAAATAACTGACGTTAAAATGAATTTCACGTCATACAAATATGGCCGACCATTTCTAGCGCTAAAACTACAATTCAAATTTTTAATTGCTATTTCTCCGTCAACATTTAGATATTTAATAAAAAAGACACACGGCAATACACATTTATTAACATCAATTTCAATCAACAATTGAAAAATCGACCACTAAAAAATGAGGACACAAGCCCATTTCATTTAACCCAATCACACTTTAGTCTGCTAAATGCTTGTGTCCTATACTTCAGCAGAGATCAGTTTTATCCAGAACTGTCCATGTTGATCAGGATCGAGGTTTGCACTTCATGCCAGAATGCTCTTTCAAGAAAAATGCAATTTTTCAATGCAAATACAAATTCAAGAAAAAATGTCTGTACTCAAACCTACAAACGTAACATTTTGAACGTCATACTATTCCATTGAATATGTATTGTCACAGTCTAATGCAACATTCATAAACCAATATGTCGAATATTTTTTATAATGTACTCAACGTTTATCAAACTGAAAGCCATTGAGAGCACAAAAAAACTAATCCGTTGACAACAAAAACTTATCAAAAAATAATGTTACTGACGCAATTCAATAAAAGAATCCAAATTTGAATGTAACAGTTTTATTTTCCAACATTTCAAACATTTTTTATTCTTAAATAGAAGCCTTAAGGTTAAATTTGGCATTTTAATCTTTACTTTTTCGATTTTTTGACGTTTGCTGAATAATAATTTAAAATACAAAAGTATGTGGATATGTGGGATTGATTTTATAGGTTAGGCTTTATTTAGAAGTTCTGTTATTTTGAGGTTAGTTTTTCGTTGTTTTGTTTAGTGCTTTTGTTAGGTATGTTATTTGTATATCCACTGCACAGTTTATAAAAACACAATTTGTATTTAGCTTTGTTAATATGTCGGTCAGAAAATCAATGCAATACAAAGATATGTTATTCATTTCCAAGAATGATAGACATTTGTGGCAGAATTCTAAGATGTTTATTTATTATTTTCATTATTAAACATTCTGAAATTATTTTGACAATTTAATAGAGTATATTTTGAGTCATTTATTTGAGTATTTTACAGTATTTACTTCAATGGAATAAATACAAAATTTGATCAAAGAAAGTGAAGCTTAAATTGAGGTTCGAACTTTGGCCACCAGGATCGTCACGACCTAGCTGTTTAAGATTTGTTAATTGCAAAAATGGGTAATTAAGCTATCGGGTGTGAGCCGATCATTTAATGTGCGTCTAAAATAAATTCAGTTATTCAATATCGTAATTCTAAGTTACTTCAAGTTTAAGGGCTTTGGCATATAAATAAAAATAATCTATTTTGCTCAATTCTTCCACCATCACAAACTTTTTTTATTCGAAGCAAACTTCTATTAACCGGAAGCAGTTTTACGTAATTTTGAATTTCAAGGGATTATAAAATTCTGTCGAGTTTAGAGCATCTGTTTTCAAGTGCTTGCGGCTTCACACAAATTACGCAAGACTACTTTGATCTGGATTTGTACTAATCATTAATCTATTGAACTTTAAATTGTTAAACAATTTAATAAACTTTTCAATATACAATACAATATATCTACAATTCTATTAAATTTTGTAAATAGATACTTTTGTTACCAAGAAAGAAAAAAAAAATTACCGCCGGAAATCTTGAATATATTTTATTGGTTACTTCAATACAATAAGTGGATACCTACTTATCTACCGGTTAGATGCTTGAACAGTTATTTAGCAATTTCTACGTATTACGCTAATTTATCACAAATATTACTTTCGTTAAATATAACCCCTGAAAAATATGCAATACTTATAACAGCTTAAGTTTCTACATGTTGTAATACCAGAAATAAGACGACACAGTGAGCGAGAACATTGGCTGCTCTGTTTGGGTTCAATCCACAGACGTAGAGTTATATTTTCAGGATTATAATTTAGAGTTTTACGTTTCAAAATATTAACCTATTTACATTCTATGCATTCCAATTTTTATATGTTAATGTGCATTATCGCTACTCCAATGAACAAATACCCAGTAGCATAATCTAAGGCGATTGGTTCACTCATTAGTAGATGACTTTGTCTTATTAATTAACGTTTTATTAAATGAGTTTTATTATTTCAACTTTTTAAATGTAAATTTATTTCGCAAGAAAACATCATTCTAAACCTCGATTTAAAAATATTCCTGATATACTGGATCAATATTTAAATTTTATAAAAAATTAGATCACTGTGTCACTTGCTTTACCTCTCCTCTTCAGTCGACGATTATCTCAAGAACATCCAGAATTATTCTTAAAGATTTATATCTTCTTCCTGTTTTTATAAACTGTATAATTTTTTCATTAAGTGCAGATACTGCGCTAACTTCCGGCTGTATTTTGAGTGCTAGTTGTTCCATTTAGGCCATGAGAACATGTAGAAATTCATACACTTTTATCAACACTACCTCTATCTGTTTACTATTTAATAATTAGCCGTATTTTTGACGTCACAAACTCTGTAGAATATATATAATAAGTAATCGAATTTATTTATCGTTTAATACCACGTTATTATATAAAAACTTTATGGGTTGCTGTGACAGTTGTATGCGTTGCGACGTTTAATTCTGCATCTCTTTTACACTTGTTGCAGCTATGGCAATCGTAGTAGAGAAGAGGGTACGAAATGATGTGATGTTACACGATTTTGAAGGTTATGTAAATCAAGTTTTTCACTTTAATATTTAAATAGTCAAAAATGAGTATTTCATTGGTTAATGACTTCTATAATATTGCCGATCGAATGAAAATAATTCGACATTTGAGATTCTAAAGTATCATTCACTGCTTTAATTTAATTTTGCATTTTGTATTTAATTTAAATTGTTTAGCATACAGCAATACACGTAGTCATTCACAGTACTATTTTTAATTTAATTTATTTTTTAAGTTTTTTTTAGAACCTTACAAGGTCCAATGTTTTAAATTTAAAATATTAAATTAAGAAAAACTATATTATATTATAACCTCCAAAATGTGACAATCTGTCAAAATGCAGTAGGATTTACTTTTAAAAGAAGTTTAATGTTAGTTTTTGAAAAATATAGAAGAGGAAACAATTTCTTTTACTAATTGTTATTAAAAATAGCAATTTTAATTATTTCACATACAATTTTGTCAAACTGTTAAACTGTTATATTACTATCGATGCATACGCACCAACTAAATTAACTAAATTTAAATTAAAACACAAATGTGAAAAGGAATGCTTAAACGAGAACCTGAAATTTAGATTAAAATATTAAATAAAAAACCATGAGGCTTAACAGTCAACTCTACCAATATACAGTGCAGTTTTATAGAAATAGAGTACCAATTACTATTACTATAATAACACAGCTCGGTTAGAAACAGCGGACTCGCGTTTACCTGGTGCAACGAAATGACCATTGACTATTGAAGTAGAAAGAATGTGAACACAAAATGCGCTCAACACAGAACGTAGAACAGGACATGTATGGTTCTGCGGGTCCAGGTATGTCAGACATACCTGTAATCATATATTGTCAAATTCGCATTATGCTAATTACTTTTTTACATGTTGCAGGGCCAATTCTCCATTTAGACAATCGAATATGCCTTAGGAGAACTTGATCGAGGTCACACTGACACAGACGTCGGGATATTATGTATCTGGATCAGTGATTCTCAAAACTTGCTCCAAAACCTTGAACCGAAAAATATACTGCTTTTAAATATGTGCAGAGAAATTTAATAATCATTATAATTATACTGGAGCCACGTATTATAATTTAGTGGCACAATTGTCTATGGATTAAATCAATCGACACGAACACCTTGTCCCAGCTACAACACAGCTGTAAATAAATCTTTCGTATCGTGCAGTCATGATCCTTTGTTATCAGGAAAACAACGTGGTCTTTTACGCTAGTAAATAAAGAAAGCGACTGTTATACAATTAGTTGATAAAGAAATACAAGTATATATCAAGTATTCGAATTGTAAATGGGGGTAAGAGGGAGGGGTTAAGTTTCATTTTTTTTATTATTTATTTGTATTAATGTACAACATATTAAGTTTATTGTGTGAATATTTAAAGCCGATTAGCGTAAAACTGTCGGAGATATAGAGTTTTAAGTCTTTACCTTTCTGGTCTGGTTTCGTCTTTGTTTAAAACTTTTAAACGCGTTTTTTTCACACATAGCTTTTTCAGAGTCGGTGATAGGACCTACCTAGCTCAAAATCTACTGCACCGATCCTTTTGAAATTTAACGCGCTGACGCTGTCGAGCTTTTTTTTTAATTTTAACGTATTTTAAATAATAAGTTTCTGATTTTTCTTAATGAAAAATCGGTATTTTGACTTCTAAATGGTGCAAAATATTGAAAAATCAATAAATAAATAAAAAATTCTACAGGGTTACCTGCAGAAACTTATCAACTAATGAAATCATTTAGATTTTTCAATTTCAAATAATCCAGTGACGAGTTATGAGTGATATTCCGATCATTTCCTAATATTTATTTATGAAGTATTTTTTAAATGTTATTTTATCATATAGTAATTATAGAAATAATTGTATATTAACTGTGTCGAGAAAAACATTATCGAAAATATTCTTCTTTTGTATCGATTTGAACATACATCCACCACTACCTTTAACTTAAAGCAAGGGTTAATGACAATCTAGCTTAGAATACAACCCATGGAACATGCAATAAGCGTTTTTATATGAGTTTTAGGTTAGTGATTCCTATTTCTGCAATATGTTGACTATTCGTTTATGTAAAATGTATTTTTATGTACAGTTCAACTATCTCTGGTCGAGATCACTTTTGCTTTAGCTATGATACAGTATAACACTTCTAATATGCAAATATCCAACATGGATGACCTTTCCTTTAGTCACCACATGTCGCCAGCTACTTACAGCACGTAAATTAGTAACCATATTCCAGTAAGTAAGGTGCATGCATATTATACACATATATAACTTAATAAAAAAATCTAATTATCTTAAATATTACAAATCATCTTAACAAGTGGCACAAGACAAGAAAACTCTCTTGTTCTCTAGGCCACACACGTGATCTCGTGCTTCTTCCATTCTACTTTCAATGTCTTCCGGTGGAAGAATAGTTCCATAGTTCATCGCTTATGATTTGAAACATTTGTGACAGATCTATAGATTTCTATTACATTTATGTATAAGTTTTCTATGTATAAATGTTTCACAATAAAATAACTGTCATAAAGCTAATAATACCAATACACGTTGGAACATGCAATGACTTTCAATTACACTACAATTGCTGGTAAGACACTTCGACCAAATGTCACTTACACATAAAACACAATCACATTACAATCAATAGAACAAATCGTTTATTACTTTTCAATTGTTGTACACCAAGAATGCAAGAACAATAACTGTGTTATATTTACGATTTTCGTGATCTTCGAATTTTTATTATTTAAAAAATAGATCTGTAATATATACTCCTATTGAAAGTAAGTTGGTGCATTGCATAACGTCCGTTGCTATACTCAAAGTTATCGCAAAAGTTAATTAGCATCGTTTTGTGACGTTTCTGCAATGTATTATTTCCGATGAATTTAGATGCAATGCACTATTTCAATTCACATTTCTCTCTATCTGTGACATCTTCATCTTCCATCTCTTTCTTCTTGTCCCATCTCCATTTTAGAAAGTTTTATTTTCCCGTTTCCCCTTTATTTTAGCTCTCCTAACCCAGTAAACAATTTAGCGAAGTGACGTTTCTATCTCTATTTCAATTCAATTATAGTTCGCATCACCTTTATCTTCATTTGTATTCCGACAGATGGAGTGGTTTCGCCATTTGTAGCCGAAATATACATTTCATATGAACGACTATAAGAAACTGAACTGTAAATGAACTCTTTCATAACAAAAGAAATCATACGCATATTCAATATGATGGCAAAGTGACTCCAAAATGTTTACTGGGTCCTTTTATTGAAATCTCTCAACGATAAATAACACCACAATTCTTTTATTTTCAAGCTGGATTTCAATTATCGGAAAATATTATCGTAAAGTTTTATAAATTAAATATTCTTGTTCACCAATTAATCGTTGTGCTGAGATTTAACGGATTCACACGTTGTTAATTTTTAACAATTTGCATAAAATACTTAAAATCTTTTACCAAAACAAAAAGTAATTACATGTTTATATGCCTGAGGTAATTTGTGCACGATTTCACGTAATTAAATTAACGTGTTGTCCAATTAGCTGCGCTGCATTTTATTATTTCATCTTTATGGCTTTGAGTATTAGTAATTTTGTTCAATTAATTATAAATTTTAATATAAGATGCATTTGTCATTCATTAAAGGTAAGTGTCTAGAGGTCCCTACTGGTTACTGCATACGCATTGATTTTATTAAATAAATCGTGGAAAAGATAGGAAGCGAGAGTTAAGGCGTATGCGGCAACAACTACGAATCTTTTGTGGCATACATACCAATAACAAACAATGGTTATCACTGCAGATGACTTCGTTTTCTTCTGCTTATCTTCCTTGTACGTTTTATTCAATAAGCTAATCCAAAGTGACCACAGACCTGGAAAACCTGGAAATCTGGGAATTATCAGGGAATTTAATAGCGGACACTATTTCATATATAGTATATTATATTTCATTTAAAATTTAAAATGAAAGGATCTGAATTTAAATAGAAAACGTGTAAGCTAATGAAAAAAATAATTTGGCGTCAAAAAAAGCTAATATTTTAGTTAAAATTCAATTTATTGTTGATTAATTTAAAAATCTTCAATAATTTTATCTGTTAAATATTAAGAGTTAATTTGTTCCAGTTTATACTAGTTATTGACTTATTTTTGTCTTACTCAATTTAATTTACTTTTAATGCATGTCGTTTGTTTTAGTTTACTACCAGATTTAATTTTTGGCAATTACAATATAATCAAAACTTTAAATATTTAAGTGATACGAATAAAATTTCTATATCAGGAAAAAGTACGAAAAACTTTACTGGAAAACCTGGAATTATCAGGAAAATTTAAATTTTTTGTGGCCACCCTGTAATTGATTTGATGCAAGCAGTGCGGTAAAAATTTCAAAATTAGGATAGAATCTGATTATGTATTTCATGTTTTGAAACATTTAATGTGAAATTAAATTTTAACACCAACCCACTGAATATAAGCCACGGAACATAACAAATATAAAATTAGAACAACTACGAAATCTAGGAAATGAAAAAAACGAAAATAATAATTATTATGCATGTAAAAAGGAACTAGCCATTGCCACAGCATTAACACAAAACAATTGTTACAACTAATTAGCTGTTTATATAACATTTTATAGCACAAATATGTGATTTCATAATATTTACTTTGAATATTAAATATATTTGGTCTAATTTTAATTAAAAATGTAATTAATATATTAATAGCACATCCTATAGAGCAGAGTCATTAACATTTAACAATCTAATTCTGAATTCTGACCAACGCCTTCTGTCTATCCGTGGCATTATACTTATTAATCCAATGCTGATATTAATAAATGAAAACAAAAAGGTGAGGCACTGGGAGGAGAGGTGGGGTATGGTGGGGTGAGTCGGATATGGGGAATATGGGGATAGAAGGAAACAACGGCTCTGATTGGTTTTGAGCGCTTGAGTTTATCCATCAGGGTCGAAATCAACCAAGGTTATCTTGATTGTTAGAGACTTGGTATAAAACCAGAGGACCGTGAGGAAACCAGTACAGTTCGTCTTAAGACAGTTCACTTACTAAGTCTTCTACCAGCGCAGCTTGCAGTCAACTAAAATGTTCAGGCTTGTGAGTAATTATTTTAAATTAATCAAGTAGTAGTGACTAATTGCAGTGAATAGAATTCAAATAAGGAAATGAATCGTCATTCTTCCGATTTCCAAATATTTTACATACTTGTGATTAGGTCAAGTGATGCAATATTAAAATTTATGTGCTTATTTATTTATTTTCCAATCTACTCAACACTTTCATTTAACGAATTACGCATTTGAAAGTTAATCATTTATAAATGAAATTGTCAGGTCGTGCTAGGAACACTCGCAGCCATCGTTGCCGGGCAGGGACACTACCAGAACCCTAAGAATGCAGCAATCCTGACAGAGCAGCGCTACCTCAGTGGGGATGGTACCTTTGGTGCAGCTTACACCCAGGAGGATGGTGTAGACTTCAAAGAAGAAAGTGATGCCGATGGTAATCGCAAAGGATCTTACTCTTACGTGGATCCCACCGGACAAAGACGTACTGTGTCTTACACCGCTGGAAAGAACGGGTAAGAATACGCGATAACCGATACGATCTTCTGTACCTAAAGAAGATTCTTTTATTAATTTGGTTATTTACAGATTCCAAGCCAGTGGAGATCATTTACCTCAAGCTCCAGTTCCAGTTCAAGCACCTGGACCAGCTCCTCAATATCAACCAAATCCTCAATATCAACCTCAACCTCAATATCAGGCACCTCAATCAAACTACAACGGACAGGAAGATGATGGTTCTTACCGCCCTAATGAGTACGAAAACAACAACCAATACAGACCCCAACCTCAACCACAATACCAACCTCAACCTCAATACCAACCTCAACCACAATATCAGGCACCTCAACCTCAATATCAACCTCAACCTCAATATCAACCTCAACCTCAATACCAGCCTCAACAACAATACCAAACTACTCAAAACCCTCACAGATTCAATCCTCCCGGTAAATTGGCTCTCAGCAGAACTCCAGACGGTTTCAGCTATAGCTTCAACAAAGCCTAATTTAATACAACTAATTAAATACTTATTTATAATGTATAGTAATTATGTTAAATTTCATTGTAATTAAGAGATGATTTATGAAATGTTTCCTTTGAAAAATACAGTCGACTAAATTCATTTTTAAAAATGTTTTTTTATTATATAATCTACTCATACATAACCTAAAACTCCAACAATTTGATGTTGTTGAGAAATCATGATCAAGGAACTTGAATTACTGCCAATTCACTACAAGATACTACATCATAACCTTAAAATTATACAGAATAGAACGTAATATAACCTTGATATATTTATTATTTTTATTGTAACACTGATTCTCAATTTCAATACAGAAATTAAAAGTGTTAAACATCATTAACATAAAGCAAACAAGCTACAAGTTTGACAAAGAATGTATCACTTGTTTTCAAACACTTGTCAACTATCAATAGCATATAGTTATTTGGATATTTCTTAAATATGAAGATGTTTTAATTCAAATACATTTAAAAACAAGGTAAGATCCTATATTATAATGTTCCAACTGTTTGTTTATATTCTTATATGTTTATATTCTTATATTCTTATATTCTTATATGTTTGGTACTGAATTTTGTATGGCAGCGCGAAAACGGCTCCAGGGAAGTTTTTGAAAATTTCCTATTTCGTAGAGAAAAAAATTCTAAGACTTTTGGCGTCCCCGGATTTTTCCCTGAATTTCCTGGAAACCCGTAATTTTGGAAAAACTGGAAAAAAAGTGAACTCCTTTTTGCTGTATTACTTTTAATTCGTAAGAGATAGAAAGTTGAAATTTTGCATGTGTATTAAGGTATTCAATTCTGACATTTCTCAAAAATTAGAAATTCAAAAATTGAAAAAGTGGGGTTGACGAAATTCGGGGGCCCGGTAGGGAACTTTGGAGAAAGTTCATATTCTGGATTCTAGAATAATTAAGTATATTATTAATAAAAAAAAAAAAAAAAATCAAAATTTTATTTGGGGGCACGGGGGCAGTATTTGCCGAGAGTAAAAATGGTGCTAGAAAGTTGAAATTTTGTATATAGGCTAACCTTGGTAACTTATTTACGAATCAAAAAATAAAATCCCAAATTTTGAAAAAAAGTTGGTCAAATATCGCATAAATTGAAAATATTTTTTATTTTGATAAAAAAAATATATTTTTTTAGTCAATTCATATATGTCAATGTATATGTGCGAGTTTATTTATTATTTCAATTTAAAAATAGAACAGTTAAATATGGAATTTAATTACGAATTATTTTATTGGATTCAAATCATACACGCCAAAAAGACGTCACTTTGCGACGGGGGTAAACTCTAGACTTTAAAAGAGACTTTAAAGACTTTAAAGAGAAAAAAATTTAAGACTTCTAGCGTCCCCAGATTTTCCACTGAATTTCCTGGAAACCCGTAAATTTGGAAAAACTAAAAAAAAAGTGAGCCTTTTTTGCTGTATTACTTTTAATTCATGAAAGATAGAAAGTTGAAATTTTGCATGTGTATTAAGCTATTTAATGCTGACATTTCTTAAAAATTAGAAATTCAGAAATTAAAAAAGGGGGGGTTGTAGAAATTCGGGGGCCCGGTAAGGAACTTTGGAGAAAGTTCAAATTCTGGATTCTAGAATAATTAAGTATATTATTAATAAAAAAAAAATTCAAAATTTCAAAATTCTATTTGGGGGCACGGGGGAAGTATTTTCCGAGAGTAAAAATTGTGCTAGAAAGTTAAAATTTTGTATGTAGGCTAACCTTGGTAACTTATTTACGAATCGAAAAAAAAAATTCCAAATTTTGAAAAAAAGTTTGTCAAATAACGCATAAATTGAAAATATTTTTTATTTTGATGAAAAAAATATATTTTTTTAGTCAATTTATATGTGGTAATGTATATGTGCGCGAGTTTATTTATTATTTCAATTTAAAAATAGAATGAAATATGAAATGTAATTACGAATTATTTTATTGGATTCAAATCATACACGCCAAAAAGACGACGCTTTGCGACGGAGGTAAACGTTACTGGAATTTAAATTTTTATATGAAGTTAGCCACACACAAAAGACAGACGTCGCTTGCGACGGGGGTAAAAGCTAGTATATTTATAAACATGCAATAAAACATACCTGCACAATCAATCCATTGGTTTGACACTACACTCTCACTAGATTACAAATTCGTCTTTCATCTGTCACCTGTCATAACATAATATCTAAACATAAATAGTGTTACCAGTACTTCAAATCAAAATTATTAGCGCCGTTATTTAAAAATGTAAAACTCAAATGATTTTTTATTAGGAAAATTGTGTGGTCAAATATTATCAACAACATTTATAAATTAGAAAGCAATGTTTAGAATCGGTGATAAAATATTGTCAGTTATATTTACATGTATAAACCACGTAACTGTAACTATATTTATAACACGTGATATTATAATCAATTATAAAAATGTACGCGGAAAATAAATGAAGGACAACAAGACATACTCGTACATACAGAGTACGATAACTACAGTAAGAAGCTGGACATGGACCACGGCCTTTCTGGAACCTGTTTCACTAAATTGATTAAGAGTTTATACCAACAGGCTGTCAAAGACAAGAGTGATATTCACTTGAAGGACATTCACCAGTGTTTGGTTCTAGGCATCTAGTACATCCGAATGCAAGAAAATGAATTTTAACTTCAGGAACCTACTTAAATAACAGGAGGCGGAGTTGCAAACCTTGTCAGTGTCTCATTGTTAATGGGCTTGTGATCCATGACTTAATTTCTATAAAATGGAACTACATATTAACAAAGTTGGCTACCATAACCTCAAATGTTCAATTATTTGTTGATAACTCGTTATATTTTAGGAGATACTAACAATTTCAAAAAGAAATTCATCTCTTTAATTATTATTGAAGTGATCTAACGTTATAGAAAATGTCAATGCATGGTACGCCACATCCGACGATTTATCATCTCTTTTATAAAACAGTGCGTGTCGCTTACTACTAACAACTGAATTGTGTATCAAATTAATTATTATATTTCACAATAGCCTTGTTTTTTAAGGAATCGGTTTTTCAATTGTTGATTGGAATTGATGTTAATAAATGCATATTGGCGTTTTTATTATAATAAATATCTAAATATTGACAGAGACATAACAATTAAAAATTCAAATTGTAGTTTTAGCGCTAGAGATGTCGGCCATATTTATGACGTAATATGTCTGTACTATTAAGGCTATGTCAGTTATTGTTTCTGTGGATGCTACGCTCTGTGTTATAAAAAAGATAGCCACTTAGTGGACGTGATGTCACATGTCTTTTAAAGGGACAAAATAACTTTTTTAAATGTTAATATCTCCTAACATATAAGGAGTTATTAAAAAATAATTGAACATTTGAGGTTCTAGTAACCGACTTTATCAATATATAGTACAGTTTTATATAAATTAAGACATAGGAGACAGGCCCATAACTTATTTCTTCTGTGACGTATTATGCATAACGAAAAAATTCTTAGAATTTACGTTTACTACATTTATACGTTTTAGAGCCACCAGTACCAAACATATAAGAATATAAAACGTACACCTGGAACATTATAATAATACGTACAATATAATATTTTTGATACACATTTGACATTTATTAATACCACAAAAAAAACTGAAATTGTTGTTCTCACATTACAAGTATTTAGTATTATTTAAGGTCAACAGCATCCGAGTATGACCAAGGTCCAGTACTACTCTGAAGTTTGTTATTGTTTTTTGGGATATTTCTGCTTGTAAATGATATGGTACTTAATAGGCTATTAATCATGAACAGTTGTAAGTGTTACAAACAACACCAGAGCAACCAAATATATTTCACACGATATTATATTCTACGTAGTTTGTTTTACTGATGACTCAAGAGGTTATTATGTTTATTAATAAGTAAACCTTGATTAAAATAAAAATGCAGACGTTAATTAGTGATTTAGAAGCAATGGTGCATTCTTGGCAAGACGGCGTGAATAATCCTTGATCGGCGCAGTTTTTCTTTGATTTATAGAAATTATTTGTTTACTTTTTACATAACTGAGATGCTTGATAATCAAACGAAGGCTAATATTATGTGTATCAAAAGAAATCCCGTTATAATTTCCTTTGATTCATGATTTTGTTTTTAATTTAATTAATGAGTGAAATACATTTAAATTAATTAACTTATAGAGGATTTCTGCTGGTAATAAAGTAATATAAATTCAGAGTATTATTATTACAAAAGCAGGGCCGGTTTGTTGTCGTTGTGGACGAAGACATTAGCACTTGACTTCGGATGTTAACAAAATTAATTTGATTATGTGTTATGATCACTATAAAACTTATAAGACAGCGGTGTATTACATAAATATGGAACCACGACACCATAAATACTGCCAACTATTGTAGTGGCTAACTTATTACACAGCGCAAATAGGCTTGTGTCCTATGTCTTAATTTATATAAAAGTGTGCTATATATTGATAAAGTGGGTTACTAGAACCTCAAATGTTCAATTATTTTTTAATAACTCCTTATATGTTAAGAGATATTAACAATTAGAAAAGTCATTTTGTCTCTTTAATTATTAAAGGGATTCAACGTTGTAGACATTCCAAGTGCATGTGACATCACAATCCTTGAATAAGGTTGCCAACCATACAGCTCATAAATCTCTACTATATGTATTTATATATCAAAATATCAAATATTATTTACAGCTATTTCAAGGAACAATCAAATTTCAATATTATGTCTGCCGTAACAGGGTTAAATAAAATAAAAACTTATTATTCTTTGATTTGACTTGATTATTTGACTACCAACAGCTACAGAACATTATCACAGCACTGACCTACTCAACAAATAACTGACGTTAAAATGCATTTCACGTCATACAAATATGGCCAACCATTTCTAGCGCTAAAACTACAATTCAAACTTTTAATTGCTATATCTCCGTCAATATTTAGATATTTAATAAAATAGAGACGCCAATACACATTTATTAACATCAATTTCAATCAACAATTGAAAAATCGACCACTAAAAAATGAGGACACAAGCCCATTTCCAAAAATGTTATATTTTGTATCCAGTTGTGCAAAGTATGAAATAATATCCGCCTTTGTTACTTATTTTATCGATTACAGCAACTAACAATGGCGGATAGCTTATGGCATATGGCGATAAATATGTTCAGATCTTAATTTAATTCCTTTCACTTCAAACGCTCCAATGATTCTCTGTGCTGCTTGGAATGTTACCTCTGAGCCAGTTAAACACTGATGGTTATATAAATGTTAACGTAATATGAAACTTGCACTTAGATTTCAAGTAATCGCACACTTTGCACAGTCAAGTCTTTCTTAAAACAATCATTTAATTATCATCTATCAATGAGTAAGCGAGAAGTACTTATATATGTGTAATAAGAGAGCAAGCGAGACAGTACTATTACTATTTCAAATGGAAGAAATATATTTTTAAAAACGAAATCGTATGATCGGATTATCTCGTAAATATTCGGGATTACCATTACGTCCATTTAATACATTTTGTTTTATTTTAATACGTAGAAGATTCATTTAATAATTCAGATAATTACAATTTTAACCATTTAAATAGAAAGTTTGACATGACAGGATGAACCATGTAAACTTTTTTAACTTACCTTTTAATTAGTAGAAAGTACTCTTAAAAAAGTATTATACATAGCCAAAATTTTATAACCTCTTCTTATGGGTGATTCTTCTTCAAATGTCAGAGATAATTAATAAACAATATTTGTATATTCTGTGCCAGAATATATTTAACATAAATCCCATCTTTATCGGATTAGATCACCCTAAGAAGTCAATACCGTCGTGTTAATCCGGCTTCATTGTTATAATTCACTAAAATGATATAACGTAGTGTTACTGGTGATTTGTATGTTCAAGATACTAAAGAGAAATCATTTAAAACAGTGCAACAAACAAGAAATTGCTGAGTTTATATAATATTTGTTTGAATAAATTTACTAATATTATGTAAAATTAGGACAAATGCTTTGCATCAGTAGTAACATGCGATTTTCTTTTATAACAACCAATCAAAATATGTAAATAGTATATGTAGCGAATAGTTGTACGTAAGCCCCTGAATAATATGCAACTATTATAACACATAGTATTTTAATCATTGAAATAGAACGACAGTTCATTAATTGTTATGGAGCGTCTACAATTATACCTAAACAGTTTTTACAAAGTTGAATGCAGTCAGGATTTTCGAAAAATGGAATTCTTTCTTTATATTGATAAATGGTTTTCTCTGCTCTAGGGGTTATACCCAGAAATCTTGGACACATATTCATTTTATCCAACACTACGCACCCCTTCGATCAAAGAAACGCAACGTCGATTACAAATAAATATTACAATCAGAATAACTAAATTCTTTTTACTGTAACCCCTTCTGTTAATATAGATGCAACACTAATAACATAAGAGTAAAGCACATCAGAATAAATAATATAATAGTTTATTATTACACAATTAAAATGATCTAATTAAACAGACAACTTAAATAGCTACATGAAGGTCAACTAGATTTTATATCTCCTTTGACCCGTGGTTACAAATGTCTATTAGAGAACAGTGTTAGTAATTAATGGTTAGTAATGTAATTACCGATAAGACTTAATGGAACTAGTTACATAACTCGCAACAAAGCATTAAATAAAAAAATGTATTAAAGTTTATTATGTACGTATTTGACTTTATTGTAAGAGTGTTTTCTCTATTAGTAAGAATTTGGTATTAAAGAAGGAGTAACGTCTGACATAATAAGATCAAAAGATAATAATTTTAAATATAACTGACCTTAAAACTTAAATGACCTACTTCAGGTATTGATAATCCAATATCAACTTGTATGTTTTAAATATAATACATTGTTGTCATAGAAATTATTAAATTATTAACTTCGTGCACAACTGGCAATTATTTCAATCGTGGTTTTAATGTTTTATATTGATTCTTAACGTAATCTATTGAACATAGTTCTATGCGCAAAGTTGTAGCCCAGTAACCAACAAACCACATTTCATTTAATTGCTAATTATTTTTTATAGCAAATTAATATACGCCTGATTTGTATGCTGCAACTGTCGCAAGTAATCTATCCAAGAAACACACCAATATTTTTATGTCGTATATGTCGCTTGTGTCCTCATTTTTTAGTGGTCGCTTTTTTAATTGTTTTCAATTGTGTTTCGGCGTGTCTATTTTATTAAATATGTAAATATTGACGGAGATATAGCAATTAAAAGTTTGAATTGTAGTTTTAGCGCTAGAAATGGTCGGCCACATTTGTATGACGTGAAATGCATTTTAACGTGAGTTATTTGTTGACTAGGTCAGTGCTGTGGTAATGTTCTGTAGCTGTTGGTAGTCAAATAATCAAATCAAGTCAAAGAATAATAAGTTTTTATTTTATTTAACCCTGTTAAGGCAGACATATTATTGAAATTTTATTGTTCCTTGAAATAGCTGTAAATAATATTTGATATATAAATACATATAGCAGAGATTTATGATCTGTAAGGTTGGTAACCTTACACAAAGATTGTGATGTCACATGCACATGCGTTGTACATATTGTACAACGTTGAATCCCTTTAATAATTAAAGAGAGAAAATGACTTTTTTAATTGTTAATATCTCTTAACATATAAGGAGTTATTAAAAAATAATTAAACATTTGAGGTTCTAGTAACCCACTTTATCAATATATAGTACACTTTTACAGAAATTAAGGCATAGGACACAAGCCCATTTTAAATTAAAAATTTTACAAATTAATTTGTTTTTTTGGTTCGTTTTTTTTAATTATTATCTTTATACATAGCACATATAGAAACAGTTTTGTATATACACAAATTTATGTAAAAAAATTTATGTAATATATTTTTTTTATACCGTAAATTCTTTTTACATAAAGAATTGATGTAAAAGATTATATCAAGATATGTTTTTTACATAAAATTTTATCATAGTTTAAACAATATTTACGTTTACTTTTAGCAATTAAGTATAATATGATTAAGGAAAACTAAATTGGATATTATATCCCTGGCCATTGCTATGTACATTTACATTACTCGTAGCTGTATTTCCTGTTCCTGTGCCAGCATTAAATCTATGAGAAATAAGGGACAAATCTTCAAACTTAGATTTTTGCTTATCTTCTTCTTTTTTCTGTTTTTCCTTCAACTGCTCCTTCCGTTCTTCCTCCAGATCTTCAAAGAAGTTTTTGTACTGTCCACTGGATGCAGCTGGTTGATATTTGTTTCTTGGGACCTCTGGAGTAAACAGAGGTTGCGACTTCGCTTCTACATATCGGTGTTGTGGCTGGATGTATGCTTGGTTCTGCGATGTCTGAAGGTGGGTAGGTTGCTGGTACAGGGACTGGAAGCTATTTGACTGATGTGATTGAGGCAAGAAGTTGTTTTCAGTCTGAAAGTAATTAAAAAATTAGGTACTATGGATCATCCACTGCTAAGCAACCTAAGAACGTTTTGATAACTTCACTATTCATATGCTGCACCGGCAACTGTTAAACTTAAATTTAACGTCACTAGCGAAGTTACTGCGGAAGATGTACTGGCTGATAGGACGGAAGTCACAACTTAGCACAGAAAACAAACTCCTGCTCTACAAAACCATACTTAAACCGGTATGGTCATATGGTATACAACTATGGGGTACTGCATCTACCTCTAATATTGAGATAATCCAAAGATTTCAGTCCAAAATGCTAAGGATTGTCACGAATGCACTATGCTTTATACCTAATCACATAATACATCGGGACCTGGACATACCTACAGTAAAAGAAGAAATAGTGCTTAGAACCAAAGTATACAAGGAGAGAATAATGTCCAATGTCTAATGTCCAATATTTCCACAGTACGCAAACTGAAAAAGAAGGTACCTCAGGACCTACTAGCCAAATAAACAGAATCTAGGATCTATTAAAGTTGAGGGATTAGTCGATGGGATCAAGACATTTTATTTTGACATACCTATCACTAAATGTCCTATAAGCAGGACAGATTGTAATAATCTTTAATAATCAAAAAAAAAAAAAAAACTAGCGACGTTATACCGATTTATTTCTACGATTATTCTAACGAATCAACGCCTAGAGTAAATTCAATTCCCAGTTACTAAAAAATCGTTTCACAATAATAAATCATTTAAAAATTACAATTATATTTAACAATAAAATCAATTCTCTAAATACTACGTCATATTTTCATCGTAACTACGCGTTTACCCCGAAGCAATGTTCGCAAAAAATACGACCTATACAAATATTTGCGTGCTGAAAGTGAAGCCATTTATCAGTAGTTAATAACTTATTTTTTGCTGGTCTATTTAGTTACCAAGTACACAGTAATTATATTGAGGTTATGTAGAAATCATTAATCAACAATAGTGTCCGCAAGGTCTGTTGGTCTGGTATTTCAATTACTTTTAATTGTGATCAAATAAATTCTTTCACGTTAACCAATTCGTAAATATCTTCGCAGTAGTTTAACAGATCTAATCTGGAAACTAGTGACAGATTTACGCTTAGGTTTACATGGTCTGTAGTCTATTTAACAGCCTCTAAAAGCTCTACTTCTTAAGATGTTACAATCCTTAAGAAGGTGATTAGTTTTATGAGTATGCTAATGCGCAAAGGGGTAGACAATGTGTTAGAAAGTTACCTTATACGTTAAATGTAGATCAAACTAATTAAAGCCTCTCAATACATTATATTTGGCAACCATATATTATGATATCATAAAACAGAGAACCTCGTTCTCTTTGTATAGACGTAGCCTTGACCTTATAACTAAAAGCTTAACAATTATGATAATAATTACAACGTATTACAAAACAATGCTCTTAAAGTAAATGGTTGGGCTGCACAAACCTGAAATACGATGTTGTCGTCATTGTACTTGGCAGTGACAGTCTTGTCCGTGCTGGCTGCGAAGACATTGCGACCTTGGAAGCCTTCCTGGGGGCTGGCGAGTACTAAATGGTTCTGGTGGTTACTTGTTTGGTAATTTGCGGAAGGAGCCCGCCATGAAACTGGATGTCTTGATTGTGGTCGATGATATCGGTTGAGATATTGGTAATTTTGGCTGTGTGACAATCCAAAGATCATCAAAGATATTACAATTACCTGTAATAGATATATAGTTATTTATATTTTAAATTGTACTTAATTTTCATTTTTTATTGATGTTCATTTCACCACTTCTAAGACCGCTAGAAATTTATAGTTAGAATAAAGGTACACATCGACGTATCAGTGTTTCATCATATCACCGTATCGTCTGTACAGGAGATAGGTTTACTTCTATGAACAACTTTTGGAGGCGTGTCCGTGCTCTTACCAATGGGCTTGTGTCGTCATTTTTTAGTGGTCGATTTTTCAATTGTTGATTGATATTGATGTGAATAAATGTGTATTGGCGTGTCTATTTTATTAAATATCTAGCAGATATAGCAATTAAAAGTTTGAATTGTAGTTTTAGCGCTAGAAATGGTCGGCCATATTTTTATTAGTTATTTGTTGAGTAGGTCAGTGCTGTGGTAATGTTCTATAGCTGTTGGTAGTCAAATCAAAGAATAATAAGTTTTTATTTTATTTAACCCTGCTAAGGCAGACATAATATTGAAATTTGATTGTTCCTTTGAAATAGCTGTAAATAATATTTGATATTTTGATATATAAATACATATAGCAGAGATTTATGAGCTGTAAGGTTGGTAACCTTACACAAGGATTGTGATGTCACATGCACTAGGAATGTGTACAACGTTGAATCCCTTTAATAATTAAAGAGGCAAAATGATTTTTTTAATTGTTAATATTTCTTAACATATAAGGAGTTATTAAAAAATAAATGGACATTTGAGGTTCTAGGAACCCACTTTGTCAATATATAGTACAGCTTTATAGAAATTAAGACATAGGACACAAGCCCTTTCCTTTCTTCTTCAACATATAGTAAGCACAATAAGGTTATTTCAAATCTGCTTGGTACTAAAATCAAACGATTATCAATGCACTACTGTGCATTACGCTTTTAATTCATTTGACAAATAGTGATCTGTTAACACATTATGAGAATCCTTCGATTTGATGAAAGATTCCCATACAGATATGTCGTCGCGTACCTTAAGACACCGCTGCAGTTATTAACATATATTATAAATACTTATTGATAAAGCTAGCTAATAAAATACATGTATGTAATTAACATAATAAAAAATTAAACGACTCTAAGAAGAGAAAGAGTTATACAATTTAATAGAAAAAATGCTGCATATTTCCAGTTATTATTATTTTTTTATTAATATATATTTAAATTGATTTTTTGTCCACCAACGTCTAACAGGAAATGAAAATTCAACATGTGGTACATTAATTAAGTTTCGCTATACTTAACATTACGTGAATCACAAACCCGCGCCACTTTCTAATTAATTTCGATCGATTAATACTCGTAGCAGACCATGTAAGACTTGCCGCAGTAATCTAGGTAAACATTATCAAGGTCTAATTAGTTACAGTACGTACTTATGCTGAAATGCGTCAAGTTTTTGTCGAATACGGAGAGGTTACTTTATTTTAAAACTATCTCAAAGAGGCAATAAAAGTGTACTATATATTGATAAAGTGGGTTACTATTACCTCAAATGTTCAATTATTTTTTAATAACTTCTTATATGTTAGGAGAGATTAACAATTAAAAAAGTCATTTTGTCTCTTTAATTGTTAAAGGGATTCAACGTTATAAAACATTACAAGACATCTGACATCACAACCGCTAAGACTTTTATACAACAGAGCATAAAAAAGATATCTTATTCCCTTAATAGTAAAGATATGTTACGTCATAAATATGGCCGACATTTCTAGCGCTAAAACTACAATTCGAATTTTTAATTGCTGTATCTTCGTCAATATTTAGATATTTATTAAAATAGACACGCCAATATACATTTATTGACATCAATTTCATTCAATAATTGAAAAATCGACCACTAAAAAATGAGGACACAAGCCCATTTGTCTTGTTTTTATAATAAAATGGAAACACACATGGTATCGAATTATTTTTATGAAAAATAATCAGACATTTGAAGCCAACATTATCTACATATTGTACAGTTTTATAGAAATTAAGAAATGCTACTAAACCCATTAAACTACTTGTACCATACTTGTTACAAATCTAATGGGAGCATAATGTATGTACACAACTCTACTCTGTCGGCAACACTTAACGCATAATAAGGCAGGTCACGCATTGGTAGCTGTTTACATTCGCTCACGCATTATTTTAAGACGTACGAGCATCAAGATTTCCCTATTTGAAATTTTATAATGAATTATGCGATTGATATTATGATACAGCGAAATTACGAAATAACAACATTCAGTAACGACAGGTGTTTCTTTAAGATTTCTATCTCAGTCTGACAGTATTTTGTAACTTAGTTTGAAGCCTAGTTGGAGTGAATGTATACTTATTGGTTATTATTATTAATTATCAAAAAAAAAACACAATAAAACCCACGGCTCTCATGCTCTTACGAACTCTAATTTATATTTTTAAAATGCTACACCTAACATTCATTGGTAGAAGTTGTACAACGTGTGTAAACCAAAGCAACATTGTATGTAAGTTAATACGTCGGCATCTTTGTCGATTCTACGTATTCACTTTTCCAATGTTAACGTTTTCAAAGTGTCATCGGGCCGTACCGTTCGTTACGCATGGCCTATCCAAAATTTTAATAAATGATATACAAAAATAACCGCGAAAAAACAATATCATGCTTCCTTTAAACAATGTACATAACTTTTAACTTTTTGTGCACATACACTTTTCTATTTGATTAATAATCCTTTTTAATTAGTTTCAGTAAATATTATTTTAACACACACACACTTATAAACAGAACAGGTGTAAAAACAATCTTATAAAATAAAGAGCATTACCAATGCCTTCATTATGTTTATTCCAAAGTTACCTTCAAAGAACAACTAATCTATATTTTTATTTCATGAATGTTATATAGCTATTACAACACATCCCCACTCTTATTTAAAAATAAATAAAATTTAAAACATAAAGAAATCATGAAATTTACATTGAAATAAAAAAAATATAGTTTCAAATATATTCCATGCCTAATAAGTTTCCATGGACAAAGATTGGACTCCTCCACGGTTGAAGAAGTATCTATTGTTGTCGAACCTCAATGTCAAGCCCCGATGTTTGTACGTATTGAAGTCTGACGGCTGCTCGTCTTTGCTGTGCAGATTTTCGTTCGTCTGGTTGTGACGTTCGTGGTGAAGCCACAATTACTTTATAGAATTCAGCGCTATTCAGTATCTACCAGGTTATTCTGTTGTTATAAAATAGAGAGACGACACCGTGGGCGAGAAAATAGATAAAGCACATTAAGTATTCATGTGACAAAAGAGTAAAAATTGTAAAGAAGATTGTGCAGTTATTTAAAGGAAGCAGTGAAGGAGGGCGGTGGAATGCGAAGATAGAGAGAAGGAATGGCTGAATAGAAACCGGAAGAGAGTAGCAGAACGAGATAAGCAGTAGGGGTTTAAATTTATTTGTTTTGTTTTTATTTTTATTTGTTTTTTAAGGAGTGAGAATGGGTAGATAATATAAGGATCAAAAATAAAACATAATTTAGCACAATAATATGTAATTTAATGATTTAAGGTGAAACGATACTTGACCATTTTTTCTCGCGAAATATAGATGCCGATACTATACTATACATGATTTGTGGAAAGGAGATAGAGACAATAATAAAATAGTAAAGGAAGAGAGTCAAGAAGAAATAGTAAAGTAAGAGAGTCAAGATGAAATAGTAAAGATAGAGCGTTTATGCCTGTAATAGACATAAGTGGAGAAGTGAAAACGAAGAGAGAAGGCAGGAAGGATAGTGAAAAGATAAAAGAGGGTTTGTCGAGAGGAGACAAGAAAGGCAAGAGGTAATAGATGAAGATACAGGCAATAAGGAAGGAAAAGCAGGAAACGGTGTAAATAAAGGAGGAGTAGGGGACATGAAAAGAAAGGATCAAGAAAAGAAGAAACAAAAAGTACTATTCGAAGTAGTAATAGTCTAGAATAGTTTAAGTTTAGTTTTAACTTTGAATTTATATGAAATGCATTAAGAAATATAATAATGTAGATTGTAAAGCCGAAAGGCACACAATTAATATAATAAAAAAAAATACTATACAGCGGGTTAAATATTATCAAATAAACCACGTTTTTTTATGTTTAAATCGTTTTATGTATAAGTAACTATAAACCCAAATCAAAATCTAAAGCTGCAATTAGTTAGATGAATAACGTATCTACATTTTAAGCCTTTGACTTTTAATGAGTTGAAACCGCAAAAATAAGTTTTGAAAATGAATATTGCTATATTTTCTAGTTAAATTCCAATTTTTATATGACTGGTAACATTTCTAAGGGTTTGTCATAAATAAAGGTTATAAAAATTTTATGTATGAATATAAAGAAAATTATTCAGAATATGCATGAAATATACAAAGCCTATGCTTTCACTGTAATAAAAAATGATTTAGAAACTACATATGTCAAATTAAACTATAAAAGTATATGTTTGGCAATAAGGTAAATCTATTGCGACCGGATACTATCACAACACAACAGGACGTTTACTTTGACTGAGAATTTGTAACATATTATTCATTTAGAATAATTATAGTTATATCACAAAGAGAGAAATATTTGTAATTTGAATAAAAAATAATATGAATATTTTCTGCAGTAATTTACCAATGTAGGTTGGTACGATCGGCACTCCTATTGGATTCATATTCCGTTAAATGCCAATCGTGAAGAAAACAACAATTATAATTGGTACTTGGATATGGAAATTAATGCACTTGTTCAGGGGTGTATCAAACAATTAGTAAAAACGGATACATTTAAATAGTTTAGGTGAGTTTTGGTGAATATCCTTAAAAGGTTTTTAGCTTTGATTTATCGACACGTCCGTTATTACATATCTCAGAGCTCTAGGTTAAAAGTATGTAATCTTCAAGCGGTATAATTAAATGACACTACAGTAAAGACACATTATTTTAAATCAATGTTCAGCAGAAAGGAATAATTATTCATTAATGTGTCAACTCTTGGAAATACAGTAAATCCGACATAGAACCGTGCATTTTTGATAGGCGCCAATTAGTTTTAGTCATTTAAAAGGATCAAACCTGGATTTAAATTTGATTTCTCGAAGTGGGGTCGGTAGCATTCGGCCACCATTTCAAAAATAAGAGTATAATCAGTTTTTCTATATTGATCTTAAAAACCATAACTTCCACAAAAATTGTATCCAGAGATAATAATATTATTTACAATTTATATTAACCACTTTATTTTGTAAGATTTATAATAAAGAAGTTATAAGCAAAAATAAATCTTAAATTAAGTAGCACTACCATAGTGTTATAGTATTCAATGGGCTTGTGTCCTATGTCTTAATTTCTATAAAAGTTTAATATATATTAATAAAGTGGGTTACTAGATCTTCAAATGTTCAATTATTTTTTAATAACTCCGTATATGTTAAGAGATATTAACAATTAAAAAAGTCATTTTGTCTCTTTAATTATTAAAGGAATTCAACGTGCATGTGACATCACAATCCTTGTGTAAGGTTACCAACCTTACAGCTCATAAATCTCTGCTATATGTATTTATATATCAAAATATCAAATATTATTTACAGTTATTTCAAGGAACAATAAAATTTCAATAATATGTCTGCCTTAACAGGGTTAAATAAAGTAAAAACTTATTATTCTTTGACTAAACTTGATTATTTCGACTACCAACGGCTACAAAACATTACCATAGCAATGATCTACTCAACAAATAACTGAAGTTAAAATGCATTTCACGTCATACAAATATAGCCGACCATTTCTAGCGCTTAAACTAAAATTCAAATTTTTAATTGCTATATCTCCGTCAACATTTAGATATTTAATAAAATAGACACGCCAATACACATTTATTAACATCAATTTCAATTAAAAAATCGACTACTAAAAAATGAGGACACAAGCCCATTATGAAAAAAATTGGTGTTACCCTAGATGCACGGTTACCGTTTCCTAACACCGAATTTACTGTGATAAGGTTGAATATTGGATACATCAATATCCCTAGGTCTACCTAGGAGTGCGTACATTACTGATAAGAAAACTTTCGGTATTTGGAGCACCTAACAAAAGAAGCCACTATTATAACATAACAGATTGAATAACCGCAGCAAATAACAAAAGAGATCGGTTGTTACTACACTCGGATACCATTGTGTTTGTTAATACACCAATCACAAAGAAATGGATGTTGAGAGGTATTCAAAATACTTTCTTAATCATTAGCCGGTTATTAGATCATGCCCGTAAAACCATTAAAAATATAATTAGATTGAACATGCTTCTTTTGAAATAGTTATTTAGAAATCATTTTAGAAAATGTTTAATACCATATATAAATAAATATTTTATTTATTTATTGTTATTTCTAGTTTAATTAGACTTGCCAGGACATGTTGTGAGACATGTTCAACGTTTCAGTTCCATTTTGTCATTTTTATCAAATACAAATCAATGCAGATCGTGGTGAATAAAAAGAAATCTATTTAAGGAACATACTTTTATCATTTCGAATTTAATTATACCCAATACATTAACAGTTCTTGCTAAACCTTCTTACTAAAGCTTCCTTTGCCGCGACTGCATACGACTTTTCCTCGGCTTTTCTTCTTGGCTAAGTTTGTATTAAGTTGGCAATTATATAATTTTCCTATAATAAGAAAAAAAAAGTCTTCTGTGTCAAAGTTAAAATATATTTGAGTTATTAAATTACAACACTCGAGTTTTGTCCGTTGCAATAGCAAAACGGTTGCACTGCATATTCCTCCACACAAAAACTTTGATACTTGTAAATATCTAATCTACTCACAGATTTTATAAAGTCAAACGAATCGTTTACTCCTTCCTTGTATTTATCTTTTACATTTAAGACGTTTACCATAAATACTGCCGACCCAGGGTTTGTTATTAAAGTTATTCTGTGTCCAAAACCGTCCCTTGCACCAGCACTTTTAATAATTGATCCAGTCACAGCAGCGCTATCAGTTTTGTATAAAGTGACCTTGGCGCACTGCGGGTAAGACTTAATTTGAAAATTGATGTACTTCATTATTTGCTCGGACAAATACTGGACAAGTGGCGATTCAATGTCTTCTTTTTTATAGGAAAGACATGCACAGTAATTCCAAGGAATGTCAGCATCGCTACAGGTTCTCCTTTTTGGGATTCGAAGAAATAAGCTGATTCCGCGTGGCAATGGGCCTTCGCTAATGTTACCGCTACGTTCATCTAAGACAGAATCGTTCAGTTTCATTGAATAATCATTTATATCTCTTAAAGTCTCGTAAAAGTCGAACGGCGTTGTCAAACCACGAGAGTTGTCTTCCATATTTCTCACAGCCGTTGAATATTTCTGCCGAAACCAAGTTGGAAAGACAAAAAACAGAAATGGCAGCTTAACTTCCATTTCACCATATGTTGTCCTACGGTATCTGCGATTAGTATGGAAACCATGATCACTGAAGACAATTAAAACAGTTTTATTAAAAGATGGACGGTCTGATAAAGTTTTAATATGTGAATGAAATGCGTCATCTACAAGGTATCCATTATTTAATGCTTCATGTGTAAAACTAGATTGAAAAAAAAATCCAAAATATGGGTATTTATTTGAGGAGCGTACAAATCTGTCAACGTATGTGAAGAAGCTTTCATATTTCAATCTATTCCCGTAGCAATACTTTCCAAGATTCAGCTTCAGAGTTTCGATATGAGCCATATTAAGAAAATATGACGAACAATAATCGGTAGGGGGCTCACAAAATCCTGGTTTACCGGGTCTTAAGGTTAGGCCTTCAGTTGGTTCTAGAGTAAATGCTGTTCGATACCCCGATAACTTATATTCATTCCAAATAAAATGACACAAATCCAAATGTGGATCATAAAGGGAACATGTCTCCTTTAGTTCCTGAATACGTTTTCCAGTGGTCGCTGCTAGTAGATTTGGATAAGTGTTGAAACCCACTTTATTATAGCCCAGCATTTCTATTGCAGATAAATTGTTTATCAAGTAATCAGCAGTTTTTTTCATTGTTCTATGAAAATGAGCGCTAGCTAATGCATCTAATCCTAAAATTAACACGTTAAGTTGATCAATCGATTTAGATGAATTCTCACATCGAATATCAACGTATTCTTTACGGGGAACGAATAAGTGAAAATCGGTATAAATCACTTTTCCTTCTTTATAACAATGCACCTTTAGAAATTCAACATTAATGGTAGTTTTGTTCCAAAAAGGCATGCAAACATTATTATATTTATATTCCTCAATACATTCAAATAAATCAGTTGGTGATATTGTATTGCCAAAATAGCAGCATGTTACTTTGTCATTCTTTTCAATTCCATAGGAATTCAAAGCTTCCTCATTTACCCAAATGGAATTATCATCTGAAGATACTAGAGCCTTAGTGTTGTTTACAGGACCACACACTGGTTTCTTAGGTTTTCTGAACATTCTTAAAGATGTTGGGCGAACGTTTTCTATTTTACATCCTTCAGTATAAATCAAATACATCACATTTTTTTCCCGTTGCTGTTTCAATTTATTTGCTCTTCTTAATTCTCTTCTCTTCATTTCTCTTTTCGATAGGGCCATCAGTACCAGTAGTGTTACTATAATTATCACAATTTTCGTACAGGCATTACGATAGCTCGTTAATAATGGTTGACGCTTCCCTCTATTGTACATTTTGCGTTACATTTAAAATTTTAATCAAGAATTTTAATTAATTTAAAATTTGATGAAAATAAATTAAAAAATTATAATAGAACGTGAAAATAATAGAAAACTTACTAATTTTCAATTGTTTTTTTACTAAGCGTCTAATCACAGATGGCAATAGTTAGGTAAATTCTATAAAACGACTCAATATCAGCACGGAAAGCAGTAAAGCGAAGGGAATGTCGTATTTAAGCAGCATCGTTTTGTTTACTCGTATAAATGCGTTCAGCCAGTCACCAGCCGTGTTACAAATTAATACAACCCAAAATAAATGTGTACGAATGCATACAACTGTTCTCCGCTTTTATTCTCGGCTAAGTTTCATTCATTAAAGAGAATGCTTTGACTAGACGAGTGCGAGTAATATACTACACTGGGTATAGTATGATTTCGTTAAAATCTTCCTCCACTCCTGGAGACTTTGCGATACCAGCCTCATATGAGGCCATAAACTCGCGCAAATGTGGCTACAGAAATTACATCTGTTTGTGTAACACGGACGGTTATAGGAAGTCAGGTACCTTGGATAAGGGGAGATACCCCTATTAGATATTAATCACTGAAGTGTGTTCGCCTGGAATGGTAGTAATAATACTACCGGTAGTATGACGCGGTGACACCGAACACTGCGCACCATTGGCTAGGGAAGTGCAATGTCAACGAAAACCCCATACGCATACCCCGCAGCCTAACAGTTCAACGACGGGCACCACACCGGCCGAACTGCGACTACGTCACCACAACCACGACTTGGTCCCAGGAGATTGACCTCCCCACAGAGTGTCTCCCATCCAAGTCATGGCTGCCCACAGTGATGCTTAACCCCAGTGATCGAACGAGAACTGGTGGGTTCAACATGGTATGGCCGTTGGCCGTTGGCTTTGACTAGACGCTAACCTTAATCGATCAATTTCTTACAGAGGACGTTGAAATTACATGCCTGTCAATATGTCAAGTGCGTCAATGTTTACATAACACTCACATCCAACGAGTGTACAAGCAAGGTTGATCCGAGAGGTTTGCGAGGGATGAAGTCTCGTCAGACGTCAAGATAATGGGGACGGTATACTGTAAAAACGGGGAGTTTACTGTAATTCACTTTCACAGTAGACTGTTTTCAGGAAGAAGGACCACCAATTCATCATCTCGCATCTACTACACATTTACACACGAATAAAATGTTTCTTGTTAATGTCTAATGCCCATAATTATTAATAATGTAAGTATTACAAAATATTTAATAGTTATGACATTTCATTAAACAACACTTCAATATCAATAACGCGTTTTATAATTCTTATCACATGAATATGCATTATAAACATGATTAATTAGAGGGCCATTCTTTGTCAATGTAAGTATTAAGTTATGTGCTGATCCCATGGACCATGGTACTCGAATTATTTAAACTCGATCACACCATACGGATCTATTTCAACATCGCTCTCTCACGAAATATTCACGAATATACACGTGGGACTTTTTCATATGTTTCCACTGAAATAGCATTGAGTCGTATTGTCTTTCGGTTTCTATTTTCGGCGTTAACCATTTGGCGTTATCTATCAGTAAATTGAGAGTTAATAAGTGAGATATTAAGACTTATAACTAAACGTCATGTACATTAACTTTATATGTAGTTTAACACTGCTTTCACACGCAAAATTATGTCTGTAGTCAAATGTTTTATTTGTTAAAATTACATTACATTACATTATTTAACAATTTCATTTTTTCCTTTTAATTTAAAGTTTTAGACTATTGGGCTGAAGAACAAATTAAATTTGGTAAATAACAATGATTGTCAATTCTTTATACAACACATGCCAAGGTCACTTTAAAATCTATTTACCCTGGCTACCGGATTCATGAAGTAACATACATACTATTTTTTACGTATTTTCCGCTTGCTGGTGTTGATACCTACTTTTAGCTGACTCATTATGGCAAATACTTGTAGCTCAATAATTGGAATTGCTCGCATAATAGACAATAACGATATTTAAAGGTGAACAATGATTTTACCGTGACAATAACCTTTGCAGAATGGAACGGTATACATTTTAACTAAGATACAGCTAATACCAATGTAATTAAAATAATATGACGAGTTACCAACGACTGTACATTTCAGTTTTTTTTCTTTTCGCACTTTAAACACTAAGTGCGATACTTAAAAGATAATTACGTTAATTAAATTTCAAATACACAGCGTCAATTACGTTCCACTTACCTTTGAGAGCTGAAACTACTAAACTGCTAAATGTTAATAAATATTAATTAGTAAATCTATCAGTTAGTCCATCACAGAATAGGCTTGTGTCCTCATTTTTAGTGGTCGATTTTTTAATTGTTGATTGAAATTGATGTTAATAAATGTGTATTGGCGTGTCTATTTCATTAAATATCTAGCAGATATAGAAATTAAAAGTTAGAATTGTAGTTTTAGCGCTACAAATGGTCGACCATATTTGTATGACGTGCAATGCATTTTAACGTCAGTTATTTGTTGAGTAGGTCAGTGCTGTGGTAATGTTTTCTAGCTAATGGTAGTCGAAATAATCAAGTCAAGTCAAAGAATAATAAGTTTTTATTTTATTTAACCCTGACATAATATTGGAATTTTATTGTTTCTTGAAATAGTTGTAAATAATATTTGATATTTTGATATATAAATACATATAGTAGAGATTTATGAGCTGTACGGTTGGCAGCGGTTGTGATGTCACATGCATTTGGAATGTGTACAACGTTGAATCCCTTTAATAATTAAAGAGACAAAATGCCTTTTTTAATTGTTAATATCTCTTAACATATAAGGAGTTATTAAAAAGTAATTGAACATTTGAGGTTCTAGTAACCCACTTTATCAATATATAGTACACTTTTATAGAAATTAAGACATAGGACACAAGCCCATTAGAAGCGCTGTCTGTGTTTATTGACCGTATTTAAATACTGTTGTCGCAATCTTTCTATATCAAAGACAATACTCCTAAAAACGGTTTGGTTTTAAATGTGAAGCATGCCTTTGAGGTTATGATTAACTATGAACCGTGTATAAGTACGCGTGTAGCAATCAATTAGATTTCGATGTCAGTTACCATGGTAAATAATTGGTAAACGAACATTCCAGACAAGAAGTTGCGAAATATCCGTCACTACCTCACGCTCCCGGTTGGCGGTTGCTGCTGCTGCTGCTGTTGCTACACATGTTTTCTTGAAATCTGTCACTCTAAGATCAAGGGCATGTAAGTAATAAAAAGTAAATTAGCCTGAAGCGAAATGGGCGTGTGTAATACAACCCTATCACATGTTTAAAGTGTTTTGTGTGTTTGGAGGCTTGTGCAACCTTCAATTAAATAAATATTGTTGTAATATCCGTGTAACTATGCCCAGGTCAGAAATTAGAATGTTATCAAATATGAAATCTTATGAAATTAATATATTAATTAATATTCACTGAGAATATGAAATAATTTGTCCTAAATTTTTGATGTTCATTGTTCACACATTGTTTAAAAAGTGATGCATTAAAACAAACGAGAATAATACTCAAATATTCCCACAAAGTGAAGAAACTAAACCCCCTTCAGACTAACTCTAATGGGCAAAAGGTCACAAAACAATTATGAAAACATCGTAGCTTCCCAGTAAACAATTTGGTGAAGTGTCCTGTTTTGTGACGTTAGTATCACTATTGCACTTTAATTATAGTTCGCACCAAGATTATATTCTTTTGTATTCCGACAGGTGCAGTGGTGTCACCATTTGTAACCGATAAAACAGTCATTCACATGAACGACTATGAGAAATTGAATTATAAACAGTGGCGTAGCGTACCTTAGACGGGCACTGTATCAAAATTTGTTGGGCGGACCAAATGATGGGTAAAAATGTTTCCCAAAAAGAAAAGATTAAAATAATTATATATTAATTATGCGTTATTACTTACAATTAATACTCCTTGGAACTAAGCTAGCCAAACAATTCAAATCAAATATACACTTTTCTTGCCTTTTGTTCGGCGTACTTATTTATTAAATCATTTATAGCTGAAGACGATTTCAGTTTTTCTACATTTTCTGCCCTTAGATAATTTTTTATTAGTTTTAATTTCGAAAAACTTCTTTCAGCTGTTGCAGTTGTAACTGGAAGGATCAAGAATAGAAAGCATATTGCTATTACCGCCGGAAAACTGAATGCAAGGCTATTGAATTTTATCAGCAATAATTCCATGAGTTCCTTAATGGTATGAATTTTCTGAATATCAGATTTTAAGCATGTTCTCAAAGCAATTAATTGTTCATAAAGATCAACTGACACGTCTTTACTGTATTTAGCGGACAGTTTTCCGGCATGCTGTTTTATTATTTCGTTTGAAAAAGATAATTTATGATAGATTTCTTTCTCGGCCTAAGAGTTTAAGTGATATGATAACATTGTACGAATTTTTGCTTACTCATGTTTGGGGCCCCTGTAGCCCGGGAACCCCATATCATTAATACGGCTGATACGGCGGTAGCTACCCAGTAAATATTTTGGAGTCACTTTGACATCATATTGAGGATGCGTCATGATTTTTTTGTCATAAAAGAGTTCATTTATAGTTCAGTTTCTTACATTTTTTCATATAAAATGTCTACTTTATCGGCTACAGATGGCGAAATTACTCCACCTACACGCGAACTATAATTGAAGTGAAATAGTGAGAGAAACGTCACTAAATAGGGCACTTCACCAAATTGTTTACTGGGTACGCCCCTGATTGTAAATGAACTCTCTCATTACAAGAAAATCACATGCATCTTCAACAAACTGGCAAAGTGACTCCAAAATGTTTCATGGGTTCTGTGTTTAACGTGACGAAACTAAACAATTCAGAAGAATTTATTGAAAACTACTATTCTTTACTATTAATATAAGTTTATTATACCGCATGAATAACAATTTCTACACTGTTAAATAAATAAAACAAAACATATAAATTTAAATAATAAATAAATAATTCTTACATAACCAATATTATACATATATATTATAACCTAAAAAATAGGAACGTCTTATGATTGACACAAACAAATACAGGGGGATAACGGAGACAATCACACCAAACACTCATCAGTCAAACTAATTAATCAGATTCATTAATTAATGGCAGTCAGTAAATCAGTAAATCATTAATTCACTACCAGCTTGTCTTAATAATATTCGTTTACGGCTATAAAGTATTATTTGTCGTATATTATAGAATGTCTATCGTGAAAATATAGCCTGATCTCTACAAACTTGAGGTACAAACTTATAGAACACGAAGGTAACTGTTACGTAAATGTTACTTTAACCTGACACTGAAAACCGATATCTGATTCGTTTTTATTCCAGTCAAAAGATTTTTGTTGTTTTGGCTCTCGGTTTAAAACATGTTCACTCTTTAAATTCATAAGCATTTGAAGTACAGATATGCACGAAAATATGGTAATCATCAATAACCTAACTTTGTTCTTACTTGAAACGTACCCGCTACGTAAATATTACTTCCATGCTTATTAAGAAGACGTTCTGTTATGAATTTATGGTCTTTGAATAGTTGTTTGAAACATCACACCTCGCCTAGATATACGTAACTTTACGGCAGTATTGCAATTTATTTTGTAATATAAATTTTATTTGTTTTATATTTTTATACGTATTATTAATCATTATTGCTTAACCTCGGCGCATGTCTTTAGATCTTAACCTCCGACTTTTTCAGTATTCATGTATAAAAAAATGTCAACTCAAAATGAAAATATAAGTATGTTGAAGTCGCACTGGTTTAAACAACGCATAACATCGCAGTTAATAATATACTCGTATTGCAAAATTCATATTGCTTTGCCTTATATATTGTTGTAACAGACTTTTTTACTGATTTTAAAATAAAGACAATATGACAACACACACACACACAAATTAAGACTCAAATTCATTCTCCTTACAGCACGCTTCGGCAAACAGTCAAGGCATTTACAACATTTTAAAAAGCAACTTAAAATCACAGCAAATAAATGAACATACTGGCGTAGGCGAAGGTGAAACCCGTTCAAAATAATTCGCATAAATTAAATTCACTTAATAAATAATAAATGAAATATATTTAATACGGGATGCACCTTGTACAAATGCTCATTTGAAGTTCATTAAATTTGAGATTTGGAAATTATTTAATTACCTAAAATATTAATTGCACTGCAATTAATGAACTTTTTATTAAATCATATACTTATAATTATATTTAGATGCCGGTTTCCATGGACTGAAACTTGATGTTGATTGGCATCCTCAGCTGGTGAAATATGAAATCACGAATAGGAAATATAACGAAGCATTGGAGCAACGGATTCTGGTGTCATGAATATTTATCAAGCAACAAGTAAATATTTACATTTTCCAGGATTTATTGGAAGCATACGACATTATAAAGGTGTATGGTAAAAAGGAAAGAGAAAACAGGAGAATAAATAAGCTGGTGGCTGGGTTGCACAAGGAACAGGAAGAGAAAGGAAGTACTAAAAGAGGCAGTGAAGGGAAGCAGGAGAAAGAAAGAAGTAGCGAGGAAACAGTTAAACTTCAGCCCAGAAAAATAGACTAGGGAATAGACCAGTCCAGAAGGAAGACTAGGGAAAATGAATGAAGAGGGTCAAGAGAAGAAGAAGCAGAAAGTACTTTTGGAAATAAAAAGGTCTAGAATAATGTAAATTTAATTGTAAGTTGAAGTATATGAAATGTATTAAGAATGTAGATTGTAAAGCCGAAAGGCGAACAATAAACAATTAATAATAAAGGTGTATGCAAATATTCAGCTTACTTGGCTGAGATATAGTATTACTTCCGTTACTTTAGTAAGTTATTAATTATTCGCAATTTCATAATATCAATAGCGTTGATTGCTGCATAATTTTTTTTATCAACAAATATAAATATTTGTGAGACCGATACGTCTATAACGTATTTATGTGCAGAGACCAGAATTATCCATCAGAGATCTTGCCAACATATCAGCTGCAGCTAGGTCACTCACTTTACCTTCAAAGTGACCCCTGACATGTAACATGAACTCTGTTTTACTAGTAAAATCCTGTCGGCACATTAAACAAAAATGGCGCTCCCCCATATTGTAGTGAGACATTAAATTGTTATGTGGTGGAAAATAGGCAGCAGCATTTCCGGGCTGTACTAACGGCGTGTTGTTATGCGTCAAATTATTTGGAACAATACCACTGTTGATATTCATATTGTGATTATGATTGATCAGTTGATTTTGTTGTAACTGAAGCATCTTTTCTTGCGCTGTTATCTTCTCTTGGTGTTGCTGATGTTGGTGTTGTCCTACTAACATCTTATCCTCAAGATGACTCTTGGCATGCAAGGACCATTCATCTCGCGTTGAGAACATTCTACCACAAAGCTCACAGCTCCAACTTAATTGCTGCTGATGTGGATTAGTCATGTGGTTTTGAGTTTGACCTTGATTTTGTCCTTGAACCTGAGATTGTGCTTGATTATGACTTTGATTTGTTGCTACTTGATGACTTGTTTGCTGAACTTGTTGAGTTGATGTTGCCCCTGACATATCGACCATTTTTTCTGAAGTATCAACAATTATCTTTTTATCTTCTTGTTTATCATCTTTAAGAAAATAGTCTTTCAGATTGGATCATAATTACATAATTATTTCGGATGGTACTTACTATTTGCCAGAGCTGTTCGCTTTCCTAGTGGTGCGATGTTGGAAGGAGTCACGTGCTTAAATTTATTCATGTGTATTACAAGTTTGTCTCTTCGCGCAAATGCTTTGTTGCAAACTTCACAGACGTATGGTTTCTCGCCTGGAAGAAATTTAACAGTGGTATTACCACGAAAGAATAAATACAGCATTACATTATCAACAAGGTGAAGTTACCCGTATGAATTCTCATGTGAATCGTTAATTTATCTTTCCTAGCCAAACCTTTTCCGCATACTGAACATTCGAACGCTTTATTTGCTGAAAAAAAACAATTTAATTAGTTCAAATTCTAAACCAGCAATTTATTTTACTAATATCATCTCATCACAATTTATTTTACTTTAAATATTTTACTTTAAAAAATAATTGAACATTTAAGGTTCTAGTAACCAACTTTATCAATATATAGTACACTTTTATAGACATTAAGACATAGGACACAAGCCCATCAGGATGTTTCTTTCGTGCTAACTCTAATAAATAACTCACTAGGATCACCAGTATTTGTTGATTTAGAAGATGTTGATTTCCTGGTACTCGTAGTAGATGCTTGTAGAGCTTTCAGTCGACTAGCTGGATGCATAGAACCCCCTTCTGCGTAGGGCTCCGTAAATGGTATTAAATTAGGACGAGGAATATTGCTTGGAACTTCTGGAGTCCTATAAATAATTTCCTTTTTATAAATTTGTATAATAATTGGAATTGAAATATATTGTTTTATATTTACCAGTTTCCCAAATGTTGCAGAACTCTAACGCCACCTTCGTAGCCCATGCCTACGTCATCAGGCACGGTGAAAGTACTGTCTGCGTTTCCTGTACTACTAGAGCTTACCTGAGGAACCTGAAATTATGTAAAACAACATAAGAAATGCGTGGAAAGGGGTGGAAGGAACAAGAAAAGTTGGAAAGAATACAGGTAAGATATATGAAATGGGTTCTAGGGCTGGACAGGTGCACGCCAGGATACATGGTGATGGAGGAGCTAAAGAGGGACAAGATACGAATTAAAACAGGGGAAAGAGCGGTAAAATACGAGGAGAAATTGAACAGAGCGGAAAGCAAAATCTTAAAGAAAATAAGAGAGGATTACATAAAGAATGGGGGGAAAGGAGGTCCAAAAAAGAGAAAAGAATACTTTGAAAGGAATGGAATGGCGATCGAGGAGGCAGAGAGGAGAAGAGAAGGTGGCGCAAGTGTGGCAGAGGAGCTAAGGAGAAGGGATAAGGAGACACAACAGCAGGAGAGAATGGGAAAAATAGAAAAAAGTAACTACAATAAAAGATATAAGAGGTTATGGGAAAATAATGTGCCTCAGTACCTTATAGAAAAGGACATAAAACACATAAGAAGAACAGCAAGGTTTAGATTGGGAAATGAGGAAAAAGGAAACAGATACTGGGAAAAGAGTGAGGAAAGAAAGTGTAGAATGTGTGGAGCGGAGGACGAAACACTGGAGCACATTAAGTTTGAGTGTAAGGAAAAAGTAGCAAGCGAAAGGAATATTGGACAGCTATTAAAGGGAGGCAGTGAAGGAAAGAGGTGGATGGCGGAAATAGTAAGAAGAAAAGGAAAAACAGGAGAATAAATAATCTGGTGGAGAATAATAGAGAGGGTCAAAAGAAGAAGAAGCAGAAAGCACTTTTGGAAGTAGTAAAAGTCGAGAAGATTTTAAGTTTATTTTAAGTTTAGTTTTTAAGTTTGGAATGTATATAGGAATGAAATGTATTAGAAATATAATACTGTAGATTGTAAAGCCGAAAGGCATACACAATTAATATATAAATAACAATAACATAAGAAATGCGTTAGTTTATGTAAAGGTTGGATATAACATGTGGGAGGGACATTTGTTAAATTTGTTATAGTTTTGAAACAACTTTATTCCATACGTTTGAAGGTCATCTAAGAGACACGTTGGATAAACACGTGGTTGACACGAGGAAGAGAAGGGAAAGTGTATACAGCAAGAACTAGCGGTGTATGTAAGTTTACTGGTATAAATGTGTTACTGTCAGCGTTGCTTCAGAAAGAAGCCGAACTCAGTTACTGGCTCACACCGCATGACACGTGCATGCGTACCATCAAAGGATTAGTTTTATTTTATTTTTAATCAGTCTATTCTCTGCCTGATTTTTAATATCTCTCGGATAAAAACATATCAGATGATTAAACAACTTGGCTAGTTGTATAAAGTATAGTTTCTTAGTATGATTACATGTTGTTGTTGTTGTTGTGGGCGTAATATTGTTTGTGAGGTGACCTATCAATCTCTGACCTTTATTGAGGAGCCGACGTAGTGCTGGGTGGAACTTACAGCGCTCGGGGGAGACAACTGTCCGTGTGGGGTATCTTTATTTCTTTGATTTTGAACTTGTAGTTGTTGAGCTGCTTGTGCCATATGCTGCTGCACCGCCAGATGAGCCTCTAGATAGGCCGCCTTCTGTGCAGCAGTCATCTTGTCCATATTGACAGTCCCGTCCTGGAAAGGAAATAGATGGCATCAGTAACGGAGATTACCTAGTTGATAGTGGTATCAGGTTGCTTAAGAGGGGGTAAGGTTTAAACTTTCTTTTTCATTTTTTTTTATTTATATTATTGTACAACATATTAAGTTTATTGTGAAAAAATTTGAAGTCCATTGGAGTAAAACTGTCGGAGATATAGAGTTTTAAATCTTCACCTCTCTGATCTGCCTTCAAGGTTACTTTGAAACTTTTAAATGCGGTTTCTTACACATAGCTTTTTCAGAGATAAATGCCGAGGTAACGCTGTCGAGTTTTTTTTATTTTTTAACTTTAACGTATTTTAAAATAACAAAGTTTCTGATATTTTCATGAAAAATCGGTATTTTGACTTTTAACTGCTGTAAAAAATTGAAAAATCAATAAAAAAAAGAAAAACTCGACAGCGTTACCTGCAGAAACTTATCAACTAATGAAATCTATTTGGTTTTTCGATTTCTGAAAATCCAGTGATGAGTTATGAGTGCACCGCAATGTGACTTTTTTTGTGACGTCTGCGGAGATTCGCTGTCAATGCCTCATTTCTTGACATTTATTTATCAAAATTTCACAAAGTATTCTTCAAATGTCATTTTATCATGTAGTAATTATAGAAATAATTATATAATAACTGTTTCGTCAAAAAACATTATCGAAAATATGCATATTTTTTTTCGTTTTGACCTAACCTAATTTGTACGTAATGAAACGAAAATATGCAACACTTCAATAAATAACAATTGCATCGATTAGTTTTAATTAATATGAGAAGCTCAGGCGTAGAGTGCTCGATTATCGGACTCTTGAGCTTTAAGCGTAGTACGCATCGTTTGCGAAAGCTCGTATCCGGGGTCTACGGCTATGATCGAAATATCAAGCTATGTGCACTGAATGCTATAAACTATACCTGATATATTTGTATTAAAAACCACTTCGTATTTATACAACTACGCAGTGTGTTATATATTTTTGACGCATTTTGCAATACAACACAAAAATAACTTCACTCACTTAAAGTTTAAAAAAATGTGCAAAATAAGAGCAACATTCTTTCTTGGAAGGAAAATGCCATTACATTTAAAGTTAAAACATAAAATTAAAACTAAAACTCAGTAAGTAAGTGGGTGATTCTTTACTATAATCAAAAATCAAATTAAAATAATTATATATATTTATAGTTAAGAAAATATTTATAAATATAAAAACTTCAAAAACATTTCTCTGAGAAATAAATAACAAATGTGATTCACAAGGAGATCTATAACTTCGTTGTTTATTACATTTTTTAAATTTAAGAAATGTATTTTAGAATTTGAAGATATGTATTAAAAATATATCAATCTTAAAAATACATTATTTTAGCTGCTAAAGAAATTAAAGAAATCGACTTATACTTTAGATTCTAAAAATAGTAAAAAACGTAATATTTATAAACTCCTTAATTCTTGTTAAAAAATATGAATTATATATTACGTCAGTTGTGCCCGAAAAGTTTATTATTTTTGTAATTTTATTTTACCGCAATTTAAAGATTATGTAGATTTTTTTATAGATTTAAATAAACTTTCTATTGTACCGTTACCACAGGTGATAATCGAGTGCTAATTATTTCCTACACAGCTTCTAAAAAAACTTTATGTTGATAAAAATAGACACATATAAAATGAAACAGATAACGATATACATATATACGATACAAATACATTCATAAAATGCAGCACAGAATATATATAAATTACTTTCACCGTCACTTTTCAAACTACACAAACAAAAACACTGTATACAAAGTACATCTCTATAACATAAATATAATACAATATGAAGCAAGATATTTAAAATGAAATCTTACCACTTTCCACAATTTTCCTTTTAATATTATGTTTTATATTGAATGAGAGTGTTCAAATTCGCAACCGCGTTAAACCAAGGGTGGATAAGGAATATATTAGGTCAAAAGAGATAACATTGATACCAACAGTTGTCTCTCTCTAACTAATGATATAAATAAACACTCGGTTGAAAGGGAAAGTGATGACATTTGTAGTTCCCCTTTAAGCGGAATAAAACGTATAGCAGGTGTGTAGCTTATATTTATTGGCAGTAGATATAAATAGAATCCTGGAAATATCTGATATTCGATATTTATAGATTCAGTGGGTTTTGTATTTAGTTTGATGTTGTATCTTTAATAGCAGTTAAATATTATCACGTGTGGTTTCACATCCTTAGATTTATTTATTTGTAGTTCATTCACTGCTAGCCCAAAGATAAAGTTAGTTGTGGGTGCCAGAAGGGAAGAGCGACACATGTTTCGGCTCTCAGTAATTAAACAATTATTATTTTTGTACATATATTATTATGTTTCCTAACCCCGCTGATAAGATATCGATAAATGACATTTTTATTTTTGGTTAACCAAAATGATGACAAAAAATATTTGTCACTGTACAAATTTTGATAAATAACATTATCGTTTCCGTTTTCTGACACATAAAACTTATTTTGAATTTTTATTTAACGTGGGCTCATATTTGCATTTTTAATTCCGTCACCAAATACATTTTTCTAAGCCAGCAGTTCATGTCTTACAGAGTCTAGTACACCATTTGAACCCGAAACGATTAATGCTCTAAAAGATTAGGTTTAATATAGTCTACATAAATCTGATAAGAGTATCTCAATCAAAATTTACTTCCCGCTAAAAACAGTTGAAAAATAATATCTAACTGTAACACTTAGTTTATTAGTATCAGAATAACAAAATAACCTTTTTAGATTCAGTAATATATATTCAATAATCATTTTTAGATCATTAGAATCATAACAAGTTCCATTTAACGGTATAAACAGTCTTGAAAAGGTCTTAAGATTCGTAAGAAAGTGATTTTATGAAAAATTCAAACCTTTTTAGATAATAAATTTGTTATAGTTCAAATTACGAGAGTTCGGCGGCGACTCATACTTAAAACAAGTTGTGGGGTATAAACTGCCGATATAACTAAAATGCACTGACTCACTTATTTTTCTATAATGTATATAGAAATAAATAATATAAAATTCAATATCGTATTATAGATTTATACCGCTCTTATAACCTCTTATAAGTATAAGTCGCCGCCGAACTATCGTGATTTGGACTATATGTATTTTCTTCATATTTTTAATTAATTTTTAAATAATATATTTTGTAATTTAATGTATTTAACATCGGTTTATTTTCAATGGCCGTATATAATTGTGCCACACCGCTGTCTAATATGTTTTTGTGATAACATGAGCACGTATTCTACAATATATTTTGTATAATACTTATATTAGTTTTGTTTTAACGTCTCCATCATATTTATAAGAAAAGAAATAGAAGTGATTAATAATAAAAATCTTAATATTCAATAAATCTGTAATCGACCTTGATTGCAACCCTGTGTGAAACAGGGGTCTATGCTCTATGAGTTAGGGAGTCAGGGGGATCAATACGGCTACGATCTCATGCGAGTCTCTTCGGGGGTTCGGCGCGAATCATGGAGACGACGGGGAGACGGTCACGATAGTGGGTGCAGAATAGGGTGGTAGTATTCTAGGGGTGGCAGAGAAAGGTTCAAAGGGTACACAGAGTATAGTAGTACTTCCCGAATCGCAATCCCGATCCCGACACTACACACACACACGCACAAAACCAGGACGCATCGACGCGTGCCGTGTTGAAAGTGAAGGGTGGACATAATATATACAGGTCACTGAAGTTCAAATAAATTTCTTTTATATTTTTTTGTTTATTAAGTTTTTTAATTTATATCAGTGATTTTGTATGTATTAAAATTTGGTCAAAATGTAAAGTTCATACATGAGTCGTCTAGAACCCAATACTATTAAGTCAAATTGATTCTAAATACTTAACGAATTAAAAATATTATGTTTAGTTGTGGAAGGATAAAAAAGGTTTCTTGCTTCTTCTGATATTTGCTTAATAATTTCACATGACATTGCGATTTAGACATTAAGTATAGCTAGTAATTTCATACGTCCGTATACATAAAGGTTCATACTCAGGGTTGTATACTTCCAAACCTTCCGACATAAGTGCATAACTAAGCAACGTGAACATGCCACTACTATCGTTTGTGTATAATATTTCCTTGCGCCGATAGTGTAAGAGGAGAAAAAATACATATCCATTGAAGAGTTCAATACACTGAGTTTTATTCTAAATTCATAATTCTAAGTTTTTGTTTTTAATTTATATTCTAAGTTTACATTATATTCTAAATTAAATACCACAAAAATAAAAACATAGTAGTCCCGAAAAAGAGAAAGTATTATTATGAAAGGAATGGAATGGCGATCGAGGAGGCAGAGAGAAGAAGAGAAGGAGGCACAAGTGTGGAAGATGAGCTAAGGAGAAGGGAGAAGAAGATACAGCAACAGGAAAGAATGGGAAAAATCGAGAAGAGCAATTACAACACAGAAGATATAAAACATGAGAAGGATTGCCAGACTTAGATTGGGAAACGAGGAGAAAGGAAACAGTTACTTTGCAAAACACTGGAGCACATTAAGTTTTCTTGTCAGAAAAAAGTAATGAGCGAGTAGAATATTGTGTAATTATTAAAGTGAGGCAGTAAAGGGAAGAGGTGGATGGCGGAAATAGAGAAAAGGAACGAGGAAAGAAAAGTAACGCCAGAGCAAAAGTGATTTTAATCTGAAGTGACAAAGAGACAAAGAAGACAAGAGGTGTAGCAGTTTTTCTTTTGGAATTGGAACGTAATTAGGCACGATGATATGTAATTTATGGATTTAAGGCGGAAGAATGTAGTGCCTAATGGCAAAAACATTACAATAAATAATAATAATAATAATCAAAACCGTATTTCTTTGAGGAAGAAAGTATCTATACTATTCATCTAATTAAATTAATGAATTCTTTAGTAGTAACTTACTTGAAAATTTATCGTGGCTGTCACAGTTCTCATGGAGTCGGCATAATTCCTCAGCACTGTGTCCGTATTAAGACAGCTCGCCCGCCATTCGTACAATTGCTCCAATTTGTTTATACAACGCTCACATATCTTTTTTGGAAGAAAATCGTCTTTTGATATCTGCAATATTGATACAGTGTCTTAGTATTATTGGAATTTTAACCAAACGAATGCATGCTACAACGCTAAACCTATCCGAACCTTGTAAATGCAATTAGACTGATAACTGGTCGATTAAGCTTTCATAACAGTGGTGTATCGATAAAAATTAAAGTAAAAATTTACTCTCATGATAAGTTATGTTAGTTCAAAAAAACTCCAATACACCCTACAGTACACAAGTTTGACTTAGTGTACTGTCGTGTTGGTAAGTGGTATGTATGCATTGTGACACAACACGTGCAAAAAAACAGGAGTCAACTTGCTCTGAGAGTTCTAGCCGCTCAACCAAGCCGCCTATTTACATCCGAATGCGTCGTCGCTTAAATATAGTTGATGAAAGATGAACAAACAGATTTCTGACAGATTTTAAATTAAAGATAATTCTTTTACAGTGTAGATTACCTTTGGTGAAAAATATTACCGTCTAATGTTAAACGACGTTTTATTCTTGCACAAATGTTATTAGTATTAGAATAAAATGAAATAAAGTTGTATTTGTTTGTAACTAAATAAAAGACAAACTTATGAAAGACAAAAGACTAAGCACAACCCTACATTGGAGACTGATGAAAGATAGAGACAATATCATTTTAACACAGTAAATAAAGAGAGACAACGCTAACAATATTGACTTAAGACAGACTTGTGCGCATTTTCATATGTTTCCAAGATAATAAGGCAGTTGTGCCTTCAGTAAGCACTTTACTCGAGTTTTAAGAAAACAACTTCGTGCCAGAAATTAGTAATAACTAAATTTATAAATTTCAATTGACAAGAATATGTTGCTAAACTATTAGCAGAATAAAAAACTAATTGACAATTAATCAATTATAAAAAAGGTTTTAATACTTCATGGAAATATTTTACAACTCTCTGGTTTCATTCATTACAGATCGATATTTGTAAAGTATTTTACATATTATCAGCTAGCACACATGTTGACCATCATAAACGTACGCACACACACATGTCTACGCAAGGGCGTCCGCTGAAAGAAGCTACGTATTGCACTAACCCCTATTTGCATCGCAAGGGGTAGCGTCTGATATATAACAAAAGGATAATATGCACATATTTAAATGTTACCCCACATGAAAGTTTTCTATGGACGCCCATGAATATATATAAACGAAAAGCGTAGGGAAAGTAAATTGTAGTGTCGATTTGTTTATATTGATTTTTATTTAAGTTCTCGTGAGTCATTAGCAAGCCCGAAGCGGAAATAAAACCGCGTGTTAAAAAAAAACAAAAAAAACTATGATACATTAAATAAATAGGAAGTATTTATGTAATAGAGACAATAATACGTCAAAAATAGTGAAAGTAAATATCATAACAAACCGCAGTTGGAAGACAGGATCTCATCTTGTACAGGATCTGACGTTGCTCGCCATCCTTGTCAAATATATGCATCCTAGGTCCATTCTTTAATGAGCAAAGTCTACATAAATCTGCAAATGCAGTAAAACTTAAATCATCTGGTTCCGTCATTGTAAAACAATCCGCTAGGAAGTCTAACAAACAAGAATTGTCCATAAATTTAGTTTTTCTATATATTTAAAAACACCAATCACTAAACAAAACCACTAGAATGTCACTGTAATAAAGTTTTTCACTCCACACCCTACTAGCCCTTCGAGGGGACACATATTTGGTGTATTGCCCTGTTCCTGTAGCGCTACTCTACCCTAACGTAGAGATCCTAGCTAGCTAGTTTCCCTACATAAGACGCCATTGAATATTATTCTAGTACGCATGCGTATCGTTCACTCAAATGAGGTTATGAAAATTGACTAGTGCTGCCACGCGTTTAAAAACGATGAACCAAAGTTTAAGCTTCAAAGTATAATACTTGATTCTAATTAATATAACATAATGTTGAAATAAAAAGGTCGTAAATTGTTTTTGTTGAAGGTTAATGTTAAAAAATGTCGGACGAAATCGATAGTTTCACTTTGTAGACGTTACGTGATACATTGTCGTATTGATAAAACTTTAACAAGCTTGCACAAGCAGCACAGCTGTTGATAAGAAATAAACTTAATAACAATAATAAATCTATCCAAAATACATTATACCTAATAAACGTAAACACTGTATTCAGGGCCGAAATAACATATAAAGCCCAAGTAAACATTTTGGAGTCACTTTGACATCATATTGAAGATGCGTATGTTTTTTTTGTCACGAAAGAGTTCAGTTTCTCAAAGGCGCTCATATGAAATCGGCTACAAAATCGGCGAAACTACTCCACCTCTCGGGACACTAATGAAAATAAAATTGTTGCGAACTACAATTGAAGTGAAATAGAGATAGAAACGTCACAAAATAGGACACTTCACGAAATGTTTACTGGGTAAGGAGAGCTTAAATAGAGGGGAAGCGAAAAAAATAAAACTTTCTGAAATGGAGATGAGACAAGAAGAAAGAGATGAAAGATGAATAAGTCACAGAAAGAGAGAAAGGTGAATTGAAATAGTGCATTGCATCTAAATTCATCGCGAGTAATACATTGCAGAATCAATTTATCGTATTACAAATCATTGCAAATCCTTATTCTTTCATTTCTTTTGGTTTACGTTTTCTCTGCAAAGGTTTTTTTTTCTGTCACAATCCCAATGCGAAAGTTAACCCATGTAAACATTTTGGGGTCACTTTGCCATCGTATTGAAGATGCGCATGACTTTATTGTCACGAAAGAGTCCTATTTCTCACAGTCGTTCATATGAAATGTCTATTTTATCGGCTATAAATGGTGAAACCACTCCTCCTGTCGGAATACAAATTAAGATAAAGTTGATGCGAACTATAGTTGAAGTGAAACAGTGATAGAAACGTCACAAAACAGGACACTTCACCAATTTGTTTACTGTGAAAATTATTGGAAAATGTACTACAATATTTGGCATAATATAAAGAGTATGATCTCCAATAAGAGCCCTTTTTAGTAACTATTTTCGTAAGAAAAGAATTTTTTAGTCGCCAGAAATCACAGTATTTATATGCAATGAGTGTTCTACTTTTTCTAATTTCATGAATTCTATATTTCATCCTTTCAAGTAACTACTTTATAAATCTTAATTCAAATGCGATTCCCGCAACCGCTCCCTTGGCATTATACTTCATCAATGTTTATTTTAAAACACACCTGAAGTAATTAAGATTTAAATCGATATTAATGATGGTTCAATCACGTGTAATCTAAGTATGTAATCCACAAGATATTGATTTTATGATATAGTCATAAACCTCATATGAAGAGACACGTTGGTTTACCTAAAAATAAATATAACGTACTCTACATCATAGAATTTGTACGGTTTCTAACACGTGTTTTTCCAATTCTGTTTATTGTAGTAATCTTGCTTACTCGGCATAAAAATGAAACTAGTCTATAAGCGAAACTGTTAAACGTTGATTTTTTGAAAAGGAAGAAACGTTTTCTTCACATTACTGCCAAACGAAACCCAAAAGTAAAGTCAAAGGAAAGGCATTAACATTTGAATTCTGCAAAACAGTTAGCTAGTACTTTACCGTATGCTTCTATTTTTGTACAAGCTGTTTTAAATGAAGAATGGGCTTGTGTCCTCTTTTTTTATTGGTCGATTGAAATAGATGTTAATAAGTGCATATTGGTGTGTCTATTTTATTAAATATCTAAATATTGACGGAGATATAGCAATTAAAAATTTGAATTGTAGTTTTAGCGCTAGAAATGGTCGACCATATTTATATGACGTGACGTCAGTTATTTGTTGAGTAGGTCAGTGCTGTGGTAATGTTCTGTAGCTGTTGGTAGTCAAATAATCAAGTTAAGTCAAAGAATAATAAGTTTTTATTTTATTTAACCCTGCTAAGGCAGACATAATATTTAAATTTTATTATTTCTTGAAATAGCTGTAAATAATATTTGATATATAAATACATATAGCAGAGATTTATGAGCTGTAAGGTTAGTAACCTTACACAAGGATTGTGATGTCACATGCATGCACTTGGAATGTGTACAACGTTGAATCCCTTTATTAATTAAAGAGACAAAATGACTTTTCTAATATAAAGAGTTATTAAAAAATAATTGAACATTTGAGGTTCTAGTAACCCACTTTATCAACATATAGTACACTTTTATAGAAATTAAGACATAGGACACAAGCTCATTCTTCTTCTACTTTAGTACCTAGTTTTAATTTATCATATTGCTTGCCCCCTCTCTCCTCACGATGGAAAAGAAATTTGATATTACTTCAATGATTATTTTATTATTCAAAGTAAAACCTATTATTAATCTTTACAGACATTAAAGGACCTTGTATTTTTATACAAGTACATATATAATTTTATAGGTTAGAATCAAAGTAATAAATTACTTGACATAATGAAATCATAGCCTACAGTATACTGGTACACTACGGGAGAAATGTAAAACTATTGGAATAGTAAAAAATAAATGAGTCTATCACCTAGGAAACAGACAAACAACAATAAAACTATCATACACTCATCATAAATTGAACTATCGACAAACTACTCGTATTTTAAACATCACTGTGACTGCCACTGTTCAAGCTGCTATGCACGCATGTGATTTATGCATATTTCAATTGTATACTCGAAATAAAATATATGAAAATAATGGATATAACTGATAACGTAGACTCTTCTGGATTAGAAGGAATGGAAAGAACTTGTGCCGTTATTAAACCGGAAGCTGCCAAATTTAAAGATGAGATTGAAGCACGGATATCGGAAGAAGGGTTTGAAATCGTGCAGGTAGGGTTTCTTTATTTACTTCAATTGTCAGTTGTGTGATTGTAATAAATACGTAACTAGAAAGCTAATTTGAAAACAATTTAATTAATTTCGTGTAGTTTATTTAATTGTATATCCTATATTGTTTTAATGCAGACTTTAACTGTTCAACTGACGCAAGATCAAGCGTCAGAGTTTTACGAGAGCGAATCTGATGACCCATCCTTTCAAGTGTTGATTGACAGCATGAGTAGTGCTCCGATATATGTCATGTGTCTAGCGAAAATAAATGCAATAGAAGATTTCAAAATTCTGATGGGCTCCCCCAGGTTTGTTGATCAATGTATAAACATCATATTTGAATTTCGCGCGCAATTATATATCCAATGGACTTGTGTCCTCATTATTCAATTGTTGATTGAAATTGATGTTAATAAATGTGTATTGGCGTGTCCATTTTATGAAATATCTAAATGTTGATGGAGATATAGCAATTAAGAATTTGAATTGTAGTTTTAGCGCTAGAAATGGTCGAATTTAACGTCAGTTATTTGTTGAGTAGGTCAGTGCTGTGGTAATGTTTTGTAGCTGTTGGTAGTTGAAATAATCAAGTCAAGTCAAAGAATAATAAGTTTTTATTTTATTTAACCCTGCTAAGGCAGACATAATATTGAAATTTTATTGTTCCTGGAAATAGCTGTAAATAATATTTGATATTTTGATATATAAATACATATAGCAGAGATTTATGAGCTGTAAGGTTGGTAACCTGTAAACTTTCCAGAGTTCTATCTTGAATATGCTATCTCTTTTACTCTCTGTTGTATAAAAGAGATAGCAACTAGCGGCTGTGATGTCACATGCAGTTGGAATGTTGTCCAACGTTGAATCCCTCTAATAATTAAAAAGAAAAAATGACTTTTTTAATTGTTAATATCTCCTGAAATATAAGGAGTTATTAAAAAATAATTGAACATTTGAGGTTCTAGTAACCCACTTTATCAATATATAGTACACTTTTATAGAAATTAAGACATAGGACACAAGCCCATTGGAATTGATGTACTACATTTTATTTTCAGCCAAAAAAAATTTATTACAAATGTAAACATTTTTAATACAAATGTATTTATCATAGAAAACATAAATATGTTTAAATCTCTTGAACAACTTAAAAAAATATAATACAAAAGTTTATGACGTCACACTTGTTAAAAAATCGTTGAGCAACAAACATACTTAATAATATTTTCGACAGAGTTATTAAAAATAAGCAAAAAAGATTTAAATTTGTTTTACAAAACACTTTCTTTTGCAATTACAGTGTTTCTGAAGCACGTTCTAGTTCTCCAGAGAGTCTTAGAGCTAAATATGGCGACGAAGAAAATGATGTGTTAAATGGAATTCACGGAAGCGAAAATCCGGAAGCTGCTATAATGGAAATTCTCTTTTTCTTTCCACATAGTATGTATTGAGATTCTTATATAAATTTTTCGTTGTACTTTGTCTCTAGAATTGAATTGTTCAATTATTATTAAGTCTATAACATTGACCTCATACGTTTCGTTTAATAGATTTTAATTTAAATTTAAATCTTCGTTTATCACAAGGAATAGCTCTTCGGTTGTATTTTTATATTTTGTTTCTGGATTTAGTTAATGCTTCTTGCCGCTAGGTGCTACATTCTGTTAACATTACATTATTTTCAGTGATTTTGGAGCCTGTGCTAAGAGAGCCGCAACTGGACCACTATTTTGAAACAATCATTCACCCAACTCTTCTAAATGGTTTGAATGAATTGTGCCGTGCCAAGCCCGTAGAACCAGTGGTGTTTTTAGCAGATTGGCTGCTGATGAACAATCCAAACAGACCACACACAACCGACAGTCCATCAAATGAAGAAACAATTGCTCAATGTTAATGAATTCTTTCATAAATTCATATATTTTCTTATTATATATGTATGCACAATATTTAAACCACTTATTTATTTACCTAATAATTCAGTAAAGCAATATTTTATCTATTTTAATATGTACTTCTATCAAATTTAATAAAAGCAAATTATTTAAAATATTCTATACTGGTTCAATTCTCTGCTAATATTTATCACGTGTTGTAATGAAACTCATTTACATTTAAGTAAGTAAATAATAGAATTTCTAAAATAACATATTACTTATACCTGATATTAATCTACACTTCATTAAATCCGATTTTGATTAATTAAGAGCAATCACACTTAATGCCATCTATATTTTAAATCAAATATTACTTCTTTAGTGCAGCTTTAAATCGCTAGATATAAATTACATATTACCTGGTTTTATATTAAATAATTTATTTCATAATATTAATTGAATAAACTAAGCAGCTATTCGTAATTGTTGTTATGGAAATTCACTTTTATCAGTTCTTTCTATACATAATCAACGGTATTGTGACTTAAAGTGTTAATCCGTTGATGTTATGCTTTCGGATTCGATTCACGAAGCAGCACTATGTTTAACTAGATGGAAATGTTTCACTTTAACCTTTACTTTAAAAGTTACAAACTATCAAACATTCTGGTTGGAAAGACAAAAAGAAATACTAAGATAAGAAAAGGAATACTACGGCACATACAACATTCAGTGTGATTAAGTAGTATTCTTTCCAAGCGCAATTAATAATTCAATGAAAATAAAATAACTATTTGAAATAAACTAAATAAAATTTATTGAAACAATTTTTTAGTACATACGGTCATTCCATTGATCTAACACTAATAGTTTACAGTTCTATCACATGTTATATCTTGTCATTCCATTTAAAAATACAAACATTTATAACTAAATGAGAATTTATTAATGTACAATTAAAAGAATAGCCTACACAACGCTTAAACTTAATTATTTAACATGCCATAAACATTTTCAATTAATTATAACTAGAAACAGTTTGCTCAATTGTCATTTTGAAATCGTATTTTTACATTACAATCACACATTTAACAATAATTGAAATGCATATTTAATATATATTTATTAAAAGTTTACTTTATTTTAAGATTACCACATTCTGAAATTGATTAATTAATATAATTTTACAATATGTGGAATAAATTGATAATGAATTGTTCTGTTTAAGAAATTAAGCCAATGGACTTGTCTGGCCCCATACTTTATCCTGACAATGCTGAAGTGCCTGTAAAAATAATTTTGTATTAGTTTAAATTTACTTGACTGTTGGGAAAAATGGTTGAAAATCTATTGGCAACGTACAGAGACTGCGACAAAAAAATTAGGGTGAATTGACATAAATTTCTCGCTTGCCATTTCATTGTCTTTACGTGTTCAGTTGCAGAAAAACAAATATTTTAACTTACCCCGCACAAATTGGCGTTGGCTTTGTTGGCACACCAATAACTGGGACCCCAAGTACATTCTTTGCTTCCTAGCTTTCCTACATAAGGAATAGGATGTCGCTGAAATTTCTTGTAATCAACATAATTTAACTGAGGATCTGGAATAGCACAGAGTCCTACTCTGGTGCAAACCATGTTGGGATGGATCAGTTCGTTGACCAGATGAATGAAGCTTATGCCATATATATCGATCATTTCCTTACACTACAACACAAATTATACATTTTTAATTAATCTTACCTGGCTGTAAATAAACGAATTTTATTTAATATATATTTTAAATTACCTGATTAAAATGTTTGGCGGGAAGTAAATGACAAACTTTCCTCAAAAGATTCTTCTCACTTTGATCTACAGTTGCATCTTGTTGTAATGTTCGAAGGGCAAGCACTGCTCCTTGGCATACTGCGCACTCTACTATATCATCTAGAGCCTCCAGTTTTATTCCATCCTCACAAAGACCAAGCATAGCACAGACCGATTTTGGATCCACTGCATTTACCAATAACTCAATTGCAAGATCACCATACTGCTCGATGTAAGCATCACATTCTGTTTTGTATTTCTGAGAAGGTAAGACGCTGCAGATGTTTTTAACAGCATCAATAATTTCTTTTTCAGTTGCTTTATCCTTAAGCTGTTTTTGAACTTGATGCATTACGTATTCACAAAGCGGACATGTTGGTTTTTCAGAAATATTATCTTTGTTTGCAATGGATTTTGGAATACCATTGACTGTATTATCTTGAATTTCATTAGTCACTAAAAATGTGAAATTTATAATTATATAAAATATTTGTAATAGATGGCTGCCTACAATTAAAATATAAAATAGAGTTCTTACTTATGTCTAAGTCTTTCTGCTGCTGTACAGACTTTGTAATTGGAATAACCACCTCTAATAAGCTCGTGTCGGGTTTAGTATCTGTACAGAATTTAATGTAAACGCAAACCTCTTGTGGGTTGAATTCTTTTACAAGCATTTCAATTATTTCATTGTAATACGATTCCACTAAATCGGTGCACTCGGGGGATAATGATTGTGGCAAATGTTTACACAAATTGTTCAAAGCATTTTCAATGGCAGCCTAAATGAATAATAATTTGATTAATAACATTATTTATTTATCCTCTTATACCCATTAGCTATAAAAACTTATTGATAGAACAACTAGCCTTTGATTTGTTGCTTTTAATTTGGTTTTCAATTGTGGTTATAGCGAGTAAACACATAGGGCAAGTTGACTTATCGTTTGGAAGGGGATGCATAAATACTTCAACGTTGCGAACTTCTTCTTTTTGTGAGCATACTTTGAGTCCGGGGCAAACCTGCATTTAAAGAATTTAAAAAATGTTATAATAATTTAAATATAATAACTAAAAATAATAATTTAATATAAATAGAGGCTTAACGACATAAACAATTCTTTCTTACTTTAGATGGATCAATCTCTTGAACAAATAGTGCGATAAAAGCATCACCATATACAGAAACAAAATCTTTGCACTGACCAGTGACATAACTTGGTAGTTTGTCACAAAGACGCTCAACTACTTTCTTGATCTCATCCTGAAATTTTTCACAATTACTTTTACTTATAGTACAGTTTTGTAGCATTTACGTGTAAATTACGCTTGACCGTATCTGCTATATAAATACTACATTATTATATTATATAAGAACCTCATTCTTTGGCGAACTGATTGCTTCTTGGACAAAATGGAGGAAGTATTCACAGAATACACAATATCTCTTTGGTTCATCAATCAAAACCTGTGGCATATATCTACTTGGTGGTAACTGCATAGCATTAATTTCACTAGCTGATAATTTAGGGCCAGTTGATAATTTTCTTGGTTTTTGTTGTTCTGAATAAGTCTTCAATGTAAAAGCAGCGACCTCAGCAGACAATAGTGGCCAAATTGGAGTGTCTGCTTGTGCAATTGATTTCCAAGGTCCGCCCTGCATCAAATTAAAATAATTATCTAATGAAGTTATAATAAATACATTTGTTAAAATATATATATACCAATGCAACGTTCTTCGGGCAAATTTCAGCTAAGGCACAAAGTTCACTGGGATCTAATTCGCTCACTAAAAATTGATAAGCTTTATCGTAATATTCATCAACAAGACTTATGCATTCTTTTTTGAAGCTTCCAGTCTGTTTGCATAATCCTTCCATGACTTCTTTGAACTCAATTTCTGTGGTATTTGCAATAAGAATGTCTTTCAAATGGTTAACAAGCTGTTTGCAAAGATCACATGGTAAATCATCAGATTCAATTTCTACAACTCCAACAGCAGAGAGTGGCGTAATTTCAATTCCTTCAATTGCTTTAGTTTCATGAGTGTGGAATCTTGCACTGCAAACTCCAGCGATATGGCAAACATTTTGACCAGTGAAACTACTTTCCATATGCTGATAGATATCTTTGAAATAAGTTAACATAATATTTGAACAAGAATCAGAAAAGCTTCCCATTGTACCGCACACATACAACAAAGTGTTAAGCACGTCATTTTCACGACTAGCATGGAATTTGTCATGCATTTTGTCAACAAGCGAGTGGCATCTGTCACAAGTTAATTCAGGTTTTTCTATTTTCTTGATAGCTTCTGCTTCATGTTCCAAAAGTAATCTATCGATATGAGCATTATTACATAATCCAGCAACAGAGCACACGACATGTGGGTCCATTTGCGAAGTTAATGCTTCTATAAGTTCGGGAATAAAATCATCAACTAATTTATCGCATTCTTTAACTATAGCTTTGACATGTATTAAAGCACATGATCCCTCGAATACTTCTTTGAGTTCTTCTTGGGTTTCATTGCTTCTCAATTGATCACGAGCTTGCTGGACCATATCCAGACAAATCTTGCAGACACCATCGTTATCTACCTTAGGTTTTTGGTGTTCCCAAACTGTTTGTATACAATGACTTACAGCGTTGCAATCCTTGGCGTTGCTAAAAAAAAAAAAATATTAAATATTAATCAGCATATAGAGGTTATTGAAATTTAGGCCAAAGGTTACGATCTATTAATAAATAATCACGTTTTGAAAAAAAAATACAGTATACAAGATTATGAATGAGCATGTGACCATTTCTGCAAGTTGTTAACTGTTACAATATACTAAAACTACACTAGAAAATAATTTATTTAGTTTATTTTACTTTATTATGTTATTAATTATTATTGCTAATTTTAAAATCTAACTATGTTTGAAACAAATATTATATATTAAAACTGAAAATATATTAATTTAAAGATAATTTAAAACCTTCACTAAAATTACTGATTAAAATTTCTTCAACAAATCACGTAATACCAAATTTATGATTTCTATCATTCCATAATGGATTATTCTCTACTTGTAGAGAATTTATAATCTGTCAGAGGTTTGATTATGGTGTATTTCCCTCTCTCAAAAACCATATCCAGGAAATCAAACAGAGAATTCAGACAAAATAGGCACATACTTATACACATATATAGTACATGAATTATACGAGATTTGCTATTGAAATATTAACAAACAGACTATCATGTATAGTAGAATATTAATGTTATCATAATGAATTTCCCAGAAAGCTGTTTGTCATATTAAAGCTGTTTGAAATACATACAACTAAAATGAACAAATAGAATTCTGCAAACTAGTCTGTGGTGGTATGTCATATGACAATAATATGACAAAATAAATAAAATTTGCAGTGTTACGAGACTTTAAAGAGGCTGTGAAGTTAGAAAGAATTTCTAGTTAGTGCAAAGAGCAATTCTGCAAGCCCCATTTCTACAGAGAGATTCCAAACCAATCTTTACCAAATTTATACGGACTATAACAACTTTGCACTGCATTGATTCTGCATAAAAATTAATTTGAATCATTTCTTTATATATCTTTCCCTTTTCTGTTAGATGCACACTAAAATGTTTCAGTATTTAATTTGGTCGGGATTGAATTACTAAAACGAATCTTTTTTTACAGACTCAGCAGCCATGCTTGTCGACAACAACTTTGCGAATTCAAATGCATAGTTATGCAGTTTTCACAAAGATATTAACAAACAAAACAAGCAACAAAGAAATAAATATTATAATAGTATGTGACATATACTGATAATAAACTTACTGATAATAAACAATATTGCCAAAAAATGGCTTACTTAATCAAAAATTCCAAACTTGCATATCACATATACAACAATACTATTAAAATACGTGTTATCTTTTTAAACTCTATCTTGTTCTATTCTAAACAAAATTATATGGAAGCTATATAGATCTGTTTGACTTTGAAGTATCATTAAGTAGAAATTTATATTGACTTAAATACAATACATCTAATAGGATTTTAAATATTCTTATTGATTTCATATAATTAAAAATATATAATCTAGATATTAATGTATGTGTTAAATAATACGTTTGATTTTATTAAAAGAAAGAAAATGAAGACAGTCCGATTAAAAACTAGAATACGAAAAATATCAAACATTCCTCAATATAATAATTATTATAGCGTAAAATTATTATTTTCGCTTTGAATATAAAATTCGTTTGAATACACTTTCTAATAAGGTATTCTGGTTGCGTTATAGTGGTTGCAGGCGCATGAAAAGGATAAGTTGTTTCCATGGCTCTTTTCAACTGTAGCTCAAGGAAAACCGGGCATGAAGACAATGCCATAAAGGAGCTAAAGAACTCACTTATTCAATACAACTTTGCATATTCCCAGCGTTTCTAGGCTGTAAGGAGCGAAGAGAATGATATTATTTCAATCTGTTTTTCCAAGCATCAGCAGATACCAATTATTATCAAATTAAAACTTCTAAATAAAAATCTATCCGAAAAGGAAAAAAGATAAATATATAAATGATTCAAGACCACGAAAACGGAAGAAAGTATAAGTTCCTTGTCTAGTCTATCGCAGTGCCTTTTTAGTATTTTTTATTTTATATAAATATGGAATTATGAAGTAAAAATGTTTGAGTTAATGGAATCATAAACGACCTTTTCGGATTATTAAAATCATAAGACCTCTGTATAGGGAGAGTCGTAAAATTACCATTTTTATTTTTAGAATGATACAGATTAACTATTTTACGCAAATTTTTTTTTTAAATAAAACTGGATTTCGCTTATGTAAAATATTCCCATTGTTTAAAGTAATACACACATTTTGTGTATAGCCGAAATAATTTGATATGTATTAATAGATATTTCTAATTCGACGTTATTGTTAATTCTAAATTATGATTAACAGAACAACAAACTTTTGAGTGAAAGTTTCAAAATTTTGTTAACATAACAATTTATGTCACAAAGTGTGACTAATAGAGTGTGGTATACTATGACGAATTATTTTTATTGTATTTATTATTGCATGTTGTACAAAGTCGAAGTTCGTAGTGTTGTCACAAGCACATAGTTTGAATAGTTGCAGTTTAACAAATAAATAATATTATTTAGTTTAAGCATTTTTATTATTTTACTTATAGTTCCTTAGACACATATTCGTAGAAAATGAATTTTTATCGATATATCTATTTGATCTTGAATTATATATTCTTTATATATTCAATTTGTTTGTTTTCATATTTTTACACTCTGTTCTAGAACAGAGACTGAATGAGCTTGTGTTATACAAATGTCTTAAAATCTATATAGTACATTGATAAAGTTAGCATTAGAATATATAAATATTATTCATTAATGAAATTAAAATTTATAAAAAGGAACTATTCAAAATTGTATATTCTTGAGAAACGAGTGATTCCTACTTCCGAAAACAATGTTATATATTTTTCAAGAATTACATTTCTTATCTAAGAAGTTTTTATACTGAAATATTGTTAACTTTATTTTTAAGATAATATTTGCATACCTACAAATAATATATTGTATGTTAATAATGTTAATTACATAATTATATAAGGAATGTCTATATGAAGATAAATAGCTAAAAGAGACCTATTGAAATATATCTAAACCGCTATCAATCCTCTATTTTAAAAGATATTATTTAATTCTAGTAACATAACTTTTAGGTATGATTTATTATTTGAATACAGTATTTATTCTAACTAAATTCAGTTATAGAAAAAAAAAATGCATTTAGTTAAATAAAAATATTTCTTATGAACAAATGACACATACGGATGAATAACACGTACAGGGGAGACTCAGTAAATTTGCCATTGAAAAATCAAATTCATTTCCTAGCATTTAACTTTGTAGATATAGAAAAGGATGAATGACTCAATGATATGGCATGACTCGAAGTACAAATATATGCGCAACGTTAAATTGTTTACGAAAATATTTACTTTAAAATAGTCCAATCTAAGGTCGTAGTTTATCAACCAAAATAAACATTAATATTATTATGGAAAACAAAGTTCAATACTTACGCTAAACTGCCGCACCAGAATGATGGGCCCCATGTACATTCTTTTGATCCTAAAAGTCTTCCTCCACGATTTACTTTGAATATTCTTGGAGAAGCATTTATTGTCCCTGTGCATGAAAAAAAATTCAATTGTGATTATCATTGTGCTTTGTCTGTCAAAACAAGACGCAATAGAAACCGTAAAACTGTCATTTTAGCTTTTAAATAATAAATTAGGTTATTCAATAATATTAAACTTACCAACAATAAGGCCGAAAATGGCCAGAAGTAACACTTTTCTCATTGTTTAATTAACTACAAATAAATTTCAAAATTATTTACACTTTCCTAATGACTATTAAAAATGATTTGAAGCGTCTATTATAAATTTAGCTGGATTTATAAAGTTTTGCGACTTACAATTAGCATTCGTTTACAACATCGTTCGTTTCCGGACGTCAAAGAAGATAGACAAATCGAAACCGTTCATTTGAAATGACGTACTGCTGGTACACTCAAGCATAAGCAAAATCGTGAACTTCAAATAATTATTCAAACAAAAACAAAATGAAATAAGCTGATAAATATTTTGCACTGTTACTTAATTACTCAAATAACAGATAATTAGATTTAGACAATATAACCGAGGTAGTTGAGTATAGCGCTAGAGCACGCTAGAGCGTAACAATGTATTCGTATTCAATTTCCGGCAACAGTAAAGAAATATATTTATTCCGTTACTGGAAAAAAGTGCCCAGTGCATTATATCTTGTTAAGAGCTTCATTTCCATTCTATGACTGAGATTAAGTAACGTTGTGCGCAGTTACTACGAAACACAGTTAGTGCGAAAATAACTTTGTGAAACTTGGAAGCCATTCGAACCATTAGTATAAAAGTATAAAATTTTAAAACAGTTTTTTAAGGACAAAAAGCAGTCGAAATTTATTTTGGTAATGAATTATTATTGGGAAATGAATATTATAATTTTGGTTTGTGTGTATAAAATCTGAAGAAAATTTTCCTGGAGTTCATTCTTATAAACTGGAATTTTTAGATAATTCTAGCCCATATAATATTATTTATTAATTCTTGCTCATATAATACTTTGTTCAGTGATTGCTGCATAAAACTATTCCAAACCAAAAATATCATCCGTCCATCAATTTATTTGTTTTTCTTGTACATATCTTTTAGTACAAATTTTTTAGTACAAAGATAGATTTTCACTGGAAGCAAATTTAAAAGGCTTCTTTTTTGTACTTGGCGCGTTCCTATTTTCTTTTGTTGAGTTGCCAGACCTATTTATTATTTTCTCTGCTATACATTTTAAACTGGTACCCCTGTTAACTTTGTTAGTTTAGAATTTCTCATGACAGTTCACGGTAAACTAACCTTAAATAAATTTTGCACCACATTGCAAACACATCACAGCACATGTTTGTAGTAATCGAGTTCATATTTATTGAATTTAAAATTTCATATAATAAACGAATAAAGTGATGGGGAAATTTCGCTCAAAACTGAAAGGCCAGACAAAGGGAAAACGATGGCCAAAAGGACAATCATCAAACTCCAATCCCGAAACAAAAAAATATCGGAACAAATCAAAACACGGATTATTTCAAAATAATTTGGGTAAGTATTCGTAATTCTTATTTTATATACTATTAAGTCTTTAATAACACCAAGTAATTGTTAAATTAGGTGATTCGAATCTTACTGCAAATGCTGTTCGTCTGCATGAAGCCAGATTGGCATTTTCTGGAAAATCGGAAGTATCAACACTTGCTGAAAGTCTTAGAGATGTTGACATTGCCGATGATGTTACACATACCGTAACTGATGATGTTTCAGAAATAGATACTGAAAGTGTTAATTCCCGTACAAGTTACAAAACTTTTCAGACCTTTGCTTCCGACTGGAGTGAATGTTCTAATGTCAGTTTTAAAAAGTATGTTACTGTTGTATACAAATAGTTATATTATTCGCTATGATATCATTCATTGCATTATTTATATTCTAGGTTACTTTTAAACTTTAAATCGAATTCAACATTTCACAAGGAAATGTTGGCTATCTTAGCAGCAATAACAGAAATTATTAACGAAAAGGGTGGTACACAGAGTTCTACAGAATACTTTGCAGCATTGGTAATATCCCTTATAAAATAAAGACAAATTCACAAATAAGTACAAAGCCCTGCTCATATTTCTTTCTTTCTCGCAGATGGAAACTCTTACCATATCTGAATCAGAAAATGGAACTCAGCCAACAACTGAGAGTGAAAATGGAATTCACGCAACATTATCTCTTTTATCTATGGGAATCAAGAGTGTACCAAAGCCTGTTTTAAACGTCAAATTTTCTGATGCTGGACAACTATTCATGGATTTATTAGAAAAATATAAAGATACTGAAAAACAAAATTTATTAAGATGTGTAAGCTATATTGTAATGATTTTAATGTATACATATATTTGTATATATGTAGAAACAACTAAACACCTACAGACAGATATGTATAGATAATTATTATTTTAATTGCTTTTAGATTTTGGGCTGTATGTCTGTTCTACTAAGGGCTCAGGCAAAAGCAGTATGGTATAATAGTAGTAATCTTGCAATGACTATGATAAATTATATACTTGCGTTTACGATACATAAGAAACCAAAGGTAGAGAAAAAAAACTTTCTTTTTATTTATTTTTTAACAATTTTGCTCCTTTTAAACCTTTCGAATCTTATATGTAAGACAATTTCTCAGTACTGTATTCATGACACTTATTAAATTCGTTCCAGACTAGAAAGGCTGCTCAACATGCTATCGCAGCTATATTAAGAGGTAGTTGTTTTATGTTAGAAGATAATGCTCCCAAAGTTCACCCAGCTGCTGGCCGAGTTGCAGAGTAAGTATGCATTAAACTTAAACATAGTCCTTATGATTCATTTCTAAAACAATATTCCCTTCTTCCAGGTACTGTTTGCAATATTTTCAAGGAAGTTCATTTAGCTCTGAACAAACTGTGATCTTACATACTTTGACAATGCTTAAAGATATTTTACATGGATTTTCAAAAGAAGACATAAAAGTACAGGACTTTTCCATTTATATAATTATTTAAATTTACTGCTATTTATCAAATTTATGTTAATTATCGTTTCAGAAAGTGTGTGAATCTGTATTATCTATAATGACTGTTAGTAACGTATTACTTCAAAAATGTTGCTTGGAAACAATTTATGCACTATTTCATGCTTCAACAAACAAAGTTGTTGATAAGGATAGTACTGATGAAATGGATGAAAAATTAAGTCTCTTCAAATTTAGCACCAATCTTACATCACATTTAACAGTAAAGTTATTACAAGCATTATATGATTATAAACCAGGAAGAACTGATGTTCCTCAGATGCAAGCCTGGGTTGTTGTGATGCAACAGGGACATGTATGTCTAGCGAGGTAAGTGATTGTTTTTAATAAGATGTGATACATATAGTTTATTAATAAATTACTGATTAATCTTTATAAACACATTTATAGTTTGGACTTCAAAGATTCTTTGAAAATGCTGCCACAATTTGTTGAAACTTGTGCTGGTGATTTATGGCTATCAGAACATGAAGAAATAGCCAACTCTGCGACTAATGCTCTAAAAGAAATTCTTTATGAGTGTGTAAAACCCGCGTGTGAAACAAAGAGCGTAGTAGATCAGAATGAAGTTATATTAGGAAAAGTTTTTGCTTCCATTTCGAAAGCTTTGTCTACACCATTTGGCCATGCAGCTACTCATGTCATACACGTATTGGCTGTATGTTTCGAGGTTGGTTGTGTGCACATTTATTTAAATATAAAAATATTTCTTTGAAAATTATTTAATTATGTGTGTACGTTTGTTTCATTAGATTGGCGGGGAGAACTGTAAGAAATTTTTAAAGGAACCACTCAGTATATTGGGCAATCGTCGTGATCCTTCAGGAACGACCCTTTTGCCTAATACAGCAGCACGAATTGAACATGCTATAGGAGTTGCAATAAAGAATTGCGGACCAGAATTTGTTCTCGAAGTTATTCCACTTGTAGGTGCAGACGGAAATGTGAATATAGATCGGTCATGGTTACTTCCCATTTTGAAAGACAAAATCCATGGCGCAACAATTGCATTCTTTGGCGGACACATTTTAAACTTGGCAACCCAATGTAAAAGACAGTGTGAATTATTGCATACAAATGGAGAGAAAAATAAAGCACATACGTATGATTTATTATGTTTTCAACTATGGGGATTGCTTCCCTCATTTTGTAATGGTCCAACCGATATTAAACAAAGCTTCAAGAAAATTGCCAGAGTTTTGGGAAACATTTTAGAAGAAAGAAAAGAATTAAGAGGAACAGTATTCACTGGTTTACGAAAATTAATTTCTGGAGCTCAAGGCGATGACATCCCCGATTTGGCGAGATTTGCAAAAAATTTTGTGCCTTTGTTATCTAACATTATTGTGAATAGCCAATCTGATGAAGGTCAAAAACTGGCTGCACTTGAAACAATACAGGTCTTAGATTTAGAAATAATTTTAATGTATATATAATTTAAATTTGTAAAAAATATTTATGTTTATAATTTTTTTTCTATAGATTTACCTGACCATTACTCCACAAAATATACGTGAAGAATTGTTCAAGAACACATTAAAACAATTTGAAGAAAACAAAGTTGCAGTAGAAGATCTTTTAGATATTTTTAAAGTATTACTTGTGTATCAAAGTAAAGCGTCTTTAGTTGATTTATTAAATAACGTTATACTACCAGGATGTGAAGTATCTAAAACAGAAAAACTGGACATAGGAAAATCACAACAGAAAAAAAGTTTTCAATTAGTTGAACAAATACTCAAAAGTCAAGATGAAAATTGTGTGCAATTTGTTAAAGATAATAAAAAACGACTAAAAAAATTATTATTACAATCATCGTTTCATTCTGTAGATTCGGCTAAAGCAACCAAACTTAGGTATGTATGAAACAACTTAAAGAACTGGATTTTCTATAGAAAGTATAATAAAAAATTTATTCGCAGATCATTGGAACTTTTAATAAATTCAGAGAATGAACTCGATTTTAATAGTAAATTTATAGAAGAATCAATTGTTGCGGCGGTAAGCAGTGTAAAGGATCTTAATAAAAAATGTCGTGATTGTGCATACAAACTGTTGATCGCCATTGGAGAGAAAGTAGAAGATTCTCCTGATGGCTTAAATGAATTTTACACAAAGCTAATAGCTGGTTTTGTGGGTGAACCACACGTAGTGTCTTCTACATTATTGTCTTTGTCTTCCGTTACATATCATTTCAATGGTAACTATAATAATATTACTTTTTTATTTTATTTAATTTACTTTACATAATCTTATATTCAAATGTGTTTTTTATAGGTGCTCTCGGTATGGAGAATTTAAACTATTTATTACAACAATGTTGTACACTATTGGAATCTCCAAAGCGCGAAATAACATCATCAGCTATCAGTTATTTGCACGTATATTGTAAAAGTCTTCCGTCACCGATTATAGCAAACGCTCTTGAACCTATTGTAAGTGAAATACATTCATTATACTTAATTAAGAATAATTCTAATACCTTTCTATTTTACATACACATTTAATATATTAATATGAAATAATAAAGTATAAACATTATTATATTTCACAGATGAAGGCCCTATCAAAAATGTCACACGATTGCCGTAAAAATTCACGTTTAGAAATTGGAAAAATGTTACACAGACTTTCTAGAAAATATGGAGCTGATACTATTATAAAATACACACCAGCTGATGATACAGGTACATTTATTATAATTAATAATTGCAATAACAAACAAAATATGAATTATAGTTTATTGTTTGTTTTTTAGTTACTCATAAACGACTTAGAAATATTCGTAAAGAACAAGCCAAAAAGAAACGCGAACGCGAAGATAAGAAGAAACATAAAGATAGTAGTTCTGATCGAAATGTTAAACAAGTTGCGAAGAGGTTGGTTAAGTTATATTATAATACTATATTTATTCAACAGTTCTAATTACAATATTAAATAATGTTATACTCTTTAAAATTTGTACTACTGACTAAAATGATAATACCTATTTTAGTATTGAAGATATATTAGCTGATTCAGACTCTGAACTGGAAGAAGAGCAGCCAGAACCACGAAGATCAAGGAAGTCTAAAAAGAATGCAGACAATTTTTGGATTGAAGAAAATGCAGACTCTATTGTTGATTTCACAGACCCAAGTGCCGTGAGCAAGATAACATGTAAATTGGATTCTTTTTAAATCAAAAATATTTTAAATAACTAAAATTATATAAATTTAATTTCTTTGTTATTTTGCAGCATATAAACCAGCGTCACAACTTAACTCTGCAACTAAAACAAAAAAAGATTCAAATAAAGGTTTTAAAACCGATGCCAATGGTAAATTACTTATTTCCGAAGATTTTAGTGATTCTGAAAATGAAAGAAAACGTACAAACAAATTTAAAGGCTCAACTTCTGACTCAGAAAATGATTCAGGTAACAAATTTAATATAAGAAGTTGGAAGATGTCTTGAAATTCTTCTCATTAAATATTTGATTAGTATATTTAATTTTATTATACAGATGATGACATGGATCTAGATGCGAAACCAAAATTAGGTAAACGGAAACGTAGTGATGCAATGAGCACAAAATCTGGACAATCTGGACGATCTGGAGTATCTGAACCTGCAACTAAATACAGAGCTGGAGGACACGGCATTCACAGGCATGTATTTTTAAAGAATATAATCTAAGCATTTGAAAATTATAAATTAATATAAAACATTAAATCTTTTAGGCCTGTTGCCGCTTCAGTACGTTCTGGTTTTACTGGTAAATCGTCATATAAGTCAGAATTTGGTTCAGAATATAGATCTAATAAAGCTTCCGGAGATGTTAAAAAAGCCGGACGTGTTGATCCGTATGCTTATGTACCTTTATCAAGAAGTTCTTTGAATAAGAGGTAAAACAATATTTTGTTTCTTTATTTTTGTATTCACTATAGTCCAAATCACGATAGTTCGACGGCGACTTATACTTAAAAGAGGTTATAAGAGCGGTATAAATCTATGATACGATAATGAATTTTATCTTATTCGTTTCTATATACATTATAGAAAAATAAGTGAGTCAGTGCATTTTAGTTATACCAGCAGTTTATACCACACAACTTGTTTTAAGTATGAGTCGCCGCCGAACTCTCGTAATTTGAACTATAGTTCGTTTAATTTTATTTAATTTATTTAACATTGGCCTATTTCCGACGCTCAGTTGTAACACCTACTATGTTGGCAGTATTTATGGTGTTGTGGCTTCATATATGTGCACCGCTGCGTAATAAATTTATGATGATGTATATACATAATCAATATAATTTGATAACAGCCAAACTAAAAAATATGACTCTGGTCCGGGGATCGAACCCGAAGACACAGCAGTCTGGCTTTGTCTACTGTGTCGTCCAGTTTGTTTATTAACTTTAACTTTTATTTTTATTCAGGAAAAAGGCAAAGAACGCTGGTCAGTTCAAAGGCATCGTGAAAGGAGCAGGAAGAGGTGCCATCAGGAAAAAGGCGGCAGGAGTCAATCGAAATGCTCTCAAAAAATATGAAACTTAAATAATTGATTATATATATTTATGCAATTAGTGTATATATTTATATTTAATAAATAATTTTATGAAAAATATTTTCATCACTGATATGGCAACTAAAACCATCATATTTTATCTTATTCAAGTTTGTGAGTCATTGTGGGTATTTTATTTTCATGAATGTGATATTTTTTTAAGCAAACAGAAACTAATAAAGAAATAATATTAATTGAATTTTTAAATTATTGACGCGCCAATTAGTTTGCGTCTTTGCAATTTCATATTTATTTTGTGTCATAGATGTCAGACCATTAGCTGACAGTTTAATTGAAAATTCAGTTTGAAATACTGTCAAAATAACTTCTTATTTATAAATGGCTGATAATTGTTAATAATAATAACATGATGGTTGTGTTAATTATGTATAATATATCTTTTAAATATCAATTAACTTTAAAATTTCTGTGTTAGAGAAACTGTGTTTTTAGAAGTATTAGTAGGTTATTAATTTTAGTTTATAATTTTATAATGGAATCATTTGGAGAAAATACGTTGGCTGCAATAATGGAATTTGATGGTTTAAGTAATAAAGTTGTAAATAAATCAAGCCAAAAACAGTCTGTAGTTCATAATAGCGGAAGAATTCTGAGATCTACGTTTAGATTACAAAGTACTGAGCAAATTGACAAAGTTGATAATAATTTATCTAGTGTTGATTACCTTGAAGAAAGTCTTAACAGTGCTGTTACTTCCATCAAGAAAAAGTCGATTAATGCAAGTAGGAGTCCGATCAAAAATAGTAGTTCAAAAAGAATAACAAAATCATTTATGAGACATAAATCAGATAACGTTACAAATCAATCTAACACAAAGAAGCTCATAAATAAAACAAAGAGTTGTGAATTTAGTGACATTGGTAAATATTTTAATGAAACGGATATAAGTTTTAGAAAATTAAATGATTATTCTGAAAACTTGCAGGGGAGTAGCAAAATAAGTATTCCTTTTAATTTACCTACAATACAAGAACCTGCTCAAAATATTTTAGCAAGCAACTCGAATAGGAATATTGAAACCAAGTTATGCACAATTCATGAATATAAAAATGATGATGAGGTTAATAATACTACATTTATGACTGAGTCTCCACTGCACGTTGAGTTAAATAACATCTCAAATAATACATTTCTAGAATCTGAAGAAAATAATGATTTAAATATTCCATTGGATTCACAACACCTAAAATGTTTGAAAAGTGAAAGCTTTCACTTAAAATTAAAGGAGACTGAACTACATAAGGACAATAATCTTTCCGCTATAAATAGCGAGGAAGATATTTTTGAGGATTCTTTTAGAGACAATGAAGAATGTTACCAATTATCTACTGGTATGGATGATATAGATTGGAATACGGAAAATATTTCATTTACTGACGAAGTAGCGAAGAAATTGTGTTCCAAGAAAGTAAATCCAATTAGCAATTCCTGTAATACTTCCACTAATTGTAATAAAAATGTAAATGTAGTAGATACTCAAAGTAATAAAGTATTATCTGAAGAAGAATCAATAAAAACACAATTTTCTAAAAATTGTGCTGTAGATTCAAGAGGTACTTTTGGTTCGAGGTATATTCCCGATTCCGATGCACTATTTCACGTACAAAAAAGTAACATATCAAAAAAACAATTTCAACATACACAATCTTTTAATAATGAGAATAAATCGAAAGCAATAAACAATAGTAAAGAATCAATAAATGTGACTAAGAATAAAACAACCTGTAGTACTGCGTTTAAAAGTATATCATCCGTGTCTAGAAGTGATATTGCTGGTGATGTATTGCTAAACTTTCAGCAAAAACTTGCGCTAAGAAGTTGGGGACTATCAGAAACAATTTTAGAGGAATATGCTAAGCGAGGTATAACAACAATGTTCCAATGGCAAGTTGAATGCTTAGAATCTCCAAATGTTCTTCAGCAAAATGCTAATTTAATATATTCAGCACCTACTTCTGCAGGAAAAACATTAGTGGCAGAAATATTAACCATAAAAACAGTTTTGGAAAGGAATAAAAAAGTTATAATAATTTTACCATTTGTTTCTGTTGTTAGAGAAAAAATGTTTTATTTTCAAGTAATATTCTGCTCTTATATAGTTTATTACAAACATACATATATCATAGTATCTACATATATTATGTATTTTTCAGGATATTCTCGGTAGTAGTGGTCTTCGTGTTGCTGGTTTCATGGGATCTCACTCTCCACCTGGAGGGATCCAAGCCACGCATGTTGCTGTGTGTACAATTGAGAAAGCTAACAGCTTAGTAAACCGAATGTTGGAAGATGGTTCTCTTCATGAAGTTGGAGCTATTGTAGTCGACGAATTACATTTGTTAGGAGATCCAGGTCGAGGATATATTTTAGAACTACTTCTAACTAAAGTGCGATACATGTCCAAGAAGGACCTTAGTATTAATATTCAAATCATTGGTATGTCTGCTACTTTACCTAATCTGAACCTGCTGGCTAATTGGCTAAATGCAGGGTTATATAAAACAGATTTTAGGCCTATACCATTGATAGAACAATGCAAAATAGATAAAGTTATATATGATAACGAATTAAATGTAAAAAGAGATTTTATTCCTGATGAAAATTTTCCAAGGGATCCAGATAATGTTATACAATTATGTATTGAAACTATTTCACAAAGTTGTTCCGTTTTGATATTTTGTCCGACCAAGAATTGGTGTGAAAATTTAGCCCAACAAATTTCTACGGCATTTATGCAACTTGGAAAATCGAATCACTCATTGGGAAAAATTCTTCGGGAACAATTACATGGTAATGCTATAAAGGAAGTTTTAGAACAACTAAGAAACAGTCCAGTTGGTTTAGATGCTATTTTAGGTAAAGCTATTTCATACGGTGCAGCATATCACCATGCTGGATTAACAATGGATGAGCGAGATATTATAGAAGGTGGATTTAAAAATGGAGCCATTAGAGTTCTCGTTGCTACATCAACGCTAAGTTCTGGTGTTAATCTACCAGCAAGAAGAGTAATAATTCGATCACCTATATTTCACGGTAAACCTCTTAATACCTTGACATATCGACAGATGATTGGTCGTGCAGGACGCATGGGTAAAGATACTCAGGGTGAAAGTATATTAATATGTTCGAAGAATGATACTAGGATAGCTAAAGAATTAATGTCTACTCTGTTGGAACCTATTGAAAGTTGTTTGGAAGGTGATGGAAAACTTAAACGTGCAATTTTGGAGGTAATAGCCAGTGGCGTTGCTGTAACTCCGGCTGATATTGAAATATTTGCAAATTGCACATTATTGGCTTCCTCAGAAATGGCTGCACAACAATATTCAAGCAGTTCTCAAAAAAATGATAAAAATAGTAGCATTCTTCAATCTCCTATTCAAGAAACTGTAAAATTTCTAATAGATTTTGAGTTAATACGTTTACAAGAATCGGAAGCAGGTCAAAAGTATGTTGCATCGCCATTAGGTAAAGCTTGTTTAGCAAGTTCAATGCCTCCTGAAGATGGTTTAACTCTATTTACAGAACTTGAACGTGCAAGACAATGCTTTGTTCTGGAAACCGAACTACACACTATATATTTAGTTACCCCATACAGCGTTAGTAGCCAAGTAAGTTCTTGTTCATTTTTTATATTAAGATATAGTGATAATTACTATTCTGATAAGTAAATGCTCTATTAAAGTGGGGTAATTTAGATTGGTTCCATGTTTTGGAATTATGGGAACAACTTCCGGCATCTATGAAAAGAGTGGGGGAATTAGTTGGAGTTCAGGAATCTTTTATTGTTAGAGCAGTGAGAGGAACACTGTCTTTAAATACTGCAAAACTGATTCATAAGATGCAGGTACATAGGAGGTACTATTTTTATATACAAATAATATTAAAGTTAATGTTTTCTTTTGATTTGTATTTGCTTATCTCTTAATTATTTTATTATAGATTTTATACTGCGTTGGCGCTTCAGGAACTTGTTAATGAAGTACCTCTAGGAGTTGTTGCTTCCAAATATAAATGCTCAAGAGGAGTTTTACAAAGTTTACAACAAAGTGCTTCAACGTTTGCAGGTAATTATTTAGTATAATTATTGGGAACCGGAATCCATTATTAGTTGTTATATTATTGGATCACGTTTTAAAAGTTTCATCACGTGATCGAAAATAACAGTTTTTAGCGACTGTAACTTTTCACATAATGTTATATAACTTTATGAAATAGACAAATATTTTATAGTAAGGAAGTTCTCTACCTAAATTGTTTAGTAAAAACGATGTTTCCGGTATTGCCAAATTTACAACGACGTGTTTAACTAAGTGATTTGCGCCATCTGTAATTATACGGGTGAACTTAGTAACAATAGACTGGATACGGCCTAATCTCGATGGCCGTATCCGGTTGTGATATTCATAAATTCAAGTTTTTGGATATATGTAGTTACATTGGAGTTCCGGACCCTGATAATTATACATTTATTATCTTGTAAATACAACATTTTGTTACTTTCATAATTATTGCAGGAATGGTTACAACTTTTACTCGCCAGCTAGGTTGGTCTAGTGTTGAAATTCTGGTTTCACAATTCCAGGATCGCTTACAGTTTGGTATACAACGAGATTTAATAGACTTAATGCGTCTACCTCTTTTGAATGGGCAACGAGCAAGAGCTATTTTTAATGCTGGTATAGAATCTTTACTTCAATTAGCTTCAGCTGATATTTGTGTATTAGAAAATGCTTTGCATTCTGTTATTCCTTTTCAAAGTGAAAAAAAACGTGAAGATGAATGTGAATATGAAACAAATGCTAGAAATGTATTAAAATGTGTTTGGGTAACTGGTAAGAATGGTTTAACACCCAGAGAAGCAGCAGAGTTATTGATTGAAGATGCGAGAAAATACTTGGAAATTGAAATGGGTTTATCAGGGATAAATTGGGGAGATAGAAATAAATCTTTAAATAATCAAACTAAAGTAAACAATGATAGTAATTCAAAAATTAAAGTTGTTGAATCTGTAACTCAATTACTTACTCCTGAGAACTCTAGTCATGGTACGAATTCAAGTGTTACCAATTCCAGTCAACTAAACAACAATGCTGTTTCATACAGAACTAGACAAAAATTATCAAAAAGTAAGTGTAGCAGCACATCAGAAATTGAAAATTCAATTAACTCAAGTTCTCCACACAAAAAAGTAGAACATGACAACAAGGAAGATATAGATATCAAATATAATTCTAATACTTCACACACCCGATCGGATAATTCTTTTCAAAATGATAACATTGTTAGATGTGTTTTATCCTCAAGACCCTGTTCAATAAATGTGCCAACAGAACGAAGTGTTTCAGACAATGTACCCAATAATTCTAACTGGAATTTCGAATCCATCCAGCCTTCTCATAATGGAAGTATTGCAAATAATCAAAGTAATAAAAAACGTCTTAGCCCAGACAATGAATCCAAAATAGTGCTGACTGATATCAATCCTCAAAATGAGACGGATAGTATTAAACGTATTTGTCGAAGTGGTCCTAGCAAATACAGCGATAATTTATTCGATGAAAGTATTGGATTGGACTCAAATATCTGTGAAATATTAGATTCACCTCACAATAAATCGAATACAACAAAAAGTAGAGTAAATAATATTGATACTACCTTTGTACATAATCTCGAAAATGCATTTATTTCTACTTTTTTGAACGAATACAATTTATCTACTATACCTGATACGCCTCATAGAGGAACAGAGATTAAATCAGGTAGGAAAGTTACGGAAGAAGATGAATTGGTGGTAGCCTCTCAAGGTTCTTCACTAAAAGTAAATAGTGTATGCAGTTTTAAAAAAATGATTAAAACACAAAGAACTTTAAAGCGATTAAAAAGTTCTGAGAATGTTGGTAATACATGCGTTAATAATTCGAAAACGAAAATAGAGAAAGATAAACCGAAAAATAATTTACTATTAGAAACAAAAAATAACTCTGAAATAATTAGTTGTGACCAATTAGTTAAGGGAGTACAGATGGAGTCAGCTAAAATGTTACGAAAAAATAATAATAGAGAAGTTAAAACCAAAATAAATTTAGATATATCTGAAATTCCTCATCATGTTAAATTAGTCAACGTTACATATGATATAAACAATTTTAAATCTCTCCAAAATTTAGTAGAAACCAATTCTGATATTTCAATTGCAGTACGACGTGAAAAGAATATAATTGTTAAACCAGGTATTGGTTGTAAAATAATTCAAACCCCAGCAAGTGCGAGGAAAATGAAAAATTGTCCTACTCAGCCGAAGAACTGTTTAATAAACGATTATTATATAAGTGATATTAGCATGTATTTCGGTGGAAAATCAGTTTATGTCCTTTCTCTACAAGATGAAGATGTTAATTGTAAAATTAGTCTTTCAGAAAAAATTACATTTTTAAAACATTTACTTGCTATGAAAAATAGAACATTAAGAATTTGTAATGCTAAAGCTCAGTACAAAATGTTATTTATAGGCTGTGGTTTAGTAATTAATTGTAAAGTAGAAGATCCGACAATAGCTGACTGGCTTTTACAACCAGATGATGTTTCATACAAATTAGAAGAAATGGCATCAAAATATTGCCCAAAAGTGCTTCAATTAGTTAAATCGATTTCAAATATAACATCTGCAGAAGCTGTAATAACTTGGAATTTAATATCGGAACAGCGCAAAAAACTTCTGGAAGTAAATTCAAAAATGTTGGAAACATTTCGTAAAACTGAAATGTTATCTACTCTTTGTTTAGCTCGATCGGAATTGAATGGAATGGGTTTAAATATATCCGATATAAATGATTTAAGCCAAAATATTAAGCAACAAATGAGTGAGATTGAAAATGAAGCCTTTAAGTTAGCTGGCCGAAAATTTGTTATATCATCATCAAAAGATGTTGCTAAAGTTCTTGGAATGTATAAAGGACGAAAAGTATGTACTAATAAACAGGTGTTAGAAGGAATGGATAATCCTATTTCACCATTGATTCTTTTGTGGAGAAAATTAAATTGTACTCTTACAAAGGTTGTATATCCAATACTTCGTGTGGTCGTGGATTCGAACAGAATATTTGCGCATTGTATAACTCATACGTTAACTGGAAGAATAACAATGGCTGAGCCAAATATCCAAAATATTCCCAGAGATTTTAGCGTCAGAGGGCCAAATGATATTTTGAGCTGTAGGTCTGTGTTTCAAGCAAATAGTGGTTATGTGATTGTATCTGCCGATTATTGTCAATTAGAACTAAGAATATTAACACATTTCTGTCAGGATGAAATTTTGTGTAATATTATGAAAACTGGAAAAGATGTTTTCAAAGCTATAGCTGCAGAGTGGAATAAAATTACTGAAGATCAAGTCGATGATATATTACGACAGCGCACGAAGAGCTTAATATATGGAATGATTTATGGTATGGGGACAAAGTCATTAGCAGAAACATTGAATGTTACAGAATTAGAAGCTGCATCATTTCTGGAAACATTTCATAAAACTTATCCTGCAATAAAAAGGTATGTATAATAAACAACTGTTATTATTACACAAAATGTTTAAATGAAGAAAACTTAAAAATTTGATATGTTTAAAATTGTTACAGTTTTATAAATCAAACTTTAAATAAATGTCGAAGTACCGGTTATGTGGAAACTCTTAATGGTAGAAGAAGATATTTGCCTAACATTAATCATATTAATGCAGGAACAAAAGGTGAGCGGCAAACTTACATTAATAATAACATTATAGTAAGTTTTCTTTTTTTAAATATTAAATCCATAGGTCAAGCTGAGAGGCAAGCAATAAATACAACAGTTCAAGGTTCAGCAGCTGATATAACAAAAACAGCCATGGCGTTAGTTGATCAAAATATAAACAGATATTTACCCTCCGTAAATATTATTTTAAAACCAGATAAAAGTAAACATAATTCAAGAAGAGAATCTGAATCTGGAATTTACCTAGTACTCCATCTACATGATGAATTAATTTATGAGGTGTCAGAGAAATATGTTGAAAATTTTTCAAAAATATTAAAACATTCAATGGAAAATGCCATTTTATTAACAATACCTTTACCAGTAAAAGTTAAAGCGGGAGATTCATGGGGAACACTGCAACAGCTAGGCCTGTAATATATACAGGCCTAGTATTGTGTGAACTAGAAAATTGCTATTATAGAAAAATCAACCATTTGAATCAAAAGTAGTTTTTGTTAGATGTTCTCTTGACAATTAGTTTATTTAAGTTTTATTAGAACACTTTACATTCTATTTGAAAATCTTTAAAAATTATTAACTTATTCTATTTTATTATATCTAAATAAATTTTATTTTTATTATTAATAAAGTAAATTGTAAAATAGTGAATGATTGTAATTAACATTATATTTTAGGCAAAAATTGTAAATATTATAAATATATTTGTATCACATGTACAATTATTATTATTTTTCTTATAATTCAATAATTTTGTATTCATAATTAGTTCTTTTGTAAAAACAATGCCATTTGCTATTGCAAAAAATCTTATTAAATTATCGAACTAATATATATTTCATTAACTTTTAATGTAAATATTCTAAAAGTTATTTAGGTTGCATAAACTCTCGGCGTAATGAAAATTTTGGATTATTATATTTAACAAATTAATCTATCTTTAATTAGAACTATTTGGCTTAGCATGATTGAAAGAAATATTGTATTGACTTAAAATTAAATTCAAGTTCCTTTTCTTATTCTATAATGTTACTACTTAATAGTAAATACTTTACTTTATACATTTACGATTACTAAAAAGAAATTCCTTGCATGAATATATTACCACTTTGTCATACTGGACGGTGTTTAGCAAATTTTAGTTACTGAATGTTAATTATTTTATATTATTAAAATAATAACATACAAACACTTTAATATTATGGGACAATTACACACTTTCTATTTCATGTAAATACCTTTTTTATAACTACATAAATATATTACATAGTACATTTATGTTGACTATATTCTACACATTTTTCATTCATTTTCCTTTGTCTAAGCATTTACACAAACAGAAGGACAAAAATATTGCAACCACTTGACCCAGGCCCAGCCCTATAGCCACTGCGATGAGGATATCCATGTGGTTTTTCAGTATGTCAATTACGACATCATAGCAGCCCTGGAAAAAATAGTATTTTTATAATCCTAGTTTTAAATTTCTTTTTAAGTGAACTGAATCAAGCATATTTCCGATTTTCTTTTAAAGCCTGAAACAAATGTAATATTTTGTGGTTTTATTATAACTAACGATAATAAAGACGACACAGTAAGAGATTTGCGGGTTTGGTTGTTATAAACTTAAATTGATTATGTACATACATAATCGTACAGTTATTTGGCTGCGGTGTATAGATTAAATAATAAAAAAAATAAAAATAACTCATTGATTTGACCGGTGTTATTTCAGTTACTGGCATTTAATTGAAGTAAAAGTATTTATAAATATTTGGTAAAATCTTGTCCAACTTACCCTTTCAAAGTAAGAATTATTCGAGTTTGGTGAAGTAGGACACGATGGATCTTCAAGTTGAAATGTAGTAAGATCTGTCAATTTACAACAGGCTTTCGGAATAGCACCACCGCTATTTGAATGCCATTTATCAGCCTGCTCAAAGTCTTTGTAGTTTTCTACTCCACAACATTGTAGTTGCGCCATTAAATGATTCCACATCAAAGTAACGGCGTCTGTTTCATTAGGGCTTGCGTAGAAATTTTTAACAGTTGACTTCAGAAATTTCTGCGTTTCTTCTTCGGCCTGAAAAGAATTGTTTAATATTATAATTAATTGTAAATGATATGACAAATACGGTTGACTGTATTATAAAATTTATAATAATCATAAATATAATATATGGCCAACTTACTTTATCTCTGTAAGCAGCTGCTAAACCTCCAGCTATGATTTCCAGAGTTAAGATTATGATGAGGAAAATTCCATACTGAAAATAGAAAAGACTTACTTACTGATTATCACATAAAAAATATTGGAAGGATCCACCTATAATATACCCGGTAAGCACAGTTATGCATATTTAAAGTTTATATAACATAACAAAAATTACTTGTTACGTAAACTAGTTTACCTAATATACACAACAACAAAACAAAACGTGATTTATTTATTGGTTTTTTGAAAAATTAGTAGCCTAACTTTTTGCCACATTACAACCATTAAACTTCTTAAGAAGACCGCTCTTTTAAGGATTAAAGGTTTTTAAAATAGTTATAAAATAAAACTTTTAGATTAAGTATTACTAGGTTAAGTAAAATATTACATGAATGTAAGGTAACATATTTTTAGTGATTATATATTTAATTAACCACTTTATTTGGGATTCAAACCAAGTCAATTGGTTTCTAAAGTATCATTCTCATACTGATTTTAGTTTTAATTTAATGTTTTAACCTTAATTAAAACCTTAAATTAACACTAAAACTGAGTGGAATGGGGCTTCAATAATAATTATGAATATTTAATTAATTATCATTAAGTATTTAGCAACATTCCAACAATGAGTAGTTTAACATTCTTCAAATATTTACTGGCAACCATTCTGGCTATATGTACTATTTTGAAGAAAAAATTTCATAACTGAATTAAAATTTTAATCAAATTAAACAACACAACGTACTGTTTGTATTACGAAATATTTCAAAAATGTTACAATTGTTTATAACGGTTCGCTGATCGAAGCATTCAGCGAATTATTTTGTACTTGTTCTTATGTTAATTTGTGATTATTTTTAATAACGTCTTACACGTTCTGGTTACACCATAATTGTTACTCTAAGTACATGTGGTTGGGTGAATTATTTTCTTTTATTTTAATGAATACACAATGAAGGTTTCGCTTCATATTTACCGCTAATTAAGGGGATACACTTTCGCTTTTTATTATGAAATGGAATTAGTGACAAAAAATTAATAAGTCGAAGTATTTTTATACTAGCTTATTTTATAAATAGATTATTATTACGTTTCTTCAAACATTTTAAAAAGACGTTCAAACAACTTACCGTTGTTAGGAGGCACTGTGATTCATTTATTGTTCCACAATATCCTAGGAAGCTGACGATGAACATGAAAGCCCCAGCTGCAATTAGGATGTAAGCAGACTGCTGTATTACCAGAGGCTGCCCAAAGTGCTGAAATAATCAATGTGTTTTCATCTTATTTGTAAATTGTAACGTTCTATAAATTGTTAGCGATATTTGGTTCTATGACACAACCCTGTGACTTCAAGCCGGGCCTAACAATGACATCACTTGGAGCTACAGAGACCTATTGATTCATAGATGCTATCTATTTTCGACACATACATATCGGTAAACAAAATGGGCTTGTGTCCTCATTTTTTAGTGGTCGATTTTTCAATTGTTGATTGAAATTGATGTTAATAAATGTGTATTGGTGTGTTCATTTTATTAAATATCTAAATGTTGACGGAGATATAGCAATTAAAATTTTGAATTGTAGTTTTAGCGCTAGAAATGGTCAGCCATATTTGTATGACGTGAAATGCATTTTAACGTCAGTTATTTGTTGAGTAGGTCACTGCTGTGGTAATGTTTTGTAGCTGTTGGTAGTCAAACAATCAAGTCAAGTCAAAGAATAATAAGTTTTTATTTTATTTAACCATACTAAGGCAGACATAATATTGAAATTTTATTGTTCCTTGAAATAGCTGTAAATAATATTTGATATATAAATACATGTAGCAGAGATTTATGGTACGGTTGTGATGTCACATATATTTGGAATGTTGCACAACGTTGAATCCTTTTATTAAATTAAAGAGACAAAATGACTTTTTTAATTGTTAATATCTCTTAACATATAAGGAGTTATTAAAAAATAATTGAACATCTGAGGTTCTAGTAACCCACTTTATCAATATATAGTACAATTTTATAGAAATTAAGACATAGGACACAAACCCATTGATCATATACATATTTAATTGGAGTTAATAAATAACTGAATTTTAAAGTAATTAATGACTTTAAATTAATAGTCTGGGGTTTTTAGCTATCTTAATGCGCCTCTATATAATTTATCAGTATGTATTACAATTTTTGATTTTTTGTTATTTGTTTTATTAAAGATTATGTTGTAATTTTAATAATTTTAAACCTCATGTGATTCAACCACGGAAAAAAATAAAGAAATCGAATTCTAATTATAGTCCATTAATAATGCATCGGGCATTGACATGATGCAGCTCTGCATAATGCAATAAAATTGATTTATTAGCGGTAAACAGTAACCTTTTGTACAATTCAGTATTATCATAGTTCAAGACGATTATATGAAAATGTTATATACTTAAGTTAGTCAGTCCATTATCAAAACTACTTATCTACAGATTTTGACAAAATTTAAATATGATTTTAATATAAGATGTGTCGTAAATTTAATCACAAAATTTTAAATGTTTTGACTGTTGTAAATCGAGATATTAATAATTAAAGTGCGTAGCAATATTTAACATTTAGGAGTCTAACAAAGTACGACTATAAAAAGGCATTGTTTTAACGGATATCTCAAGAACGGTTTAACAGATAATGAATAAAAAGTGATATATTGTAGAGAAACATATTAAAAAAGTTTGACTGCATTTTTTAGATTGTTTGCCCAACTAGCTAAAAAAATATATAGTTGATACTTTTTTAAAACAGTATACACAACTTACTATATATGACATCGTTGTCATATTTCTCAACAGTGTGATTGTATTTAGTCTGTATATTATATAAAAGATTACGGTATAGTCTGAACGAATATCGCATTTTACTGGCAAATTGTACACTGACATATTTTTCATGTAATACGGAGAAACATGAATAGAAAGTTGTATAATATCTAATGTCTGTCTACACATGGAAAATTTGTATTAACGTATTAACTAGAGCAAATAATTAGTAGTGAGATGTATTACACAATTCGGTAATGTTCAATGAGTCTACAAAGAAACAACAAGCAATTATTATCTTTATATATAAACACTAACCCTGCGTATGTTTGTGCTCGCAATACTAGAAAAGTAGTCGGTCGATTGACTTGAAATTTGGACACAACGTTGCATTCGATTACGCGCGTGTATGGTGTCCAGTGTAAGAGTGCCTAACGTGGTTTTGCACATGTAGGTTTATGTACTTAATTGAGCAGACGTTGTCATTCATGAAGGTTAAATGATTAACAAAAATTTAAATTTATACTTTTCTGTCTCAACGTATTCATTCTATTCGATATAAAATGTTACATCTACTAGTTTGAGTACAGTTTCATTGATTGGATGCCACTGGAAACTAATTTACGTGACTTTCTTATTAGCACGCAGATCTTTTTGAAGTTTTTGACAGAAGATTACTGTTACGTGTTAATTATTTATAAAAACACATAAATTTGTCTACTCGTCTATTCATCAAAAAAGAAAAATAAGTAGAATCGTAGAGTAGATAATATTGGTATGATATATACATGCAAAGACATTAAGAGAGGAAGAAGAAGTCAAGCACAGGCAAACATTTCGGTTGAACAAAATAAAAGAGTAAGTAAACAAAATCTTCTATAATTTTCAACAAATTACAATATGAAATTAGTTCCACAATATTATTTTTAAATGGAGTAAATTGTAGCTGAATATAACTAAAATTAGTGTAAGACAGAAAAGCAAAAGTATTGCCATAGTTGACGGTTGGACGTAGTGTGTTCCAGTTTGAAAGCAGCCTTACTGTCTTATTAATATAAAAACTGTAAAATTATTCATTCTAGGTTCAAGCCGCATCCGTTTGGTGATACACAATCTTTAAGTAAAATATTTATTAATTCCAACACCCATAGACAGTGTTTAATTATTGAGGATCTAATTATGATTCAAGGTTTATCAACATTTTGGTGTGACGTCACCTTCACATTAATTATTCATATTATTTTAAATAATAAACAACATTATGCAGTGTACTGTATGCAGTGAATCAAACGATATTTTATGAAATGAACAGTCTGTAATAAAATAGTTCAACATAGAGATAACTTCGCATAAATATTGACTTATTAGTTCATATGATTATTCATTTCTCTTAACAACAGTCGGCGTTGTTAATTACGTGTTAACTACTATATTGTGCGTTATAGTTATTAATACTTTTCATTTAATAAATGTACAACATATTTAATCGCGATTAACCAGTTTTGATTTAGAACTAAATGATTGTTTATTCGTGTGTTACGCCACGATTTCATTTTTCATTTCAAATCTCAGGTCTATATTGTAGTTACACTGAAAGGGGAGATAATACATACATCTTAATAAGTTATTAGCAAATCCATATGATTTTTAGATAGTACCAAGCTTTAACCGATATATGTCCAAATTTCACGAAATTTCGACCTTTACTTTACGAGTTACAGTAGTTTTAGTGACACTACTTTTGTAATTTTCAAAACAATGAAAAAGTTTGAATTTCGTGTATTGATAAAGCATTGATTTTCAATCGAAAAAGATCATTAGATCTACAGAACTGTGTTGTATACATAAATGTTAAATATATATAAATTTTCTAGGTTATAACCGTAGGATGTCATAAAATAATGGAAAACAACACGTGAAGGCATTGTTTCGTTGAACGAATGTTGATGTTAGATAAACGTATTTACACGTAGTTATTCCATACGTGACAAGACTACAATTAGTTGAAATACAAATTCAAGTGTGACCCTGTAATAATCGTACAAAGGTCAATATTCTTTAGTTCAATTCTTCAGTTTAATTTGTTCGGAAGCAAGTATAAACAGAATTTGATGATTCAGTCTTCTTTAAAATAAGAAATATGTTTATTTGGGAATGTAAACAATAACAAATAGAAGAGAGAACTGTGTTGTGAGATTATACACTGTCGTAAAACGAACTCGAGGTGATCAAATGTCATTGCATGATACTCGAACCCACTCGAACCCCAGGATGCCCCAGGATTCGATACGAGTGAAGCATAACCGTGAACCAGTTGATTGTTGATAACCCGAGTTGGCCAACGAAACAAGTGCATTGAAAAATACTGCAGGAAATAGTTTTCAAGCAGCGGCGTCGTTACAATTGTGCAAACGATAGAACCTGCTGATTACTTTTATTAGAAATTAGTAAATGGGCTTGTGTACTCATTTTTTAGGGGTCGATGTTAATAAATGTGCATTGGCGTGTCTATTTTATTAAATATAATCCAGTCATTATAGTAAGTTCACCTCGGAATTCGAGATACCCAGCTGTAAGTCTGTAAATATTTGTATATTGAGGTTTTGAGGCAACTTTAGGGTGTCAATATACACAAGTATTTACAGACTTACAGCTGGGTATCTCGAATTCCGAGATTCTTACCTAATTTAAGCTTAAATGACTGGACCAATATCTAAATGTTGACGGAGATATAGCAATTAAAAACTTTAATTTTTAGCGCTAAAGATGTCAGCTATATTTATGATATAAAAATGTATTGGATAGGTCAGTTATTTATTGTTTACATCAGTGCTGTGGAAATGTTTTGTAGCTGTTGGTAGTCCTGAGTATTTAGTATGATAACAATATAGGGGACGTGAGGTCACATGTCTTGGAATATTGTACATCGTTGAATCCCTTTAATAATTAAAGAGACAAAATGACTTTTTTCATTGTTAATATCTCATAACATATAAGGAGTTATTAAAAAATAATTGGATATTTTTAACACTTTATTAATATATAGTACAGTTTTATAGAAATAAGATGTGGTCACAAGCCTATATCGGTACACGGGTGCCACTGGTGATGTTCTATAAAAACATTTAATTACCTATTTATTTAAATAGGGCTCGTTTACTGACCGACATAACACGTGCATTATTAAATAAATAAAACTACGTGCGAGTAAATTAGTCACGCCATCTTAGTTATGATATTCCCGTTGGGTTTGTGACACTGTAACACTATGCGGAGCGGGTCCATGTATTACATGACACCGGCTCGCGTTCCGGGGTCGGAGGTCATCCATTTGACATATGTACTCATTACTTTATTTGGCAGTATTATATTCGCTGCTTCGATATTTCAATTATATCCTATGCTAATTTTTCTAATGGGTTATCCGAACGTCAACTTGAAACGTTATGCCTTATCTTAAATGGGCTTGTGTCCTCATTTTTTAGTGGTCGATTTTTCAATTGTTGATTGAAATTGATGTTAATAAATGTGTATTAGCGTGTCTATTTTATTAAATATCTAAATGTTGACGAAGATATAGCAATTAAAAATTTGAATTGTAGTTTTAGCGCTAGAAATGGTCGGCAATTGTATGACGTGAAATGCATTTTAACGTCAGTTATTTGTTGAGTAGGTCAGTGCTGTGGTAATGTTTTGTAGCCGTAGGTAGTCGAAATAATCAAGTATAATCAGTTTTTATTTTATTTAACCCTGGTATGGCAGACATACTATTGAAATTTTATTGTTCCTTGAAATAACTGTAAATAATATTTGATATTTTGATGTATAAATACATATAGCAGAGATTTATGAGCTGTAAGATTGGCAGCGGTTGTGATGTCACATGCATTTGTAATGTTGTACAACGTTGAATCCTTTTAATAGTTAAAGAGACAAAATGACTTTTTTAATTGTTAATATCTCCTAACATATAAGGAGTTATTAAAAAATAATTGAACATTTGAGGTTCTAGTAACCCAGTTTATCAATATATAGTACAGTTTTATAGAAATTAAGACATAGGACACAAGGCCGTTAGATTCTAGTTACCGCACTGACTTAGGCTATTCAGTACGAGTCATTAAAATATATGAGGGCATGCACACCTGTGACAATGTAATCTTAAGACACTCTGATTAGCTTAGTCATTTGTCTTTGTACTTTGTGCTCATATTCTGTTGTCCTGATCTTTCTACAACAAAGACATAATGCACTTTGGTTCTAGAGTGTACAAAAAGACGTTTCTCTACTTTACTGACATAACAGGTACGTATTCTTCGATATATCATTATTTCGTAAACATGCTCATTATACAAAGACATTTTAATGGTCTGGCGTTAATCTATTTCTACGTGTGCATGATGTTTCTGCCCACGTGTTTTCGTTTGTCAATATGTTAGTCATTTAAAGAGATATGACTATTGCTCTGTGTGTGGTGCATGCAGACCAGGGAGGCAAGCGAGGAAGGGAAGTCAATAATTAAATTTTATAATTAAAGAACATTTAACGTCTCACATTCTGAATTTATAATGTGAGGAGACTATATGAATGTAGGAATTGTTTCATTATTTAAGCAGTATATTATAATATGGGTGAGTATACTATCTTTTTGTTATTTTGTATGACAAATTGACTTATAAGAATTACTATTTCTTAACTTAGTACTTCCTAATTAACTTTTATGTAAAGGTAAAATTCTTTATGTTAAAAATCGTCAAATTTATGTATGTAACTGTAACACATCCTTAGAGCATATATGTATATATGGAGAGAGAATGCTGGACCTGAAAGTGTGTCCAAAATGTGTGCGACATAATATAGGAATTATTGTTCCTTGAAATAGCTGTAAATAATATTTGATGTTTTGATATATAAGTACATATAGCAGAGATTTATGAGCTGTGAGGTTGGCAGCGGTTGTGATGTCACATGCATTTGTAATGTGTACAACGTTGAATCCCTTTAATAATTAAAGAGACAAAATGACTTTTTTAATTGTTAATATCTCTTAACATATAAGGAGTTATTAAAAAATAATTGAACATTTGAGGTTCTAGTAACCTACTTTATCAATATATAGTACACCTTTATAGAAATTAAGACATAGGACACAAGCCCATTCGACTACTTACTTTGTAATAGTGCTTTAAATGTTTTAAGCAAAGTACTCATTTTCTAACTGTTTAAATTGATTTTTATTATTTGACAATTTGATAATTTGGTATGCGTTTAAAACCTAAAAGAATAATGTTCATAAAACACATGTCAATGGAAAGTTTCGAAAACACTGAACAACAAAAATATGCTCATTTAAGATGCACATGAGAGCCTTGAACTTGATGTAGGTACAAATGAACAATCAAAGAAAGTAAATCAATTGACATTGATATTCATTCAAAGTAGAAAATTCAATTTCTAAGTGTAAATATAAGTGTCATAGTTTTTTATATTATATTACTGCGATTTCAACAGATATACCGCATTAATTGTAATATCATTTCGTGAGCTCATTCTTTGCCAGTCATGGAGTACATTTATTTCTTCTCTAGGAATCGATCTGGACTCAAGCATAGTTTAGTGCTAGAGTCTACTACCTAACTATCTCATCAACCCATAAGACGAACGATATAAATTAAAAGAGTGTAATATAACTTACCATTAAGTGTTCTTCTGCAACAATATGGGTCAGTTTTTCTATTGAGTTTTTATCCACAGCCAGCCAGATGCCAATACTCAGCAAGGCCATCCCCGCCGTCTAAAAGAATACAACTTTTTAAACTGTAGTAAATCCTTAATCTCTTAACAAAACATACAACGGATAGGGTATTATTAACAGTGACGTACCAAGAGGCGTACGGGGATTCTATTAATTGTATCTAAACGGTTTTTGTAAGAAATATTGTCTAGTCATAATAACAAACATAATGGGCTTGTCTCCTCATTTTTTAGTGGTCGATTTTTCAATTGTTGATTGAAATTGATGTTAATAAATGTGTATTGGTGTGTCTATTTTATTAAATATCTAAATGTTGACGGAGATGTTGCAATTAAAAATTTGAATTGTAGTTTTAGCGCTAGATATGGTCGGCCATATTTGTATGACGTGAAATGCATTTTAACGTCAGTTATTTGTTGAGTAGGTCAGTGTAGCTGTTGGTAGTCGAAATAATCAAGTCAAGTCAAAGAATAATAAGTTTTTATTTTATTTAACTCTGCTAAGGCAGACATAATGTTGGAATTTTATTGTTCCATGAAATAGCTGTAAATAATATTTGATATTTTGATATAAAAATACATATAGCAGATATTTATAAGCTGTAAGGTTGGCAGCGGTTGTGATGTCACATGCATTTGGAATGTGTACAATGTTGAATTCCTTTAATAATTAAAGAGAGAAAATGACTTTTTTAATTGTTAATATCTCTTAACATATAAGGAGTTATTAAAATATAATTGAACATTTGAGGTTCTAGTAACCCACTTTATCAATATATAGTACACTTTTATAGAAATTAAGACATAGGACACAAGCCCATTTTGGGGTTACTGTTCAAGTGGAGCCTGAGGTGAAAAATCCCTAACGGTACGCCTCTGATTATTACTGATTTGTAGTAAACATGTTTGATGTACTTACGAAGAAGACGAAATTAAATATACAGAGGACATATTTCGCAACGCAAGTTCCGCAATCCATGGTGAAGCCGTTCCTGCAAGTAAAGACAATAAACAACATTATTTGGATTTTTTTATCCAAGAATAATCGAATAAGATTATTACATTATGCATGTTATAAATGTTTATTTGTTATATAATTGAGGTACTACAGTCAAACTCAAAAAATATAGCGCTGTTTCGGGACTCAAGTTCGAATTGCGACATTGCAATTAAACCTAGTTTAAAGTCAAAGTAAATGGTAAAAATAAAAACGAAGTGCCATTGTATTATTGACTAACGAATTGTGAGTGAGTAAGAGAGACCTGGTACAACTTATACAACTTTAAAAACACATCAGTTTGACGTCTTAAAGAAGTTGACAAAATAAGACTGTGTTCAAATATTCAAATCTTTTACTCCGTAAATTTCTATGAGATGGCAGTAATTGCAATTATTTAATAATATTTTACCCTGGTATAGTTTTTAATAAAAGTACAAAACTTATTAAAACAGTGTAGCATTAATGTCACATAGATCTTGAAGGACATTTATTACCACAAAAAATAATTTCACTGTATACAACGTGCACCACATGTACACCGAGATGTGTTCATAAAAACAAGTATAAACACCACCTATATCTACCACACATTATGTGTAGAACACCCGTCAAATATCTAAAACATCTCAACACCGTTTAGTTGAGTCTCAGGTAAATTACTTTATAAATGTGATTTACCTTTTCTAAATAAGGAAAACGATTTCAACCTCTATAACAACAAAACTGTATCTAAAACTGAGGCAGTACACATTACGATCAACCACAACACTACGTACTACTTGAATAAACTAAAACTGAATAAAACTGACTGGATAAATTGTGTGTCTGTAAGTATAAAAGTAGTGGGAGCTGATTGAGAGTTGAGAGAGAGAGAATCAACAACGTAAATAAAACCCCACAAAAAATGCATTGAATTTCATTCTTTATGAATAAGATATACTATGTAAGATATTAGTGTAAAAGAGATACCGCTTAAGTTCTGTTATATTCCGCTACATACTTTTTTTCTGTTTTTTTTTTTATATTATTATTTATTTTCAACATGTGCTTTAACACAAGATATAGCGCCTGATATTTATGTAACAACCATAACTTGTTCTCTCGTTAAATATAGTTACGCCTTATAGTTAACATTTCTTTAACAATAAATAAAACATTTTTTATAATTTTAAAAACACGAAAAGATAAAAAGAATCGAATGAAATTGAATGAGCAATGAAATCGAATCTCTAAACAAACGCTTTGTAATTACTATCAGTTACAATATCTATTGTTTCCAGTTTTGTCTTATATACGGTTTCATTTCTGAGTCATTCGTACTTTTAAATCAACACAAAACAGAACATTGTTAGTTTTTTTTTAATTTTTAATAATAATTTTTGAAAATGATGCAGGAAGAGTTTAAGACTGTGTTGAAGGATTTTGCTTCTAGAGCTCTAAAAAACGAACTCTTCGTATTTATTTTTTCCATAGTGGTTTTAGGTTTGACAATTAAATGGTACGTATAATAGAATCAATAAAAACTCGCATTAAATAATAAATAGCGCATGATAATTAGAGAATTTTGATTTTGTAATACTTTATGTTTTAGGCTAAAAGTTACTGCTCGCAATCCGGAAGCTGCTCTGCCATTTAGCCTTGTGTTCTCGTTTTTAATGATGTCGTTGTTTATTATTCTCTAGTAAGTATTTAATAAAACTTAAGTTACTGCTAAAACGGTTACATATATTTGCAGTATATTTAGCATTAGAAAGTTTACGTGTTACAAAACATTTTGTTTAATATAATTTAAGGTTCTGCAACAAAAGGTTGTAGGTATCGACATAAATTTAAGTCTTGTGTCGTTAAAAAAGCTTTAAATGCTAGATTATATAATATTACATATTAAATTAATATATATTATATTAATTATTATATATATATACCTAATTGTAGTTATTAGTTTTTTTTTCCAGGAGACGACTAAGGAAACTCTTCTAGGACGATCCAATTTAGTTATCATTAGAGGGCTTTAATCTTTCTTATAATATATTTATTTTGATTAAAATGTGTACCTATATTTGTATTTTGTGTAAAACCTTCGTAAATGTACATTATATTATTGAACAATAAAGTTACAATTTTGTATTTAGTGATCATTTAATAGTTATATTTCTGAAATCGACTATCAGGACCCCTGCTGAAAGTCGAAGCCTTCTTATTCTAAATAGTAATGAATTTATTAATAATAAGACTATTTAATCATATAATACTTAAAAGTAGTTACTAATTTAACAAACAGATGGCATTCAGTGGTCATGTTTCCATAGCGCCTGATCTGCTACTACTACTATTGCACGGTAATTTATTCATACTAACTGTTCGGTCTGTTGCAAAGAAAGCGAGTGAGTTATGTATGGGATTGTAAATCCTATATTTTATATTATAATGTTGCAAAATTCAAAATTCAAAAATTTTATTTGGGAGTTTTATACCACTTTTTTTAAATTCATGGACCTTTTTTTCTAAAACGTAAATTTGTATATTTTTGCATTTTTTTGATGGGATTATGTTGGCAATGTGGTAAATTATTAAACTGTTCAATTAAAATTGAAATATTTGTCTTTTACTGGCTTTTGAGCAAACAATAAAAAAGTTAAAATAAATATTTTAAAACGCTGTTTATTCGAGAACTGTAAGAGATAATTAAAAATGGTTGTTAATTTTGAAATCAGCATAAAAAACTACATTAGAAAACATGTATCATGTGCCAAAATAAAAAATGTGTTTTTTGAGAAAAGTAACAAGAGTATACTCTTGTTACTTTTCATAAAAATTGATGAAAAATTTTTGTTGATTGTTTATTGGTTTTTAATGTAGTTTTGAATGCTGATTTCAAATCTGGAATTCATTTTTATGTAAGTCTTTTGGTTTACGAGATATGAGCATTTTAAAGTAAAAAATAGTCCAAAATTTTACACGCATATTACTCGAAAACTATAACAGATAATTAAAAATGGATTTCAATTTTGGAATCAGCATAAAAAACTACGTTAGAAAGCACAAATCATTTTTCAAAAATATAAATATTTTAGTTTTAGGAAAAAAGGTCCATGAATTTAAAAAAGGTCGCATAAAAGCCAGATTTGCTTAGATATTTAAAAAGTAATGAAGCAGATTTTTATCTTAAAGCCTAACGAACATAACTGCATCAAAATATTTCAAAGAATCGCAAAAAAAATTTAGAAAAAAAAAGTCCATGAATTTAAAGAAGGTCGCATAAAAGCTAGATTTGCTTAGATATTTAAAAAGTAATGAAGCAGATTTTTATCTTAAAGCCTAACGAACATAACTGCATCAAAATATTTCAAAGAATCGCAAAAAAAATTTAGAAAAAAAAAGTCCATGAATTTAAAGAAGGTCGCATAAAAGCTAGATTTGTTTAGATATTTAAAAAGTAATGAAGCAGATTTTTATCTTAAAGCCTAACGAACATAACTGCATCAAAATATTTCAAAGAATCATAAAAAAAAATTAGAAAAAATTGTCCATGAATTCAAGAGTCAGACACGCGTAATTAGTGTTGCCGCTTTCTCAGGCGCAATGTTATCCGTAAATCTGAGATTGTATATGTTCTACTATTAATATTTATTTTCTTTGTTACTAATTCTATGATATTCGGGACCGTTGAGTCTTAAATTTTTTTAAATAATACATGTAAATTTAAAATAACCATATAGGAATAGGAAAACCTATTCTTAAAAGACACAAAAACATTATTTATTTCGTGATTTTAAATGCAGTTTCACAGTGGTGTTATTAAGGTTGCATTCTATCTTGGCGTTTGCCATCTATTGAGCGAAATAGCAAATTGATTTTTATTTTTAAGCTACTCTCCAAGAGATGTCACTAATTAAAATAAATCAATTGAAAAATGTTTTTATAAATTTTATTTATTGATTATTAAAAGGTCTCACAGTTTACTACATCTAAAATTACCTATGTCAAAACATAAAATTCTGATCCTACTATTCTATTAATTCTCTGATTATTAATTATTCAGGTTCTAGTCCTTGCTTATAATTTTTATTTTATATATTTAATGTTATTGTTAAAACACAAATTTTATTTGAATACACAATATAATTAAATTTCATTCGGTATGATATGATTCGTCTCTTAATAGACGAAGTATATGACAACTGAACTTACGTCTGCAACGTGAAACTTAAGAACATCATTGCGCCTGACAGTGGCAACATTACTTACGAGCCAAATTTACACTAGAAGAAAGTCCTGTATTTTGCAATTATTTTGTGACAATATTTACACACTAAATGTAATAATTAATTGAAGACGAAAAAAATATTACATTCTTGACCTATTTTTATTCATCAATTACCAATTGAATTTAAATGTTTTTGTTACATATATGTTACATCCTTTTACGTTGAATTGATTTGTTCTTATTCGCTATCGTAAACGTTCTTACTTAAATTATTTTAATTTCAATTGGCATAAAGTAGAATGTCAGTTACTTTGGTTAAAACTTTGTATAAATTGTTTTGTTGATCAAAATAAAATAATTTACAGATTGACATGATAATAATCTTAATACAATTTATTTAACAATTATACCACAAAGGAATATGACCTTGAGTTCATTGTTATTTATTTTACGTAAAAGATTGAATCTTCTGTATCAGACCCATTGTCAGGTCTGCTCGCTATTTGATAGCATTGTGTTTTTAAAATATTTAATAATTTAACAAGATGGAGGGTACCTCAATTTTCTTAGTTGTGATTGGTTTGATAATGTTTTTGAGCTTCCATAACTGGTAACATATTTCTTAACCAATTTCTTTATTTGCAACTTGTTGATTCAATCGTCAAGTTTTGTTATTAACTCATTTCTTCACTTCCAGGAGAGAAAATATTTTGTTTGTCTACTTAATGGCTTTTTTAATATTGCTAACATTCGTGGTTTTTCTTTGTAACTGGTAAGTAAAAAATCAAATAAAATTAAAATGACTAGGTAAAACAGACAGCAATTCATTGGCATTTCGTTTCCTTGTGAGCAAATGACTTTGTTTTTGCTTTGTTTGTCCTGCAGTTCGTTCCCTACATAACAATTTGTCGTATCGTAGTAATCTCGAAAACATTTTAACCTGATCTCGCTACGAATTTAAACCATGAAAAATTAAAGACTGTTTGAAGAAAAAGTCTCTCTCATTTATGAGCCTAATCCCGCTAAACACGGTTATGTATATTTAAGTTTACAATATGGACAATTTGAAAAATCATTGATCCAGCCGTTTTCGAGCCATCACACAAAATTCTGTACCAAACATATATATTTTAATGGAATTGTTACAGGTTTAAGGAGAATTGGAATGAATATTGGACGGACCTTCCAGCGTCAGATGAAGTTATGTGGACCTCTTGAGATTTCATCAAAGAAGAACCTATCCATCAATTGTGCCAATGTCAACAAATAATGTTCATTTTGAATGATAGTTGTCTATTTATTATTTAAATTCTTGTGTATTTTTATATTAATATTTGTCTAAATAAAATAAAATGTATATATTTGAATTAATTTACTTATTTTATAAAGCATCGGTCTTTTTTTATTCTAAACTAAGCATTTGTATGTGAACTACATTCTTTTACACTTACATTTTAAATTGCAGTAAACTTTTGCATGCATTATTTAATAATGTGACCTGAGTATAAGTGAGTTCAAAGAAGGAAATCTTGTTTTATTAAAGGTCAATATAATTCTATTAATCGCGATTAAATATGTTGTACATTTATTAAATGAAAAGAATTAATAACTATAACGTACAATTTAGTAGTTCAAACGTAATTAACAACGCCGACTGTTGAGAAATGAACGCCGAAGAGAAATGAATAATCATTTGAACTAATAAGTCAATATTTATGCGACGTTATCTCTAATATGTTGAACTATTTAATTACAGACTGTTCATTTCATAAAATGTCGTTTGATTCACTGCATACAGTACAGTGCATAATGTTGTTTATTGTTTAAAATAGTATGAATAATTAATGTGAGGACAATTCTCACACGAAAATGATGATAAATTATAAATACATATTATTATTAATGAAACTAATTATTAATAACATGAGGGAGAGATTTTAGAAGTTATTAAAATCATGTTTTCGTAATACAGATTTTGTATTTGTTCTAAATTAATTACATTTTACAATATTTGAATTTTTTCATTATTAATATATTTTTATTTCCTAAGATTAATTATTTTAATTATTGGTGTATTCTTTATTTGTTTTTTATAACTAACAATATATTTTTCGTTATTTTCCAACATCCTTGTTTTAACTTCTTAGTGCATATATATGATAAAAGACTATACCTTTTTTACAAGTATCTTATACTCGTATATGAACTAAACTCAGTTACATATATTTAAGATTTATTTTACATAAAAAGGTTTATCTGTTTCCTGACGTAATTTAAACTTGTTATACAAGATTACATAATACAAATTACAATTTTTTTTAAAAATCTTTTAAGATATATAAGCACTTGGAAATTATTAAAAAAAATAATGGCTAATCAAGTCAACTATCTTTTCTTATTCAGTTAAATTCATTGATAACATCGGAAGCAAAGGTATGATCTAATCTAACTATTTTTTCTCCCAATATCTTTAAAAATGTTGTTAACTCAGTATTTGTTTGATATTTCATTCATACCTTTTCTTTTCTATTTAAAATATATTAGATCTGTTGCGAGTTTTGTTTACTATGATGTAGTAGATTTTGTTATTATGTTTTAAAATATGATTTTATTCGTTGATTCACGCTGCAAGTCTGTAAAAGTATATAATTGTACAGATTATTGCGCAGATTAGATATGTGCCAGCAAAACGTTACATGTTCAAGCACTGAATCAACTACAAACAAATAAAAAATTTCAGAAATTTAAATTTCTAATTGTATGGAGAATTATAATCAGTAGCTTAATAGTAAATTATAATTTACTATTTGGACGCAAAATTTCATTAAAACATAATAATATCTATTTAATTTTATTACAAAAATCAGTCAATCTCATTTTTAATAAATAATTACTAAGATTTTGTATTGTTCTTTATTTTATTTATATTATTATTTATTTTCGTTTGTCTGCTTATTTCTATTTTAATTTGACAATCATTTATTAACTTAATATTAATATATACATATAAAAATAAACTAAACATATTCAAAACAAATATAATATGTTCTATTCAATTTAAATTACTGACAAAAATTAGTTGTTTTAACTATAAAAAAATATAATTTAAGGAGATACTTTGTACTTAATTTAAAATTAATATAATATATACATAATATATAGATAACCAACATATACAAATATAATATTATAACGAATTGAGTTTATTAAAAAATTATCACTTAAAATATTTATTTTAAGTGATAATAATTTCACAATAATTGACCCGTTTGTTTTAAATATAAACTTAATTATTAAAATATTTTACAATTAAAATATAGACAGATAAATATTGAAATTATCAATATTTGTATGTATTTGTATAACACTTTCATTAGAACTATATTCCTATATAAATATTTATTTGTTAATAAGTTAATGTCAAAATTAAATTGATATTTTCTAGCACCAGTTATGTCATGTGGATTATCTGCCTAACTAGTTTATAAAACATCATTTCGTATAAATCAAGCATCTCAGACTAATAATATAACGGTACAGTAATTGAGAGCGATGATGCTTGCTACCAGACTGCCGTATCTTGTTTTTAAAATTTTTAAACATTTTTCTTGAATATCCAGCAGTCTAATTTAACAAATCCTGATTTAATAGGGATGATATTTTCTAAACTATTTACCAGAATCCTTAACATTTTATTGAAAGATACAGCTACAATCAACTACACTGCATAGTTATTTAATCGGTTTTTAACTACATATTTCCGTTTATTTTTACGAGGTGTTTTCCTACGTTTAACATTTTTTTTAAAGCTCTAATTTTAAAGTTGTATTTATTATTTCTAAATAAAAATACATAAAACTTTTTTACTTTCAAGCTCAAAGCATTATTTGCAGTAGATGAACTACTTATTATTAATAATTTATTATCATATTATGTAAATATTTTTTTATTATTATTATTTCTAATTGAAACGTTTATTGAGATCTATTTTACTACAACAGGGTCACTCTAAGTCACCACATACAGCCAAGTCTTCAAACAATCATATTTTTTAAATCCTAAAATAAAATTTATCAACCAAAACTTTATGGTTTTTGTACTTCCTACTATAACTCTTCTTTAAGTATAATACAAATTTTTAGTAATTAAAATTTGTCACAAATAGGGATCCGGAATATTTTGTGGGATGGAATTGGCCATTCGGATTGTTGAAACAATAGATAATCCTAAGAGCAAAAAGCCTATGTAAAAAAATTACTAAATCAAAGTAGCTGTTTCTAAATCACTGAAATCTGACAGCGAGTTAAGGTCTGCACATACATATCCGCACCGAAGCCGATACTTGATTACGTATTCATAATAAGCTTAGAACTGGGATACGACCCATTTTCTCTTTCCTCGGTGCGAATATGCGCGTCTAGATCATTTCCGTTGTCTACTTGCGCCTTAATTACAATGAACGTATATTCTACTTTTATTTGTATCTTTTATTAAATAAATAATGGATGCTATTTATTATTTTGAACTAAATGTTAGTCATTTATGAATTAGTTAAGTAATTGAGCAGAACAAGTTTGATTTTTTTGGCTGAATACCTAAGTCAAAAACTGTTAATAAGAATTATCTTTCTCACTTGACCAATGAATATATATTGTAATAATTACTGTTAATTATTTTTTACGAGAAAAAATTGTCACGTTGTTGATACAAAGGCAGTGGAGTAATTGGGGAAGAGTCTTCGTCTTCAAAACTGACGTCCTGCTTCAACGGTAGACTTGCCAATGCTTTTACTTAAAAAAAAAAGAGAAACATTTAGTATGGTTACAAGAATATAACTACAAAATATTGTTGTTTATAAATCCAAAGTTACAATAAACTCTAAATGTTTCTGTGACTTTCGTGCAACGTTTCAGAACGTCACAAAAACATAACAAGAGAAGGAAATATTTTATGTCTATCTGTAAAGGCTAAATCTATTTTTGTATTACGCAAAATAACATTGCACTTTCCGAAGGATTGGTGATTTGTAAACATAATTATTAGTAACAACATAAATAAGCTACAAACCTGTGCACTGCTGGAGATGACTGTTCTACGTAGATCTATTGTTGTGCTGTGGGATTGTTGGAGCCTACAATCGTGCACAAACCAAACGATAAATAAAAAACAATATGGATAAATCATTCAAAAGAACGAAACAATTTTACAGAATGCATTAGTAAATTAGGATAAAAAAGAGTTTTTTTTTAACCCATTAAAAATAATTTGGCTAATTATTAATACTACATTTACAATGTCATTAGAAGATTGTATTAGACTCTTCTGTTTATCATCTAGAACTTTTGCATGAAGTGCATCCAACAACAACCTAAACGTTAATAAAAATAGACTTTAATTGCTATTTTTCACTTCATACTCGGTTAAAAATGGCTGTTCCAAAATAATATAGAAAAACATTAATAAAATGCCACAAAGAAAACTACAACTGAATGATTATAATATCATAAACTACTAATGCTAATCCACAAAAGTTATGTAGCATCTACGTATAATTTATGGTGATACGTATATGCTTCATTTCAAAAGAAATATTAAATATTTTACCTCGATTATTTAAGATTCAAACCATGCTTAATGGGCTAAGTTATATTTTAAATAAAGCATTCTTTTTACTATAAAATAGTCATTATTGCAAAAACAAACAAACGCTCAAAAACAATTCAAGTTAAAAATTAGAATATGTTAAATTTACCGGCAACTATTTTACTCATTTCCATAACTTGCTTAGCTAATATTTGATTCAATTGGAGTAAATGTTCACGCTGACGTTTATCTTCATTTACAGGGCCCTCTGGAGAACTCTACAAATTAATAAACGAAAATGTTAAAAATGAAGCAGAATTTTTATACTTTTAGCAATTATAATGTTACCTTATTTGTCGGTCCCATTGGCGCTGTTGAAAGCATTTTCCTAATGGATTCAGCTTTCTGCTGCCGGCGCTGAATTTCTTCAGGAGTTAGTTCTGGTGTCTAGAAAGGAAACAGTTGTAAGAAACGAATACCTCTTCATACCTATTGCAGTACTAAATGTAAATGTTGATATACCTGCTCAGGAATGTATCTTTCCGGTATAACTATTTTACTAGGAGCTGCTAGGAGTTTATCAATAGTATTCTCCGTGTACCTGGTGTCTCTATACACAGTTGATCGAGCATCTCTCAATACAGACATCGAAGCCAGGTCTTCGGACATATCCGGAGATACCTCCATGGTGGATCGTACTACGTCCGGTGCGTTGCTACGAGGTCGTAAAGCTCGTTCCATGTCAAGATCATCACGAGCTCGCCAATTAGACTGCAGGGGAATAAAGATGATAAATTCAAGAAAATATATAAACTAACATTGATTATTATGGGTTTCTCATACAGGTAATGCATCTAGACTCAATTAGAAACGATATACTAAGTAAAAGTAAAAGGAAGCTTACATTTCTGTTCAAATCGTTCTCAGCTTGGATTGTTTGCAGACTTTTAGAACTTAAATGATGAGGGGCGGTGTAGTGTCTCCTCTTTTCCTTCGGGACCGGTCTTCTCTGCTTGTTGACATTAGTTATCCCAGCCTGATTTTTATTGACTCCAGAAGGTCCAGGTAAATCCGTTGTTACAGAAATTTCATTTATAATTTCTTTAGCAGCTTCACTTTGGAATACAGGAGATAATTCTATGGATCGATTGAGGCTCACAATTGATTCCGATTTTTGTGTTTGTTTCAAGGGTGCATTAATGTTTTCCTTGGAGTTGTAACTATATGAAGACTGTTCATTATTATCTACATTGTGTAAGTAATTTACAGCCAGTGGTGAAAGATGTAGGTTTCTACTGTCGTACGCCAGAGAGCTGTTTGTTCTCAGCAAATCGTTTTCATTTCCATATAGCTGTGATGGCTTGTAGTTGTCCGAGTTGAACCGCATTGATGACAAGTACTGGCTTCGTGATTCCTGAGGAGACAAGATGGGAGATGATTGGGATAAAGGATTATGATGGAAACTTCGAGGTAATGACATAGACCGTTGAAACTGGCTGTCATCAGTTTGAGAGCGGGTATCTTCTTCCGTTACCTAAAACAATCGCAGAAATATGAATGTCACAGTTTCGTAATAGAGAACCCTGCATAAAATTAAATTGTACAAATATGCCTTACATTATCGAGATTTTGTGCAGACTGTCCCCAATTTGGACCAACACTTCGTTCTCTATCTCGTTGTCTACGTTCACTTTCTCGTTTTACAATCCTAACTGTTTTAATTTCTTGTTTTTCATGCCCTGAATTTAGCCCAGCTGCAACAGAAAATATAAAAATATATAAAGAACAGTTTAATATATTTTTATAATTTTTTTTAATTTAAACTTACACATTTCCGATTGTTCCACATCACTTTCTGATGCATCTAAAGTTGTGTTAGTGTCACCGTCGTCTAAGTTTGTCATTTGATGTTGATGATCTGGTGTAGAAGTGTCGATGTACAGCGGAGTCGTTGTACTAGAATTGTTTGATGCTGGTTCCCAGTTTGCACCATGATCGCAGGTTTCCAATGAGTCTAAATCGGTCTCAAACCACGACGATTGAGGTCGTTTTTTCATATTAGAACTAACTGAAAGGGAAATCCCATTTTTATACAAATTCACCTACTCGTTACAACTTACGTCTAAACGTATTCACGAAAATAGTTCACTAGATCGAAACGTAATAAGTATTAATATATTCACCTGAAGAAGATGATGAAGATGATCTTGGCGTTATTTGTTGAACGAGACACTGAGATTTATCAGTGAGCTGGCGCACAGCAAGACTCAATTCTTGTCGTTGTCTTTGCAAATCTCCAACAACTTGTTGTACTCTTCGCAACTCTGTAAGAATAATAAATATTTAACGTATTTTAACTTTTTGTTTTTATAATATTTTTGCTTCTAGAATCGGATAGCTACCTGACTCTAATAACGCTGTAGCACCTCCTGCATATGGAACACTATCAGGAGCTCCACTGTTCGATATTTGTTGCGATCCCCGTGTTCTTCTTGACTCCTGCAACTTCTGTCTCAACACTAACAGCTCTTGTTCTAGCCGCGCATTTCCCGCTACAGTTTGTTCTAATTTCTTTGAATTATGAGCCAATAACAAATGCACCCTCGATAACTCATTTTCTAACGCTTGCTGTTGTCTTCTAGCTTGTTCTAAAACTGCAGGATCTCGTGGTGGAGCTTGCAGGCGACTACGTAGATTTCCTAAAGCTCTTTCCAGCGCTTCTTTGTCTCTCTGAAGACCTTGGAGAGTACCAGACTCCTCTTGAAGAAGCTGATCTAACTGATACAACTGTTTTACTTTACTCTACAATAAGAAAATTTAATTAAGGAAGAATGCTTTACATATGATATATTTACTAAGCTCATAAATAAACCAAACCTGTAATTGCATTTGATTTGGACTTAAGCGATCCCAATGTTTTCGCTCTTCCTGCAGAAGTCTCCGTTCCTGAATTCTTTGGTTGAATTCCAGTCTATCTAGTGTAGCAGTTTCAGTGGGAATTGGCGGAACTTGAGTATTTGGAGAGCCCCGGTACAATGCACCTAGCTTCACCATATTGTCAACTAGATTGACCAGGGGCTTACTCTTTTCATACTGAAAACAAAAAGAGGTATCAACCAAACTGATTTTAAACTAAGAGCAAAGGATATTGTTATTTACCTGTTTTTCTAAATCTAATAAATGCTGCTTGAGCTGATCCAGCCTCTGAAAATTTTCCAATCTCTGAGCTGCATCAGCTGTGCTTAAGCGGCTCTGCAATTATAACAAGATATTGTTTGTTACGATCTCTCTAAACAATAGAAAAATAAAAAATAAAGCAACATTTATAAATTTCCCCAGCAGCTTTTTACAAAATAGAATAAAGAAATAACGTCTCTCGTTAAGATTTCTTTATAAATTTGATATCTTAGCATTTAGCGAACTACCTGCAAAGCACATTGTAACATGAAACGATTAGTGAGTTAATAGTTTAGAATAGTTTAGACCCGACACCGATTTAACCGAATAAGTGGACAACCTGACAATGATGAATTTTGGAGCAGCACTGCTCAATAGCACGTGCTGTAGCTGTGTTTTGTCGTCGAAGCTGTATCAGTAGAAGAACTAATTCCTCGTGTGTTCTGCCCAAAAGATCGCCGGCTGACATGTCAAGATTCTAATAAAATGTAAAATAATAAACAACTTAAAAAAATAAATAAAAAGGCTACAGGAGAAAGGAAGAAACAATAATTAAAACACATGAACTCTTTTTTGTTCGCTGTAGTTTAAATATAGGAAATAATTAATTCAAATGTCGACGTACCCGTAATCCACCAGGAGTATCTCTTTCTAATAGATGGAGTTCATCTAATTGGCTATTTGTCCTTCTCACAGGTCGTTCTCCTCTTCTCCTACTGCTTCCTTCACTCTCTCCGGATCCTTCACTCGCCAAATTATTTCGTACAGTCGATGGAGTTCTGTCATGTTGAGAATGTAGTTCATGGTAATTTTTATCAGATTTCATTTTACCCAAATCGGCAGTTACACCATAAATTCTTTCATTATCTAAATTATTATGATGCTGCTGATATCTTTCAAATATGTTATCATTATTACTTAGATTGTAATTTCTATTATAATTATCATTTATTGGAATATTATTAAGACTATGTTGATCGTTGTTGTATTTATCATTTCTAGATCCAAGCACCTCTTGATTATTTAAATTAAGTCGGTCATACCTTTCTTTTAAGTCGTCGCGATGATCGGCGTTTACAGGTTTATGCTTTAAGTGGTCATTTCGGTCGTACAATCCCTCTTGTTTATTGGTTGGAGTTAATCGGTCACGTGATTGGTATATTGTTGAGTCTAGTTTAGGATTTGATACCAGCAGAAGGTTTTCCTGGCTGAGACGCACTCTGGGGCTTACAGCTCGGATCGGTATGCCTCCTGATGGTAAAGTCTGTGACTGAGATGGCTGGTGGGGTGTTAGACCAGCAACTGATATTGATCCAGATGCTGAAAGAAAAATTTCTTTATTATATTTCGAAAAAAAACCCTGATAAATAAAATATATCCAAAACACTTTTTACAGAAGAAGTTTTAAAAACAATTAAGTTATTTATATTATACACTGAGTATATACATATTTTTATATACATTTAGCACAAAGTCTTCACTCCGTACTTACCGAAAAGAGCCATACTTATCCAAAAGGAAATATTTTAGAGTTATTGATAAAATATAGCAAATTAAAACTTTATATAATATATCGGAGATTCAAACCATATATATTTAAACAAGGCTCGATTTTACAATTACTTCCAGAACTTAAATTACTTAAAAATATTAATGATATAAAACAAACTATAAGTATATAGTATATCTAACCTACCCTAACCTTCAAGGTTCCCATCTGAAGCATCCTTGTGTGGAGTCCGTAACTCCATTTTACCACCAGTCATATTAATATTATCACCCTCGTTACCAATTTGCGACCCCATAACAACATTCTGACCATTTTGAAAGCCATTTTCCCCAAAACACCCATTCTCATTCTTTAACAAGCCACTCGACATCCAATCCCATTGCCTTAATTTCTCTCTGTCAATTTCAAACATTGTCCTCATGGGCATTGGTTGATTTGAAAACTGTTCATCTCGCTTTTGCTGCACGTTTTGCGTGAGAGTCTCGTACACTCCGTCATCTTGCGTTTGGAATGCCAGCTGGACATATTCGTCGTCAATTTGTGGAGCTTCTTGAACTGTAACAGTTCTCTTCCGTTGTTTCTTCAAAGTCCTTGATGGTGTTACGATATTATCATTGACATACGTTGCTCCCCTTGTTAATCTAGATATTCTGGGTTTCACCGTTAAGGGTTGTTTCTTGTCTTTGATCCCCCATTGGACATCCGCGGTTGGCACATTCCGTTCTACATTAATACTATCCAAATCATCTAAAGATCTCGCGTGTCTGTGTGAAACTCTTCGTAAACTTTCGCGCCATAATGTATCTTCCTCCCACAGCATATCTCCCTCACACGCATCTGCGCTGCAGCTCTGCATATGTTGCTGAATAGTCGGCTCAACCACTGGAGATTTAAACACATCTGACCCAGATTGTCCAGCACTTTGAAGAAGCATATCAACTATAGAAGAAGAAGTTTGGAAAGTCTCCGGATGGAGATGAAATCCACTAGACTGCGGCAATTCTCTGCTTGTTAAAACATTCTCCAAGAGTCCTTCTAAAGAATTGCTCCTACAATCTAGCTCACTTTTACTCTCGTTCTCAGTAAAACTCTTCTTATCGTGACTGACACTAGGGTATAAGTTTTTGGCTTCAGGATTTGATTGCAAACTAGTTAAGGAATCCATCGCTTTTTGTCTCTTTAAAGTGTCAGATTCGTAAATATTTCTCTTGTCGATACAATCTGGTTTATCAGCACTGTTGAGAAATTCTACGGAAACGGATCTGGCTTCAGCAGCTAGCTTGTAAGTGTCCATTGAATCCCGACTACTTCTTAATTGATCACTTCTTCTACCTTTTATAGGGTTCTGTATTTGATTTATCGATTTCTTATTTGAATTTTCAAATCTTGTATTGTTCAACCGATTATTTCTACCATCTGCGGCCATCTGTGAACAACTAGATGCGATATCTTGGTTTGAAGATTGTCTAGATGCTAGATCAGAGTAGTAATAAGGAGCAGATTGCTCGGATAAATTACTGTTGTCTCGGCTGTGCAGTGGAGTTAAATTATTACCCTCGAAATTACTTATAGAGGATCTCTCGATATTTAAGGACACTGTTTCCACATCATTGCTGTTGGAGCTGGTATCAGTTATCAATAGATTTGGGTTCGAAGCGCTTAAGTAACGATCCTCAATTTCGCAATGTGCGTCATGCAGAGATAAATTTTTTTGACGAAGTTGAACTATTTTAGTATTTTCTGCAGTTTCCTCTTTTTCATCTAACGAGTCATAGTATAAAGGATGATTTTGATAACTATTCTTTGAAATATTACCCGCATAATCCTGATCGAAAGCATAGTTGTTTCTTTCGTTATTAGATAAATTTGACATGCGACTTGGCGGACGTAAATTACTACTTGATGTTAATTCTGGATTTGAATTTCTGGTTTGATTTTTTATTACTATATTTTCATAAAACTTATCAGATGGATAGTTTTCATCAGCATCCGTGATTTCTACTTTAGGGGGATTATCATCTCTCCATCCAACAGGAGCGGGATACATTTCCTTCGTGTATAAATACACGTCACTTCCTTGCAAATCCTTTAAATAATGATCAAGATCTACACTTTCAATTGTCTCATCGAAATTACTTCCTATGGAGTTAATTTCACTCATGGATTCTTCACTCAGTGGACGTCTCTTCAATCTGCGCTCCAAATCAGTGTCGTTCGAGGATATGGAATGGCGGAGCTCCACACTGTCCGAGTCATTATTGGAGTCACTCTTATTTTTGATATCTTCTTCATAAATTGAACCGTAGTCATCACTTCCTGCAGTGCTGTGCTTATTCCTGGAATATTTGGCGTAGTCAGGACTGCTTTTAAACCTGTTTGACTCGATATAGATTTTGTTGTCTAAGTTATACTTGAACAGCGATGTATATGCGTTATCTACGGAAGACCTCTTCTTCAAGGTATCAAACTGTTTAGTATCTCGTCCATCTTTTTCTGGTAAACTATTTCGACTTGCCTTGTGGTCTCCGCTTTTGTTAAAAGTCCCAATAAATGTTGGTGTACTTGAAGTAGAATTCGAAGTTTTTAGATCTCTAATTATAAAATCTTCTGTTAAACTATATTCATTGTGTGATAATGAATTATCCAAGTCATCTATTGGCGGAGGCGATTTTGGAATCGGAGGTGGAGATACTATTTCACTGTCAGAACTATCTGGAAATTCTTGAGGAGGTCCAGTTACTCCCAAATAATAAGAAGCTGGTCTAAAAGTATCAGATAAACTAAATCTAGGGTGGCAAGGGGTATCTAAAGAATCCAAATCTCTGGATGCTTCATCGTCAGCATCCGAACTGTCAGATCTTATGGAATTGCCATGAGAGGCTTTCAAAATATCTGGAAGATCACTTCGATTCTTAAAAAACTCATTATTATGCTTCTTTATTGTCTTTATGTCATGATATTTCTTGATACCACTTTTCTTAAGAGCCCCTTTTGGTTTTGACTCAACATTTATTGTAGGCTCAACTTCTTCGAATGACGATTTAAACTGGCTTAGCTCCATGTAAAGAGGTTCAACCTTTCCTTCGTTCATACAGATCAATTCGTATGGTTGAACATCTGAAGATTTTTCTTCGTTAAACCCCGAAGAAAGCAAATTTGAGTTTAACCCTTGCGTCATTTCCACATAAGGACTTTCGTCTATTTCGTTTGACCTAAATATACTCATGGTGTCAGGTATTGGATGATCAGGACTTAGAATTGCCTTCTTTGGAGTCATTGGCATGTAGTGTTCTTCAACGCTCTGGTTAGTTGGTGTTAGGCAATCAGGATGTGTCAGACTTGTGTCCTCAGGTTGTGAGGCACTTTTCTCCAACGTCGATTCGGAACTCTTGGTTTCATCCAATATTTCATCTAAGTCATTATCAGTGTATTCCATTTCATCTTCACTACTGTTCGACTTTATCAATGGTTCTTTTAGAGGTTTTAGTATGCCCTTTATTTCGTTTTCCTTTTCTCCTTTATTGATTACAGGTTGCTGTATTTCTTTCGAAATTTCAGCAGGTTTGAGGCTCGATATTTGAGCAGTTACAGACTGCTTTTGCTCGGTAAGTTTTAAAGGTTTCTTCATTTCGAATTCCGTGTTTTGAAACGCAGTTTTCAGGTGCTTGTGTTGGGCATATACAGGAACGTAATTAACATTAATTTTCTGGGTCTCTGGTGATTTTTGCGGGGTAAATTTTTCTGATACTAACGACTTATTTGAATTTGATCTTACAATGTTACTTTCAGTAGACAATTCTGCAGTACTTATATTTTGGGAATGAACTTTTTGAAAAGTGGGTGTTTTGGGTCTTTGAAAACTAGGTGATGGTGCATTGTGCTCATGGCGAAATTGGCCACGTTGTGTAATATTAATTGTTGGAGTGTAACTATGGGATGGCGTTGTTGTCGTTGAGGAAGTCGAAGATGCCTTTCCTGCCTGCTGGGTTGTCATTTGTGATTGTGATGTCCGACCATCTGACCATCCGACCATCCGAAATATTAATATAAAACAACAGAAATAAATAAAAACGGATTAGGTTAGGAATGTGCAGGTGCAAGTGTGATTAGTAAGTTTCTGTGATTTCAATTATGAAAATATCTATGTAGATGAATCGATTACTTCAAATTTACCACAACGAACTATCATAAAGAAGCATTCAAATACGCAGCTTGAAGAGATAAGACAAGTTTACAACTTACAAATACTTATTGGGCGTAGATATACCAACAGAACCACAAATAAAATTATAGTATTTTTAAAATTAAATATGATTTTATTGCCAAAGAGAAATTGCTACAAATGCTACAAAATGAAGGAATTTGATAATCTAATACTCCCAACACCAAGAAGAAGATACATGCATAAAAAGTAGATATATATTAACGTCCGTATGTTCTTACAGAAACAAATATATGAACAGTATTATTTTGTTGGTACTAGTGAACATTTAAAAATGAGTGAATTATTTTTAAATATTTGAATTAATTTAAAATAAACCGTCTCCATAGATAAATATAGAACCTATTAGAATACAAAATATGAAAAATGATAATATTAATAATAAACTAGAATGCGCTTGTGTCCTATGTCTTAATTTCTATAAAAGTGTACTATACTCGTATATTGATAAAGTGGGTTACTAGAACCTCAAATGTCCAATTATTTTTTAATAAGTCCTTATATGTTAAGAGATATTAGCAATTAAAAAAGTCATTTTGTTTCTTTAATTATTAAAGGGATTCAACGTTGTACATATTCCAAATGCATGTGACATCACAATCGCTGCCAACGTTACAGCCCATAAATCTCTGCTATATGTATTTATATATCAAATATTATTTACAGCTATTTCAAGGAACAATAAAATTTCAATATTATGTTTGCCTTAGCAGGGTTTAATAAAATAAAAACTTATTATTCTTTGACTTGACTTGATTATTTCGACTACCAACAGCTACAAAACATTACCACAGCACTGACCTACTCAACAAATAACTGACGTTAAAATCTATTTCACGTCATACAAATGGCCGACCATATCTAGCGCTAAAACTACAATTCAAATGTTTAATTGCAACATCTCCGTCAAAATTTAGATATTTAATAAAATAGACACGCCAATACACATTTATTAACATCAATTTCAATCAACAATTGAAAAATCGACCACTAAAAAATGAGGACACAAGCCCATTTAAGAGCAGTAAATCCCAAAAGATTGTTTCTTAAATATAATGTTAAAGCAGTTTAATTTTTCGATTATATTATTGAAAATATTTTTTGAACAGTAGCTACTGAGCACAACATTTACGTTCAATTTATTTGCTAAATAAATATTACGTAAATATTACATAAAACACAACCTTTGAAAAACACTGTAAATAATAATCAAAATTTGCACGTACACATTTTTTAATTGTTAGTTTAAACCTAAATTCCCGAAATATGTAAGTTAGTCAGAGGTCAGAAATCCCATAAGCAGGCAGGAAGGGCAGCACTCAGCTCCAAACGATTTATATTTTAAGTAAACATTAAAACAGCAACAATAACTTATTTATAATATTAACAATTAAAAGATTAATATTTGAAGGTTACGTTTATTATTTTGCTATTCATATATATGTATTAATTAATAATTAAAATTTAATTCAAGATTTAAAATTATATTCAAGAAAGATGATTATTTATCCAGACATGTAACTATACTTGCAACGCACTTGTAACAGAACAACTATTCCAGAAAATACTCCTATTAATAGATTATCATGTCACCATTTATGATCCTTGCTCATTACTTTACCTTGTGATATTTACACAAGATAAATAATCTTGGTTGCATATAGAAATTTTGAATTCGAGAATATATATGAATAACAATAAATACAATTATCAATTAGTACACAAAATACAAATTATGAAATAACATTTTGGTTTCACTTACCTTCATCATCAGATGAGTAACTGTTGTAGTGATTTGGCAGTGGTTTTCTAATATGTGCCCCCACAGAACTGATTGGGGTGCTCTGCTGTCCCATTATTGGATTTCTTGACACAGTTAGAGGAGAATGTGAATGGTTATGACCTTTTCGAGTTAATGGTGATTGTAACATTCGCTGCTTCCATTCCAAAAGACGTTTCATTGACTCTTCTCTCTGTAAATTGAAATTAGGTTTGTAGAAACAATTAAACAACGAAGCAAAAAGCGATGTTATTGTAACTTATTATGTATAGAAGCATATTTTCGATAATGTTTTTTGACGACACAGTTAATATATAATTATTTCTATAATTACTACATGATAAAATGACATTAGAAAAATACTTTGTGAAATTTTCATAAATAAATATCAAGAAATGAGGCATAGAGAGCGAATCTCCGCAGACGTCACAAAAAAAAGTAACATTGCGGTGCCACTCAAAACTCATCACTGGATTTTCTGAAATCGAAAAACCAAAATGATTTCATTAGTTGATAAGTTTCTGCAGGTAACGCTGTCGAGTTTTTCTTTTTTTATTGATTTTTCAATTTTTTACAGCACTTAAAAGTCAAAATACCGATTTTTCATGAAAAAAATCAGAAACTTTGTTATTTTAAAATATGTTAAAATTAAAAAAAAAGTCGACAGCGTTACCTCGGCATTTATGTAAAGAAAGAGTGTGCAAAATTTCAAAAGAATCGGTTAGGTAGATTTTGAGCTAGAGAGGGCACCGACTCTGAAAAAGCTATGTGTGAGAAACCGCATTTAAAAGTTTCAAAGTAACACGAAACTAGACCAGAGAGGTCAAGACTTAAAACTCTGACAGTTTTACTCCAATCGACTTCAAATTTTTACACAATAAACTTAATATGCTGTACAACAATATAAATAAATAAAAAAAAAATTAAAACCTTCCCCCCTCCCCTTAAGATAGGCAAAGAAAAAATTTACCTGTTGAACTTTTCGGGCGCCATTTTGTCCATTTTCTAGGTCATCAGAATCGCGACCTCTAGCAAGTCGTGCACTAGCCGATCGCATAAATTGTAAACCTATAATTAATCATTTAACATTACCTATTTGCATATCTAATTGTAATACCGATTAAAAAAACAGCGAATGGACAAACGTGTCTTACCTGGATCTTGCTCTTTATAAGATCTTGGTACACTTGACGATGCTCCTTGTCTATGATAATCTGGAGTTCTTACAAACTCTTCAGAATCTCGGGTTTGATTTAAAGAGCCTTCACTGATAACGCTATCACCGGAATAAGGCTGTATTTCAGATTCTTGTGCTTTAGAAGATGAAATATTTGATGGTACTGGCAAATAGAAAAATCGTTAACATTTCAACTATAATAATTACATTTATATTTAAGAAGTAAGCCTACATGTACTAGAAGATTCGCTATATATAACATCCCCTTCTTTGTTTACTCTTTTCGATTCTGCGCTATACCGATTTTCATAAGTCTGACGTGAATTCTGGGGCGGAACACTTTTTGGTGTTTTCTGTACATAAAGTGCTGACTGTCTCATTTTTTCTGCGTAACCAGCTTCTGAGTAATACAAGTTATCGTTAGCTGCTTCCAGTGGACTTCTATTAATGTCCAAGCTTGATTTTGGACGTGGAGTTTGATGGTCTTGAGTATGATGGCGATGCCCACTATTTTGTTTTGCTTCGTACTCTAAAAAGTCTGCGCTATGAGGACGGCTAACTTTAGGTTGAATGGAATGCTTCATTCGCATTTGAACTGAAACTGGAGTCTGTGTCTGTAAAAATAATAAATTAATAAATATGGACCACCTCAGCTTTCCTTAAGAGTTATAAATAATAGTGTAACATTTTACACATACTCACCAGATCGAGTTGAGTCGGTGTGTATCTCTGTGGATGTATTCCCCCTCTTTTATCGTGTCCTGAATATCCCACAGGACTCATAGGTCTCCTGTATCCAACTAACTCAGCATTTGAACTATTATAGATATCTTCATAATCCGAAATGTTCCTATTCGGTACATTAGGAGCGGAATGCCTTTCCTGATGATTCATTCTGGACCAGCCATAAGTATCAGGCGTTCTTCTTTCACTAGGAATCATATGTTGATATTTACCATGATTCTTATTTTGAACATATATCTCTTGATTTCTTAATTCAGTAACTTGAGGATTAAAATTTTCACCGTAAATATCATACTCATCATTTTTTCCTAAAAATCTTCTTGGCGCTCTTATAATATTTTCTGAATTATCATTAGAGTCTAGTTTTTGACCTCCTCTACTTGGTGGTGTGGGTTCACTTCTTGTGGGGTATTGATTATCTGGATAAAATGGCGATTTATTTTGAATAATTCTCATGGCTGGTGATTTGTTGTGCTCCAAACGCATTTGTGAAGTGTTTTGTAAAGGCAGTGATAAATTTTGAGCGTTGTACATTGGCTCTGGTGATTTTGTACTCATTCTACTTGGTTGGCTTTGACGATAAGATCCTTGGGATTCGTATATCGCATCTGAAGGTATTGGGGATTTTGCATTCATTCTTAGAAGATTTATCCGATTTGGATCACGGCGTATATCATAGTTTGGATCCTCATATCTGTGATAAAATTATCATTACATTAATTATAACTGTATTTCAAAACTAGATATATATCGATATATATACCTTTCAACTGAACATTCCGGACTTGGAGATGAGTAGCCCCCATCATTCGTTCGTCGTGGTTTAGGTGGTGCATTTGCGTATAGTGGTGGTTCATTAACTGAAACTCCTTCTGGTCCATTATTTTGTGGACTTGTTGGAGAGGTTTGAGTCCCAGCTATCTTTCCTTGAGATGGTAAGGTGTGAATACCTGAATCGCTATTGTCTCCGCTTTGATTCAAAGATGACAAAGAAGGTTGCGATTGAGACTGAGATGCTTGATCTGATTCACTGAATGAAATAGAAAGAACACGTTCATTAGCCAAAGTAAAATCAATAAAACTCTTATGTTAATGATCTATGTTATATAATATATATAATAATATGTTAATAAATATAATATATATGTTAATGATCTTACCTACTACACTGCATCATTGATGCCATTTTTAGTGCTTTGACCCATGTTATCATTATCTGTTGACTCTCTGCCGCCAACAGGTAAGTCCTCATGTTGGCATGTTCACACTTGAAAGAATACCGGCGATAATTACGTTCGTCTGGAGAACATACTGATATTGTATAGGAAGGTAAAAGGACGGAGCCAAGTAGTTTCTCTTCTTCAGGCCCTTAAAATAAAAATAGACAATATAATTATGAAGCTCTACCGCTTAACCTAAGCTAAAGTCACGTTTCCTGCATGCGTAATATTTTAATAGATGACTTTATGTAGTGTAATTCAACAAAATATTATTTAAGAAACTACTAGTATAATTATTGGTTCTAATCTTAGCTAAATAAATAAAATTTGTGTGATAAATAATAATCCATTGAACATACTGTTATAAACAATACGTTAGTGTAATTATTGTGTTTACCTTTGTAATAAAACAAACAGTACTCCGTCAGAACGAACCATCGTTTTCTCCACACTTTTAAACCGTCAGACCCCTGTTTATGCAACCACCCTGACATAGCAATTGGAGCCGACACAGGCCTCCTTGCAACAGGTGCTCTCAACGCCTGATTTCCACCACTAGCTCTCCGTTTCTCAAGATGACTTCCTGTTGGACTCTGCAGCTTCTGTTGCCCCTGATTAAGGGCTACATATTGTACAGGTTTAGCACCCGTAGGGGGTGGGGTTTGTACATTTCTATTCGAAGAGTCTTGCTCTTGTTGATATGGTAGATTCTGTGGTGGGTGCTTTGTGTAAGAAACAGCTTTATTCTGATAGTCATTTTGTGCGACTTGAGATGTATGCACTTGATTCTGCATCATTTTGATTGGCGTTTGATGTGCTGCATTGGTTTTTGGGAAACTTTGTTGAGCGAATTGATTTGTCACTTGATCAATTTGACTTTGATTTAGAAGCGGTCGATTTACCATGTCTGGTCTATTATAATCACAGTAATAATCTACTTGGGGGTTCAGATTTAAACTAGTTGGGACGTTTCGATGATCTTGGACTGTATTATTTGGAATATTTTGACGCATAGGTGTCACTGGTGTTCCCGTTTCATCGAACTTATGATGCTGATGGAAATGCTGTGCTTGCCTTGACGCAAACGTCTGCTGTTGGTTAAGCATCGCTTGATTTTGGTACTGCATTTGTTGTTGCAGTTTCGCCTGTTGTATTTGCCGATACTGCTCCTGCAACTGCCGCGGATGTTGATGCATTTGATGCACATTTTGATTGACGTTTTGGTGCTGATGCTGGGAATACGTAGGGTGCATATGACTACGGGGATGGTGGTATAAACGTTGATTTTGATATATTTGATGATCTACATGTGAATGATTTTCGTTTAACCCTCTGCTGTCATATATGTTTTGATTAGAATTTATTTGGGAGAAATTTGATGCTAGATTTTGATATTGATTGTGAACTGGGACTGGTGGGAATAGAGGAGAACGTGGGTTGTATTCGTTTCCGCCAAATCCTTTTGGGGGTGGCATCGGCTTTGGCGCTAAATGTGAATTTGCTTGTTGTAGTTGTTGGAGTTTCTTGCTTTCCATGGTTGCCGCAGAAGTCAGAATTGGGGGATCCAACCTGAAACCAAAAATAAGCAGGTGAGAAAAATGTCATCAACTTAGAAAATTATAACTTGATGAAATTTATTTCATACAAATACATAGAAGATAAGAAGTACATAAATACAAAGTACTTATTAATTCTTCAAAATTTAAGACTTCAAAACTGATGAAGAGTTATTTATTTCTATATTATTCTATAAAAACTATATCATTTTTTTTTAATAATAATAATTTGTTTACAAAAGATAACTTCTGGAATATAATTTCAAAAATGCAAAAAGTAACTTATCGTTAAAATGAAAACAAAATACTTTAAAGTGGGTGTAGTATTATCTTAATAAAAAATATAATAAATATAAAAATGAACGCATAAAATATGAATAAACACCACAAGTCTTACCAGTCCCATAGTTGCCACAGACAAGTAAACATTTTGAAGATTTATTGAGTAGCACTCAGGGAAACTTTTTACAAATTTATTTTCGGGATCGCCAACTGGCCTACTGATATTTCTATCACAATCACATCATGTTCAATGTTATAATTAGCATGATTGTCTATTTCTGTTCTTCAGTGATTTGTGTTAGGTCAGAAAGCTTCCGTAGGTCAGCGCTCAACGCATATGATTAGCCATTAATTCACCAGCTGTACAGCTCTCGACGACGCTATCCATCTCGGTAAGAGACACTCTGCAGACCACCGAATCACTCATTTCAAACGACTACAGTTCGATACTTTATTAACACTGACACATACATTTTAGTTTTGGCAAAAGTCCATTTGCATTTGGGTTAGCATAGATTATTAGCATTGCTTGAATACTGTCAATTCTTTAAACGAAAATAGACGCTAATTAGAGTAAAAAAAATTATAATAGGCAAAATAAAAGGTGCTGAGTGTTTTGTCTGAAGAGGAATGAGAATTTACATCAACATTAATAACCTCTAAACGTCAAAATCGTAAGTTTATATTGAAAGATAACTTTTATTACTTAACCTAAAAAACTTCATTAGTGAGACCACCTTGAAAACTCAAAATTTACTTACTAAGCCGACGCAATAGATTCAACTGAGACTACATAGTATGAAACAGTAAAGTAATGAATAACACTTGAGCTATTTTACAAACACTCCCAAATTTTAAAACGTACATTAAATTCTCGTACATAAAGAACAACAGTATTACTCCATACGTGATCGTTATGAATAAACGTAGTATACATTGTCCGATTGTTCTCTACATAATACAAATTGTAGTACTCGTACCCCGTTCGTATGCACAGATGAAGAGTGGTGTTGTTATTGTCGTTGCATACTAATTAAAAGAAATCGTGGACATGTAGCACGGCCGTTAATGTGTATTAACATACGATGAACAAAGGCTTGTGAAACACGGTGACAACTTAACATCGACAACGATAGCGATATGTACAGAATAATGAAGTGATTGAACAGGTTTAAAGACACTTTATCACTTTAATGAGGGTTTCTAAACAATTGAGCCTTGAACTTATACTAGAGTTTATATTCTAAAAGACCCTTTTTCTAAATTATTTTTATTCTAAATTATGTTGAAACTTATAAGTCTTATGACAAGTGTAGATAAGGTTCATTTTCTAATAGTGTGTATAACGTGCAATCCAAAGAAAAGTGCGACTCCAACATTCAAATATATTCGTTTGTAAGTTCACGTTATACGTAACGCTTAACTGTCTTCAAGACAAGGCACATTGCAAACAGAAAAGAATATGTTACACATTGTTTAAAATTAAAATGTATCTGAAAGTTTGCCTTTTTGTGTTTGTTGAAATAATTCGTATTGTTATTTGGAGCTTGGGTCTTATGAACACAGCGTGTTGGCTAATTGTCAATATATAAAGAACAGACCCCTCAGTATCAGTTTAAATTTCCTTGAAGACAAACAAAGCAACTTGTCTCCTATGCGGGCGCCGTGATTTTGTAATACAATCTGTTTAAATTTAGGATGACGGCTGACCTGATGCAAACCCTAGGGTTTTGTGGGGCTTAGAACAGGAATAATGAACCTATGGCACGCAAAAGTATTACAGAGAACCATTAACTTCTAAAAGTAGCCGTGTAAAATTATGACTGGATACAATCGAACTCTACGTAATACCCAAAATAAATAATGGTAATAAGCTTGTGGCCTTATTTTTTACTGGTCGATTTTTCAATTGTTGATTGAAATTGATGTTAATAAAGGTGTATTGGCGTGTCTATTTTATTAAATATCTAAATGTTGACGGAGATATAGCAATTAAAAATTTGAATTGTAGTTTTAGCGCTAGAAATGTCGGCCATTTGTATAACGTGAAAATGTATTGTATAGGTCAGTTATTTGTTGGTTGGTCAGTGCTGTGGTAATGTTTTGTAGTTGTTGGTAGCCGAAATAATCAAATCAAGTCAAAGAATAATAAGTTTTAATTTGATTTAACCCTGTTACGGCAGACATAATATTGAAATTTTATTGTTCCTCGAAATAGCTGGTAATAATATTTGATATATAAATACATATAGCAGAGATTTATGAGCTGTAAGGTTGGTAATCTGTAAACTTATCAGAGTTCTGTCAAGAATATATCTCTTTTACGCTCTGTTGTATAAAAGAGATAGCAAGTAGCGCATGCTGTGATGTCACATGCAGTTGTCCAACGTTGAATCTCTTTAATAATTAAAGAGAAAAAATGACCTTTTTAATTGTTAATATCTCTTGAAATATAATTGGACATTTGAGGTTCTAGTAACAAATTTTATCAATATATAGTACAGTTTTATAAAAAAATTCCAACATAATATATCCATTTTCGAAATAAACCCTCGACTGTGCTTTCCTCAATGCATAAATTATTTAAAGGGCTCTGCTCTGTGGACATTTTAATTCCAAAAATAGGAAATCCATAAACCAGGCCACTGCGTTATAATTATTTCATGTTGTAATTTTAGTTACAAAATTCTGTTCTAATTAATTTTTTGTTAAAGCAATTTTATCTTATTTTTTCTATTACAGTTTATTTTAATTATTTTAAAGTACCAAAAAAGGGACATAAATTAGATATGTGTAAGACCTTTTGATCTTATTATTTAATTTAAGATTAACAAATAGAAATAAAATTGAATGTTCTAGTTTGTTTGGTTCCAGTCATATTGACCTATAATCTACATCAAACTGCGAGTAACGTAGAATACTTTACAAAGTAAACAAATACCCGTCTCTCCGTACCGATGCGTGCCTAATCATTTTTTCACTGCCTCACTGTCAAAAGTTATTGTTTAACATATACCTAATAGGTTTTATTTGTGGAAATATAAAACTTGAAGATGTACAATTCATTTGTAATATATGAGAATCTAATTATTTACGTTGTAAGATATATTATTTTAATTAAAAGATGAATGCTTAAATTTTTTATTTATTTTATTTAGGGGCCTATTTTGTAACTACTTGCCTGACGTCTGTTAACTTCTGATGATCTTTCAAAGCCCTATAATTTACAAATTAGGCTACTTATGTCAGTTTAAGGTTATGGAATCAATGTTCCGGAGTCCCCGTACTAAAGGGGCCCCAAACGGGAGTAGCAAAAATTCGTAAAATGTTATCCACAATCTCACTTAAATTTTTAGGCCCTACGTAGCTTAGTTCATAGGAGTACTAATTGTAAGTAATAACGTATAATCAATATATAATTATTTTAATTCAGTGAGAGCCTTTTTGTTCCTTTTGTGAAAAATCTTTACCCATCATTTGAGGCCCCAACAAATATTGATACAGGGCCCGTCTAAGGCACGGTACGACACTGATTTTGCTCTTTATTTAAGGTCTTCTGATAGTTTTGTGTAAACTTACATAGCTTAATTTAGAAAATATAGGCCTTTAAAAAATCGTCAGGAGTTAACAGACGTCAGGTAAGCAGTTACAAAATAGGCCCCTTAATGTCGACCTGTTTCCGATGCTGAATTCTATAACCGTCGACCTTCTACAATATTACCAGCTTTTACAGTGTCGAGGGTTGATATATGTGGACTACACAACTGCCTAATGCATTTACGATTATATAATTCATAAAATCAGTTTAACAAAACAACAAGCAAAGCCAAATAGCGATGGTCCGGAAACTGAACCCAAAGACAGAAATCTAGCATCAAGCATCATCGCAAGCACGTCCACTTTATGTTATTTTTAAATACAGAAAATTTTGCAGAATTTTCGGGACCAGAAAACAGACTTTTTCGCAGTGAAGCATTTTATCAACAAAATTTTTACAGTGTACTTTTTAGTTTTTTAGTACTAAATGACCATGAATGTTTTTAGGTCAGAACATATAATATACCAAAAATTAATTACCATTTATAATCTATTACAATTGTACCTCCTGTACGAAATAAAACCATGCGAGTATTTGTAGATTGAATAATTATTCAATTGTTTAATGATAAAATAATTTTACACTTTTTAATAACTTTGAACCAACATTCTTATAATAACAAGATGGTTGGGAATTATGATCTTGACAGTGTAGAAGCCCAAAACACAACTGACACGAATGCCATATCGCTGTAGCGTACAGCAGTCGTCGTATTGTAGTCATGCGCATTACTTCTATTAGAGACAACAATACATTATAATGTTGGAATGCCAACAGAGACATCTTCTTATGTTCTGTACTAATTTTGTACTGAACATAAATTGCCAGCCAGCAGAAGTAGATAAGCTCACAACCAATATCAAATTATACAATGTTACATAAAATTATTATAAACCAATTTACAAAAAATAATGTGAACTTCTTAAAACTATTATAAACAAAATTACACAAAATAACATAAACTTCTTAACTCTATGGTAGTCTACATAATTTTGTGAAAATAATATAAAACAAATTAATTACTATCCTAAATATAACAGAAACCATAATTATCAATGTAGCATACATTATCAATTGCATAATGTACACAACAATCATCAACTCAATAGTTACAATGTTATTGAAACAATTATCTTTTAACAATTCCAACAGTACAGATGTTTGTTTTACATCAATGTTGTAAACATTGCAATTAATATCTGATGGAAGTATTGTATTTGAATCAAAAATTTTATTTGTTGCTTGTTTGATTCGCACCAGCAACACTGCGCTAATAATCTCAAGCTGGGGTATTGTAAGTACCTTACTTGATGGAGCTACACTGGACTTGTAGCAAATTAAATTTGTTTTTATTTTAATATTTATAAAAATAATATTGTGTTTTAAACCTAATGTCATAATACTGGTTGATCTGTTTAATAATGTTTTATAAACCTCCAATAATGAAGGATTGTGTCTAAATCTTTTTTCCAACACATTAAATCTTTGCGGGGCAGCTGAGAAAGAATCCTCCAATTCTATTTTATTTACTAGGCTGAGTAATGGCAAATCAACAGTTAAATTATTTTTAAGTGCTACTGAATTTTGAAATTTATGTTCAGCCTTTAAGTAATCCTCAGAAAACTTATCTGATTCCTCTGGGACTTTCTCAGTTGTCCAAGATTGTTCCATAACATTCTCAAGGTTTGTATATTCACAAATAGCAAGATTACATACAATATTATTATGTGAATACTTATTTTTATTATACAATTTTCTTGGAACCACATTTCCTTTATTATTATTGTCATGTGACATATTTTTATAATCTAAACTATACTCAATTGCAATTGCACGTCTTTCTAAAAATGAAATAAATTCTGCCATAGTAGGCAGTTCTTCTAAATTTCTTTCCATGTGGAAAGTGCGGTTAGTAACGATATCTAATTTTCTACTTAAGGCCGAGATTAAAATCATATCCCACTTGTCTACAGGCTCATCAAGATTTTTTAACGCTTGTAATTGCTGTTTTACTTGACATAAAAAAGCCCTTATATCGACTGCAGTACCTTTCTGCATGTTGGGAATATCAAGTATTATATTAATGTGATAAAAGATTAATCTCGCCTTATTTTCATACCGCGCTAACAATAAATCAATAGCCTCTTTGTATGAACTGTTCACAAGCGGCAGATTTATAATTATTGAGAGAGCCTCATCAACGAGATACTTTCTCAAATAAAAAAGTCTTTGAACATCGGACAATGATGCATTATTGTGAACCACTGCTTGGAAGAGCTCATAAAAGGGCTTAAACCTGGTTATATCCTTGCCATCGAAGGTTGGAATTTCCACCGCTGGGAGCTTCAATGGAACTAATTCAGGCCTATTAACTTCTTTTAACTTATTGATGCTAGCATTTAATTTTGCAATAATGTTAAAATACTTCTCTTCAACTTCTTCAATGTCTTCCTCATCTTGATCATCAATTTCTAAAATGCTGTACTGCGTGAGCTCGTACGATTGGAATGTAGTCATCATCTTTTCTTTTTTCACCTGCAGCACCTCCACTGTAGCGGAGTCGAGAGCCCTTGGGTCGCTGACGTAATTGTCCATCCGTGATATTGCACTTTTTGCAGCCGTCCGCGCCGATCTAAGCCTTTTCAATCCCTCCATCTTGCTTAGGTGATAGATTCGTACTTATATGATAGATGAAACGTGGATGACAAACTAATCCAGGTTAATCCAGCAACATGAGAAGTTTTTAATAGATTGGTACTTGCAGATAGTAATAATAACTTTGTACCTTCATGAGTAAAGAAGTATTTTACTCTCCTCCAGCATCCATGTATCCTCTTCCGTAATGAATAATTTTTCTTAAAATATAAACGTGTAGTAATCCAAATTATATGCGAATCCGCTTAAATCAAACGTTGCATTACCCAATCAATGGCAATTGATGACTTGCCAGGCCGCCATAGGGTAAATGTAACAAAATAGCTTGCACTTGTGCTGGTTACTATACAGATGTAACCTCAAAACACCACGAAATCACACGCGGGTACCAATGGCTTGTAAGGCCAGTTTTTTTTTTTTGTAGGATTTAAAACCTTCTTGAAATGTAATTGTAAAATATCCAGCTTCGCTTGTAAGGCTTCTGGAAATGTAATTGTAAAATATCCAAATCCTCCGTGAATCCGCCAAAATAGAGCGTCCCATTTACCCAATCAATGGCAATCGCCAAGGGGCAAATGTAATAAAACGCCAAAAATACAATGAAAAACACACGCGGTTAATAAACTCGAAGGATCGGCTTTGTAAGACTCGAAGGACCAGCTTCGCATGTACGAAATAAAACCATGCGAGTATTTGTAGATTGAATAATTATTCAATTGTTTAATGATAAAATAATTTTACACTTTTTAATAACTTTGAACCAACATTCTTATAATAACAAGATGGTTGGGAATTATGATCTTGACAGTGTAGAAGCCCAAAACACAACTGACACGAATGCCATATCGCTGTAGCGTACAGCAGTCGTCGTATTGTAGTCATGCGCATTACTTCTATTAGAGACAACAATACATTATAATGTTGGAATGCCAACAGAGACATCTTCTTATGTTCTGTACTAATTTTGTACTGAACACCTCCTTATCTATATTTTATTTAAACAGATATTGACTTATTTATACAATAATACTAATTGCGCAGTATTTTAAAAACATAAACCTTCATAAATCGGTATTCAAGCACGATAACCTGATATCAGTCAAAATATAATAGCCACAAATTATTTACATTGATTATGTTTAGTTACTATGGCCACCAAAACGAAAACACGAAATACGGAAGACGTAGTAAATTAAATACAAACAAAACTTCAGCATCTACCTACATACGAAATATAATAAAAAAAAAACGAAATGCCAACAAGTCTACGCCCGAAAATGACCTTATTTGACACTTGAAACGACCTATGATTGCTCTTGGAACACTTTTAATTCACTGAGTAAATTTGCACTGCACAATTGTTTACATCTTCTTCACACACACATACACACAAAACACTTGTCAATATTTATATGGAATGAATAAAATTATTTATTTTTAACACATGAGTAGAGAAGCTGTTTTCAATAATTTTGATATTTTATGTTAAGTTGGTGTAGGTTGTAACTCATAGTGAACAACGAGGACGGAGATGGCGACGGCGACGGAGAGGACTTCAGGATTTCCTAGGGTGACCCCAAACGATTTTAAAAGGAATTGGGGATGGGGGGAGTTTGTGTTATCCTACACATGGTGTTATTATATGAGGTATATTCACAAAAGTGACATTTTCTGTGTTTAAAATTTAAGTTATTATTTCCGGTATAAAATATTAAAACATTTTGTATTTAATATGCTTTTATTTTTAACATCTGGTAATTAATTTTCATTTACACGACTTAAAAAGGTTTGTTCAAATTTTAGGGCTTTACCGCAATTTTAAGAGGTGGGATATTAAATTAAATGCAGACAACAGTTCTAAGTCAACCCTAACCTTCCAAAAAAACCTTCCTCAGGAAATTATATCTAACAATATTTAATTTAAAAATAAAAATAAACTCGACAGCGTTACCTTGGTATTTATGTAAAGAAAGAGTGTGCAAAATTTCAAAAGAATCGGTCCTGTAGATTCTGAGCTAGAGAGGGCACCGACTCTGAAGAAGCTAAGTGTGAGAAACGGCATTTAAAAGTTTCAAAGTAACACGAAAGCAGACCAGAGAGGTGAAGACTTAAAACTCTATATCTCCGACAGTTTTACTCCAATCGACTTCAAATTTTTACACAATAAACTTAATATGTTGTACATTAATATAAATAAATTTAAAAAAAAATTGAATCCTTCATATTTCAACATATTTCAACGAACAGAAGAACTAGAACTAAATATATACAAATTTATTAAAGAGAGTATCCAACTCTTGCAAATTAGAAAATCATAACCTTTTACAAAATGCAATAAAGATAGCACACAGATAATTCTACTAAGTGCCTTTCTATTTATTCAATATTTTGATTTTTTATTTGTTTTTATGAATAATAAACTTTCTAAAAATGAAACTGATTTAAAAGCCATTATAATAAACTATAAACAATTCATGTTTTGAGCTGTTGTAGATAATAAAGGGGTCAACGGAAGGTCAATAAATAAACATCGCGATTTACAATTATAGACAATGCAGCTTTGTTTATGTTGGCTCAGAATACTAAAGCACAACTAGGTCAATGCATATAATGTGCTTCAAATGAATTAAGAAATGAAATAGAAGAACTTATCTGGTTGTTTCTTTCGCTATCCTGCTGTAGAAGCAAAGTGGAGACTATATAAGATAAATCCTAAATGCGCAATGCACTTTTCATCCCGAGCATTGTGTCCTATGCCTTAATTTCTATAAAAGTGTACTATATATTGATAAAGTGGGTTACTAGAACCTCAAATGTTCAACTATTTTTTAATAACTCCTTATGTTAGGACATATTAACAATTAAAAAAATCATTTTGTCTCTTTAATTATTAAACTGCCGTAACAGGGTTAAATAAAATAAAAACTTATTATTCTTTGACTTGACTTGAATATTTCGACTATCAACAGCTACAAAACATTACCACAGCACTGACCTACTCAACAAATAACTGACGTTAAAATGCATTTCACGTCATACAAATATGGCCGACCATTTCTAGCGCTAAAACTACAATTCAAATTTTTAATTACTATATCTCCGTCAACATTTAGATATTTAATAAAATAGACACATTTATTTACATCAATTTCAATCAACAATTGAAAAATCGGCCACTAAAAAAAGAGGACACAAGCCCATTCTAACAAAGATATCTGTTGCGATGCGTTTATAGGTTCGATTCTCGAATGGACGCTATATTTGTCAATGGCAGGATTAAAATAGTGATAATATTCGTTGTTACAGTGTTCGTAAGCATACCTCGTATATTACATCAAGAAATATTGCGGAGTCGACGCCTTAGTTTAAGGGTTGTTGTATTCTGATCGATCCAAATGGGCGTGGTCATTGCCCGCTAGAGAGAGATAAAACACATATGCTAGAGATAGATAACTATAGGAAAACGCGTAGTAAGTAGCGAAAGAGGAAGATAAATATTGTGTATAGCGCTGAACGCGTGCATAAGGGTTCAAAGGGTGTGAGATGGGGTCAGGGGTCAACGGGGTCAGGCAATCGGTATAGGAGGAGACAGAGGGGGAGAGTTGTAATATTCATAACATCGTGTATCGTCGCCAGAGAACGGATTTAAATTAATGAACTGGTAAATGGAAAGCAATAGATTAATACCATTATTTAAATGTAAATATATCGGGCAGAATGCACAAGTGTATATAGAATAGCACATCCCGCCAATTTGCGTCAGTTGTTAAGAGATACTCAGATCTGTCGCACACTGCAAGCGTATTTAAGCGAATTTTGACCGGACGTATACGCGCTACCACGCTTTACCTATCCATCCCTGTAAATGTAATGAACCTCGCATACTGCAAGCGGCAAAACTGTCCGAATACGGGCGCTACATAGCACTCATACTTGAAGTGTATTTAAGCGAATTTTAACCAAGCGTGTACATGCTACAACGCTAAATCTATCCGAACCTTGTAAATGCAATCAGCCGTCTCAGACTGGAGGGAATGCAATAGTCTCTTTCATAACAGTAGTATATCAAAATTTAAAGTAAGGCCGCCCCCACACGGGTCGACTGATTGCAAACCGATCTGGGGCCGAACCGAATGAGAATGGAACTGTGTTGTTAGTAAGAGAACGCACGTGTATACGAGTGAGAGAAAACACACGAACGAAACTAAACTGGTTTTGAGCGATTGTGTATCTCGGTCGCAGGGCATCTTTGGTTGCATGCTTTTGATGGTGACATCATAAACAGAGATGTGCACAAATACTATTCAAAAGTATTTAAATACATACATACATACAAATATGACACAATAAAATCCACTATTGTTAAAAATTCTATAGAGTCACGAAACACGGCTCGACTAGTTTGCAATCAATCGACTCATGTGCGGAGTGCCTTAAAAGTTTGCTTTCATGATAAATTATGTTAGCGCAAAAGAACTCCAATACACGCTAAGGTATACAAGTTTGAATTGACGTACTATTGTATCGGTCGTGGTATGTATGTATTGTAACACAACACATGCGAAGAACACAGGAGTCGGCCTGTTCTGAGAATTCTAGCCGCTCAACCAAGCCGATTAACGCCCAAATTCGTCGTCGCTTAAATACGTTTGCAGTGTGCGACAGGAATCACTTCAATCAGACGTGCGATGACGTTTTACTTTTTTAATTTTACTAAAAACTTCAAACCAAAACATTAATATGCAAAAATCAGGAAATTAGAATCAGGCACAAAAGCTACAAACTTTGTGCAGAGCAAAAACCTTTTTTTATTCTTGTATATGCATGCAATATATTTTTGCATCGCAATATTTTTATAGATTTATCGTCAGTGTCTTTCAAGCCTGACTGAGAATGCATTTCCCGTTTCGGCACGCATGGCTGCCCCCGCGGGGTCCCACACATTGCAAGTATACTGTATACTACCCCTAGGGGCTGACAGACTACACAGTCTGCATTTAGGTGCTTGGCATGCTGTTGTTGGCTCCTAACATCCTCTCACACTTACACAGGAAGTCGGGATGAAACACGCACAGCTACCCATGCAACAATTACCATATCCTGTCATTTTAAAATTTATAATAAATAATTGAATGATATCCCCCCAGAGTTAACTAATTATAAGCTTATGGTTTATCAACACAATCGTAAAAAAATATTTTAATTACAAGTATCGTGGATCATCCTGTAGTAGCCTATAAAAACCATCCTTGCAATTAACGTCTCTAGCATCTAGTTTCAAACTCGTCGGCATTGATTACATTTTACTTCTACGTACGATCATATTTATTTTCGGAATCGAAGTGAATTTCCGGTCACTACTCTCTAAACATAGTTACGTGTATTTAAGGTTTATCTAACATAACAAAAGTAATCTGTTACGCGAACGATTGTACTTAATATAAAACGTTTTGTAATCCCTATTTTATTCCACATTAATATAGTCATAATACTTAGGATAACTCCGTACGTACAGTGAAGAAATTAAATTTCTATTAACTTTATCAAAATATGTAAATAAAATAATAATTACCTGAGGTGTAGAGTGTAGGGATGGCCATGACATTAAATGTTTCTTTAATATTTTGTAGTGTTTAGTCCCTTTAAGTATCATGCTGCTTTAAATAATTATTTCAGTTGCTGTTATCTTCAATAATATTGTGCCTATTTCACTAACTGTCAATATCTGACATTTGAGATTCTGATAGTTAACTTTTAAATGGATAGTAGATTTACACTGAATTGAATACACTGATATAATGAAGACGCGGTCGTTGCTCACTATTTCTGTATTTAATAGAGTACAAGTAATTTAGAATTTAAATTTTAAATCATGTTTCGACATGTTTTCTGTCAAAAGTACCAACTGGTTGGTGAGCTCTGGTTAATAACTATTAAATTTTACAGCCCGCCATCAAACCATGAAAATTCCTTCTGGTTTTATTTGATGTTTAATGCATAAAACACAACGACTACATGTTTATAATAATTATTTATATAAATCATATTAAATATTAAAATAAATCAAAAATAACAAAGCGTGAAAACCTCATGGACCCAGTTCTCACATAACATTAATTTATTATATGACAAGAAATATGAATCGCAGGTTAACGAAGAATCCGGTAGATGGGGACAGTAGCAAAGAATAAATTCATCGTTACCTCGCTGAGTTTAACACATTCCATCGTTGTGTTTACTAATTAGCACCAAATACAGTAATTATTGTAAAATAATATTAATCTGTGTTAAATTTATGACTCATTTAAAAGGACTGACAAAGTAGTTCATTTAAAACGTATGCACAAAAAGACGCACAACCAAAGAAACATTATAAGCTAAGCTAGCCAGTGGTCTGATTCAAATCGGTTATGAAAGGGGTTATGTTTAGTTTTTTCTTAGTAAATCCACAGTTTTGATACAAAAGTATATACCCTTCTATTCTTTGTACGTATTTGTTCAGTTAAAACATATTCAATTACTGCAGTTGAAGCTAACGTTTGAGAAACATAGAAATACTATACTGAACAAATATCATATTTCATAATTTCATATTGGGCAAAACATTTAGTGAAATGTACCGAAAAGTTCCCATGGTCGTTAAAAGTACAACTGTACTTTACTTTGTTTAAAATCAACTTGGACGACAAGTAGTTGTAGTTCACGAAACTCAACCTGCAGCAAAACACAGCAAACGGCGAATTCACCGTGACGATACCCTGGCGGAACATTGAAGACCACGGTGCTGATGCACCAGACCAAGACTTGGACCTAGACCTATCGTATTTTAACGGTTTAGTGAATGAACACAAACAATACTCGTGAATATGTGCTAAAAAATATTCTTGACACTTGTGTTTGTGTAGGTGTAGTGTATTAATTCAGCAAGAAATTACATAAACTATTCTACAATGATGACATTAGAACGCAAATGTAATTCACATCGTCCTTCTATTTGAATCACGTAAGTTATATGTAAACTATAGTTCATTTAATCTTATCAATACCTGTGCAGTAATAACACTGACGTTAAGCTAACCTCAAAACCAAGGCCACATTTATTTATTATTTACAATCGATTTAATTTAAATAAAAATCAATTGATATCGTCATTTCATTATCTTGACACGTCCAATAGCGTTTGTTCGAAAGGTAATTGGTAATTTGGTCACCAACAATACACAATTCACAGTTGTGCATGAATTGTCACATTCAAAATTCTAACAATGCGTTTGTGAACAATTTTCTGGCATGATATCACATTTATTTCGCAGAACAAACGTTTTTAAAACACATGTATGGCATCAGCAAATATTGAATAACAGATTATTTACAATATGCCATTGAAGTTTAAACTTATTTTATATTGTTGATTAATTAAGTAATTAGTTTATAACACACATTGGATAGCTGTAGGAAATAGACTTTTGAAAATTGTCTAATTGCGGAAAATATATTACAAAAAGGGATGTATATCCATAGGTTTTTGCTATGATCCTTCTTATTTTCGATTAACAACTTCAATGAACCAGGTTTTATTGCAGTCGCGTCCAGCGGTGGATAGTGGTGCGGGGATCACCAACACGGGTAGGGAGATCAGGGTATTTGCATGGCAGGAAATGAGCACGTACATTAACAAAAAAAAACCATTGAATCTATGCATGAAACAGGTAAACTGATCATTTTATCTTTAGTAAAAAACATTACGCTGTGTCTAATTAGACACATACTGTACGAACTGCGGTACTTAGGTGCACCGTTTTTATTACTTCATTAAAACAACGTAATTTACAAGACAATAAAAAACAATTTAGTTTCTAACCTAAAATTTACATATATTTATGATAAGGCAGTAAGCTGTGTGTCATGTTACCGATATTGCGCTCTAAGACTCTAAGTACAGCCCTGGAGCTACTCTAGTTTCAGCCTAATCTGAATCTAAACAACTCTGGACTGCGTACCTCTGCCTGAGAGTATGACGTAATAAAGCCTGCTGCATATGTAACGTGTTTTAACCCGGACGGAACGTGTTTTAACCCGGACGGAACGGGACGACAATATCGTTTCATATAAAATGTATAGGAAAGTGCATACATCACGGGTGCACGGACGGGACGGGGACGTGGCGTTGAAAGAACGGGAAAAAATATCGTCGACGACGATGTTTAGCACGTCCCGCCCCGTGCGAGGCCCGTTCCGTACGTGGTTCCGCTGCGTATGCATAGCCTTCTGCACACGGGACGTATTTTAAGTAGTGATGTGTGTTGCGTATTTATCAATTGGACATATTGAATAAATAAATAAATAATAATAATAAAAATATTAAAAATAAAATGGACGACGAAAAATTAGTGAGATCAAATTCATGTTTATACAGTTTGGCAGATCCAAATTATTTAGATGTGAAACATAAAAATTATCTGTGGCGTAAAATTGCATTAGAATTATCGCTCACTGAAAACGTTTGTAAATTTTATTTAATTCATTAATTGCATCATATAGACTCATAATTTTGCAATAGATCTTAATATGTAACAATTACAGTTTAACTTTTTTATGCTAAAATCAAAAACAGGTAGGTAAATAAAGTAGACTGTCATGTTTTACAATGTCGATATTTATTACATCAATATAATCAAGTATTATGACTTTTTAATATGACAGAAAGAGATAAAGCACATTTTGGTTAAAATTAGTTTGCATTTTAGTTTGGGTTACTTATTTTATTCATTAGGCATGTTAAAATTCATCTTTGCCTATTAACAACACTAGCACGTTGCTTTCGAGTCACTGTCACGGTGCGTATGCACTAGGTGGCTATAAAATCCCGTACGTGTTTACCTAATACCACGTTCCGTCTCCGTCCCGTCCGGGTTAAAACACGTTATGTGTGCAGCAGGCTTAAGATTTAGACCCTTTGCGTGATGGTCCAAGGAACTGCGAGACGATATTCATTAAGGCGCTCGTCTCCTCAGAGAGTAACTTAAAATAAACAAAGCATTTTAAGAAGTGTAGAAGGGAAAGACGAGTGCGTAGGCGTGGCTAAAAAGTCTTATCTCAGGGATAAAAACTATTTGTAAGCGTAATTAAGATTTCCAGTGTTGCACAACATTAAAATAAAAGAACCATAAAATTTTACACTAAGAATAAATAAAAATATAACAATTTAATTAAATTATATTATAATATAATTAAAAAAAACAAATAAAATTTAATGTAACAATTTTTAATAATTTTAATATTCTAAAATTACGATATATAAATATATGTACTTTTATAACCTATTAATTTGATAAAAACTAAACATAAAACTGTGGTTTCTTGATTATAAATTATCCATTACGATCTGGATTTCGAATAGGCATATTTCGAAGGTATCGAGAGTCTACTATCTCGGGAAGTAAGCATTCGTTATAAAAAAATAATAATTTGGATTTCATTTCTTCTTCCCAAAATCTCTCATTTCTTTCAATTCTCTCATAGAGAATATTGTTTGGTTTTTCAACAGGAGTCCAAAACACAAACAAACAATATTTGCGTTGTGTAACTTGTAGCTGCCCTTGTATTTGATAGTAGAAATCATGATTTTTTTTTAATTTAAACAAGCCATTTGTAATTGTTCCAAATGTTACTTTCTTTGATTCTATTGCCGCAATTGGTGTTAACATACTTGCCGAAGCTGGACATTTAATTTCTATTAAACCATCTTCTCCTATTAGTCCATCAGGACTAGCTGCAAGAAATGGATAGTTTTTGTCAATAAATAAACCTGCATCTGCTATTTCTAAATTTAGTAACTTCGATACATCATTTTTAGCCACAGGTTCTTTTTCTATACCATATCTTGTTGCTTTATTTCCAGCAAATGTGCTATAAAGAAGGTTTTTTACTAAATTTGCACAAGATGTCTTCTTTCTCATTTTACAAACTTTACCAAATGAAGATGATGTTAGTCGCTTGTATCTTTCTTGTTTCCACAAAGTATTACGACTTTGTTCTTTTGTATTCTTTTCAAGCTCAATTATCTCCACTGAGGTTTTACAAAGTGATTTTTTAAATTGTTCTTGTTTGTTTTGATAATAGGTCGGCTCCATATCAGGCTGTTCCTGCAAGCCATAATCTTCATCAGCATGACTAACGTTTTTCTTCGGCCTTTTATTTTTGGGGAATATTAAGCGTCTTCGTTTTATATTTTTATTCTCTCTAAATTTTCTACTTGAATATTCCTTCGTATACTTTCCTGGACTATTTCCATCAAGTAGTGCCTTATGCAATGACCTGTGCACCTCCTTCCCTCTGTTGTAAGATGAAACAGCTATGTTACATCTTGCTTCATAAGATCCGCGAAGTGTGTAATTTATTCTTTTTCCTCCTACGTATTTTGCAACAATAGAATTGAAACATTCGGCAGCGTTATTATTTACATTATGAATTAGACTGTTTGCCTGATTAATAACAGAATTCAAAATATAATTTATATCAGCCCATAGACCACACGTTTGCAAATCAGGCACAATATTTGTTTCCAAACCTACCGTTGCATTTTTCTTGGTGCAGAAATAATCCTCGCAATTCGAGTGGTCTCCAAATACATGGTATGGACTATTTTTGAAATCAGCTTTCATGTCAGCTATCCGTTTACTTAAGGGTGCATTTTGTTTATTTCGATATTTCACAGACCCTTGTACTGCAGCTACAAGGCGTTCAATATTTTCTTTTAGCTTCACTTTAAGTATACGTGGGACAACTACTGACCTTTTCGTCATTTGCTTAGAAATTTCCCCAAGTCTTCGCCGATAATTCCTACATATATGGTTGATGCAATTAACTTTTTCCACTAGTAGGTTGGGACCATAGGGTAAGGTTTTTGATATTCGGTCCATAACACTACTGTCGTTGTCACCAATTAACCTATTGTATTTTACTCCATGCATTTCTACACTACGACTAAAACCTTCTGCAATAATATCAGCCTGCATAGAGTTAGCAGATTTATCCCAATTTTTAAAACAAACATGATTGGTTTCAGATTGTTTATTTTCTGCTGAGTTTCTAACACAAATGCAGCAATACGAATTTCGTACACTGATAAATAAAACTTTCTTGGTTCTGAATCCAATAATGCATGCTACACCTGAAAATGAATTGTAGCTCGTCTTATAAGATCTCTTCGCCCAAGCTCCATCAGCGACCACCGTTATGAGAGGGTTGCCATCTGCGTCCACACTACCTTCCGATACTGCTAGTTTTGCTTCTTCTTGACCAGCTTCCTTCATAGATTCCCAAGCTACGTCTTTAACTGCGGTTTGAATTTTCTCTTGCAATTTCTGATACGTCTTTTTACATACACCAGGAATATTATTAATTGCACTTCGCTCCGCTAACTGCTCATATCCTTGACCTGTGCATATTGTACTTCGAACTATGTCCAAATTTATGTTACAAGATTTGTTATTATTTTCATTACATAATGCATAAGTTTTATTACAGTTTTTACATTTGAAATGAAATTCACTGTAATATCCACTTCTAACTTCTTTTACTAAGTTCATATGGGTAAAGTCACAAGCAAACGGTTTATGATCATTTATTTCTCTAAATTGTTCAAATAAATAATTGATATTAAAAATACGTCTGCCTTCAACTGAATAATTATTTTGCGGTTCTTCACTGTTTGCACTATGCGATGAATATAAAAATTCCTCAGTGTCATCAATTTCGCTAGAATCTTCAGATTCTGCAATTTCTATTTCTGATATTTCTATTTCTGATTGATTGTGCAATTCTTCACAGTCCCCAGTAGGTGATGAATATAAATATTGATCAGTGCCGTCAATTTCGCTATAATCTACAGGTTCTTCAATATCCATATCTGATTGATTTTGAATTGTTGAATTAGCAATGCAAAGAAGACTTTGACGAGAAGCATTATTGGCAGTTCCACTTGCATCTTCAGGATAAATAATATCATTGGCACTATTCGAAACTGTGAGATGAACGTTATCTTTGGTTTCAGCGATTGCTATTGAAGGAATTGAATCTGTGGCTTTTAAATCTCGTCTGGAACAAATTACAGACATCGTTATGGCATATATTATTACCTGGTATATATTTTTTTAGAATGAATTTTGCAACGAAAAGTGAAAATAATTTATAAAATAACAACGCAACTGATTCGGTTTACAATATTAGTATTTTAGTTACTACTTGAACTTGCAATATAAAATAACAATTATATAATAACCAAAATAAACTTTGAACTTTAAGTAAATTACCATATTTTTGAATTACACTAAACTACTTTAAATGATATCTTTACTGAGAACAAAGGAATATTAAACTTCAAGAATTAAAATTTTAATGCCATATGTTGGAATTTGGCGCCATATTTAAAAAATCGAACGTTCGTTACATCCCTAATATATATCTATCGTATTCATTACAATAAAACATTATCTTACCGTCTTTGTAAATATTCCTTAAAAGAAGCTCCAGTTCTTTTCTTTCTCCTTGCAGTCAAATATAGTCTTGTTTTATTACCACGTCTTGGCATTGCTAAATTTTATAAATGAATCACAAACGAAACACAAATAAACCTCAAACGAAAAAATGCCTATTATATGCACCAACAATATATTGAATACTAAGCTGTAAGCCGTTTGCGTTTCAATATTCTTTTCTAACTCGAAACGACATTTGTTTAGAACCTGTAAATGTTATTGATAAAATAGAGAGATAACATATACCATACAGCATAACATACTCCAGATATTTTATGCACATACGCACAAACAATATTCACCCATGCATACAACTCAGCATCTTAAAACTGACTCTGACAATTACCCCCACCATTAACCCCCTGCCCGATTCCTCACCGCATCTGAATGTAGGCAAGTCTTTTTATTGTATAAAATAATTCAAAAACATGACTTACTAAAATACATTTTCTACTTGGTATTCTGAGTCGAAAATTATCAAAGATAATAAAGTATTAAAGGGTAAGGTTAAACCTAAGAGTTAATAAGTTCAAATTTTTAATATTCTAACCTTAAGGGCAAAATAAAGCACCTTAAACATTGCAAAAATTGGTACTTTTTAGCAATTAATTTATACTAGTTCTATACGAATTTTTAAAATTTTTTCATTATTAAATCATTTATTCATCTTTATTTAATACATTTCACCAAAAAAATATTTTCTAAACAGTAAATATTTGATAGAAAATGGATCTAATGAACACACGATTTAGATTAAATATCACCTAGGAGACGATCCCCTTAATATAATAGTCATTGAGATATACAGTTCTTTGTATTATAAATAGTTCTTATATTTGTTAATAAATACTATTGTACCAGTAATATGTTCGGCTTATGATTTGTAATTAGTAAATCCTAATTATTCCTGACAATATAAACAACTAATACAATAATAGTAGATAAATATAATCTAAAAGAACTCACCAATTGACAAACCATATCCAAATTTGATCGTCCGTGAACCTGATAAAACTGTTATCATTAAACACTATTACACCACGCATTTTAGCAAAACAAATTACAAAGAATAATACTGTCTTGATAATTCACAAGAAAATAAAATAATCAAATAAACACGACTTCTGTAGTAGTGGATCAGACCGTTTCAAAAAGGGGGCACTGTTTAAATGTTGCATCTGCAGTGGTTGCGAAGGCCCGCATTGAACGATTGATAAGTTTTACGTGATAATGCCGTATTAAATAAATAAATGGTTGTACTGTTATTAGCTTTGTGATAATATGAATGATAAAAAATATAATTTCAAAACTGAGGCAGGTAATAGTTTAAGAAAACTTTGATGACACATGGGCGTCCACAAAAAGTTTGAAAGGGAAAATAAAACGTCAGATTTTTTTGTATGTAATGTACATGTGTCATTAGCTTCGTTTTATATGATGTAAAACTCAAAAAGCAAGAAGTGAAGTGCTTTGTTTGTCCCTAAATTCGGACGCCCATGTGTTTGTGGAGTTATCAAAGTAGATCATCTTAACTTAGAATTTGTAAAGATTTTAGAAGATCCCCAAACTTGTTAATAGGAAGCAGTTATCAAAATATGTATATTAGACTTTATTTTAAGATATGTCGGTTTCAGCTTTGCGAAACATGAGTTTCAAAAAGTCAATCAAAGAAGAAATATAGTTCAAATTACGAGAGTTCGGCAGCGACTCATACTTAAAACAAGTTGTGGGGTATAAACTGCCGATATAACTAAAAAGCAGTGACTCACTTATTTTTTTATAATGTATATAGAAACTTATAAGATAAAATTCATTATCGTATTATAGATTTTAAGTATAAGTCGCCGCCGAACTATCGTGATTTGGACTATACTTAATTTTTCTGCACGTAATTTTGACCCAAATTAATCTTCATAACAAAATATATGTCGAACACCAAAATCTATTAATAGCGTATAAAATGTAAACCTTCAATATAACATTATTAATAATATCAATCACTTGAAGTTGGCAAAGGCAACGTGCGTTGGGGCCGAAGCCTAGCGCAGTAAGAACGACATAAAGCAGGCTTAGAGTATACAAATCTATAAATAAACACATGATTTAATTATGTATAAATGTCATACCAATTAATTGAATAAAATTAGAATATCAGTGAAAACTAGTTCATGATGTAACATCCGGTATCGGTATTTCAAACTATTCCGGATATTTAAAATCATATCACACCATCCAGAAATAAAACTTAAATAGATCATATTAAATTTAAATATACTCGTATTTATCAACATATTAATTTTAAATAGCTTCATCGTTATTTTCTAAATATTGCAAACTGAGACCTCACTTCAAATATATTTGTAATATAATATTTTTGATGTTGGTACTTCAAAGAATAAATAATTGGAATGTAAATTTGACAAGAACACACTGCTCTGTCACTATGTTTTGCTTTATCTGTGGTAATTACACTTTATAAGTTTTTTAGACATCAAAGTTTATGTTTCAGCAGATGGTTCAGCCATAAATTTTATAAAATTGAACTGTGTGATTGGATATTAAACACCTTGACAAACTTCATGTTTATGTTTGTTGCAATGAGTGTACTGAGGTACGGTTTGGACAAAGAAATAACATTCATCATTTCGTATGTCATTTCCAACATGAAGTATAAATGTTTATGTAGTATGTACGTTCGATCTCTCACTAACAACACAGTTGTAATCACATTCGCTTCAGGCAGATTCGGGCTAAGGTTTGCAACCAGTCGCGTCGTGTGCGGAGGGCCTAAAACAAACTGATGAATATAACTATCATACCTGAACGTTCTGTACGCTTTCAAACAAATCCAAACATATAATGTATAATATACACTGTCGACACAATGGTGTATTGATAAACATTATAGTATAAGTATGCCCTCATGATAAAATACTAGTGCGAAACAATTCTAAACACCCTACTGACAGTAGTCGTCCATAGTCGATGGACACACGTAGGCTGTTACATTGTAAGATGAACTAATACATAAATAATACTGGACTTAAGATAAATCTTTACAAAAAGCCGTTGAAATTTATATCTAACTTATTTTAAAATTATGAATTCATTAAACATTAATTATAATTTATTAAAATGAGATTGTTGAAAATTCTGAACAGAAACAGTGTTAAAATAATATTAATTTAAATTTAAATATTTATGATTACAAAATCGAGATCTGTCATCTGGTAGTCATAATATTAATATGAGAAAACATCGTTTATTAGACAAAATAAACAACTAGAGAAGTCATAACATGTAACGAATTAGTTTAATATCTGTAATTCTTAGAAAATATCTTACATAATGCCGTTATTTTTAAAAACATAACGAAATTTAAATATTAACAGTGGTACGTTGCGCTAGGAAATGACAAATTCTTAAATATATGAATTAATGTCAATGGACATTCTTGTCTTGTCCCACGACATCTCAACGGCCACTGTAGTGAACTCGCAGAAATAAAAGTAGCTTCAGAGGAGGAAAACATTTATGTGAATTTATATCAACACACTTTCTAACAAAATACTGGATTCTGATTTATTATTCCGTATCCATGCAGTAAGATAGTTGCAACTGATTTAATAATATTTTTTTTCGTTGTTTCGGTAAGCATTTGTGGTTGTTAGTTATTTAAATTTGAAAGCGCTTATAATTCGAAATACTTTTTAGGCACACACAGAAAATACTTGACGGACAATTATAGGCACGACTCTGCAGAAGTCACCATTCGTAAGGCGCACCAGCAATTCATACCGGCAAATATATTGTATAGTTCAAATTATGAGAGTTCGGCGGCGACTCATACTTAAAACAAGTTGAGGGGTATAAACTGCCGATATAACTAAAAAGCACTGACTCACTTATTTTTCTATAATGTATATAGAAACGAATAAGATAAAATTCATTATCGTATTATAGATTTATACCGCTGTTATAACCTCTTTTAAGTATAAGTCACCGCCGAACTATAGTGATTACTGCGATTTCAACAGCTAGATTACATCTCGCATGAATTATAATATAATAATTGTGTTTTGTAGATTTTATATTTATATACATAGATTTCATAGCATTTGAAATGTAAACAAATGTTGCAAACAACTGGTTTTATCCAAAAATAATAAATGTAGACTGTATAATTAATGCTATCAGTCTGAAGCTGTCTATTATAATGAGTGACCATCAAATAAAAATAAAACATAACGTTTATAAAAATTCGTCCGTTAAATTTTGAATACCTGTAAACAAAGTTTCATAACCTCAAATATGTATTTCAAAATTTAGGCGTATTCCATATTTATAACAATCTTGAAAATAATATTTCTCTTTGATTTATGTGCACAGGTATTACAACCTATTACAAGTTTATAGAAAATCGTTCAATAAATAAAAGTAGTTTAAAAAAAACGTGATAAAAAATGTCGTTTATCCGTTTACAGTACTTTAAGAGTTCATAGAAAAATAGTTGCTTACACAAGAAGAAGAGAAAACTGGCTCTGAAACTTTGCTTGCTAATTTCTATAGATACAAGTAAACTTAAGGTATTATCTATCCACGTTTTATAATTAGCGAATTATATTTATTTGTTTGAATTATGTCGTGTAACAAAAGATTATCTATTGTACCAAAGTGACGTCACAGTCTGACGTAATGTTTGCTCCTTTAATTTTCGTGTCTATTTAAAATAAAACTTTTAATCGTAAATATCTCCAACAATAAATTAAATAATGCACAACTAAGAAATTTAAAAATAACCACAAAACAATAAAGAAATAATAGCATTTCATTTCATAACGCAATTTTTGGAACCGCTGAGAATATAAGCTGTACGATGTATGACATAGAAGTACATAAAACAAATTCAGAAAAATATTCTTCTTTTATGTTAAAAATTACACGCTATATACGTACTATGTATATTTCCATATTAATAACTAATGATTAAGAAAGTAGTACAAAAGAATACCACCACTGACCAGGGGCTCTGCTTTGCTCAGCGCTGAGGCTGAGGTATGCAGCTTAGCAAGGAGCTAAGGAGCAGCAAGATGAGAAGACATCTTGGACTTGCTTTGGTCTCTTTGATACAGGTACACCGTAAACCGTATACCAGGTACATAAGAGGTACTTAGAGCTCCACACGGCACAAGATTCAGGTATGTGTTGAGATTAAAAGTACAGTCAATGAAGACATTCATGCATAGCGAATACTAAATAATATATGATGCGTTAAAAATACTTTCAATTTACTTTTGCTTACATGAAGGATGTATTATATAAAAAAATACATTATAAAAACGGAGAAACGTAACGTATTTTAGCTCGTCTCATATATTAAACCGATATAAGAAGTATATAAACGTATAATAAAAAAATAAAACTAAAGTAAATCTCTGTATGAGAGTTTTTTTGTCTATACAATAAACAGCCCTTACTATCTAAGCTGTATTTCAAATACTTTTATTCAGCAATACATATATATATATATTATTATAATAAAACTATTTCAAATACAGTGAGGAGGAGTAACGCAGAGGACGAGAAAGAGTGGCACGGATCTCGTTTACAACGACAACATTTTTAACTGATTTAAAAACCACGGCTTCTTTAGTTTGATAACAATTTAATAAGTCATACAGTAATAAAAACATTACAAACAGCTTTGTAAAATAATAAATTTCCGTTCTTATCGGCACGGTTGATATCAATTGATTATAAAACCCATAATCCGTATCAATCTTACAAGATTACAATAACATATGCATTATACAAATATTTTAATAGATTTGTCATTGAAAATGCATTATTTCCTTTTCATTTTGTCCTATATAATGATAGATATTAGAAAGAGAGCGTTTGCTAAAGATACTGGTTTCTAGATAACGATTTAAGAATGTTATTCTTTATTAACCGGGAGTTTGAGACAATATTAAAGTTCAGAAAAGAGAAAGTACGCTGGATGTAACTATTTATTATAAAATTAACTAAAATTAGAGGTTAAAAACCATGAGGGGTGTGGAGGGATGTCAGTACCATAACTATAGTTACTTTGTTTCGATATACCAAAAATATATAGATACTTTTTTAATTACTTGTAACTAAATATATTACAGTAGAGATGTGGTAGGCCGGGAATTAGCGTTTACTCAACCGTTAGCTATTTTTAAAAGTCTTATATAAAAGTTTTATAATTGTATTGTTGCCGGTAATATATTGATGAAGTGCAAAACTAAAGGGACTTTATTTATCCTTTGGCGAAGATCTAAAGAAAGATAATTTCAGACAGGTTGGAAGGACATTGTGAGACGAGATTAGCCTTTTCTCAGACGTTGCTAAAAAGGAAAGGAACGGCACTAGCAAATGCATTATTGGTGTACCTAATAATAAATGACAAAACACCTTTTCCTATCCTAATGATAACGGCACTTGTAAAACTTAAAAGTTATAACACCTTCAAACCATATTTTACAATTTCTTTTTGCAAAATTGTGAGAAATATTTGGTAGGTGTTTCTTTTTCGTAAATACCTTTCTTGCAAATTAAGTGGTTGTTATTTATTATTTTAAACGTTGAGTTTTATTTTTTTATTTTATTTCGTTTTGGAACTTGAAGAGTTAGTCAATTTAAAATCAATTTACTTATAAAAGTACAAGTATATTCTCAAAAAAAGGTCACTAAACAAATATAACACACGCACTCTCCTAATTTTCTTAATAAATCTCTTATGTAAATAATAGCGTAAAACGTAAACGGATGTAGAATATTCCCTTTTCAGAATTCTGTATATTCTGTATATTCCTTGTACAATTTCATCAAATTATGTTTACTTTCCGGTATATTGAAATACTTGTCATGATTGTCATGCTTATTTTACAAAAGTACCAAACCTTATGTTACTGAAATGTAAAATAATTGTATAACATAAATATAAAAATGTTATAGAAAATATTATGTTAAATGAACGTAAATTTCATTATAATGTTCATCATGTTTACCGAATTTTGATACCACGAATCCATTGATTACGCACATGTGTTCTATTATATAACACCTGAATTATTTCTCAATCAAAAACAATTGCGAAACGTACAACGTTGCGATATTATCTCTGAATAACATTCCTGCGGTAAATACAATCATTTCAATTCAATCTTACTTGCATATATCTATGAATCACAGAGTATAATATTAATAAAATAATATTTATCCGGCTTTATTATAATCCACACCTGTTCTAACTGAGTGTACTTCACAAGAAAACATGTTTCTAAATGGTACAGAAGATTAAACGTCTCTTTAAAGTCGTTGTAACTATATTCTGAAAGTTAAAAACTAGTAACACAAGTTGAGAATCGGTGGTTTAACAACAACGCAATAACTACCTTAAAAAATAACTTTATTATAATAAAAAAATAAACTTACATACCTTATTTATTAATTTCTGTAATATTATCCTTATAAAAATGCAAGACACAAGATAGATCCCACAAAACTACGGCCACATGTTATAATTATAATATATTTAAATCTTTTGTTGTAGAATTTTAAATCACAATTTATCACAAAACTAGTTTTAAAACGTTTAAATTTTGTTTTATTTAACGAAACTTTTAGTTATTTTTTTTTTAATGTATTTCCCGCGGATAAAGAATAAGTGCACTAAGTTTCGCGTCACCTCGTTGGCATCTGGTTGCTTACTAAACTAAACAACTTAAAAACTTTCAACAAAACCAGCTTTGTATGTTGTGTTTGGTTTGGTTTGGTTCTCTCTCATCGTCCCCGGACTAAGAACTGCCTTACCCGCACTCCGAGCAATGGACAACTACACCAGCAAGTGGTTGTACCACAGATAGGTAATACCTGGATCCTGGCGCTGAACTAGGCACTGTATAGTGAGCAGGGAACCTGGGATTTAAGTAACAGGTTGCCTTTTTCATTGTTCCTTTTAATATTATGTTATTGTTCAGGTGAAATGCTGTATTATTCGTTTTTAATGTGTAAACACCCCGGCAGGTACTCGAGAATTATTTTTGGTATTTCAGGTACATTTATTATAGCTTAATTTAACGTTTCTTTTTTCTTTTTGCCTTATGTGACTATTTTTACACGGTGATATATTTGTCACTATTTTTGTACAAATAAATCGGCATGTTTTCTTTAGATACATATTTAAGTGCACAAGGTGTTAAGTGCATTAGTGTGTGGGCTTGGTGGCGCTTGATTTATGTTAGATCATGATGATTACTGAACATAATATACATTAATTACAATAAACAACAATCGTTTAATTCCCGAGAAACGTTCCTTTTTTTTAAATTAATTAATTTATCCGATGCTAATTCCTATCACCGACGACCTCCTTCAATGTTGACAGTATTTGTGGTGTCGTTGCCTCATATATGTGGACTCCACCGCTGCCTAATAAATGTAAGATTATGTATGACTATAATCAATATATGTTGATAACAACCAAACCCAGAAAATATATATCTGGTTCGGTGATCAAACCCGAAGACGCATCAGCCAGCGTCAAGCATCAATGCTCTCGTTCAATGTGTCGTCTGAGAAACGTTCCATAGCGACTGAATTCCTTATAGCCGTACTATCGCTATCGTTCGATGCGTTCATGCACTAAGCCAATCAAAACTGTTTGAAGTAAATTCAATTTCAATAGTTTAATAATACACTAGTGTTCCTCATCTCCCCTATGGATAATAAACATACACACATACATACAAATAGACAAGTTTAAATAAATTGTTTATTATATTATGCTAGAATGTATATATGTATATGCAAGGAAAGACTTTCATGAGGTTTGCCATAATACTAGTCTCCTAACATAAGCATGCGGTACTTGCTGGCTCATGCGATCGTTGAAGATTGTATCAGATTGTTTCAGAGTCCCACAGCTAGCACAAGAGCTGCAAACAAATTTACCAGAAGTTCTCTAATATGATCAGAAACTACTAAAACTAAAACATGTTATATGCCTTATAGAGTAATTAAATTTAAAACTAGAATCTTCGTGCAATTAATTAAAAGCTTACAGCTCCTAATTGATTAGGCAACACTTCTTACACGTAAAATGTTTGTAGCTCAATGTCATGTGAATGTCAAAGCTGTCATTGGGTTTTAAAACAACAACCTAGAAGACAGGCAACCTGTCTTACACACAACTATCAATCAAGTTCAATGACATCTAGAGGTCACTAACTTATTGTTTGTAATTTTGTTAAATAATATTTATTATATAAATATTAAAGATCTCCCAGTAAAGATTTAGTGATGTGTCTCTTTTTATGACGTTTCTATCACTATTTCACTTCAATTATAGTTCGCATCAACTTTATCTTCATTTCGTATTCCGACAAGTGGAGTGGTTCCGTCATCTGTACCCGATAAAACAGACATTTCATATGAACGATTGTGAGAAACTTAACTGTAAATTAACTCTTTAATGACAAAAAAATTATACGCATCTCCAATATGATGTCAAAGTGACTCTAAAATGCTCCAAAATGTTTACTGTGCTGTCGCTTTTTAAGCAGCTACTCGAACTAGAAATTAAGCCGCTATCTTAAAAGTTTTTAACTATATTATATAATAGTCAATCTAGTTAACATAAATTTAGTAAACTAATTGCAATAAAGTTACAGATCATATAAATCTGCGCTTCCGCAAATTGTTGATTGCTGCATTGTTCGCTACACGCCTAAACGCTATGCAACTACATAAACAAATCTCACACACTTATTGCAACAAAATTCAACTAGTGAATTCAATTAAAGGTTCTGCGTGACAAAATAAATCCGTACCATAGTACCATTATCATCACGTGTTTTATTACAATATTATTTTTATTTTATTGTAATAAAAACTATAAAATATCCATAAACTTGTTAAATCAATATGATATTCGTTGCCTAGAAAAGCAATTTACTTCAAATTGTACATGAAAGAATTTTATTAAACGAATCAAGTCGAATTGAATCTAATTTACACATGTCTTATGCATTTCTATATGAAAAATATTTTCTCTAATGCAGTAAGTATATTTAGGTTATAAAAGCAATAATTAAACTTTTAATTAAAGTTTTACGTTCAACAAATAAATTTTATAATTATGAGCATGGGAGTCCGCAAATTTTTAACAAGTGATGGCAAAAAATTCTATTCTATTTAAATATCCAGAGAGGCGCAAGTACACCAGCCTGCGGACGCCCATGATTAATAATAATTATAAGAGCGACAAGCATAGTAGATATTTTTTAAATTATTTCCACTGCCGAGTAATTAAAACCTAATTATACTAATAATTAACTATGCGAAATAGTTTATTCATTATAAATAAATAATTGCTTCGATTTATTTAATAGTTTATAAAATTCATACTAGTTTTAAATTAGTAATTTATAAAGAAGCGTTTTTAATTATCCAAGATTTCAACCTTGTTTTTAAATCCTTAGTAACTAACAGAAGTAATGATGTATGTTTCATTTTACATATTTATTTAGAAATTTAGTTAAAGGTCTACTAAAAATCCTTTTAATCTGTACTATCGATATGGGTCAAATTATATTTTTGTAAACATTGGTCCTGATATTGAGACCTTGCTGATATTAAAAAGTAAAAAGGGTTTTTGTTAGTTTCTAAATTATTTAGCGTTGTTGTAGCACACGTTTCTATATTTTACGTGCAGAAATGAATACACACACACATCTATATAATATAGACGTATGCATCTAAAGAATAATTATGTACAATCTTTAAAGGGGCAATTATGTATATTTAAATATAACACCATCTACATATGAAGTGTTTAGCACATAAAAAACTACAAAGTTATATTTTTTAATGGGCGTGAAACGTTTCCATTGTAGAGCTGCGGAATGTAATAGTGTTAGCCCCACCCATGGCTACAGCAAGTCAACTTGAGGCTGAGATTTAATGGCCACTGGCTCTCAAACTATAATTCACAATATTAAGTTATATTTTACTAATTAAATTTAAGAAAAATCATTATTTATTTTACTTGTTAAATAAAGATCAACATCTAAATAAAAATCATATTTTTCATTACTAATATTATAAATATTTTATTAATGTAATTTTTAATACATTGAGTATTACATATTTTATTATTCTTAAATTTTTTTGTTTGTTTACTAAATCAGACTTCTAATAGAAAATAAATTTATTTAATTATTCATATTTATTATTATATTGCAATAATTATAATACTAATATTTTGAACTTTATTATTTAATAGATTTTAATATCTATTAAATAAAACTAAAAATAAATTATTTTATAAAAAATTAATTATATCTACGTGCAAAATATATTGTTGATTATATCATAAAATTGTACGTTCTTTTAATTTATTATATAGATGAACAAAACAAATCTATAGAAATTAGTGCTACCTTTAAGCGTGTTTATTAAATAAATTATAGCAAAAACATTTTCAAAGTTAGTATTTGATTATATTTTATGGACTTTATTAATGTCGCATATATTTGCGGAATGTAAAAACCTGATAAGATGTTTCATTATTATTTTTTGATCGACATGTTATCAAGTATGGATATAAATATTAATTTATAAGTCACATTTTCAAACATTTCTATTTTTGTTTTATTTATATAAACATTCTGTTACAAAAGTTGTAAAATCATTCATTCCTGGTGTTTTTCAACTTACAGTAGAATTAAAAGGGAAGAATTTAACATTTATTTCTAACATATATTTTATTTGGTTATTTATTAATAATAATAATTAATTTCACATAAATTGTTGATTTATAATTTTGTATGAGCACACTATTTGGTTTGTCTATTTTGTTGCTCTACAATATAAATATTGTTTAATTAAAGAATCTTTGAAAAAACATCCAGTCAAACTAAAATTATATATTTACTTATTGAAATTATTATTTATTTAACGTTAAGGCCGAGTCCAAACAAAACATTAACTAATTTCAATACGTTTCTTATTATGTCATACATTTAGATATATTTCATAAAATGTATTTGTAACTATAAGCCGTTTATTTTGAAAGTTCTTATATGCGTACCTCAAAATATTTTTAAATTTATAGTTGGTCCGTTATTAAAAAAAAGGTTGCTCATCTCTGCAATAGAGAGACAACTTTTACGTATTTCAAGATGTACTGCTGGATACATCGGCCGCGTAACTTATATATATTACTAACAGCTTTTACAGATTGACTTGCTCCGATTTCAAAATAAACAACTCATTTGTTATAAAATAATAATCACCGTTGTCTATATATCAGATTTACACTAAATGCTGTTTATTAAAAATTCCTCGTAATATTAGATTGTAAATCTAATATTCTGGGTGCATAACTCTTCTGGAATAGCTCCATTAGAATAATTGTGTACAATTATTTTTATTACACATCTTTTTTGAATTTAATGAAACAAAAAATTAATGTTAATAATCATTCCTATAAATATTCTATTGTTCATGATATTTTTTCATAATAAATTAATTATTTTAATGACGTAAGTGTTTTGGATCGTGATAATGGGCGAGAGACGCATGAATGGGGGGTGGGAAGCAGCGAACATGTTCTACAGAAACGCCATCACTTTCACCACCTTTTAAAAATTTGTTTAATACTGCAAAAATTTGAGAATTAAGAACTTGGAAACGTCGAATACGATCTACCATTCGTTTTAGATTCTGTAAAATATAAAAATAAACATACGTTAAATGTCAAAGTTAAAAAATTACTTAATTAATAAGGTTTTTAAAATAAACTTACAATGCCTTTAACAACATCGTCTTTGCCATCTACCCGCTGAACTCGTAATATATGATAACAAAAGTCCAGTGCTTCAAATCGTCGTTGTTGGCCGAGCAAAACTATCATAGTACAACCAGCCCAATGTAGGCCTTCACCAAATAGTTCTCTACAAATATAAAAGTACAATATAAAGCAACCACATTAAAAGTAAAGCAAATAAAAATATGTAGATAAAACGTACTCCACAGTAAATTCAGTATCACCGACGGGAATGCAATAAACAAATTGCAACGCGCTCCATAATCGATGGAATTCGGTACATTCGTCAACATTTAAAACTCCATTAGCTGGTGGTGGTCCAACCCAAACAGGATCCTCCAGGAAGCCTCGTAGCCGTGATAACACTACCTCAAAAATACTGAGACCACAACAAAGACGCTCTCTTGTTAACAAATCACCTTCACGAGCTATCATTGCTTGCTGAAAGTTTATTATTAGTTAGTTATTTATATTTTCCCTGTACCAATTTTTGTTTATGACTATTGATTTACCTTCGCTGTTCCTAGTTTGTCAATATTTGGTACAATTTGAAGAGCAGCATACTTATTTTCTAATCGTTTTTGCTTTGTTTCTGGTTTCTCACCCTCTGAAAATTGTGATAGTGCTTATAAATGATTCACAAACAATTAAATAAATACTTAATAAGAACCAACCTTTACAAAATGGTCTGGGTAATATATTTTGAAAAGGAGCAGCATGCAATAAATCACAAACTTCCTCCTGACTTAAAGCCTGTTCCATCAATAAGCAAAATAAAATAGTATTTCCAAATTCTCTGAAGTTATGGAATAATTCTGTTTTAGCATCTGGATATTGCACAATGTCATTCAACTGGGCATGGTAGTAGCCTGATAATAATTGTCTATTATAATACGAAACAAATAATAATAATTTCTTTTATATTTAAAATTATAATTACCTAATACTCCTGGAGATCCGTAATCATATCTAGGCAATTTACATGCTTTTGGCATAGCGCCCATTAACGTTCTAGTAAATTGTAGAAGATTACCCTGAACTAGAGATCGAACTATTTTTAATAATTCCTCCATTACTACTGCGATACCTTGGTATCCAAGAAGTCGACACATTGCGTGAAAATGTTGTGTACCAACAAAACCTGAAGACAGCAAATAATATAAATATTTATATTAACTAATTCTACATAATTTTCTACAAGTCAGGCATACCGGTATATTGTCCAAATTGTGTGCTGTACGCTAAATTTAATTGTTTGGAGCCCCACTGATAAGCATGCGACATTTGAGGAGGTTTATCACGGTGAACAGCCTGTGCAAACTGGATTCCTCGACATCTCACAAACCTAATTAGTATAGTTGTTAAATATATGTTAATTAAAATTATAATAAAATTTAACAAAAAGTGTTACCTATTTGTTGCAGCATTGTAACAATAATTTGGTAAGAAATCGTAATTTAATTCCCAAAAAACGTGTAAAGTGATTCTGCCATAAGGAGCTAGTACGTTATGATTAGCTTCTCTGAACATTGCGTCGTACTCGTCCAAAGCAAGCCATTGGCTGAGCAATTTATGACAAAGGCGATTCACATTTAACAAACCTTCCAGCTCCTGTGATTAAATTTAAGAAAAATGAGAGATGAATGTGATTAAAGAAGCAAAAAGCTAATTAAAAAGAACGTACCACGACACCTGTAATGTCACCAGCTTCAAACTTACTGACAGCCAAATCAAGAGATTTTTGCATATCAGCATTTATACGTTGAGTAATCAATTTATTCAAATCGATAGAACGTCCCAAAAGTTGAACATGTCTCTGTTTCAAAAGAGTTTCGTAACGATTAGCTCGAGGATACGCCTTGTATGCACCTAGTGCAACACACTCCTCACGATATCTCTTATCAAGAATGATACTATAAATAATATAAATAATTACAGAAACTGCAATGTTATATGTAATAACTTGTTATTAAAATATACCTAGCTGCCAATTGCTTGTAATGTGCAAATATTTGCTCGCTTAATTTATACACAAATTGATCGAAACAAAGGTTTACTTCAGCTTCTACTTCGTCGTACAGAAATTGCTTCCTGAATATGGTTAAAGCATACAATGCACTGTCATTATATAAATCTAATGGGTATAAAACGTATTCCATCATGCTGGGGTCCTTGGTTCTTAAAATATGGTCTGTTAAAATCCAAGGCATGGACATTTCAATTGGAAATTGAATGCGTTTTTCCATAGTGATTAAATCAGAACATTCTTCATTGTGTTGGTGACGCACTGTACATTTCTAAAAATTTAATGTTATTGTTATAGTCATACAGAACAAATAAGTATTCTATTTCATTTGGTGGTAAAATCATAGTTACATTTATTCTACGACCCATCGTCATTTCCAAATAAAATTCTCTGTACCATAGCTGAGAAAGATCGCAACAATTCTGTAGAGATTCTACGTAACACAAACAATTTAAATTATACAAAGGTAATAATTAGAGAATAGGAATAATTTTCTATTAAAATTACCACTAAAGCTCAGCAGGTAGTTCCAATAGAAGGAAGTTTTATGAAATTGGTCAATCATCAATAGACAGTTTCCATCAATATCCTTGCGCAATGTTCTTTTTCCGCCAGATTTGTCTGCGATTAAAGATTCTAACATTGTCCTTACCATATACAGCTGCGTAGATGATGGTCCTAAAAATAAAATGGAATATAAATCTTAAAGTCGTAATATATTTCATATAAATTTATATTTGAATACTAACCAACGTTTCTGCGCGGTACTTTTATTGGGAAGCCATTATCTGGGTCCTTTTTGCCTTTAAGAGCTGGATCTGCCTGTGGTTCCATACCTCGTTGCCAGTCAGCGCAGGTTTCTCGTACAGACACAATAATACTGAAACATTTTCGAGTTTATAGTATCATTTATAATTATACTTCATTTAATATATACTTATGTATAATACCTTCTAATTAAATCTTTTTTATTTTTGATGGCTTTTCTCAAGGGTTCTCTTAAAGTCAACTGAACAAAGTCCTGCAGCTCAGAGTAAATATTTCTTCGAATAGCATCTGTGAAAACAGTTTCCATCCGAGCCATTAATACCTGCAGTCCTTTTATCATCGCTATTACTTCAATGAGCGCAAGTTTTTCATCATCGGAGTAATTATATCGTGTCGCCTAAATTAAGACAAAATGTTAGATTCATTTAGACAAAATATAAACTATATAACAAACATAACTATTGGTATTATTACAAGTGCACTAATAACATCTTTTAATTTTTAATAAAAACATTAAAAAACTAAAAAATAAACAAGTGATTACCTTGTTTACATTCCTTGAAATATTATTCTTAAAATAAAATATTTAAACGTTATAAGGTTTATAACCATATACTATATTTATAGACTAATGTTCAATTAAAAACAGACATATTGAAAACAGACTTAAAGTAGTGTAACCAAACTTAATGGACTAAACAAAAATAACATAAAAGGTACAATTGTGTACAATTACTCTTTAGCTACTAAATTTAAAACGGAAAATTAGATGAGAAGTGTTATTTGAAAACCAAGAAAATAGTTACAGAAAAACTGTTAATTATTTGCCATAACTTACTCTTTCATATTCTTCAGCTTCTTGAGGGCATTCTTTATTTTGATGATGATCTGTGGGATGCAAAAGTTTCCAAGAATATAATTCCGTTACTACAGAAGTCCACTCAGATAATAATTGCAATCCTCTTAAAGCTAATTCAGATGTATCACGATTTTCAGTATCTGAACCGCTTTCCTTATAAGTTGTAGTCACCTTATTAAACGAAGAATATAACTATTAGTTATACAGTAAATATATTTATGTAACATTTTAGTTTAAACATGTCTAGCACATGAACGTTATATAAATGCTACGTTTTTGTTTACCTCGTTGCTATATCTCGCCAGTTCTGAAATATACTTTACGTGATCATCTCGAATTTGTGGTAAATGAACCATTAAGTCTGCTTGGGGACTTATTGTATTGGAACTTGAAAGAGGCCATTTCGAAGGATCATAGTGCATACTACGTTTGATGTAATTAAAAGGAGCTATTTGCATATCCCCAAAAAGAGGTACCACTTCCAGATTCTATATGAATTGATATTAATTATTAATCAAATAATTAAAATGGTAACAACAATTTTTTAAAGGCTTTCGTGTATACCTTAAATATTCTGTCAATTCTATCCAATCGTAATTTCTTTTTTGTATCCAGTTTATTAATATTGCAAACTTCGCTATCCATTAAAAACAATCCAAAGCCCATGACCTAATAAGGAAGTTAAAATGTATCATATTAACAAAAAATATTTCAGTTATAATTATTTTTGAAACACACCTTAACCAGCATATGTTTCTCGGTTGGGGTCAAATACATTTTGGTTTCGAACATATGAAGGCAAATATTAACAACGTCTGTCATTAATTCCTCATAACCAGGAATTCGTTCCAGAGTTTCTTTTACTTTATCGCGAATTTTGTTTTGTGTCGCTAGAAACATGGATAAGTTTTGCGATTCTTGCAAGGTTTGAGAATCCGACATCACCTTCAAGAATTGTGCAGCTCTAAAAAGATATATTTAATATCAATATGATAATTCTTGAACGTAAAACAATATTTAGCTTTCGTGTTTTACCTTCTGTACGTACTGTAGTCATTTTTAACACTAGATTTCATATTCTTCAGTTCGTCTAACACAGCAAACATATTAATAAACTTTCCCAATGTTAGTAAATATGCCTCAGAAACAAAATCTTTTCTCTTCTCCGTATGACAAAGTCGCTTTACTTCCATACTGAATCCTTCAATTGCTTTGTGCTATAATAATTATCCAATAATTAAAAGAAATTCTATCAATTAAATATTTCAAATTAGAATTCATTACAACCTGAAAATACATGAAATTCAACAATTTATTCACTTCTGGAGCTAGCACTTCCACTGTCTTTTCATATATTTCTACACGATTTGGCTGTTCATTGGATTTTGGTTGTGGAATAGCTCGTGAACAACATCTCCAAGTGTATAACATAACTGCATGTTGAAGACCTTCTTCAAGTAGTTCATTCTAATAAAACCAAATTATTTACGCATGTGGCTAGCAATATATTTATGAAACATTTTGAATCTGTGACATTTCTCACCAGACCAGCATGAACTGTTGCTTCTTCAATGTACTTTGCAATTCCAGTAACAAAACCATTACGATCTTCGAAGTTTGTATCAAAATTTGCTTGATAAACAACCGAGCAGGGTTGGGCTTCAATACAAGGCTGTTCATCAGGTAAAGTTAATTCGTCTAGTACATCTACGTTAGACAGGGCGTCTGCTAAAGACACCTTGTCTGTACCCGCCATTTCGGGTACAATGCTAGAAGACATAATTAAAATTGAAATTTATTGAAATCACACTTAAGTTTTTATCACTATATCGCCATATTTATTGCTCTACTAGCGCAGTTAACTATGTTTATCAAATCATAAATAGATATGCACTATCTTAAATCAAATAAACCACAAAAATGAGTCAAGAACTTCCTGAAAGTGATAAACGTCATATTTGTTTGGAAATAGGGGCCTAAGATCATTAGGGTGTTGAGATAGTGAATAAATAAACCTTTTATAATTAATTAAAGAAAACTAATACTGAATAGTATCCAATTAACTTACTGTAATTATATTAATTAGGATATGTTTTAAAACCTATTTTACAGTTTATTACAATGACAAGAGTTCGCCGACTTCGTGTCAATTCGGAGATGAATCTGCTTGGAACGCCTGAGCACGAATTGCACAATAAATTTACAAACACAGAGGGTCCATCTAAATTGTAAAACATGAACCACTTCCAAATTGAATTATTTAAAAAGGATATCCTATTATCTCTAACATATTACTACGATTTAAATTAATTGTAGAGTAATTGTAATAATAGAAACTGTAGAGGAAACGAATTATCAATAAAATAAATATAAATTAAGAGCCTCACATGTAAATATTGGAATAGAAAATTTATTTTGTTTCTAAGGATAAATAGGTGTTAAAAATATTAATAAGATTAAATTCTTTAACAATATTTATTAATAAGTATATACATTTCATTTATTTTAAATATAATTAGATAAAAATAATAGTATTCATTTAATTTCCTGTTTTAATGAGTTGACTTCGTAGATAGAATGGTGGAGCATCCTTTAAGATTTGTACTCTACAAAAGAAATTTTATTACTAAATCTAAAAATATAATTTTAATTTTGTATAATAATTATTATTTATCGTACTTATTACTGTCCATTACAGTGCTGCTCACAAGATGACAATTTGAGACTCTATTAAAAATAAGAAAAAAAATTATTGTGCAACAGACAAAGAATTTTTTATTAGTAACTGTGACACTTACTTATATACTTTCTTTTCATCATCCCCCCAAGGCCATGAAGCGTTCAATCCATTAATCTATTGGTAATACAAATATTTGTTAAAATATAATTACAAAAATATTTGCGCCTAATTATGCAACCATAGTTACATGTATTTAAGTAATATACCTTTTTCATTTTTTCCTGTTTTAAGAGTTCTTCAGCAGTTGGCTCTGGCTCAGGTTCTGGTTCCGGCGTTGGTTCTGGTGTAGGTGGAACTTCCTCTATATCCTCCTCTATAATTAATAGCACAATGTGTGTATTATTTCTGCATCTTTTAAATTCTATTAAACTTTAACATTTTGTTAAAGTTAATTTCTTCTTCAATAAATTCACAATCATTACCTTCAACTGTATCTTCTGTAATAAACTCTTCTAGTTCAACCTATATAAGAAATTGTTTCGTGTAATTAAGATATTGACATTTAGTATAGCCAAGAAAGGGATATAAAGGACATCAGCACACACATTTTAATTTTAAAATAAGTTAAAAAATTAATAAACTTTGAAATTAAAAAAATAATATAGAAATAGATATCACAGTGAGCGACAGCATTGATGCTTGAAGCTGAATGCTGCATCTTCGGGTTCGGTTCCCCGACCAGAGGTATATACTCTGGGTTTGGTTGTTATTAAGTTAAATTTATTATGTACATACATAATCTTAAACTTATCAAGGCCACGTTACCACAAAAACTGCCAACGTTAAATAAATTAAATTTAAAATAAATTAACTACTATAGTTACTAGTTCGCTAATTTAATAGTTAACATTTGTTCAACATGCAAAAGCAAATTAATTTGTTCCATGCAATAGCCTCGCCTCGATTTCCGGTTCTGGTTCTGGTTCTGGCTCCGGTTCTGGTTCCGGGGGTGCAAGTGCTTCCAACTGTTTTGTGACTGTTGCCAATGTCAGTTGGATTACAGCAGGAAGTTGAGCCAACTCTAGCAGTTGTTTTCGCATCAGACGAAGCTGCTCCTCCATGCTCAATTCTAATTGAGTTTAAGAATAGGAGCATTATTGTAAAAGCTACTATTAAGCAATAGGAATTAAGCAAATTAGTGGTGAAATATATTATTGTAAAGTGTTAAGATACTGTATAACTTAAGAAATATGTTTTACTTCAGTAGTATAGCAAATAAGCTATTAGCAAAGATACACACCTTGAGATGTAGAAAACTGTTTGTACATTGAATGTGCGCAACATATGAATTTTTAAACAGTGCAGATCGAGTTCAGTGTCTAGTTAATTGTCAAGTTAAATTATTGTAAGATTTTATTAAATATTATATTTGTGTTCTCTTGTACTTTGCTTATTGAATATAAGAACAACTCAGACGAATTTCAGACCTGGTTCTGGAGTTTTCTCTGGAGTTTGTTCAGGCGGAGTTTCTACTAACTGCTTTTCATCATCTTGGGATTCGGGGGGCTCGGGGATCACCGGCTGTATAACAGCATTGTCATTAATTAAAATATTGTGTTTAAAAATCTTATTCATTTCAATAAATTTGAATTTGATCGACTGTGATATTTCTGGGTTTAAATCTTAGATCTAATCACGGTCGAATATACAGGTCTGGCAATGAGGAAACGTTGTTGATGAAAAAGTGGCGCTCTTGCAGGTGCTAGTAAGCGCTATTTATCCAAAATGATCGAAAACATGCTCACACGAAACTATGCGCTAATAAATATGAAGAAATCATAAGTCAAAATTACTTTAACATATAATTTATTTATTTATTTATTTATAATATACTCGTATATTTATACAAATTTAATTTATGTATACAGGTATTTTAAACACAAGTATAATTTTTGAGTAACATTACCATTTAGTAGTTTTTCTAATATCATTTAAAATTGTAAAAGGGATCGACACGATCCCTGCGGAGGAAAATACGAACTACGCGATTAGAACCTCGCTAAGAGCGCCACTTTTAAACGGGTTGCCAGACCTGCGGTTCCAATGCGTGGACCATATTGTAACTGCGATAAGACGATGATTGCCGTATAGATATAAACAAACTGATATTAAATAACCAAATCAATTCATTATAAATTATAACCTAAAAGAAATATTATTATATATGGAGTTTTAATTTTATTTTATAAAAGCAAGTAAAATAATGTACTCTTGTTTATTAAAATTTATTTATAATATTTTGTGTTATGTAGCATTTATTTTAATTCAATATTACATCCATTATAATTAAATACAGATTAAATACAATATATTCTAGTTATTAGTATTTGTAACACACCAAAAAATTGTATTTTTCTAGAGTCTATTTAGTTATTAGATTTTTTAGAATATTTTTAAGACATAATAAATATCTAGACGAGTTTAAAACGAATTGTTTTATCTGAATATTTAAACACGACTTACTACACACTAAAGTAACATTTACGTAAGATATATGTTCATAGATTCCTATAGAAATACTAATTAATAATTTAAAAATATATCAGTGCTTTTTTGTTAATAACTAATATCTATAAATTTGTTACCTTCTTAATTTTAAAGAATAAAATTGAAAACTATTAAATTATGAAAAATTAGTTTTAGATATAATAATATTAGTGTAAATATTTAAATAGTCATAGGGACACGGGGCCCCTGTTTGACAGGGACGACTTCCTGCACTTCCGGGGCGTTAGCAAGCATGGAGATAGAAGATTGACATAAATATAAAAACATATTGGGAACTGTCTTACAAGCCGCTGATCGGAGATCCTTGTAATTTTCCTGTGAAGACGAATACATGTAGTACAACACTTATACTAATACATTTTCCAAATGAATTATGTAACTAAACACTTAGAGCATATATATATGGAGAGAGAATGCTAACCTGAAAGTGTGTCCAAAATCTGTGCGAGAGAGAAAGCTATATGTTCCTATTTGTTCTCTATGCGCATGCGTCGAAAGTGACAGTTGTCAAGTCAGCTGTCTAGATATATATGTGACAGTTGTTAAATGTGACATTATATTGATGTAGAATAATGTAGATATGTATATAAATATAAATAAACTATATATAAATATAACTAAAAGCGTGTCCACTCCAAATATCTAATGTGTTGGCCGTTATCCCTACAGCGATATCTATTACTGTTTTACCGACAGACTTTGTACCAACTAAAGAAATATAGTTTCTTTACATATATTTTATTTATTATATCTTAATAGAATATTAATATTTATTATTCTAGACAGCTTTCACTTTCGACGCATGCGCATAGAGAACAAATACAAGAGAACAAATTTGGACACACTTTTAATCTATAGGAAATATGGGCTAATCACTCTCCAAATATTATGCTCTAAAACTAAACAACGTCGAATGCTTTATTTTGATTTATTGTTTTCGATTTCATGCCAGATTCAATTCTATCTAGTCACATGTTACTTTTCTCAAAGCTTATGGTATATAGTCCCTTTAATTAATTGTAATTGGTCAAACCTATCACACAATAATATTTGCTATAGTTTTTAACGTGTCTTTACCTTTGGTTTGTCTAGTCCCATCGCTTGGCGCATATTTCTAATAATCAGCTTATGGGGTGGCTCCTAAAAGAGTATACTAGTTGATTTAAAAATATATTAATAAGGGGATAATATTTATGATCTCTGTGTACCTCTTCTCCTGTTGTTTCAATGATTCTTACAGGGTTACTTTCCAGCATTACGGGATGCCAACATTTCTTTTGAGCAAATTCCAACTTTAGCTCTGAAATAATTAATTTAAATTCATCAGAGACGCAAACCATCAGTTGGTAAATGTTTAGAATCGATAATACCAGTTACGTAGATTCTACAAGTATATGGCAATACTCACTAGGAGGTGGTGCTAAATCAAAATCCATGCCACACATCTTTCTTGGTACATTAAATGATGGCAAATCATTCAAAATGATATCGTCTTCTTCTTCAGCAGCTCTGACTTCCTCGTCTTCACTAAAATTAAGTCCAAAACTTCAGCAAATTTGTAATTAACTTCAAAACACTGAAATGTTTTTAAATGGAACATACTTGCTGACTGCTAGTTTGATATTTTTTCCACTTTCTGCAATTATTTGCTGAGCTTCTTGGAGACTCATTGTATCAGTATCTACACCGTTTATTTTGGTAATGGTGTCACCAAGTTTAATGCCTGCTCGAAAAGCTCGACCTCCTTCCGTAACCTTTAACCAGTTTTATTGTAAATTAAAACTATTGCAATACTTTATTTATAAAGCACTAATTAATTAATTTTTAATCAGTGCAACTTTGTCAGTTATTTTCTCTCGAATTTTCTTCTACGACTTTACTAATATTTTCTAAGAAAATAGCTTTTCCCTGTTTGCAACATTCTTGACATTTTAGATTGCAGTTTCCATTTTTATACCTTTGCCAAGCTGTTTCTTGAACTGCTTTTAAAATTAGAATTGGCAGACAATAGATTTATTTTGTCTATATTTAAACTTTAGCGATCTCCCAGGAAATTAAAGTCTGGGCTTAGCAAATAAGTGCATATTATGACGTCATCACTGTTCGCAAGACTCAGGAATAGGGCCCCAGTAACGAACTAGGATCAGCAATTTTTCATTGAAATATAGGTTAATATATGTATATTGGCGTTTCTGTTTTTCTAAATATCCAAAAATTGATGAAGATATAGCTACTTAACATTTGAACAGCGGCGGCCTTAGCCATTGCGAGGCCTCGGGCAGCAGATATTTGCGAGGCACTTGTTCTTTGTATAATTTATGTAAATTGTAAGTAAGTATTTTTGATGATAATTGACGAGAAATAAAGTTTTATATTAGAAGATTTATAAAAGTTAACAAGTACAAAGACGACAAATATTAATGATGATAAACTAAGGTACATGAATGCCTTAAAAGATATATGCAGTGATTCTAGTGGCATTTCTAAAGAGCGACGCCCGAGATTCAAATACATATATAGTAATGAATTTTTCTACTTGTGTTGTTGCGCGAGACCCCTACAAGAACGAGGCCCCGGGTGGTTGTCCTGCTTGCCACCCCCTAAAGCCGCCTCTGTCTAAACTTACATAGCTTAATTTAGAAAATATAGGCCTTTAAAAAATCGTCAGAAGTTAACAGACGTCAGGTAAAAGCAGTTACAAAATAGACCCCTTAATTAGATTGGATTCTTATAGAAAAGTGTTTGGTTTCCAATAATTCACACTCAACACCCCATTCTAATAAATATTTAAACAAGTAAGACAAACATTACTATTTCATTATTAGAACATCAATTAATCTAATTGAATCCTAATGATTTATTTTGTCTGACACACCACCCCCACCGTCTTGACACAAACAAATGGACAGACAGTAGTTCATTAGTCAACACGCGATCTTAAAATGTGGTACAAGACCTACTCCGCAAACCCTCAAAATATATTTGACGCCTTAAGCCCAATTACAAAAGCTTCACATTTTTTTGGATTATCTGTAATATGCTTTAAAAGTGGTGAAATAAATAAATTCAAATGGTCAATATTAGGCCTAATTTCCAGTTCAACAATTACCGTATTAATATTAATCATGACTATTTACAACTACTTTGTAAATACGGAAGCTAGTTTAAAATCTCGGGAGTGGATAGTAACTCAAATTGGACATCTTCTTCAAAAATTCTTAGGAATATGTTTAGTTTTCTTAACATACTACACACAATTCTTTAACAAAAGTAAAATACAGTGTTTCTTTAATAAAATAATAATGATTGACAGTTATTTGAAGACAATTGAAATTGAAGTGCCTTATAAGAAGACATATTACTTATGTCTAAGTTTGGTTGTTACTGGTTTGGCGGTTGTAATTTCTAACGAGGGATATCAAGCTCTGAATATGATTGTATATTATAAAGCGTATTCTTACGCAATTCCTACATGCACAATGCGATTAATACCTTATATATTCATCACGCTAATACAAATTCAATTTGGAATGGGCGTCTTTCTGATTTACCAAAGATTTCAACTTATAAATCGACATCTTGAACTGATATTGAAGCAAAATGAATTTCCTTTGGGAAGACATGCAAAAACCTTACAGAAATGTAAATATAATCAATATTTGATGCATCAGAAGAAGACTTCCAATTATCGTGATATTCCCATCCGAAAAGCTGACACCTTGATGGAACTCAAGCTAAATATGTTACTTCGCCTTCATAGTGAACTGTCAGATTTGATTCAAATTATCAAGGAAGTTTATTCAATTTGTTTGCTAATTATTGCGGTGTTGTTATTCATAAGTAATTTGTTCAAAACGTTCATGTTACTTCTATTATTTACTGATACGATTAAAAGATCGATATCCATGTATTGGCTCGTTTCCATCAAATTGATTTTGACATGTTACTTCTTCATTTTGAGCTATGTTGTTGTTCAAATTTGCGACAACTGTACAAGAGAGGTAAGAATGTTTTTCTAAACATGTTTTTCATTATTTAGATTCTCTGAACATCCGAAGCATGATCGGGTTTAGCTAATGGGCTTGTGTCCTCATTTTTTAGTGGTCGATTTTTCAATTGTTGATTGAAATTGACCTTAATAAATGTGTATTGGAGTGTCCATTTTATTAAATATCTAAATGTTGACGGAGATATAGCAATTAAAAATTTGAATTGTAGTTTTAGCGCTAAATATGGTCGGCCATATTTGTATGACGTGAAATGCATTTTAATGTCAGTTATTTGTTGAGTAGGTCAGTACTGTGGTAATGTTTTGTAGCCATTTGTAGTCGAAATAATCAAGTCAAGTCAAAGAATAATAAGTTCTTATTTTATTTAACTCTGCTAAAGCAGACATAATATTGAAATTGTATTGTTACTTGAAATAGCTGTAAATAATATGTGATGTTTTGATATATAAATACATATAGCAGAGATTTATGAGCTGTAAAGTTGGCAGCGGTTGTGATGTCACATGCATTTGGAATGTGTACAACGTTGAATCCCTTTAATAATTAAAGAGACAAAATGACTTTTTTAATTGTTAATATCTCTTAACATATAAGGAGTTATTAAAAAATAATTGAACATTTGAGGCTCTAGTAACCCACTTTATCAATATATAGTACACTTTTATAAAAATAAGACATAGGACACAAGCCCATTACGTATACCGATTATACGTCTCACAGAACAACTTTTCCTCGAAAAATTATATTTGAAAGTTGCGCCAAAAAGAAGTGTTCTTTATAATGCTTATTCCGACTAGAGTGATACTTATGTCTTCTTTTAGGCAAACTTATCTTTGAGGATTGTTAGAAAAATATTTCAGTGCAGCACATCGTTTTCTTCGAAGCTTAAATTGATATCCTTCACAAACGAAATCTTACATCGCGATCTGATGCTTAGTTTTTGTGATATGTGTGCCATAAACAACACAATCATATTCCAGGTGATATTTTATTTTCTTCATAATATTTATTGATATGTTTTAAAAACGAATGAATGTTTATCTTTTGTTGAAGGGAATTTCTGCTGCTACGTATTGGTTGACAATTTTGATGCAATTCCAAGCAAGTTTTAATCGAACTGATCACAAAACTTTTTAATCCGATATGCAGTGGCGGATTTAGCGCTTCGCTCAAGGCACAATTCCATTTTGAGGTCCCTGTTTGAGGATTTTAGCGGATTTGTTCCTAATATTAAATTGAACACGAGATCTTGCAATAATTTACTTTTTAATCGATAACATTTCAACAAATGAATATATGAATATCATTTTTATATTCTGCGATTCTCGTCTCGTAATTCGGTATTGAAATCAGTTCGGTTTAAAACAGATAACTTCTCAAGTATGGTATGGAACTTTACTTATGCATGAAGGAATTTGAAGCAAATTGGTGTTAACCGTAAGGAACTACTGTTACTCGTGAATAATAATATAATTAAAAGTTAGTCTATATCTTCTAATCTACAATAAACGTATAAAATAGTAAACTTACAAATAAATCAAAAATTCTACACAAAAAGATATCCAGCTTAGAAATCTGAAGAGGTATGCGCCACAAAATAAAATAACAAAACACTTTACAAAGTTAACAAAACAAAATTAAAAGAACGCGTAAAAGTACTTGAAAAGCCACGACTTCTTTCCAAGACGAAGAACAAAAGATAACTGAAATGAAAATCACAAAAGATCCCAACATTTGTTTTCTTTTTGGTGAAATAAAAACAAACGCAATAAAGCCATTAGAATTGTTTTGTTGCTATTTTGCGACATTGTTTTGCAACAAAAGCAATAAATATACTTAAGTCTTTAAGTTCGATACGGTTCGTTACCGTCGTGATATTTAAGTCGAATAGGGGAGACCGGGGCAACATACACCAGAACGGCGATGTTATTTATTTCTATTAGTCTAAGGCCTGTACCAAACGATGCTACGAACGCTTGATGGATGGACGCATCGTGTGGTCGATGGTCCACTTGATGCACATGTCATGCACTGCTGCACGAATCGTCCAACAAATGAAGGTTTTATACTTGAAAGTTTCTTTATTTACTTGAAAGTTTTTGTTAAACAGTGTCAATAATATCAACAAATTAGTAAAATAAATAAATCATTCGGATCAAACATTCGTTCCACCGTGTAGTAGGAAACTTTCATCGTCTGGGGCCGGCTTAAGCAGAGCTGGCCTGAAAAAACGTGAAGTCCGGTGGAATGCAAATTTATTGCATTTTTACATTTATTAAGTTGGACAAATTGATATAATACATAAAATAATTAATAATTAAATTATCTTTATATATAAAAATTCAGCCTGCGTATGTTTGTGCTCTTAAAACTCGAAAAGTAGTCGGTCGATTGATTTGAAATTTTGACACAATGTTTCCGAAAACGTCGTCTGTGTTTATTTACTTCCCCATTCATTTTATATTAGACTGAGCCACAGAAAAGCGTGGCAGGTTTAACTAGTTATTATTAAACAAATAATAATTATTATTAATAATAAAATTATTATAATTTAAAATGCAATTTAGCATGTGACTTACTAGAATTATATGATTTCTTATAGCAAATTCTTTGATAATATCCCAATTTAATTTTTGACTAATTCGGATTCGATACTTTCGAAAAAGTTACTACTTCATTTACTACATTTTGCTCTTGTTTCACTTTCCACGTACAGATAAATCGTTTTGTAACGAAATCTTGGTCGACGATTGACCGATATTACAATATTTACAATTGCTTGCCAATTCTACTAATTAAATTTCTATTTAATTTAATATAAATAGTAAACTAAGCTACCAAAGCAATTTCACTAAGCTACCATCTAATCACAAAACGTAAACTTATGTAATATATAACGTAATATTTTTTACCAAAGCTTAACATAATTTTATAAAAAATCTTTATTAATTTATTATGTTTTGTTAACATCAGAAAATTAAAATTTATGTCGATTAGAACTTTTGTTTTGTAATGTCGTCCACTCCAATGCAACCTGGTACATAACCTTACATTATATTTACCTAAACAATATTATGTAATAGGTAAACTTTTTTATGTTAGATAAACCTTAAATATTTGTAAATAAATGTATTTCAGGGTAATCCCAGTAAACAATTTTGGTAAAATGTCTTATTTTGTGACGTTTCTATCACTATTGCACTTCAATTATAATTCGCATCAACTTTATCTTCATTTGTATTCCGACAAGTGGAGTGGTTTCGCCGTTTGTAGCCGACAAAGTAGACATTTCATATTAACGAATGTGAGAAACTGAATTGTAAATGAACTCTTTCATGACCAAGAAATTATAAGCATCTTCAATATGATGGCAAAGGGACTGCAAAATATTTGCTGGGATGGGTGCCCACTGAATCAGTGTTTGCAAATAGATTTAGTGGATTTGATTTCGGTTTTAGTCTACTTTACCTGAAATACGGTCAACGGCATGTCAAACTCCACTCCCCCAGTGATTTGGAAGCCCCATACCTTATCCTCCACGGTGTGTGGCATATCTGACTCGGATTCGGGCATCTTGCTAAGATAGCTTTTATCTTAAATTACATAAAGAAAATCATTCATTTATTAAAGAATATTTTAATATGTGCTGAAAACAAAATTTCATTAAGTAGGACCAAATTTTACAAAATGATATAAATGGCATGAACCTCACCGGTACAGTGTGAAGTTTATATAATAATAAAAAAAAATCTGAATCAAGAAACACTTAGCCGATGTCTAAGAGTAAGAGTAGTTGCCGTTGATTCAGGCGCAGTATTTTCAAATAAATTGCTACATATAGCTTTATTATTATTGTTTATCAAAATTATATAATATGTAAAAAGCTATAGCAAAATTGTAACAGTAAGTTTTAAAACAACTTGTTATTAGAAATGATTATTTTTCTTGTGTTTACGAGCATGTACAACATAAATAAAAAATGAGAAAATATGATTAAGCAACATTTAGATTTGAAACTGTTAATGAATTAATTGTACAAAAATTTCAGAAATTTACCTGACTAAAAATTTGGAACACTATGAAAATTAACACAAAAATATACAACTTCACAAAATTCGTATATTTAAAAAAAATATGATTAAAGAATCGATTAGCTACGATTGGCAGAAACGATTGCAATCGACTGACTACAAATCAATGACTAGTATATGTATATATAAACAACAACACTTATTCACAGAGGTGCTAATTTAAGCGATTAAAAAACAATCAATTAATTTACCAAGCTTTAAAAGCCACCTCACAAATTGAAGAGTTTCTTTAGATTGCAAAAATCCAGCAAAAATATTCTTAAATTCAGTGATGGAATGAAAGTAGCATCTGTTCAAACAACCACTTAATTTAAGAGTTATTTTTACTTATAACTTTTTTATTGTAAGAGTTACAACAAAAAGTAATTAATAAAAGTTGCAGATAATATTATTATCTAAAAGAAAGCATATTACAAATTTTTTGAGAGACTTATAGTTTTCAAGATAGACTAAAAAAACACTCCCCGAAAATTTTTTACATGATGAAATCGAAAAATTGCTACCCAAAATGCATGGTTGGTCTCTTTAACGACGGTCCTTCGAAATTCCGGATTTCCTTGATTATTATTAAACTTTTACGTGTATATAACTCCTTATATAATAATTAAACAGTTCCCTTTTGTGTAATAGTCTAATTGGCTATCAATAATTTATTTTTACCCATCCCGCGTCTATATCGATCTAGTATCCGACGCTGATTTTAAACACTATGATCTAAATACTGCGAATTTATTCGTTGGAAGCAGACCATCAAATGCCAAAAATGCGCTGAAGAATGGTTTGCCAAAGAGGAAGTTTAAAAAAAGAGTTATTTTAGGCACAATGCGTAACACTGGAAGCCTTCACTGTAAAATTTTGGGAATTCGCGATAATTTGTTTCGGGAGATAAAAGATCTAAGATTTATGTGTTCTTTCATTCTTCACACAAAATTCTCCGACGACTATTTTCTCTGGAATTCAAAACAAACTTTTAATTAAATAAAAAATTACAGAATTTATTTAAAAAATATATTTGTATCATTATTTAGTGAGAAAAAATATGGATTAATTATTTAATATAGAATCAGTTAACTCATCAAATGGCCGATGCTGGCGCTTCAGTCGCAGCGGAAGTTTCTGTCATTTTTATCGCTGGTAAAGGTGTTTCTTCTTCCGTTGCAACCGGAACTGGTGTTTGAGGGCGCGATCTTTCGCGAATTTTTGGTTCTTGGATACTTGGGACAAGATACGTGTTAGACTCTCTAAAAGAAATTAGAATGTTTTTTGTATTTGTGGTATTTATCATGGAATGAATTAGGTATAGTTCAAATTACGAGAGTTCGGCACCGACTCATACTTAAAACAAGTTGTGGGGTATAAACTGCCGATAGCACTGACTCACTTATTTTTCTATAAAGTATATAGAAACGAATAGGGTAAAATGATTATCGTATCATAGATTTATATGGCTCTTATAACCTCTTTTAAGTATGAGTTGCCGTCGAACTCTCGTAATTTGAACTATATTCGTTTTTACTCACTTGTAAATTATTTTCTTCTTGTCTGACCAAGGAAATTGTTCTCCCCACTAGAATGTAAGAAAATTGCCATAAAAATTTAATCCAAAAAAGAAAAAAACCTAAAACTGCATGTAATCACTATACATGAATTAAAGCCTCATGCATTTATGACTGGAAAGAATAAAATTTGGAATAAGGCCTGTAAAACGCCATTTATTTCAGTTACTAAAGCCAAAAAAGCAACTTCTAGAGAGCGAAGAATTCTGACTGAAACGAATTAAATATTACTTTTATACTTACTTTACTATTTGTCTTCACAACGAAATGTTTAACTGGTTCCGGTTCTGGTTCCTCTTCAATTTCTTCAATAATAGGTCTAAAATTATAATACCAATAAATATTATTGTTTCTTATACTATAACATTAATTTCTAAGCCGACAATATTGTATAACTCTTTTTGTAATGATAGTTTAATGCTAGCGAGCAAAAACAGTCATGGTGCAGAGATGGTCGTATTGTAATTCAAACATAAATCTTACGAGCCAACTGTGATGACGATATGTTTCCCAGAACGGTCAATGAGGTCTTTTGCTTCTTGTAATGTCAAATCATCAGTAGGTTCTCCGTTAATTGTAAGGATGAAGTCTCCACTACTAATGCCTCCTCGTTGGGCTTTACCACCCCAGTGCACCTGAAGTAAATAACATTACCATTTAGTAATTTTCAGAATTTACGAAGATAATTAATATTCTTGACAAATTTAATATTCTCTGGAATTATATTATAGTTTTAATTTTTTAAATATCCAAAAGTTGACGGGGATATTTAAGTTTTAAATTACTGTCGCCTCCCTACAAACAATTTTGATTGGAATCCAATTAGATGCGAATCGTATCACTCTGAATGGTGATTGGAATCCTATTAGACATTAGTGAGACATTACATGAAGCTTTGGACAGCATGTCTGCACCGGCCGGAACGCTCCGTACCCCCTCTGATTGCCTTCCTAATACTTTCCAAAGGAGGTTTGCCGAGGTGCTAGTTGTGGTACTACCCAGTACTACCCGAACACTGCTTGACTACTGTTTAACCGCTCTCTGATATGATATTGCTAAGATACGACAAATTGTTTGTAGGGCTCTTGTGTTAGTTCTGCATATGACATCACAAATTTATATAATATTTTTCTGTAACTACTAACTGACGTATCCGTTGTGATTGCCACATACAACTTACCCTTGTGATTTCCAAAGGGCCACCGTGGTCTACCCCTCCTGTAACGATGATACCCCAATCCTTGTTTTCAAAAGATGTCAATTCTGTTGCTACTTCCATCTTTTGCGGCACTCTGCAACTGTGAATCTTCTTTTCTATGAACTGTAATTTGTCTGTAGTACATTAACTAAACCATTTTAACAATAGCATAAAAAAGTTGTAAGAACAATTATAAATGAAATAATATTCACTTACACTTAACCGTCGCCCGTTTAGTATAATATTTCCATGCAAACCAGAAAACAAACTTATATTTATTTAACTAATAATTACCGACAACAAACCGATAGATTATCGTCATTTTTAATAAAAAAAAGTTCTTAACGCAGACCCCTATTTTTTAATTTTTAAGGTCGTTAACTTTAGGTAATTTTTCTGAGGTCTATATTTTCTAAATCAAGATACCTTCATATGCCCTCTCCAAGGTATGGGACTATTTCTTTCTTCTTTTTTTATTTTAATTTATTTAACGTTTTTTAAACATCTCTTTTGTGTTTATAGTTACTATGCACCTCTGCAAATAAGTTTATGATTGTGCAACAACATAATCAATTAAACTTAATAACAATCAAACACAAAAAATATAGCAAACGTCCTGGGATCGAACCCGAAGACACTACAGTACCGTTTATGGTATGGCACTTTATTTAAAATCGACTGACCTCTTTGGATAATAATTTAGAAAATAGTAATCTTTTGAAATAAAGCCTAAAATTAACTTAAATTTTTAATTAAAATAATAATGTTAATGAGCAAAGTTAACTTGTTAACTTGTTTTGTTTTAACATTTGTTAAACCACTTAGTGAATTTAGGTAAAATGGGTAAATATTATTATTGAAAATAGTCTTTATTAAATTAGATAGGCATATTTTCATCTCTCCTATTTCTAGGATGGATTGTCAAAGAGAAATTTTATTTATTATAAATAATAAACTAATTAAATACTTACTAATTATTTGTTATTAACAATCACTAAGACAACACAAGTGCCCCAATTAACGACTGTGATTAGCCTGTGATTAGTTTTAGTCTATTTCCAATTGATACAAGTCAGGCGTTTTTATTAATCAACATATGCGGGGGTTCAATGCGACAATTATATATAAATCAATCGAAATGTCATTATAATTGGCATCATTATTAAACAATCTCAATGGTAGGCTTAAAAAACTACGGCAGACAAAAATAAAATTAACTTACACATTAATGTGTAGTAAATCTTAACTTGATGATTACTTTCTCTAGAAATTTTTACTATTTGTTTATAAAATTGACCGTGCAATTATTTCTTTATTAGTTACAAGAATACAGAAGATACTAATAATTAAAATAGTTATATAGAGTCAGATTAATTAAAGAGACAACACCCTACAAAAATTAATGAGACATTTAATCAAAAAGACATTAGCTCAAGATATTCAGGTAGAAATAAACCTTGCAATTACTTTGTTCGTTAGCGTGTTATTAGTTTACTTATTAAGGTTGAAGAAACGTATGTTATTATTATTATTTATTTATTGTAATGTTTTTGCCATTAGGCACTACATTCTTCCGCCTTAAATCCATAAATTACATATCATTGTGCTTATATCATTCGCGTACATATCATTTCAATTTCAAAAGAAAAAAAACCTACACCTCTTGTCTTCTTTGTCTCTTTGTCACTTCAGATTAAAATCACTTCTGCTCTGGCGTTACTTTTCTTTCCTCGTTCCTTTTCTCTATTTCCGCCATCCACCTTCACTGCCTCCCTTTAATAACTACACAATATTCTTCTCGCTCATTACGTATGTATTGCACCAGTAGAAAGCTTGCGCTAAGCTTTCAAAACAAGCTTTACAAATCTCATAATACGCGTGCAAAGTAAGCTTACAGCTAGATAATTTTAACGCCTAGATATTCTTTAAAGTCTTGCAATGTATTTTATTCGATGTTGATTAAATAAAAAAGTGTAATAATGAAAATCAATACGTATATTTTATAACCACATGCAGATGACCGGAAGCCACCAGAAGCGACCGTTTCAGTTGACATAGCATGGTTATAAATAAACGTTAATAAGTATCACAAATCAATTAGTATTATCATACATAAGAAAAACCTACAACGAGCCAGAAAAACACAAACAACTCAATTTTAAAGTAGACCAGTGTATTCGTCGAAAGAAAAAATGTCGAACACATTATCGAACTTATTAAACAGTTGTATATTAGATAGTGTAGAGAGATTGTCAGGGCCGGATTTAGAGGTGTGGAGGCCCTGGGGCAACGAAGGAGCGGAGGCTCCTAATTATTTTCCGAATAAAAGAAACAATTTTTTTCGTCAAGTCTTTCAAGCCTCGCCTTCCCTCTCTCAAATCCCGGCCTGGAGATTGTTAATTAAAAAACAATTTCATATGATTTCTAAGATTTATTTGATATGTTAAAGCAATGTTTTGCTTCTTAGTTTTCCTGAGTTAAACATTGAAGATCCTCAGCTTCTTGTAGGAGCCAACACCGTCGGTTCGACCAATGCATAAAGATCACTTAAAGATGCATTGGATCACATTTATCGCATCAAACGTGTAAGTGAAGCGGAGTGGTATTAAAGACGTACGCATGACCGCTAAGGATTAACTGCGACAACAACTGAAATCGACTATTCAAATAACATCATCTTACAAGCCTTACAAGAGTTTCTCTTCTAGAAAATTCGTTTTCAATACCGACGATAGCCCATTTGTGTGACTAAATCAGATAATTCTTAAAACCATAGTTTTCACTGCATATACCTGGTTTGTTTTAACATTTGCTACGATAAAATCTTCGAGTGCTGCTAATCCATTACTTCATTGATGCAAATAACGCAAAAGTAATATCCATTTTGAAGGAAAAACAATACCATCGATTATGTTATGGACCTTGTATTTCGTTTTCGACTAGCGTTCGACCAATTGTAATTCACCTTTTGTAAGATAAGCTAAACATTTGCCAAAGAAATTTTCTTGTGATGTTTATTTATTGTCCCTGTCCCGTGCCCGTGTCCATGTCTATTGGATTTGTCATCAAATCATTTAATTAAAATCCAATGATTCATTATTAAGTGCTACTTGTTAATTGATTTATAAACTTGTACAGTATGGTAATTAAAGCTTCAAAAAAAAATTTATAATCTGTCTCAAGAAACATTCATCAAATTTTGGTGATACATTAAAATGACATGTGAGCTTGACATCCATTGATGACGTACTCTTTAGCTTATTATATTAATACGAGCATTATGCAACTAAGCGAATAATTTTTATGCAATTCTATGGTAATAAGATCATTGAAATTTTGCGTTTCAGCGTTCTTGTTGAACTTGATTGAACTTGACCGCGAGAATATTATTTTATTTTTAATGTTTTTGCCATTTGGCACTACATTCTTGTGCCTTAACTCATTTATATACATGTCATTGTGCTTAATTCAATTTTGATCCTTATTAAATCTAAACAATCTCATTTTTTTCAGACGAAAAAAAAAAAAAAGAATGAGAGAAAAGAACAAAACTGCTACTGGTACTGCTTCGCTCCTCCTGCTACTGTCCCTCCTGTTTATACTCTGCCATTCTTTCTCTTTCCTAGTTTTTTTTTTCTCTATCTCCGCCATCCACCTCTTCCCTTCACTTTCGGCATTACATTCTTCTACCCTTAAAAAGATTTAAAAAGCTTCAGCCTTCCTTCTTCTAATTATTTCTGCCATCCATCTGTTCTTGTTGAACTTATTGGTGATAGATTTGTACAGCTCATTCATTTGGATGATTTCGTAATCTTGCTGATAACTTTAATTTCGTCCTTTGCGTAAGACGTACAAAGATATTGGTGTATAATTCAGTTTGGTACAGATCGTGGAAGGTTAACGATTTGTTTCAGCAGTTTCTATGTTAGAAATGCTTGCACAGCCCCTTAGCTCTATGCCATATATCCATAAGGGTTTCAGTATTGCCTTGTATAAAAGTAGTTTGTTATAAGTAGATAGTGATAGTGACTTGTGAAAACGAAATGTCATCGAAGTGTTCCTCAATTTAACGTGAGATTTTGCTTTTTCTAAAGTGACTTACTACCCAAACTGTAAACATTACTCACACCCTACAAGGTATCGCAATCTTTAATTCAATCAGACGACTGTCGCCATTTTCTCGACCAGTTTCGTTCATTCACTTAAAATAATAGCATTATTTTTAAATTCACGTATAGATATAGTACTACACATAATCTTTTAGAAGAAAATTATTTACTTGCGAATAAACTAACTTGTGACTAAAACCGCGGGAAATTTAAAACTGCAACTCCACGTAAACACAGTGAAGTTTGTAGATAATATTGCTAATGCACAAAGGGAGATTTATTTTTCAATTGTTGATTGAAATTGATATTGATAAATGTGTATTGTCGTTTTTATTTTAATAAATATCTAAATGTTGACGGAGATATATATTAAAAATTCGAACTGTAGTTTTAGCGTTACAGATGTCGGCCATATTTATGACGTAACATGTACGTTCTATATTAAGGGTAGGTCAGTTAGTTTATCTATGGATAAGAGTTCTGTGTTGAATATACTATCTCTGTTACGCTCTTTTGCCTAAAAGAGATACCAACTTAGCGGACGTGATGTCATATGTCTTTGGAATGTTTTATATCGTTGAATCCCTTTAATAATTAAAGCTACAATATGACTTTTTTAATTGTTAATATCATCAACCATATTTGAGGTTCTAGTAATTAACTTTATCAATATATAGTACAGTTTTATAGAAATTAAGACATAGGACACAAGCCCATTACTGCATACTGTCGTAAAGATTCAGGTATTCGAGAGTTTTTATTATATTCTCAAACCTTTAAAATATTTGGTTTGAATCTTGCGAAACCCGATTATAAATTTAAAAAAAAAATCAGTATTTGGTAAATGTATATTTATTGAAACACACAATTACAAGTTAATATAATAACAAATTATTAAATAAATAAAATATTTCAACAAATCTCAACTATAGAGCTAGTTGAATAACAATATAACGTCTTTCGACAAGAGATAACATTTTAAATTTCGCACCTTTTTTTAACTGTTAACATACAAACGTGATTGCGGTGATATTTGACAAATATTGTGTTTCATTACTAACCTCAGTGTTTGAACTTTGGATTAAAATAAAAATATCAATACTTTTCACTAAAATATTGCGTTTTTTTATTTATTTAAAATGACACCTCTTGTTGGGAGACCCAATACATTACCGTAGGAGTACGTTCACTTAGTCCCAGCATCCCAGTAAATCATAAAATGAAATAGAACTAACCAGGTATAGTTAGCTTGTGGCATTACGATCAAGTTGGCTGAAGTTGACTAAATGAACACCCTTAAAAACGAACAAAAGACGACGGCATTTATTGCGCTGTTTGAGCGGGCGGTTGCGGGGATATCGACTGAAACAAAAGTAATTAAATGAATAACAAATTAATAAATGGTATTTAAAGATTACTACTTTCAAAACATGAACTCTTCTTACATCTAAGATATCACGTTCAGCTAGAATAATTTCCGGGCGGGCAACAACACCTCGGTGAGGCTCTTCATCGAGTGAATGCACCATACGATAAACCGCGGAGTTCTCTAGGTGTCCTAGTGTTTTGGAAGGGCGCTCATACTTCAGGAAGTTCACCCTGAAATACATTTTACTGTTAGATCTTGTATTAACTACTTGTTGGAATCTTTTATTAATTTATTACAAAATGGTTGTTTGTTAAAATGAAAGAAATTCAACGCAACTCAAATAACAATGAAAAGAGAAAAGACCAATCAAAATAACTAAAAGTGTCCTTACATTTTGACCTCGGCCTTGCTGTCCATCAAGTGACAATTCGAGTCCCTGGAAACAAATATATCTTCCTAAATATGACTACAACAATCAATAAACCCGTTAAACAATAATATTTTACGTATTATTTATGTAACATTTTGCTAGGAGAGTTACAAACTTTAACAAAATCATATGGAGGCAAATAGAGAGGAAAAGATGTGCAGAGTGTGCGAGACAGAGATAGAAACACTGGAGCATATTAAGTTTTATGTAAGAAAAAGTTAAAAAATGAAAAGAATATTGTGCAGTGAAGGGAAGAAGTAAATGGCGGAGATAGAGAAAAGGAGCAAGGAAAGAGAAGGAATGGCAGAGTAAAAACACGAGTGAGAGTAGCAGGAAGAGGGAAGCAGTAGGGGTTTAAATTTATCTGTTTTGTTTTTATTTTTCTTTTTTCTTTTGGAAGGCGTGAGAATCGTTAGATATTATAAGAATCACAAATGTAATTAAGCACAATGATATGTAATTTGCCTAATTGCAAAAACATTTCAATAATAAATAGAAATATGTAAAACAGACATAATACTTCAAATTTTGTCCGTAAGGGTTTTGCACTAGGTTAAAGTTACATAACATATAAACTATACTTTTATATTAAACTTTTACATAAATAAGACTACATAAAGAACTGATTGAAGAATGAAAAATTTACATAAAATATACGTAACTATGTTTAACGAGTTAAGACTAAGGAAACTATTCAATCTACGTAATCGATAATAACAGGGTAGTTGCTTCTTCTATTGCTTTTTTTTAAATAATGACGTAGATATAGGTATTTATAATTTTAAACATTGTCAGAGGTAATATGTACGAGTACAATAAATATCACAATGTAATAAAATTTAAGGTGAAACGATACTTGGCCATTTTTTCTCGCGAAATATAGATGGATCATATAAAAATTGGTATTTAACTAGAAAATATAACAATATTCATTTTCAAAACCTTTTTTTGCGGTTCCAACTCATTAAAAGTCAGTGGAAGAAAGCTTAAAATGTAGATACGTTATTCATCTAACTAATTGCAGCTTTAGATTTTGATTCGCGTTTATAGTTACTTACATAAAACGATTTAAACATAAAAAAACATGGTTTTTTTTCATAATATTTAACCTGCTCTATAGTATCGCCATCTATATTTCGCAAGTCAAAAATAGCCAAGTATCGTTTCACCTTAAGATAGAACGACTACCCAATTGTTGTCGACAAATTATCTAAATGAATCATACTATACCTGTATATTCTTCCCAATTTCTTATCAGACCAGGGCCAAATATGATTCCAATGTTTAACCTGAAACAAAGTATTGATAACAGCACGCACAAATAAAAAAGAAATTCAACACAGAACTTAACCTTAAAATAGAAGTTTCTCCTAATTAATAAGAGAGGTATAGGACTTAGACAAATATATCGTAGTTCAATGGTTTCAGCCTAAAGCAGATATTACAGCCACTACAAACCAAAATATACAAATAGGCAACAATTTAGCTTTACCTGTCGTCCCAACCCAAGTGATAGCTTTCAAACCCGACCCTAAATGATGCGAGGAAAAACAACCAACATTATTATTTAAAAATGATTTGTACATGATTTTATGAGACATATATTTGAATATCGCATTCATCATCTTCTTTATTATGATGACTGTTTTACCCTATTGTAGTTCCGGTTAGCACTTCTGCTTGTGCAGTAAGAGTTTCTGCAATGAATTCTTCGTTATATGCATCTTTAGGTTTCCTCCATCGTCGGCCACCTGGGAGAACGATGGGACGCTCCATTGGGGTACGAGGGGCAGATGGTCTTGGGGCGGAACGAGTTGGACCTTGAGCTATCTTTCTTTGATGATGATCTTCTTCTATTTCCTGGTGTTATTAAGATGATTTGATAAGGAATTGTTACCATAAATAATTGTTCGCTTCCTGTCACAATACGGGGATCAAATTATTCCTGTTCCTGTGAAGATTCTACCTAATTTCTTACCAAAAAGATAAAAGGAAAGCATTTTCTATTTATTTGATTCTGATGTTTTGCCGACTCAGCTTCTTAAATAGTAAGCACATGAAATTGACGTAAAGCTTACATAATAAGAAGATAAAATAAGCATTTTATGAAACCGTTGCTAAGATAGAATGCTAACATAATGTAAGAATTTGGTTTTTAGAAAATTTGTATGCTAAAATAATAAACGAACCTTTTGTTTTTTGTTTTCCACGTCCTCTTCCGCTTTTCTTTGTTCTTCTTCTATTCTAAGTTTCTCCAGTTCTTCGGGAGTTGGTTCAGGTTTATGTGCTTCAGGTGTTTCTATATTTTCACTTTCAGTCCGATGCTCTTCTCCATCAACTGAACTCTCTACAAGATGTTCCAACTCTGTTTCAACTTGATCTTGATTTTCAATTTCTTCTACAAATTATAAAGCATAACTTAAATGATTTCTTAAACTCTTTGAAAAATATATCATCAAATTTCCTACCGTCGACTTCTTGTTCTTGTGTAATATCCGGTGTAGGTTCAGCAGGTCTAGGAGGTGGTACAAGAGTAGCCAATTGCTTAGTAACAGCTTCTAGGGTGCTCTGGATTGCCCCAGGAAGTTTGGCCAAGGCTAACAGTTGGGACTGCACCTGAGCTAACTGCTCTTCAATACAAACATCAACTTCTAAAATTAATTAAGTCATGAAATACAAGAGTACAACATTAAATCTAATATCTAATTGATTAAATATTTCAAACCAGGAACTATTTCTTGAATTTCTTTATCTTCTTGTTCAGCATGGGCCTCATCTTCTTTAATTTCTTCAATGTGTTCATCTGTGGATTGATTTTCATGGTCTCCTTCTTCCAAAGAAACTTCACTTTCGGAAGGAAGAGGCTGTTCCGATTGCGATTCCTGTGGTTCATGTTCACCTTCAGGTTCAAATTCAGGTTCTACAACAGGTGGTTCTGGTTCTGGCGAAGGTATCTAAAAAAATAACATAAAAGTGTGTTAAAAAAAGAATAGGGATCATGAATGAAATCAAGGAGCATTAGAATGAGCTAATTAACAAAGACTGTAGTTAAATATAACATTTGATTTGCATTCAAAAGGTATTGATTAGATCAATCTGTCTTAATGAACATAAATTAGTATGAATAATGAAGCGATCTGACTGAATCTACTGCTCCTCATAAATACTTACTGGAGTGGGGGGCTTGTACTTGGGTGACACTTTAGGTGTAGGCTGCTTTATAATTTGTACCTTATAAGGTGGTGCCTAAATATATAAGTATAATAAATGAGTACAACATTATAATATGTAAAAAAAGGGAAAATGCTATAATTAACCTTTATAACTTCTGAAACCTCATCTTTCTTGGGTTTCGGAACTGGTTTCTTTGGTTTTTGAAGAAAAGTGGACCATTTTCTTACTTCCTGATCTTTTTCTTCTTTCGTTTTAATAGCTTCTTCATTTAAAGTCTTGAAAACATCGCTTCCTTTGATAACTCCATACTTAGGTATGAACTTGTTGAAATTTACTCTAAAGAAAAAGAAAACATTTGATAAATAACTTGGAATTAAGTAAGAAATTGGTAAATAAATTTTCATTCACCCCAAAACATTTTGATCTTTAAGAACTTCAGCTTCTCCTGAGATCATTTCTGCAATCTGTTCATCAGTAACATTTGTTCCATCGATCGCCTGTTCCTTGCAAGTATCTTCCGTTGATTGGATTGCTTCAGAAACAGATCCAAGTTCTGGAACTGCACCAATCAAGGATTTAAGATGGTCATCACATATTTGGGGAGATTTCTCTGGAGATACTTCTTTTACTAAATCTATTTGCGATTTTATTATTTCTGCAGGTGGTTCTGGTTCGAGAATAATTGGTTCACGTGATGGAAGTTGAGAAATATCACCTCTGAAGAAGATAAATATATTATTAATTAAATTAAACGACATGATCATTAACACACTCGTTTAATTGTACCTGTGGATCCCCATTACAAAATTATTTCCTGCTAATAATATGACCTCGTGAGCTCCAGTATGAGAAAGGTTGCTAGCTTCGGTATCGTTTATTTTAACTATGACATCGTCAACTTGGAGACCAACTTGTTCTGCAAGGCTTCCTTCCGTTACCTGTGATAAAAAAGACCATGTGGTTTAATAAGTATGGAACAAGTTTACAAATTGGCGTATCATAATTGCAATACCTTAATCACAGTAAGTGGTAAGTCAAAATCGGCACCTCCTGTCAGCCGAAAGCCCCATGGTGTGTTATCAAATTTACAGAATTTAAGTTCCAAAGCCATCTCTGAAATTTTTTTTACAATTACGTGTTACGTTCCTTCCTTTTAACTCATAGATTTCTTACTTTTATAAAAGCATTGTAACAATTTGTATTTAGTTACAGATACAAATATAGATACGTTTTCATGTATAGTAAAAGTATCTAAATGGTTAACGTATCTAAAGGTGTTGCAACCCTACAAACAATTTGTCGTATCTTAGCAATCTCGTACAAGAGAGCGGTTAGACAGTAGTCACACAGTGTTCGGGAGAACATATGTGGTAGTACTGGGTAGTACCACGACTTGCACCTCGGCAAACCTCGTTTAGAAAGTATTAGGAAGGGCATCAGAGGGGGTACGCAGCGTTGCCGATGCAGACATGCTGTCCAAAGCTTCATGTAATGTCTCACTAATGTCTAATAGAATTCCAATCACCATTCAGAGTGATACGATTCGCATCTAATTGGATTCCGATCAAAATTGTTTATAGGGAACACTACAATTTATCAAATGAATTTTTAGTATTCGGAGTAAATTCCAGCAAGTTCACCGCTATGTTTTTAAGACTAAATAAAAAACTGTTGGAGACAAGAAAATGGTCAACTTTTCTTTAAAAACTAGAGAAACTGATCTCAGTGAGGCATTTCACGAAAAGATTTATTAATGACTTTAATTGTTTTGTTTTGAAATACTTCCAAACTGTCTTAAAAAAACATGTTTTTCAAATTCTCAATTCAATATAGTACCGGAATTTTGATTTGAAACTTTGGTGCCATGGCTTGCATCACATTGGCAACGAACTTGTGCCCTAGAATTTATTGGGATAATAGCTCTTGCACTAGAACTAGTACCTATTCATTTATTTATTATGCCAATTAAAAAAAGATCTTATAAATAGAACGCATTTATTTTAAAACTGATCAGTTTTTTTTGTTCTGTAGCCAAGCAATAGCAACACCCGCAATTCGATTAGTTTTCGACAGTGATGCAACTAGCGAATAAGCATGTGCTCAATGCGCAAGTGCCCACCGCGTGTGTCCCTTAAACACATAAACTGAAAAAAACAACATCATTTAAAAAAATCATACTTAAAATATAGATAAGTATGCTTCTAGAAAAGTAAGATTGCTTAGAAATCGATTTTCACTGCAATATAAAATTTAAAAAACTAAAAATTTGCAAATATTAAAGCCAGGAAAAAGTAAAACGCCCCTCTATATAATAGATAATTAATAAAAAACAACCAAATTTATTAATTTAATTTAATACAGTAATGATTTCCATGGAGAAACTCACCTGTAAGATTATACCGTAAATTTATGAATTACATATTTGGCCTTTTAATAGTACGTATTTCTTTTATACTGACAATTAATTTCCAGTATGCGATACAATAGACTGATAGTCCGTTATATCGAGATTCTAGACTATTAGGATCTATGGACGGTTTTTCAAGATCTTATAAAATTTTTATTCTTTTTGCTAGCCAGACAATACATTAATTTCCAATTCATTTACGTGCAGTTATAATTTTTTTGAATATGTAAAAAAATGACATTAAAGATTGCATGTATTTTGTAGTAATTAGTCATGATTATATTTAGTCGGTAAGAAGCTCATTTTTCGTAACTTCTCCCGTTTTAAATAAAATTATTTCTGACCATATTAAGAACTATGATTAAAATAGCGCTATAAAATTTTGCTTATTATAATTCTTTTAAACATTTTGTGTAAAATAATATTTAAAATTTTCATACTTACCGCTATTTTTAATATAATAACTTAATCCGAGTTTATGTATTTCCTCGAACTTTTCACTTTAAAATAATTCTCTTCGCGGAAGTCCAAAGAGTTACATAACAGTAAGAATCCACACGTAAATCTCTAGTGATCTCCTGACGATTCCAAACAAAGAAAAACAACCAAATAATTAAACAAAATGTACCACGGTGTTCATATGTCCGCGCTGCTGGCTGTTGAGCAATCATGCGCATGCGTAATTCACTTACAGTCCACTCGAGAAAGGTCAAACATTTTAGATAGATACTTGGATCACTTAAAATTAAATAAAGCCAATTCAAAAACATATACAGTAAATAACATTACTATGCTCTTACTCAAATAACGTTTATCATCTCAATTTCTACATTTTTATAATTAATGAATATCAACTTTTTATAAAAACATGTAAGAAACATTTCGAACTAATATTTCATGAACATATTCTATAAGCCAGCGAGTATTTCGCAATTATTTAAAACGTCATACTCCTACAATCGAAAAGACTGGAATATAACTTCCGTTCTAGACATCCGTATATACCATCCAATTTCACAATGAATAAGAATTTAATTTAGGCTGAAACAGAAAAAGGTCACTGTGCAAAAATGCTATCTATCGGAAAACTGAAAAATTGTTTGCACCTGAGTATATAGGCAACATTTCTTACAACATTTATTTCTTAATATTTATTAAACAGCTCGTATAGTATTGCAATGGCTATATAATAGATTATGATATAATTAAAACTTTAATTCCATCCGATTAAAATTAACAGATTTGAAGTGAAAACTATTTTAACAAATGTTGTTATGTTAGGCTCTTCGCTGCAATGCTAGCTGTATATAATTTATGAAGCGTTATTATATCCCGGGTGTAGTTCAAATTTTTGCCCGTATAAATCTACGATACAATGAAAAGTACAAAGTAATTTTATTTTAATGTATATAGGAACGAATAAGATAAAATTCATTATTGTATCGTAGATTTATACCGCTATTATAAACTCTTTTAAGCATAAGTATCGCGATCTCTCAGTATTTGAACTATACTTCCATATTATTACAAACCGTAAGATTTTACGCCAAAAAAACTTGTTTATTATACAATAAAATTACAAACAACAGCTAATGGAATTCACGTTCGTAATCTAGAATCCTTAAAACCTGATCTCATTTTAATGACAATGAAGCAACTGAGGCAACCGCCAAATATTTGTGTGTAATACTAGTAATTACGTTATTCATTTTGCAACTGTATTTGTTAAATAAATCAGTACTTCGCAATAGTTGGACACAACCCAAATAAAAATCATTTCTTTCAAATCACATTAATACTACAGGGTCATCAAATGAGATCTATTACACATATTTGAATAAAAATAAAAAGCATGAATTCTGTAGCACATAGAATCATAAGGTACGACAATTTAAAATTCTCGTGGAAAAACTGAGTTCTATAAACACCTGCATAGTCGAAAACACAAAAACAGTATACATTTAATAAAGTATATTTTATTAAAATTAAATTACATAAAAAAGGAATGAGTAGAAAATAATACTATTGTTTCATAAAGAATAGAAAATATATCTAAAATAAATAAAGTAAATTTATTCTAATTTTTTTTAGATGCAGAAAAAAACTTATGTCAATTTTTTTGTAAAAAAATAACATTTTCTTAAAAAAGACAACATATGAATATATTGAAATTATACTTATTAAACTTAACAAAGAGATTTATGCCATTTTATTCTTACATAAAATGATATTCAAAATAAGGTATTAAAATGCTATATTTTATTCTATGATCACCATTTATTTCCACCACGGGAGCCTCCTCCAAATCTGTTAAAACCTCCACCGCCACCGCCACCTCCGCCGTTTCCTCCACGCCGACCACCCCCTCCTCTGTATCCATCATCACCAGATCTTCCGCCCCACGAGCGTCCGCCACCATCAGATCTCTCACGCTGCCGTTCAGCCGCACGCTTCTGTTGAGCGACTTCAAATCTGCCGCTCATATTGTGTAACTCTTCCGGAATTTCCTGTAAAACAAACAAATTGGTTCATGCCCTCTGTCTTGAATTCTATAAAACATTGTATATAATAGTCACAAAATGAATATCGAAGGAACCCAGATAGTTCTACATCATACCCCAATCAATCAGTCATTGACAAAATAAAAACTAGACTAACCTGTCCGGCCTCTTCTAATATAGCAATTAATTCTTTGGCTTGACTCCAGTCAGTGCGGGTGAAGAAACTAATTGATTTTCCTGTTTTTCCGGCACGTCCTGTTCTTCCAACACGATGGACATACTCCTCTATGTTACGGGGAAAGTCGTAATTCACAACGTGAGTGATATCTTCGATGTCAATTCCTCTAGATGCGACATCAGTGGCTATTAATATTTGAACTTCACCGGTTTTAATATCTTGAAGAGCTTGTTCGCGATCGCACTGTTTTATTATCATACATTAGAAGTTATAATACTTAGAAAAAATAATCAAAATTATTAAACATACCTGTTCTCTATCACCGTGTATTGAATTACATTTAATATCCATTAGACAAAACTCACTGCTAAGATGATCAGCTCTAGATTTCTTCCCACAGAAAATTATAGCTTTATCACTGGGTTCCATATTACGGGTAAATTTGACAATCTGTTTGGACATTGGATTTTAGAGTGGAAATTTTACTTAAAAACACTTATTAACATCGTTTTTATTATAAATACCTCATTAAATTTATCGTCCTCATCGATTATCTGGATTACTTGTGTTACACTATGTACGGCTGCTAAATCCATGGATCCAACGCAAATCTATAACGCAACATAAAGTAATATTATAATATACGATAAGTGATTATAAATTTTGATACTACTAATTCAAAAAAGACGTTTTATGATTCCAAATACAAGAAAACGTTGTATTAAGAAAACTTCCTTTTCCGTTAACTAAAACTTAAATACATATTTAACATGTTTAACGGAAATCTTCAAAGTGTAAACGGTATCACCCTTGTCGAATAATTAAGCAAGTCACTTTTTATTACTATGTATCTGTTTATAATAAACAAGTTTAAGTCTCATCTTACCTGCACAGGCTTCTGCATATAACTTTGTGCTAATCTTCTAACACCAGATGGCCAGGTTGCGCTCGTCATAATGGTTTGACGAGTTGGTCTAATATCTATTAAAATTTTTCGAATTTGTGGTTCAAATCCCATATCCAGCATACGATCAGCTTCATCCAAAACTAAATAAGTTATTGACGAAACATCAATAATGTTTGATTGTACCAGATCATTAAGACGTCCTGGAGTGGCAATAACAATGTTGACGCCTTTTGTAATTACATTTACTTGATTTTTGCGACTTCCACCACCATACACACAGACCCTTTAATATATAAACAAGAAAATTATTTATATAACCGCGTGTGGAAAACGCCAAACGCCGTCAACACTCACATCAAAAAATGAAAATTGTTCAATTTCCGATAACTGATGTGAACGGTTATAAACAATAACCAATTTAAGACCTGCGCGTTTAGAGGTACTTGACTGGGTTAAAATATTTTGAAAATTATACATGGACATACGCTTTGATGTCTCTGTACTGATATTTTCCAACTTCTTTTTCAATTTGCAACGCCAATTCCCGAGTTGGAGCCATTATCAACACATTCGGGCCTGTTTTTGGGCCTGGTTGTCCTTCTATGTGAATTAGAGCTGGCAGCAGAAACGCTAAAGTTTTTCCTAAAACAAATAAAAATTTATATTATTAGACTTACTTATTATTTATTATATTTAGAAAATTTCTATACTAACTACAAACTATAACATAATCAACATTTTTAAGATTAATATCTTACGCACCCGTTCCAGTTTGCGCAATTCCAATTAAGTCGTCACCGCTGAGGAGCACAGGCCATGCTTGTGCTTGTATAGGAGACGGTCTTTCAAACTTCTGTTTATATATTTCATCTAGAATATCGGGATACTGCGAAAAACAGTGTTCGAACGTTATCACAGGATTAGGTATAGGTAAATTTTCTTTGTCTTCAAACCTCGACACAGTTGTTTTGTTGTTCTTAAACCTAATTTCTTCAATCTGCCAAGATAAAATAAATTATATTATTATTACTAGCCACAGTTTAGGTAAATGAAAATGAAAATATACAATCTAATAATAATAACCTGTTCAGGTGTAAAGCCTGCTACTTCTGGATCTTCTTTGTAGAAAAATTTATTTATTGGTGGAAACTTTGCCCACTTCTCGGCTGTTGCAATTTCCTAATGATATATTACAACTTAATAAGGATATCCAATACAAAACAAAGTTTTTTAATTCTATAAAATACTTACGCATTGTTTAATCAATTCCTGCCAATTTATTGGCTCACTATCCACTGGTTCAGCAGTTGGACTATCAGCAACATTACCATAGTTTGATCCAGAATTGCCGTAGTTGGAACTATTATTATCATAGTTTGAATTTCCATAATTTGATCCATAGTTGCCGTAATTCGATCCGGAATTACCGTAATGTGACCCGGAGTTAGAGTCATTGGAAGCTTCACCGTTATATCTATTTTGTCCTCTATGGTTATTGTAACCATTTTCTTCAATCAAAGAATTTATTAGAGTCACAGCTTTACTTTGACTCTCATCGCTTCCGGTAATCATTATATCAACGTTATCGCTGTAGCTATCACTTTTGTCTGTAACAATATATTACCATCTACAATAAACCATCCATAATAAATAGAACATTATAATATGAACATCTTGCAGCACTTACCAACAACTATGTGAGCTCCACTTTCTTCTTGCATTTCACGAATCTTGCTGCCCCCTTTGCCAATAACTCTGCCAACCAGATTTCTTTTGATAGATAAAGACTGTCCACTTGCTTTTTGATGATTATATTTGTTATTTTCATCATTGTTAGCTAAATCCTGCCCCATTGCTCCTGGTGCAGAATTGCGTTGTCCGCCGTATCCTCTGTTTCCTCTCGAGCCGCGGCCTCTGGTAAAAGTTCTGGAGCTTCCATTCCAAGCATCATCTCGATTGTAGCCTGACATGTTTCTATATAAGAAGAAGAGAATGTGTTAAGTAATAATTGGTTTGAGGAATGATTTTTAAACTATAAATAAATCTTTAATTTACTTGTTTATTTAATTTAAATTTACCTTTGTTAACGTAAAATATTTGACTTAAAATTCAGTAAATGTATAGCTGATAGCCCTTTCAGACAAAGACAATCACGTTCCTAGAAAAAAATTGTTTTAAGAATCACAACATGCGGCCATTCTACTTGCATTTTGCAAACATGCTATATTTATAAATCTAATCATTTTAACAGTGTCGTACCAAATATAGGATATTACACATTTCAAACCGGCTTTTTTTTATAAAATAACATAAAATGTTAATAAAAGCACAGTAATTTGACACCTTTTATAAAAGTTTACTAAAGTGTTTACATGTTTAATACAGACAGAGATCACTAAAGAGATGACTAAAAGTTACGACAAAATAATCTAATCCAATCTTACCGGTATACAAAAGTAAACTTCCTTTATATGGTACAAACAAAATCAAAGATTACAGATTTTTGTTTTCAGACTAAACACAACTAACTTGATGTTAACAATATTAAAAATATATAAAACGCGCACAAGTCACAATTGTAGCAAACTTTTATAAACACTGAAATTTATTGATTCATGCTAAGTACTCCATATGTATACAAAAACTAGTCAGAATATAACTAAAATATTCATTATATTTTTATACCTTTAGTAATGAATGCTAAATATGTGCCAATTGTTTATTGTTTCACAAACCGTTAAAAACACTGTGCGGGTTCTAAGAAAAGCCGATAATTGTGCTAAAATGTCTTGATGTAGTACTAGATGTGCAATCCAATGAGCCAACTTAAAAATTTATTTGCATTTTTACCAGATTTTACGAAAATTTTGATTGATATTTAATTTTTTTTATTTACGGCATGATGAAAAATAAAATTATTAATATTTTTTGCATTGTTAAATTTATAATATGTTTAATACGTAATACATAAGATTGAACAAATTTAAAACATAACAATAATAAACAATTGTCTTTCTATAAACAGCGCGTGCAGCGGATAATTTGTAAACTAAAAGCTGTCATTTTTTATACTCACATTTAGCTAGTAGCTGACGATTTGTTAAGTATTTAATAATATTGAATAATATGTTAAATAATTCCATAAACAATGTGAATTTATGTTGTAATTAATAATAACATAAGATATAATACCCAAATTGTTTACGGTTTCAACTTCTAATAAATTACTATTCACACAAGAAAATGTTGTAAATATAACCTATAATATATGACACATTGAAAGCTTTCAATTTAAGTTGTATAATTTCTAAAATGTCTGGAGACGGAGATCAAGTGGTGCTAGCAACTGGAGGATATGATCATACAATTAGATTATGGCAAGCACATAGTGGTGTATGTTTGAGATCAATGCAGCACGCCGATTCTGTGAGTTAGTTGAAAATTAGATTCATAAAGTTATTCACTAACAATATATACTATATTTGTTTTAATTAAAACAGCAAGTCAATGCTCTTGACATTACTCCAGATAAGCAGTTGCTTGCAGCATGTGGATATCAGCATATCAGAATGTATGATTTATGTTCAGCAAATCAAAGTCCAGTTATAAATTGCGAAGGAGTCACAAAGAATATAACTAGAGTTGGATTTCAGGTATACATATGGTGCTAAAATAATACTAACTATAAACATAAATAACACTAAACAACGTGTTCTATATATATTTTTTTTAATGTTTCAACAGGAAGATGGTAAATGGATGTATACAGCTGGAGAAGATTCCACTGCAAGAATATGGGATTTGAGATCCAGAAACTTGCAATGTCAACGAATTTTCCAAGTATCATCACCAGTAAACGCTGTGTGCCTGCATCCGAATCAAACAGAAATACTAGTTGGAGACCAAAGTGGGATTATTCATTTATGGGATTTAAAGACTGATCATAATGAACAACTTGTAAGATTTAAAAACCAACAATTGCTGTCTTGTAATGTTATAATTTAAATGAAAAGTTATACTTTTATACAACAAAACTTAAATTTTAGATACCTGAAGCTGAAGCGTCAATACAAGATATAAGTATAGATCCTGAAGGAACTTTAATGGCAGCTGTTAACAATAAAGGACATTGTTATGTTTGGTCATTATGTGGCGGATCTCTAGATGAACCTACTAGATTAAATCCGAAGCATGAATTTGAGTCACACAGCAAATATGCTCTTCGTTGTAAATTTAGTCCAGATTCAACGTTAGTGTATATATTATTAGCCGCTAAACACAGTTATACATATTTCAGATGTATTTAAAACTGGCCATAAGAACTTGTATGTTAATATCAAAGGTCCGATTATAAAAATATCTTTGATAACTATTACATTAAATGATATATATAAAAGTTGTGTTTAGCGGGTATAGTTTAGTTTAAGTTGAAATTCCTAAATAACTAATTGTTTATTTCATTTATTAGTCTGTTGGTAACTACATCAGCCGATGGCAGTGCTAGGATATGGCAGACCTCAGATTTTACCATGATCAGAGAGCTCAAGTGTGATAAAATGCGATGGATGTGGGACGCAGCATTCAGTGCTGACTCGCAATATATTTTTACTGGTATTTTATAAATTCCTTCCTCTTATTCTAGAATAAACCTTTTTCTTTTTTCCAATATCTATACTTGCATCTCTGCTACTGTTTTTCTATTTCTTAATTTCGCTTCTGCCAGTTTCTTCTAGGCTTTCATAGATGCATACGCTTTTCTTTTCCCAAGTCGTTATAACAAAATAAAATAAACTTTTAAATAAATATTTACTGATAATTTTAGGTTCATCAGACAATTATGCTCGCCTTTGGAATGTTGAAACGGGCGCTATCGAAAAGGAGTACTGTGGACATCAAAAAGCAGTTACCGCAATTGCATTTAGGGATGAAATAGTTTAGTTTTGTATTATAAAATTGTGGGTTGTAAAATTGTTAGTGATTTTAAGTTATGACTAGTATGTAAGGAAAACATGATTAAATAATCATAAGTTTTGTAAATAAAAATATCATTATTTGTATTTATGTGTATTCAGTGTAATTATACATTACTTATGGAGTGCCCTAAGCAAAATCAATTCTTTCTAGTCAAAATTATTAAACTGTTGGCGAAAATGCGCCAATTGCAATGGTGAATAAGGAACTGTATAAACTGATTGTGAGTGAAGGAACAAAAATTAAGTTTATATAAAAATAAGGATACATCAGCATACACATACTCCAGCTATATGTAATTGGACGATTAATTTCAAATTTTCGTATTTATATTTCTCAGGAAGTTCACCAGGTTAAAAAGGGATGTCTTCAGAAAAAACATATTTTTCAAATTTTGATTATATAATCAAAGCATTCTCGTATTAATAATTGCCTTTAGATTATATCTGATCTTTTGAATGGTAACCGTGGTATTTAAGTCAATAAGTTCAAGTCTGATAAGATAAAAGTAATACTATTATTTAGTAGTAGTTTGGTCTGAAGCAGTCTGAAGGTGGTTTGTGGTCTGAAGTATTGTAGTTGCCCTGCAGTGGACATTAAATTTTACAAAATGGAGTCTTTAGCAAGTTATGGAACTGATGAAGAACAGGAAAACGATTATTATTCGAGCACAATGGTAATTACCTTTATGCTATAATATTAGTAAATTGATTTAAGTAACATTTATACTACGAAATATTTATATAATACGTGTTGTGCATAAAGAATGTGTATATTTGCTTAGTTTTTTTCTAGGGATCAATAATAGTAATATAGTAGTTTGATATATTTTGTCTTAAGCAATAATTTTCGGCAATCAACCAATGAGATTCTTTTAATATCATTACTTCCATTATTTTTTATTTTGTGTGATTGTTTAGATATTTTATTTTCTTCTAGTTATAATTTTTTCAGCTGTATATTTATATGTATAAGAAATGGTAAGAAGTTTTCTACAAAATATTATCTCAATTTAAGTAAGCCCATTTTAAATATTAATTCAATATAAGCCAATTTACAGTTTTATATATGTATGTATAGTTATTGTCAAAGGCATTCCTATTTGTTAAAAATAATAATTCCTTTGCTGTTTTGATCCTTGAATAGTCGTCAACATTAACAGGACGAGGGCCACAACCGGGTGATGTTATCTTCAAATTCCAACCAGCCAAGGGATGATGACACCAACTACGACGACGTCACAATGGACATGAGTGAGGTAGGAACATGTAAACAATTATTATTCTGATTATTTGTTTAGGAAACTAAATCTCACATATGCAGTTCAATGACGCATATATTACACTTATTTCTGACGATGATCTTACAAGCAAATAATATATACTTATACACGCAATATTCACTTAAACACACATTAATCACTTCTTGTTTATGAATGTTTCAATAACTATTAGTTCCGATAAAAGCATTGAAAGTTTTCGCCAGTCCCTTGTATAATTTTTTTCGTTGCTTACTTTATTTTCAATATAAAATTCCTATAAGTACAAGGAATAGCTTTTTCTAAATGTATTATTTTCTTTATATATATTATTTCTGCAAGCTAAATTGATATATTATTTTAAGTGGTAATCAAGAATGATACAATATTAGCACGTATAAAAATGTATGTTTTTAATCAAACCCTTTGCAATTTTTATTTCCTGTATACAAATAATTTACATCATATGTATTAAAAGAAAATATTTCAACCTTTTACTGTTCATAAAACAAAGATTAACATCAACACTGTTCTGTTATTGTCTTGTGTGTATTGTACATTAAAATACGTATTTTATGGAACATTTATTAACACTATCTATTGTATGTAATGTATCCCTTTGTCGACTGATTCTTCGATGATACCAATTGACATTTCTAAAGAGGCGACAGCAGACTGGTCCCTCACGTGAGTAGAAAACTAATAAAGGCACACATTTTTATATTTTAATAGTAGTTGTTATATTAAATTATTTTTTAAATTCATGTATAATTTCGAATCTCCTGAAAACAAACTTCGTAGTCATTCTGAATTCTAAATATTAATGGGAGAAGCTTATATTGTTATTGGAACTCATATTGGAGTCATTATAAAATCGAAATAATGAAAAATTTTAAAATGTAAATAAACAATTTTTATCCGATTTTGTTGTTAAATTTACCATAATTGATCGAATAATATGATTATTTGACTAGGGTTCAATTAAAATAAATATTAAGCCAACATTCGTCCAAATATTGCAAGTAGTAATTTATTAGAAATAGTATCATTTTGTTATCCATATCGTTCTTTATCAATTAATTACAATCTATATAGTTCCATGTATTTTAAATTAGATCGCGGTTTCATACTCCAATAACATTATAAATTAAATGTTTTTTTACACAGTTTGTTAAATGGAGAAATGAACAATTTATATTTACTTTAACAGATTTAGAATAATACAAAATCAGTAGGTATAAAATAAGTATAAAAATAAATTAGTTTAAAAATTATCAAACAATTAGAATTTAAGCAGATTTAAGATGTAGTTATTGAGATTAGGAAAAACAATAGTAAGTGTTATTTTGTACATATTTTAATAAACCTTAATTTAGGATTCCAACCAGAGTACGCCTGATGTAACTAGTCAACCTAATAGTGTCACTCTTCAATCTCGAAGTATGTCATCATCTTATCTGCGAGGAGGAACATCTGTTCCTGAAAATCGAAAAAGTGAAGGAAGAAAAAATATGGACAACACAGAAGAGAAGGTTTGCAGATAGCATGTGAAAATAACATTTATCACCACTTGAATCGTATCATACATAATATTTATGTTTCAGGTTGAACATTATCGAAAAAGTTCTTCAGGAGAAAGAACTCAATTTACAGAAGATTTTAAATCAAGTCGAAATCGATCTGATAAGGATAAATACAATGATCGACATGATACTGGAAAAGACAGATCTGAGCGACAAGAACGACGAGATAAAGATCACAGAGGACACCATCGAAGCGACAGAGATGGAGATCGCGATCGTAGTAGTAGAAATGATAGGGAAAGGGATAAAACTGAACGTTTCGATGACAGGGGGAGGTAAGACTAGACTATTAATCACTAAGAATTTTATTTTTTATTATAACAGTCTTTAGAGATATAGTGTTCCAAAATGTCTTAAAAATTTAGGATATAATATTTAGAATAAAATATTAGAAAGAGATTTTTTATACATAAGATTTAATAACAGTATTATTTCTATAGATTGCAGTTTCAAAAGTAATAATTAAACATTAATTAGGTATGAAAGGGAACGTAATTCTAGTCGAAGGGATGACATAAGAGATTATGACCGCGATCGTAAACGAAGAGAAGACGATCGTCCTAAACGTTCAAGACGCCGTTCTCGATCACGTTCACATTCAAAATCCAGATCACGATCAAGAGAACGTTCGATACGTACAGAAAAAACAACACAGAAAATGCAACTTTTGGAGAAGTTGGGAATTGAACTTCAAACTCCAGAAGGTCTGATGTCACCACAAATGCTATTACAAAAATCTCTACAAGAGCAAAGTCAAAATAAATCTGCTATTGAGTTACCAAAGTATTATAATCCCGGTGTTATGAATCCTATGAAATATGCTGATCAAATGCAAAAAAGAAAATTGTTGTGGAGCAAAAAATCTGAATCAAAATCTGATACTAGTGTTGCTGAAAAGGTAGTAACTGCTCCTAGTACAAGCTCTACAACCAATGTGAATAAATGGGGTAGCGCAAGATTTGCTCAAGACACCGATGGGAAAGTAGCGTCCAAATTTATGCGATTAATGGGAATCAAAGATCCAGGTATTATATTCAAATTATTTCTTAAACTGAATATCATTAACATTGTCCGTCATCTGTTAGTGCACATATTTGCCGTACTTTCGGGTTCGATTCCTGGACCAGTGTTACATTTTTACTTTGGTTGTTTATCTGATTAAATGTGAAATATATTCAAATATTTTCAAACAATACCTTTAACCACAAACTTCGGAACAAACTTATTTATATATACAATAGTGCTATAAGGTAGTTCTCGAAAATAGGTTTTTTTTTAAAGTATGAAAGGAAAGTTTTATCTCAATTGATTAATCAACATCTGTCTTGGAGAATACTCAGCGACTATTCAATACTGTTTGGGGCACCTATTTAAATTTCTTTAATGTGAGTCTACTTCTGATACTAATTCTATCAGTCCTTAAAAGAGTCGGTCTCCACGATCTTAACATTTGTATATCTTCTTGTTGGAAATTGTGTTTGTTTGTTTCATATTTTAATGTATATTTTAGCCCCAAAAGAAGTGGAAGCAACTGGTTCCTCAGATATTATTAAGAAACAAGAGGAAATGTTTTCTACGATGGAGCAACAATATGAAGTAGCGCGTACCGTTACCCACACAATGAGAGGAATGGGTCTAGGATTCGGTTCACATGGAAGACAATTCTAATAGCCTAGCCCAGTAAATTTTGTATCGAAAGATTTTGTAATGATACCTAACGTAAGGTTAAATTAAATAATTGCATTCTAAATCTTAACAGTATGATGGAAAGTATTTTATCTGAACCATATAAATTATTTATAAAATATTATTAATAATGTAAATATTTAATTCTAAAAATAAATTTAATTTGGATCACTTAATATCTATTTTTGAATGAATATTTGATGACTACTATAAGAATTTTCTTTATTTCTATTTTTAGTATTGTATTGTGAATATAAATTGTAAAAAGTTCTTCTAATATATTGTAATACTTAGAACCTGTAATAAAAGCATAGTTTCTCGTTATAATTGATACTTATTTTGTGTAATTTAATATATTCATGAATATTTTATTAAATTATGTTATGTTACATAATTTTATTTTTAAAATATAATTAGTTAAATTTTGATAAATTATTTCAAAATCAATATTTTTACACTCCAAATTGTTCTTGCGCAAGAAAGCGAACTCTTGAGAAAAATAGTCTTGCCATCTTTATAACTTTCACAAACTAAAATTAATTAAATATGGCCGCTAGTGCTTTATTACGTTTGCATGAGAATAAGAAATAAATTTTAATTTAGTGTTAATTAATCGAATACGTAATTATATATTGATGGATAGTGAAATATTATTTATAAATTATTATATGAATGGGTGACTATATGATTTTTTATGGAGATTGGCTGACATTTTTAAGGTATGCTATATTTTTAAACAAAAATGTTGGTATCAAATGTCAAAAAGATTGATGAAGTATTGGTTAAGTATGTTACAAATAAAACATATTTTTGTGTTATTTTTCTGTGTGATAATAAATAATTCATTACAATGTGTTTATATTTAACGAGAAATGCAGTGATAATAGTTTTGTTTTAGTTAATAATTGTTATTCACTTTAATAACAATGGAACTTCTGTCAGATATATTGTATAAGTTGTACTCTTATAATAATAGATTATTATGCATCAAAATAAAAGAATTATAAGTTAAATAAAATGTTAACTAGACATTTTGTTATTGAATAGTAACAAGATATTAATTTTGTTTATTATTTAAATATCTTTTTTTTATTTCTTTTGAATAATTAAACAAAAATTATAATAAATATTCAAACATCATGTACCGAAAATCTAACTGTTCAATAACCTTAATATATAAACCATTACATACATTTTAGTGTAAATACTATTGTATTTAAGATAATGAAATATAAATTTATAATCATTGAGCTCAGTCATTTTTGTTGTTTAGAAATAATCATTCTTCAACAAAATTTAAATATATTTTATCTTAAAGTTGTATTTTAAATAGCATTGCACCATCGTAGAACTTTAATGTAAAGTTTATTTTATTGATACGTTTACTTAATATCTAAAAGAAGAAACCTTAAAATTTGTATAAAATTTATTACTACCTTACTTTACTGAATAAATAACATTTATTCAGTATGTTTTTATGTTAATGCACGCTATAAAATTATTGAAATATTTTGCTTTTTCGAAATTAATTAAGTTCGAAGAATTAAAAATAACAAAGGCATTCCTTAAATAGTTTGTGTTTAATACAAACAGTTTTACATAAATCTTACGTTGTTCGTCAAAAGTTTATTTAAATAATAAACTAGAACATTTGTAGTATTAAAATACAAATATTAGGAAGAATAAAAGGAATAATTATTACAAAATATTATTTATATTTATTTATAAAATAGACTGTAAAAGAATTTAATGATGTATAAACACATTTATTTATAAAAGTGATATTCATTTATATAACAAATGAAGGTATTTTTTATGTTTTAAGTTATTTCTACTTTAACTTTATTATCATTAAAGGTAAAGAAAAAATATGTATGTACTGAGAATTGTCCAGTAAGCAATTTGGACACGTTTGGAATCATAGTTCACTCACAGTTTAATTACAATCACCGAAACCACTTATCAGAAAAAAGTAGTTCGAGTCCTCAGTATTTAACTCTAAAAATTGTACATTAGGTTGATAACAGGACAAATTAAAAGAGTAATTTAAAATTATTTATAAGTAAAGTGATTTTGTTAAAGACGCGTTTATTTCCATAAATACAATTACTATACGTGCTACACGTTATATTTATATTTAATAATCAAAGATATTTTAAAATAACACCTACTTGTAATTTTAAACCACGCGTTTTTATCCATTTACTGTGTAAATAATATTTTAATTTAATTATGCTTAACATAAATAATGAAATATGAGAATTTCTAAGCTTTCATGTTTTGTAAACGAATTCAAAAAGAGAGTAACTCTAATTACTATTTATATCTAGAAATAATTTACAATTGATCAAAACTTTGATGTTATTGCAATGTTTGTTATTTTATCATAGTTGTTAAATAAAATTAATACAGATGTACAGATATATATTTTGATTCTGAATTAAGAATTCAATTTTTCTAACAATGCATTTAAAGTTTTCGTACATAATTTATTTATAAAGTTTCCAATCTTTTCTCTTCTTTTATATGTTTGTTAGGTGTATTATATCCTATACTACTTTTGTATTTTAGGCGCTAGCAACTTCAAAGGAAGCTGTGCCTGACAAATACGTAATATTCTCGGATAAAAAATCACGATGTCTCAACCCCAAGTTGAATATCGAGAATATCAGTGGGCATACTCTATAATGGACAGCTCTAGAGTATCAACTTTCTTGATTTCTATGTTACTCATCGTGTACGGAAGTTTTAGGAGCTTGAATATGGAACAAGAAGCTCGTGAAAGACAGGAGAAAGAAAGACAAAACAATAGTAGTTTAACTGGATTACTTAACAATCAACCGCAGTCTCCTGATAACAGTTAGTATTATCATTTTATTTAGATATTTTTGTTTCTTTAATTGGTTAACTACTATAACATAAACTATTTGAATTAATGTAGTGTAAAATGATAATAATTTCTTAACCAATTAATAATCTGTTATTATTATTTTATCTTAATATAAATTAAAAAAAAAAACAATTGGTTTAGTAGTAGGCTTTTTTGTTTTTGCAGACGTGCAGACTTTGGACACAATGCAGGCTTTGTGTCTTCCATTAGGAGCATCTATTTCTCTATTAGTTATGTTTTTCTTCTTCGATTCTATGCAAATGTTATTTGCAATATGCACAGCAAGTAAGTTACTTTTTCTGTATTATATTTGTTGTACAAGTGTTTTTGTTACTAGTTAAATATGAAATGGTGTCTCATAAAAAAGCTCTTTGACAATCCAAAAAAAATATTTTAAATAATTTTTTTTCTTAGTAATAGCCACTGTGGCGCTAGCATTTCTTCTGCTTCCGATGTGTCAGTATATAATAAGGCCATGCTCAGACGGAAACAAAATTTCTTTCGGTATTTGCGGTCGATTTACCGGAGCTGAACTTCTCAGTTTTTCTTTAGCTGTGTTCATTGTATGCATTTGGGTGCTCACTGGACACTGGCTATTAATGGATGGTTAGTATTACACCTCAGGACTACGAATTTGTGCAAAGCTTACTAGCTCGTTTTTGAGTATTCCAGCATTAATTGATTTCTCTACCTTTCAGCGATGGGGATGGGTCTTTGTGTAGCTTTTATAGCATTTGTGAGACTTCCAAGTCTAAAAGTATCGACCCTTCTCTTGACAGGTTTACTCATATATGACGTATTCTGGGTATTTTTCTCTTCCTATATATTTAGCACAAATGTTATGGTTAAGGTAAGTAAATTACTTTATGAAACTATTATATATTAATTAATATTAATTCGATTTTAAATTCTAGGTAGCAACTCGTCCAGCAGAAAATCCAGTAGGTATCGTGGCACGAAAACTACATCTTGGAAATGTTGCGCAAGACGTGCCTAAACTAAGTTTACCTGGAAAATTAGTTTTTCCTAGTATGCATCATTCAGGTCATTTTTCAATGTTGGGTACGTTATTTTATTAATGTCAATATTTAATAAGTAATTAGAAAAAAATGATAATTAAACATTAAGAGTATATTTTATTCTGGAACAACATTTACATAAAATTGATGTAATTAATACGTATCGTAATAATACGAAATATAAATAAGAATGCAAATATTTAAATATTAAATGTTTTTATATTTTTTAGGATTGGGGGATATTGTAATGCCTGGATTATTATTATGTTTCGTTCTTAGATATGACGCTTATAAAAAAACTCAATGTGTTTCACTTGAAACTGGAATACCTCAGCCGCGTGGCATGGGTTCGAAGTTGACATATTTCCATTGTTCTTTACTTGGGTAAGTACAATTCTTTGCTTCCTCTAATGGTTTCTCTGTCTATTTCTTATAAAAATAAATTTTTAGAAACTTCTATAATGTTCTTTTTTATTACAGGTATTTTTTAGGTTTGTTAACTGCAACAGTAAGTTCAGAAGTTTTTAAAGCAGCCCAACCAGCGCTTTTATACCTTGTACCTTTCACACTCTTGCCACTACTAACAATGGCTTATTTAAAGGTATGTAAACTATATTTACTAATTTTAAGATTTATCATAGGTTGTCCTCTTGCCGCCGTTCGTTTCAGTTGTTCTCTTACGACTTTGTTGCTCCGAACTGAAGATTCGAGTCGTGTAATACTCTTATAAATCATTTGCATTATTTCAGGGCGATCTACGAAGAATGTGGAGTGAGCCATTTATAGTACAGCAACAATCGAAACACATGGATGTCTGACTGAATTATTGGATCTCACATCATAAAACATTAAACTCATTAATTCTTTTTATGACAAAATATGAGTATGTATAATTTTACATAAAAGTAATTATTACTAAGGTGAATTCTACAACTAAACTTAAGTAATAACTTAAAGGCTTTTGTTGTTATAATCATTTTAATTTTGTTTTAATGTGCAATGTATCAAAAATATGAACAAAAAACTCTTGATGTGACAAATAAACAATGTGAGCAGTATAAAAGTGATAAATAACATGAACAATATAGATCTTATCTCAAATTAGAATAATAAGTAATAGAAAAATTAGAAAAATACAAATATATTATTAAAAAAAAATGGTAATAATTCAATTCTACGCATTGTATCAAAAACAATACTATAAAAAGAATGTTTTTCGTTTATGTTTATTAGTTATTGATTTATAATTATTACAAATAATAGTTTATGTAATAGTGCGTTTACGTGAAAATGGTTGCAATTTATAATAGAGTTCTGCTTCAGCCATGTAAAAAGTAATATAAAGAAGGTTTTCTCACATTATGATGCCCATGAACATTCTCACAACTGTGATGTCCTAGCGTCGAGAAATAATTAATAAATTTTCATAATTTTTCCGAGGTCTTGAAAAATTGTCATTTTGATGTTTGCGTTAAATTGAATATTTACCAAGAAACAATCGTAAAAATAGTGTGCAGTGAATATAAAAAATAGTGATTTTTATATTACATATTTATTACATTAGTATAATTCAGTTTCAGCATTATTACGTAATTTATAATTAAAATTGTTTTATTTGTTTATAATTAAGTACACTATAATATTTTAATATATAATAGTGAATAAAAAAAATAGGCATCCTTGAAGAGCTATGTGCTACGAAAATAGATCCAAATATGTTTTTCTTGTCGAGTTGTAAACATAAATGACAAAAATATTGTTCTATCTTGCACAATAATATGTCAAGGTTGTCAATTGCTTTTTATGAAATATTCATAGAGATAATCATAAAAGCTATTTATTTTTTAAGTTAAAAATAATATACGTATGTTCATAATAGTTGTACTTAATTACATTCATAAAATAATAATGTATGTAGATTTTGTTTTTTAACTAGTATTTGTATTTAAATGTACGTATTTATAATTGATATATTTGTTAAATATAATACACTGCCCTTTTATTAAAAAATGTTTCTCTCAATTCTTGAAAACTCCTACATACAATTACATAATATCTGCTGTAAATTAAATTTTAGGAGTAGTTCGGGCCTTCATGGCGCTCTTTTCCAATGCCTCTGTACAATCCTTCCATCTGCTTCCGTCCTGGACGATCTTTTAAAATGCCCCTGATAAGTATGCATTTGTGAATTTTGGAGAAAATGAAGAAGAGAACTCTACGTTTTAAACTGAGTATAAAATATCTTGACGAACTTAATTTATTTATATATATTTAAAAAAAATATAATAAACTGATCTAAAATAATTACTTTTAATTTCAATCAAGAAGTTTATATAAAATGGATAATTTCTTAAGAAATTGTATTAAACATTTGGTAAGCCTTTATACAATTTTATGAATATAAGAAGGAAATAACATAACCTAAAAAGTTTATTTTCTTAAATGGCTTTTGTCTTTTAATGTTACAGTCGGAATTATCATCATTGAAACTATTTAAACTAGTTCTTGGAAATGAATCATGTGATCTAGATTCGGCTGTATCGTCTTTAGCTTATGCTTGTTATTTAAATACAAAAACTAATCTACCTGTTCTACCTGTTTTAAATATAAACAAAGATGAATTTCCATTAAAAACAGAAGTAACTTACTTTTTAAAGAAGAATAATGTATCGTTCGATCACCTTATATTTAGGTATTTTAAAATAAATATAATATTTGATTAAAAATAAGTTAAAACTGGCGTATATCATTTTAGGGATTCTTTCGATATGGATAAGCTATTGAATACATCGCCTGAAGTAATCTTGGTAGATCATCATGTTTTATCAAGTTTTTGGTCAAAATTTACACCAGCAGTTACTACAATATTGGATCATCGTCCTAAAGATATTAATTGGAATTGGAGTGATACTGTAACCTATACTATTGAATTGGTAGATTAATGATGTTCATACGTGTTGAATTTGTCTAATAGGTTGATTTTTCTAAACACAAGTATATAATTTAGGTGGGTTCTTGTTCTACACTAATTGGAAGAGAAATTTTAAAAGATAATGAATTAACAGAAAATAAAAAAGATATATTATTGCAATCAACGGCGCAGTTATTATATGGTAATTATCTGGGTATTTAAAAATGCATAAATTTACTTATCATGTTATCATACATTTTATATTTTTAGGAACTATTGTTTTGGATTCTATAAATTTCTCTGCTTCAGCGGCTAGAGCTAAAAAATTAGATTTTGAAATAACAGAAGACCTAGAACGTTTTTTGGCAATTGATAAAAATGACATTGAAAAAAGTCGTCTTCAATTATTTAATGAACTTGTAAAAGCTCGAACTGATGTCAGTAGTTTGACTCCTCTGCAATTATTATCCAAAGATTTAAAATTTGCAAAGAATGTTCCTGTTGCTGGAATGCCAATGCTCGTTGAAGTAAGTAGACTTTTACAACAGATAATAATAGACTGTACTGAGTCAGACTTAGTTATTCTAATCCAATAATTTCAAAATTTATACAGCAGATACGAAGATTATACAAATTTGCACTAGATGTAAGAGAATATTGTTATTTATATTTTCAGAGTTATCTTAAGTTGCAAGGAAGTCATGATGCTATTGTTAAATTTTGTGAACAGCATGAAACAAAGGTCGCTGTTTTAATGGGTATTGAAATTAATGGTGACAACGTAACAAGAGATATGGCTTTGTACCATAACAATAATGAATTTTTAGTAAATCAGGTAATTATTTAAGGAAGTCATATCACGCAAAAAATGTGGCACTTAAAAAATAAGAATATTCTCGTAAAAAACAAATAATGACATGTTCTTTCATTCTTCATCATTCTTTTTAAGTTGCAAGAATCTCTAATGAACTACAAAAATCCAGAATTATTATTAGAAATAATGGACTGTAATTTAAAAGGTGTGATACTATTCAAACAAGGAAATAATACAGCATCACGAAAACATATATTTCCGGTTATAAAAGATACTGTTGAATGTTCTTGTAATGAGAATAAATAAATGCGCTGAAATTATTACAAGTTTCTTAAACTCAAAATGAATTATTATATAATCAAGAAGATATAAATCTTTCAACGACTATCATCTAAAAAGATTATTTAACAACAATGGTGGGTATTAGGTAAATTGCAGTCTATGGGATGAACGAGAGTTCATTTTGGAGTAACATAAGTTAATTTAAAATTACTCTGCGGTTGTAAATAAACATATTTTAATGTATTTATTCAAAATAAATATTATATTTCGTCCTTTCAAGAGTTTTCTACAGTTATGGCTGAGGTTTGCGGATAATTCCTCGTCTCTGGTAGATAGATATAAAAGGTCGTACAGATTATTACATGTACAAAATAGTTTCTGTCTAACCTTAAAATTTGGAATGTCAAAATATCAATAATAATTTGAAATGTTTGAATGTTGTTCAGATTTAAATAGTTCCACATGTCGGACATGCTTAATTGTCGGTTCGGATATGAAATCCTTATTTGAAAATAATAAAGGGACAAACATTTTGAATATGTTGACTTCTATAACAAACAAAAAGGTATTCATTAAATCTCCGGTATTTATATACTATCGGGATCAAATTTTACTGGTTGAGGCTCCTAAGTGCTCCTAAGTCTAAAATTGAATGAGGCTACTGAACGTAAAATATGTAGACTTTTCCCCTTGGATAAGTTTTTGTTTAGATTAGTAAATGTAATTTCATCTTATGTTAAATACATTTTGAATACATCTAACTGTGTTTTGCGAGTTTCTATTATCGATTTTCAGAAAAGTGGTTGCTTTTTGATTCACCTAAATTCAAGTCTCTGTATCTAGTCAAAATTTACAGGGATGAATGCAAACGAACTTTTTTTTGTCTCACACGTAAATATCAATTGTATCTAGACACAATTTATTGGTTTGTAGGCATCTAAATAATGGCTTATGTTACTCATTCATAAAATAGGCTCTAGGTATATTCGTGTACTGTAAAATTTAAATAAACATTTAATATGAATTATTGATTCTTTTTTTTTTATTATAATATTTGATACTATTCTTACAGGTACCAGAGAATGATGATATGCCATTAAATATTTGTTTAAATTGTGTTTTAAAAGTGGAGCAAGCTTTTAAATTTAAACAATTATGTGAACAGTCTTATACAATATTGCATAACCGTATTTTATTGTTTAAAAATGAAAATAGTATCAATTCTCAAAAGAATGATGGAAATGAATTTCTACCTAATGAAATAATTTATGAAGGTGATTTAAAAAATGTTTGTGTAGCATCAGATAATGTGGAAAGCATAGATTTACCACATGAGGCTAATATTATACCATTGATTGATAAAAAAACGAATTTAAAACTGAGAGTGGATATAATTAAAAGTAACGAAGTAACGAATTCAGACTTAAATGTTGGAAAACAAAACAAAGCTGATACATTTGAGATAAAACTTCAACCAATGTGTAAATACTGCAATAAGAAATTTTGTAATAAATATTATTTGAAAGTTCATCTACATAAAGTTCACAATAAGTCTTCAATTGTCAAACCATTTGGGAAATTTCCTAAGGCATCAATATCCGAACAATCCTTTTCAAATGAGAGTGGTAAATTTTCTTGTAAAGATTGCAGAAAAACTTTTAACAAGCTGGTGTCACTAAATCTTCATCGAAGAGTTCATCAGCCTGGTTACACGAAATACAGGCACCAGTGCACATATTGCGGGAAACTATTTGAAAGGTTTGCGTCCGTTAATTAAATTATCATATCGTTTATATATTTTATATATAAAAAATGTATTTTTAGACCAGCAGATTGTCGGGAGCACACTAGAACACATACTGGAGAACAACCGTTCCAATGTACACATTGTTCTAAACGATATTCACATCGGAAGAGCTTATACTTTCACATGATTAAACATTCCGAGGTACGTATCATTAAAATGATTATTTAATATGTTCTTATATATTAAAATCAATAGCACTTCTACTTTTTTATGTAAAAATTCTTAAATTCATGTAACTGTACTTAGTGGATGCCAATTATCCTCTAAAAGTAAAAGAATTATAAACGTAAAATGTTAGCGAGGGCATTTAATCATATCAAATTCTATCCAGTGTTACTTTCTCCATCATTTACTTGTTGCATTTAAGTATGCATCGATGCATTAGGTGATTTTAATAGAAACTATGTAACAATTACTAAATTATAAATTTGATTACTCTTTATATGTTATCGGTAGTTGCAGACGTAAAATAATATATTAAAAAGTTACAGCTTTGTCAGCTATTTTTTAATCATACGGTTTTTAGTTAACCAAGAAACAAACCTAACAATAATTAAAAAGCCATCTGTATCTTAGAAGCAAAACTAAAAAAATTTTCTTATTTGTGCAACTAGCATATATTTTAAATGAAACAAACAATTCCTTTATTTATAGGAAAAATACGTTGTGTGTCCTGTCTGTGGAAAACGTTTAGCATCCCGAGGATGTCTGGATGCTCATATGAAAACTCATGACGGTGTTAGAAGTCACAAGTGTCCTGAATGTATAAAAGCATTTTATTTCAAATCTCAATTATCTGTTCATATGAGACAACATACAGGTACGACTCCTTACAAGATTTTAGGCCGCTTACATTTAAGAACAGAATTCTATTATCTTCGTTTATTTATTACTTCATATATTTTTTTCAGGAGAAAAGCCATATATTTGCTCGTCCTGTGAAGCAACGTTTGCAACTAGTGGTCAATTAAAATGCCATTTAAGAAAGCACACCTCGTAAATTAATATATATTGATAAGTAAACTATACTGTACGACCAAAAGTATTGCTAGACGTAGTGAGTATCAATAACTTTTATTTTATAAATTATTAAAAAGTCGATAATGCTTATTGTTACAATATGGTATCTATATTTAAATAAAAATCATATTTAATTATTGTTCTTTATTATTTTTGGTTGAACATTTAAATTAACTGATGTGTGCTATTGAAAACAGATTGATTGCTGCTATATTCTTTACTATAAATTTTTTCTTAATTACATCTGTATTTGTACTAATTATTTCAATACCATCGCATTTAATTGAAACTTCATATAAAGGAAAGTAGGGGTATACTACTCATGGTCCTGTACACAGGTCTCGGTACGAGAGGATGGTTTAAAAAGTCTTAATCGCATCCGTCTTTGTCAGACCTGTGTACAATGCCATGACACTACTAAAGTCTTATGGTGGCTAAATTGTATTGTCGAAAAATAATACTTCTACATACGAGCATCCCTCGCTTGTGCAATATTAGTTTCATATAAATACTGATAAAGGTAATAAACAGATGCTTCTTGAGTGCCCCGTAAAAATAACCGAATATTAAAGCATTATATTATGGCTTTTATTTTTTATATACAGATCAACTTTCCTCCATTTATATTTATATTATCACTTATAATAAAAATTGATAAAAAATATAATTCAATCAATTCCTTTTCGAGTTAACCAATTTGACCAACAAGGACAAAATACTCTAGGATCTTTTCTTTGTTTATTTTTGATTAATTCTTCGACATATTGACAGGGGCATAAAGCTGGTTGCAAATGTCTTGGTGATGCTGGATTACCGCTTTCGTCATCAAGAGTCCAGTCTAAACGACGTCTAAGAAAGTCTTTCCCCCAACGTTGCAGATATCTCAACAATGCTTGTTCTGCTAAGCTCTGAAAAATAACATTCAGCTATATTCAATTCGTATTAAATGGAAATGGAATTCTTAATGACTTCAAAGAACGAGCTCAGGTTCTATTTCATTTTACTGTCATGTTACTATATGTGAGGTATTTTATAAATAAACAAACCTGTTTCCTGGACAACCTCGTGGTTCTACTTCCTTGAATAATAATATCATTCGCTGCAACATCCATACGGCCTTCCCATGCTGTACCTGTTCCATTTCCGTTTTGTTCTTCTAGTTCAATTACGTTTTGAATATGAGCTATGCATGGACCCATTTCGAAGTACATAAAACAAAGATTTACCTACAAAAAGTAACATTTATTACCTATATGTTATTATGTTATGTTATATGGTACTCTAATTTAGAGAGAGAGAGAGAAAGATACATCGTGTTTGTAATGGGCTTGTGTCCTATGTTTTAATTTCTATAAAAGTATACTATGTATTGATAAAGTGTTAAAAAATTTAACTAACAATAACTTCTTATATGTTAGGAGATATTAACAATTAAAAAAGTCATTTTGTCTCTTTAATTATTAAAGAGATTCAACGTTGTAGAACATTCCTAGACATGTTACCGCACGTCTACTATGTTGCTATCTCTTTTATAAAACAAAGCGTAAAATAGATATATTCTTCACAGAACTCTGACAAGTTTACAGGTTACCAACCTTATAGTTGATAAATCTGTGCTATATGTATTTATATATCAAAATATCAAATATTATTTACAGCTATTTCGAGGAACAATCAAATTTCAATATTATGTCTGCCGTAACAGGGTTAAATAAAATAAGAACTTATTATTCTTTGATTTGATTTGATTATTTCGACTACCAACACCTACAAAACATTGAAATACAAACAAATGAAATAACTGACCTATACAATACATTTTCACGTCATAAATATGGCCGACCATCTCTAACGCTAAAACTACATTCAAACTTTTAATTGCTATATCTCCGTCAACATTTAGATGTTTAATTAAATAGACACACCAATACACATTTATTAACATCAATTTCAATCAACAATTGAAAAATCGACGACTTAAAAATGAGTACACAAGCCCATTGAAAATGTAACTAGTTACATATATGGAAGAAAAAGGCAGGTAAAATACGAAACATAACTATAATTACTTTTTTAGATAAACCAAAAGTATCTAATATATATTACCTTATGGCATGACATTCGTCCTCGATCATCAAGCGCCATAATTAATTTGTGTCTCATCAGTTGTTTATTAACTTTGGCTAGACATTTTTCAAGTCCACGGCTAAGACGCATTTTCACCCACATGCAAAGAAAGATGGCAGCAGCATTTAAAAGCAGCCAAGCAACACCTAGCGTAAAGAGTACTAATCCAGCTACACCAGAAAACAAGAGACCAATCAAGACAAGAAATGCAAACATAATCCAGCTAACTAATACTCTTTTGTAGCAAATATTGTATAATGTGAATCTGAAGTCGTTCACTAGGAGTTCCATAGCGTGGACATACTCTTCGACTGTGAGCTGCGAAAAGAGGACATATTTTGTTGGAAATGTTTTGTGGTTTAGAGAGTTTTTAAAATGATATATTTAACTGGAGGAAGAACTTTACGATCAAGAGAAAAATGGTGAGGATTGTCGCGTACAAAACTGCAAAGATAGTGCTGCCACAGTGTGGAGAAAAGAGAATATATTTTATTTTACCGTCAAACCCTGTGCCATTAATTCTTCGGGTACCAGTTCTGGTCTGAATTGAGCTGGAGTTATCCAAGGCCATCTTGTATTTAAAGGTAAAAGTGTTACAACAATATCCCCATTAACTAAAACAGACAAAAATATATACTATGTTATGTATGGTACAGACTGGTGCGACATAAACATGCGACATCCAACATTTATATATTTTCATTCATAAGTAGACATTATTTAGACATGGGTGTAATAAATGTGTTGTACATTTAAGTTGTAGTTTCATCGAGAAGATCGTCCTTTATTAAATCAGTTAATTAATTGTTTCCACCATAATCCTGTCTCCTTTGTAGACTAAGACCAGCATTTGCGTCTCCGTTTGCGTAATAATTTTCTACCTATTATCAGAAAAGCAGCCGCTGCCAACAGAACATCTTCATTATCGCACATGGTATATGAAACTGAGCATTGCGACATGACAAAATTCTGTATTTAATATCAATATCAAAACAATAAAATAAATGAAATATTATCTTTGTTTTGCAGTAAGTACTCACGCCAAGCATTGAATTTGTAAAAGGAGATATCGCTGCATACGATTGGAATGGGTTGTCGGCCTACCCGTGCTGAACAATAGACCCATGTCAACAAGGATCTATTGTTAAATATTTTTTTCCAAAGCAGGTTGAAGAAATTCGGTATTGAAGGTATTAAGTTGCATGTCGCACTAGTGTGCATGTGTTGTACAACTTCTTACAACAAATGTTTTATGTAGCACCAGTCTGTACCATACATTACTACTAGTACTAATATTTAAGTTTTATTTTAAATGAAACTTACCAAATCCTTGCCTAACGATGGTAGGATTTAGCTCCACATTTCTTAAGGAAGGTGGTCCTTCAACTGTCACGGAATGAGAATTGTTGCCATTATTTTTGTACAAACTGACACTGGCACTTATATTATTAGGGTTTACAATAACAGTTTTTTGTTTTGAAGATGTTTTTGACTCATTGGAGGACACAGGTTGAGATTTAGGTGGATTGACGTTTGACTTTTCTGCTCCACTATTTCGATCGAGATTTATTTGCACGCTTTCTGTTGTCAGTACAGCTGGAGATTCGTTCAACTCCGGAGGTTCATTCAATTCCTTTTTTTGTTTCACTGATTCTTCTTCAAATTTTACCCAAGTTGTAGGTTTTTGGGAATTATTTGGGGAATTTAAATCGGTTTCACTCATTGTCACCTGGATAGAAAATATATTTTATTAAAAAAATAAATAATACATCAAATATTGTTAAATCTACTGTTTTACGTACTATTTATGTAACTTTTTTATCTGTATGCTACATTGTATAATAATAATAAATATATTTAAGTGAAATGAAATTCCGTTACGTACATTATTATGGTTTCAGTATTAGAATATTGTAAATATTGAAGAATGTTGGTTATCTTTTTAAAATCTGTAATAACAGCATACATTCGTGCCTTTAGGGGATTGAACTTTGTAGTTATGATGAAATAGAATAGAATGTGGATTATTGAAAAGTTAATATTGATAATTATAATTAATAATTTCGGTATATTTATTACTTTTTACTTAAGTCCCTCCCTTATTTTCACAGTAGTGTGGCATCCCCTTAGTAGCTGAAAGTATGTCATGTTTACAATTCGTTTAATACACCTGTTCATATTCTTTTTCTTTTGCATCGATTTCGAAATGATAGTTTGTTTCAACGCATAATCGAAAACAACCCATTTGAGGGTGTCTTAGAAATGTGCGACACGTGTGGTAATAAGGCAAACTAAAAAAATGTTTCTAAGCAAATTTAGTGTTACTCCTATTGTAACGGACCTCAAACCATTCCTTGAACCACTAAATTTAAAATTGATGTTGTTGCATGAAGCTAGAACGCTATTAAAGCACAAAAACCAAAGCCGCATTGAAATGTAAAATGACCTTGGTATACGCTTGATATGTCACATCAATTCATTGAATTTTTGCAAGGTAGTTTATGAAATTTAGATTGTTTTGAAGAGGCCTTATTTTTAGAATAACATATATAGTATAGATTCTGCTATCATTAGTATTGTAACAATTTGTAACTAGATGCAGATAAAGGTAAACGTATCTATATACATTTGTACAGTGATGATACCCGTGGCACGCTACTGTTCGACGAAAAGAAATAAATAACCGAAGTTAGTGTGTTAATACGAGTATAATTACATGTAAAAGTGCGTTTCAAAACAATTATTGTGAAGTGATAATTGATTGCAAAGTTACCTTTAGTAATGCCTTTTTTAAACGCCCTACATATATGTAACACACATATTGGTTTATAACCGTAACACTGCTTTAAATATATATGAATTCTTTAAATATTATAAAATAATGTAACGAAATAATATTGTAATACGTGGATCGTGGAATGTTTTGTTTGGGTCACATGACTGTGGACTGGACAGGTACTGGCACGAACACACGAAACACAAACACACCTTGCAATGCAGGTCGTCAGGTCGGCAGGTTGGCAGTAGCACAGGCAGGAGGCAGCAGGTAGCAGGTTGCCAGGTAACATAGAACCACTGAATTTATGGTGTGTCTGCTGTATTGTACCATCAGCCGTGCGTGTTTGGTAGTGTTGTTGCATTTCGTTCTCATGGAGCTTAAGGTGAAGGTATAGTATCTACATTGCAACAAAAAACATGTATTTTCAAGATGTATCAACTGGAGTAGAGTGGTTTGTCTATTTAATAAAATGTAAAATAATGTAAATATTTCGATTTTTTTATTTATCGTAAGACAGGAATTAATTACTTAAGAAATACAGCATTATTCAAATGCGAATTTAAAACACAAACACAGCATGATAAAAGTGGTCCGTTATCTTCTATCCAGTATAAATTTGCATGATCTTCCTGCAAAATCTCTCCATTTTATCTATTGCAAATTTCTGCAATTCCGTGTTAGATTTTGGGTGATTTTGGGTATGATAAGTTATGCCGGCGAAATGTACATTGTTTTATTGCACAATGCGCCATCTTTTAAACAACAGTAGAAGCATACATTGTTTTATTATTCCATGCGCCATCTTTTGAACAGTAGAAGCAGTTCATATTAACAAAGCGCCTGATTACAATGCTACTACTAATACACTAAATACTTCTCTAAAGCAAAATAAGAACAATCCAAATATTATCGTTAACGTTATTTATTCATGATGGTTTCTCAAGAGAAAACGCTATTATTTAAACCAGAATTATTTGCTATCTATTTTAATATAAATCTATTGTTATTATAATACACAAGTTCACATTTTCACTTTTTCTTTTTATTGCGTGTGAAGATTATATAGTCCATTTCATACTGCATTACATCGTTACTAGGGTCCCACGGTCGGACATCAGCGTGAATGTAATTCCACTGAAAATTGAAAATTTATTTTAAGTACTCGGTAAATAGTGTTAAAAATATAATTAAACAAAGTACCTTCCCCGACTCTATATCCATCTGAAAATATTTATGTGCCCATTCTACATTAGTTGCGCTGAGACTATGTCTCTTTTGCCTCTGTGCTTCCTCCAAAATACTTTTTTCTTCTGTAGCTAAGATCTGTAATACCAAACAATTAATTTTTATAATTAATCGTAAATATTTTGATACATTTTGTCATTGTATGTACTTGATCATCATCATAAATTGCTGCGGTGACATTTTTCCACAATTTTTCACTTTCAAAATCGTCCTGATTTTCTAATTGAACGGTATATCGCTTTAGTCGTTGAGCCTTTACTTCTGGAGTGGGATTGAAAAGAACTTCTTCCTGTTACAATACATATAAATATGAACACATAGAAAGGTCCCATGTAATACAACTTCTTATTACTACTTATAACAATACCTTATTATGTGTATCTTTAATTTTAATTTCTCCGTCCCAATATCCATTGATTGTTGCATATGTTTTCTTCTTGTGAGTCATGCGTCCACTTATTGAATTCATATTTTGCCATCCGCCAAACAGAGGCTAAACATTATATGCCCATGATACCATAGACCAATATATGATAATTTTCACATTTTTCATATTTTTAATACTTACTCTTAATTTGAAATCTATCTCTGTTTGGCATTCCGTTTCTTCACAGATAATGGACACTTTTCCACCAAGTTCCATGGTAAGAGACCCCATCATGAGTCCTCGACAGTGAACATATGGAATTGTCAATGAGTAATTCTCATTATGGGGAATTAATGTCAACTCAACGGTACCATCAAGAACAGCTGAAGTTGAATCCCCATAAAATTTGGATTTTGCTGTAATGCTACCATTGATAGTAAAGCCATCTTGTCTGTTTATAATAAAAAATGCTGATACTGGTGGATGATGAGAAACCTGTTTAAATGAGAAGAACAATGTAAACTCGTGGTTCGAATCTTTGCTTCTTTGTCTATTTAAATGCGAAGCTTACTTGCTCAGCTAAGTAAAATGTGCGACTGCCACTTGGGTGCTGCCAATAGCATCTAAACGTTTCCCCTAAAATGGGGTTGTATGGCTTTTTCAGTCCTTTTGGTTTTTTGTATAACCCTGACAGATACCATTGCGTCACGCGTTTCATTCGTATTAAAGCATCTTTTTCTAGAACAGCTCTATTGATATTAAAATTATAAAAAATTAATTTAAGTTACGATAGTAAGCACCTATCAAGCAACTGTTCAAGAAAACTGTGTTATTTAGGTGAATTTTTAAACTTCTGAATCAACCAACTCTTTCACATTTTCCTAATGAAAGAAGACTATAATCTTGTTAAAATTGATAAAAATTTAATATTTCTAATTTTAACAAAAACAGAATTTTCTAAATTTCTGCATTGAAAGAAGTATATAATCTTGTTTAAATTGATAAAAAATTTAATATTTCTAATTTTAACAAAAATAAAATTTTCTGAGTTCCTTCATGAAAGAAGACTATAATCTTGTTAAAAATGATGAAAAGGTTCACTTTTATGATTTTAAGAGCAATGCAATATTTTCAGATTCTGCAATGAAAGAAGACTATAATCTTGTTAAAATTGATAAAAAATATAATATTTCTAATTTTAATAAAAATAGATTTTTCTGAGTTTCTGCAATGAAAGAAGGCTATAATCTTCTTAAAATTATAAATAAATTATTATTTCTAAATTTAACAAAAATAGATTTTTCTGAGTTTCTGCAATGAAAGAAGACTATAATCTTCTTAAAATTAATAAAAAAATTATTATTTCTAATTTTAACAAAAATAGAATTTTCTTGGTTTCCTCAATGAAAGAAGGCTATAATCTTGTTAAAAATGATGAAAAGGTTCACTTTTATGAATTTTTAAACTTCTGAATCAACCAACTCTTTCACATTTTCCTAATGAAAGAAGACTATAATCTTGTTAAAATTGATAAAAATTTAATATTTCTAATTTTAACAAAAATAAAATTTTCTGAGTTCCTTAATGAAAGAAGACTATAATCTTGTTAAAAATGATGAAAAGGTTCACTTTTATGATTTTAAGAGCAATGCAATATTTTCAGATTCTGCAATGAAAGAAGACTATAATCTTCTTAAAATTGATAAAAATTTAATATTTCTAATTTTAACAAAAATAGAATTTTCTTGGTTTCCTCAATGAAAGAAGACTATAATCTTGTTAAAAATGATGAAAAGGTTCACTTTTATGACCACTCTAACTCTTATGCGACCTTTTTTAAATTCATGGACTTTTCTTTCTAAAATTTTTTTTGGATTTCTTTAAATTTTTTGATGCAGTTATGTTCATTAGGCTTTAAATTTAAAAACTGCTTCATTAGATTTTAAATATCTACGCGATTCTGACTTTTATGCGACCTTTTTTATATTCATGGACTTTTTTTTCCAAATTTTTTTTTTGGATTTCTTGAAATTTTTTGATGCAGTTATGTTCGTTAGTCTTTAAATTTAAGAACTGCTTCATTAGATTTTAAATATCTACACGATTCTGGCTTTTATGCGACCTTTCTTAAATTCATGGACATTTTTTTCTAAATTTTTTTTTTGATTTCTTGAAATTATTTGATGCAGTTATGTTCGTTAGGCTTTAAATTTAAAAACTGCTTCATTAGATTTTAAATATCTACGCGACTTTGACTTTTATGCGACCATTAAATTCATGGACTTTTTTTTCTAAATTTTTTTTTTGGATTTCTTGAAATTTTTTGATGCAGTTATGTTCATTAGGCTTTAAATTTAAAAACTGCTTCATTAGATTTTAAATATCTACGCGATTCTGACTTTTATGCGACCTTTTTTATATTCATGGACTTTTTTTTCTAAAATTTTTTTTTGGATTTCTTGAAATTTTTTAATGCAGTTATGTTCGTTAGGCTTTAAATTTAAGAATTGCTTCATTAGAATTTAAATATCTAGGCGATTCTGACTTTTATGCGATCTTTTTTAAATTCATGGACTTTTTTTTCTAAATTTTTTTTTGGATTTCTTGAAATTTTTTGATGCAGTTATGTTCTTTAGTTTTTAAATTTAAGAACTGCATCTTTAGATTTTAAATATCTACGCGATTCTGACTTTTATGCGACCTTTTTTAAATTCATGAACATTTTTTTCTAAAATTTTTTTTTGGATTTCTTGAAATTTTTTGATGCAGTTATGTTCGTTAGGCTTTAAATTTAAGAACTGCATCATTAGATTTTAAATATCTACGCGATTCTGACTTTTATGCGACCTTTTTTAAATTCATGAACATTTTTTTCTAAAATTTTTTTTTGGATTTCTTGAAATTTTTTGATGCAGTTATGTTCGTTAGGCTTTAAATTTAAGAACTGCTTCATTAGATTTTAAATATCTACGCAGATACTCAAAAAATTGCATTGCTCTTAAAATCATAAAAGTGAACCTTTTCATCATTTTTAACAAGATTATAGTCTTCTTTCTATATAGAGATTTAATATATTGATATATCATAAACTAAAATACTTATTTAAAAATGAATTATTAATTTGAAATCAGCATTCAAAATTAAGTTAAAATCCATTATAAAATGACTTATATTTTTCTTCAATTTTTATGAAAAGTAAGAAGGTTATACTCTTGTTACTTCTTATGAAAATCGAAATAAAATAAAACTTTAAACGCCGATTACTCATTAACCGCAAGAGGTAATTAAAAATGGATTTCAATTTTTGAATCAGCATACAAAACTACGTTTGAAAACATGTATCTTATGTCAAAATAAATTGACAAATAAATGATTTTTTTAACAAAAGTAAGAAGGTTATACTCTTCTTACTTTTCATGAAAATTGAAAAAAATAATTTGTTTATTTTTTAATGGTTTTTAACGTAGTTTTGAATGCTGATTTCAAATTTGTTATTTATTTTTAAATATGTATTTCAGTTTATGATATATCAATATATTAAATCTCCATATAGAAAGAAGACTATAATCTTGTTAAAAATGATGAAAAGGTTCACTTTTATGATTTTAAGAGCAATGCAATTTCTTGAGTATCTGCGTAGATATTTAAAATCTAATGATGCAGTTTTTTATTTTAAAGCCTAACGAACATAACTGCATCAAAAAATTTCAAGAAATCAAGAAAAAAAATTTAGAAAAAAAAAGTCCATGAATTTAAAAAAGGTCGTATAAAAGCCAGGAATCGCGTAGATATTTAAAATCTAATGAAGCAGTTCTTAAATTTAAAGCCTAACGAATATAACTGCATCAAAAAATTTCAAGAAATCCAAAAAAAAATTTTAGAAAAAAAAAGTCCATGAATTTAAAAAAGGTCGTATAAAAGCCAGGAATCGCGTAGATATTTAAAATCTAATGAAGCAGTTCTTAAATTTAAAGACTAACGAATATAACTGCATCAAAAAATTTCAAGAAATCCACAAAAAAATTTTAGAGAAAAAAAGTCCATGAATTTAAAAAAGGTAGCATAATAGTCAGAATCGCGTAGATATTTAAAATCTAATGAAGCAGTTCTTAAATGTAAAGCCTAACGAATATAACTGCATCAAAAAATTTCAAGAAATCCAAAAAAAAATTTTAGAAAATAAAAGTCCATGAATTTAAAAAAGATCGCATAAAAGTCAGAATCGCGTAGATATTTAAAATCTAATGATGCAGTTCTTAAATTTAAAACCTAACGAACATAACTGCATTAAAAAATTTCAAGAAATCCAAAAAAAAATTTTAGAAAAAAAATATCAATATATTAAATCTCTTTATCGGAGTATGCAATGAAAGAAGACTATAATCTTGTTAAAAATGATGAAAAGGTTCACTTTTATGATTTTAAGAGCAATGCAATATTTTCAGATTCTGCAATGAAAGAAGACTATAATCTTCTTAAAATTGATAAAAATTTAATATTTCTAATTTTAACAAAATTAAAATTTTTTAAATTTCTGCAATGAAAGAATGCTATAATCTTCTTAAAATTGACAAAAATTTAATATTTCTAATTTTAACTAAAATAGAATTTTCTGTATTTCTCTTTAAGTGTTTTGTACATGCTATTATAGAAGCATGCGGATCAGGCGCTGTAAAAATGAAATTCTCTGCTTTTCTTGAGATGAAAGAAGACTATAATCTTGTTAAAATTGAGAAAAGTAAAAGACAAACATTTTAATTATGGCTATGTACTGATTCGTAAAATGTTTCATTCATATAAATCAGGTCTGTTCGATTACGATCATTATTCGGAAGACTCAATAATACGAGCCTAATTTTAGATACGTGTTTTAGTATTTGCATTCAAATCAGGGGTATTATAATTTCTGCATTGCCATCTGTTAAAGAAATAATTAACTACTTCTTTTTTTCATCTATTCTCCAAGAGATGGCGCGTTTGGTTTAAGTTTATGCTAATACACCTTTTGGTCTTTAAACTAACGTAAAATGTAATTGCTTTTTTAGTTGAATATATTATTCAAATATTTAATTTTAACAGCTTGATCAATGACCCTAATTAATAACTTACTTTGACAATAAATCCGAATGATAATAGGAGTCAGAGAGTTTATCCAAAAAAGATCTTGGCTCCAAAATGAAAGTAGGTAGAACTACTTTACTGAGGTCCATCCCCGGGCGAATCTGCTTTAAGATGAACCAAATAACGCTTTTTTGATCTTCGGGCAGAACTTCACCATGTTGATCCGTCTATGACATGTAACATGTTTTTACAAAAGCATATTTACGACATTAAAATGGTAAATATTAATTGTAAAATATTTATTACATGTCCAAAATCTTCTTCTTCATTTTCTACATATGCGGATTCCTGGGACACTGTGAATTGTGCAGTAATTTTATGGTAAACCTTTAATTTTTCCGTTTAAAAATTTTGAATATGCAGTATAATTTTGCGCTCATATTTACTTGTAAATAAACAATTTTCAATTTCCCCAAATGATGTATTAATTGCTTTGCATATTTTTTTTAGTTAACTTGTTTTTCTTTAAAAATAACTTTTAAGCTATTTTTTTATTTTTGTGAATATTTTTTTGACAGTTATTAATTTTTTTACTAAAAACAAATGTAAAATAGTTCACGACATTATTCACGTCCGAAATATATTACGGGCCCAGGGCTTATTTATATAACTTATTAGTATTAACTATACATGCAATAATATTATTAACATTACATTATGGCAATATCAAACAACACGCGGGAAATATATCCTGGAATTTGACAGTCTTCTAATGTGCATATAAATTAAATCAAGATTTAAAAATAACTAATTTATACCGGAGTCTTGAACACATACTCCTTTCTGCTTCAGATATTTGTTGTTTCAGAAAGCACAACAATCTGACGAAGTCAATTTAAAGAAATTTAATTACAGTACAAATTAATAATTCTTATGATAAAAAAAAGTCTTACTTTTACGAATTTTATTAAATTATTTACAGAAATCTTTTTACAAAGAGCATGGGAAGATTTACAATATTTGGAAGCTAGAAATATTTAGGAATAATAAAAATGAATCACATATTGAAACCTCCATTGCATAATAATATTGTTATATTCATTTTTGTGTTAAAAATTGTATTGACACATTAATTTGATATAAATGACATAAGAGCAAGAGATTATTATTTCGTTGCAACTTTTTATAGAAGAAAATTAGAACAATTTATTTTAATATGAATCGTAAATGGTTAAAGGTCATGATACTAGAATACAAGACTACGATGTTAAGCAGTTCCGTGGCTTATAAACAGGTCTAGATATACTATTTCTTTCTATATATCAAGTAACAGTAGTCAATTTTAATATATGCATAAACTCCACATGTGATTGCTGAGAGGGCATAATACATACACCAAATGGCAAGCTAGATAACTATATACTGGTAAACACAAAATGTAAATGTTACATAACAGTTCATGTAAAGGCATACAAGGCGAATATATAATTGCTTTCTGCAAAATATCAATCGATAACTTGATCTGTATTCCCAATTTATTTAAATCCTGATTGGAAACGATCATCGTTTCAAGATTTATACATAAGACAGTGCTTACGTAAAGCAGTTTCAAACTGCATTAATAAAATATCAAAGTTTGTACATTCCTGAATAGGCATTGATTTACTATTTTCATTTTTAATTACATTATTTTTCATTTAATTATTTTATAAATAAAGCTTTGAAATTTTTTCCAATGGGCTTGTGTCCTATGTCTTAATTTCTATAAAAATATATAGTATATTGATAAAGTGGGTTACTAGAACCTCAAATGTCCAATTATTTTTTAATAACTCCTATGTTAAAAGATATTAACAATTAAAAGTCATTTTGTCTCTTTAATTATTTAAGGGCTTCAACGTTGTACACATTCCAAATGCATGTAACAGCACAACCGCTGCCAACCTTACAGCTCATAAATCTCTGCTATATGTATTTATATATCAAATATTATTTACAGTTATTTCAAGGAATAATAAAATTTCAATATTATGTCTGCCGTAACAGGGTTAAATAAGATAAAAACTTATTATTCTTTGACTTGATTATTTGACTACCAACAGCTACAAAACATTACCACAGCACTGACCTTAAAATGCATTTCACGTCATACAAATGGCCGACGATTTCTAGCGCTTAAACTACAATTCAAACTTTTAATTGCTATATCTCCGTCAATATTTAGATATTTAATAAAATAGACACGCCAATACACATTTATTAACATCAATTTCAATCAACAATTGAAAAATCAACCACTAAAAAATGAGGACACAAGCCCATTATTTATTACACAACGAACCTGTATTTTGAAGTTTCCTTACCATTATATTGTAAAATTGGATTGTTTCTTTCATAACTTTGCTTCACACTCTAAAATGTCTTCCAGAGACTTTCTTTATCCTTTTAAAAAGTAAAGGCAAACACATATGTCTAAAATCGGTCATTAGTTGCAACAAGAACTGGAAATGGTTACAAAAAAACACGATTCTCACTTAATAAGTAAGCAAAGTAACGAAAGAAACACACCCATAATTAAGTATAGTTTTGGAATTGCGTGATTTTACAATACATTTTACAAGCATTTTATATTTTATTATACATTAGTATTATTATAGGATTATTTTGTAAAAAAATCAACTGTGACTTATCAATATTTTTAGAGTGCATGGACATTTAAATTTAATATCAAGATTAGATTTTGTAATAGCTTAGAGTCGCTTATCATATAGGCACTATTTATTAACTCTTGTTATTATAATATTTCACTGTTATTGAGTAACTGAAACTAGAGAATTCGTAAACATTTATTATTTTGTAATTATTAAATTGATTTGCCTGTATACTATATGTGCTGTCTCAATAACGTGTTATTGAAGTTGCCTATAGTATCTCGTTAGGGGCAGAATCATGTTCTTCATTTTCATAATTAATAATTCTTGCTTTTGAAACATTTCGTTCGATATAAGTGCTTGGATAAATTATTATAAAATCAAATAACAAACTTATACATCTAATGCTGAACACATGTTTTGGAAAATGGCACTTATACCGAAATTCTTTCTTGTTATATAATAAAATAAAAACAAAATTAAAAATAATATATCTCATTTAAAAAACTCAAGATGGAATGGTTATCCAAATTGAGTGTATAAAAATTCATATTAAAAATATGTATAAAAATTTATAAATAGACATAACAACAAATATCATTTTTTATATAAAGGACTCTTACATAAAATAATATCTTTAAAGAAAACGAAATTCCAAATTTAATGAGTTTTAGAAAATATCCAAGAAAGAAATGCTTGCATGATTAAAACTATGGCTACTGCAGATCCAATATGCACATACATGGATTCGCTTTTTCTAGCGTGATTAATATTCTCAACACTTCTTTGAATATCTGTGAGACGGGAGGTTTGAGTTCGGAGAGTATTCTTGATACTGTCTAACTCATCCAGAATGCTGAAATAATCAAAAATGCATTTTACAAAATGATTTTAAGGTAAATAACCCGGACAAAATAAACACTTGAATTAGCTATATTTCGCAGAGAACTGAAAGTTAGTATACATTATTACAAATAAAATACTAAAAGTCCTCACTGATCGCACATCTGCATAAAAAGTTATTGAAAGTCAAAAGTCAATAAAAATGGTTTTTCCAATTTTTACGGTAAACAGTAAGTTTTATCATACCAATATTTTATTGTTTATTTTTACCGGATTAAAAGATTATTAGAAAAAAGCCAGAGTTTCTTCTATTCAAATATTCATAATGTTTCCGTTACTTTATATTGTATTCACGTAACAAAATAGTCAAAAATACATACCGTTTGTTTTCCACTTTCTTTTCGCTACTAGAGTCGCTATTATTTTCTGGATCTGGAGTTGAGCTTCCTGATATCGGACAACTATGCGTACCCAATGCTCGTCGAGAACTCTTTAATACAGCTAAAGAACTTCTAGATTCCGCCTGCAGTAGGGGCACCTTAAATGACTGTAATTATAATACACTTATTTGTTTTGTTTAACGCGGAAAGATGAGTAAAATGATTCTCTTCTTATTAATACTTACAGGTGGATCTACACTTATTATACTAGCTGTTCGAATCATTGGTGTTTGATGAACAGTCTTGGTTTGAATGATATAATCGTACTCATATTGAATTACATCGTTTCTTGGATCCCAAGGCCTTAAGTCAGCTTGTTTATAATGCCACTTAAAAAGATTATACATTTATTAAATATCAGACAAGAATATAACATATAACAACATTAAATATAAGGATTGCGATGTTATAAGTAAATGTATTTAAATTTCCCGCATTATTTGTCTACACAGACCAATCCGAACAGATTTTTCACAGAATCCGGAGACGTGATAAAACGTAACAAACTTACTTGTCCTGTCAGTAAATCCTGTTGAAAATGTGCAGACACCCATTCGGAACAAGTTGCTTTTCGTTCTTTGGTTCTAGCTCTTTGCGCTTCTTCTAATACGGTTTTTTCTTCTGTCGCTGCAACCTATGTAAAATCTTTGTTATTTTCAAGAAGACGAAGATGATTTTTTTATTCAATAAACAAATGACACACCTGATCATCTCTATAAATAGCAGCAGACACATGCTGCCAGAGTCTTTCACTTTCAAATTCCCCCTGGTTTTGTAAAGCAACTGTAAACCGTTTGAGTCTTTGTGCCTTCGTCTCTGGTGTCGGATTGAAGAAAACTTGTTCTTCCTATAAAAGTAATATTTGATATTATTTATTAAACACCTTTAATAATATTAAAGTTCCTTGATGAATAATTGCGTTTTATACACCGAGATAAATATAAATATATATATATACCCCAGTACGAGAATCCTTAATATTAATTTCGCCATCCCAGTGCCCATTTATTGTTGCAAGAGTTTCTTTACCAAGTCGAAGACGACCTTGAATTGTGTTTGTACTTTCCGAACCACCAAGGAAGGGCTGAAAAATAAAAGGATACGACATAAATAAAAATATTACATGAAGTTCTCCTAAAATAAATACAATATGTATTCATACCCTTAATTTAAATTCAATTTCGGTTCGATACCCAGTTTTCTCACAATGAATTGCAACTTTTCCACCAAGTTCCATGGTCAAGGTCCCCATCAAAATACCTTTACAATGCGCATATGGGACAGTCAACGTGTATATTTCACCACGTGGCAAAAGATTTAATGTAGCAGTGCCCTCAAGAATAGCGGAAGTGGAATTACCGTAAAACTTTGATTTTGCTAAAATACTTGCACTAATACAGAAACCATCTTGTCGGTTTGTGACGTAGAAAGCAGAAACCGGCGGATGATGAGAAACCTTTAAGAAAAGTATACGTTAAGCTAAACAAGAAAAAAAATCATGAAAAAGCTTTCTAAATGTATGCTTACTTGCTCTGCTAAGTAAAATGTACGACTGCCATTGGGGTGTTGCCAGTAGCATCTAAAAGTTTCCCCCAAAATAGGGTTGTAGGGTTTCTTAAGTCCTCGTGGTTTTTTGTATAACCCTGACAAATACCATTGCGTCACACATTTCATTCGTGTGAACGCATCATCTTCTAATACAGCTCTAGAAAAATTTAATTATTTTTAATTACAAAAGACATTCGATAAAATATATTTGTTGTTTCGAATTATATTTTAATTACTTTGATAACAAATCTGCATGATAGTACGAATCAGCCAGTTTATCCAAAAAAGATCTTGGTTCCAAAATAAAAGTAGGCAGAACTACTTTACTGAGGTCCATCCCTGGACGAACTTGTTTCACCAAGAACCAAATAAGACTTTTATGTTCTTCTGGAAGTTCTTCTACTTGTTCTCCAGCCTGATTAACACATTTCAATGATTTATTCAATCTTATACTAATTGATTGAAAAAAAAAAATTAAATCATAGCAAATAAATAATAAGAAAAGTTATTAAAAAGAAGTCCATTCCAGAAAGCTTATCTACAAACTTATATCCCAATACATTTGCATACAGTATTTTTTCTATATACATCTCATTGATCGGAAATGACTATTAGAAGTAAAAATTATTTAGTAACACAAAAAATGTTAAACATTTTCATAAAACAAACCCCGAACTTACCGTGCACTAATAAGAAGTAAAATTAAATAAAAAATGTGTATTTACCATTATTATATACTTACACCTCCGAATTCTTCTTCTTCGTTCTGTACATAAGGAGTTTCTGGAGGTTCCGCTTCTGGATTATCAATTTCAACTAGATCGCTATCAGAATCTGAATCTCCCCCAGAAAGGGTACCTGCTAAAGCCCCGTCTATTTGACTGTCAGCATCCAAATCTAAAATAATATATAAATTAATATCTACACCTCCTATCTGAAGTTATAATTAATATTAAATAATGCAGATTAATTTAAATACATGTAGAAATACCTAGGTTACTAATATTGTGGTTCTTTCAGTAAACAAAAAGAAATCATATACGTAACATTTATATAGCATGTATGTCAAGAAGTCAATGCCTCGTAAAGGTGTTTAATTTAAATGTTTTTTTTATTTATTTAAATAATGAAATACTTCATAAACTTTAAAATCATAAAAAACATTAGTAACCTTGTCTTTATTAATAGGTTAACAAGGAATATAAATAAAACAAACTCTCGACAATCCGGATCGATATATCGAAATTAAAACTGTTGTGCAAATGTGAATATTTTATTTTAATTTATTGACTTCCCCTGTCCTTCTCCTATGACTACGGATTAGCGAGATTTTATTTTCAAATTAGCGAGACTTAAATTTGCTACAGCCCAACAGCCAAGTCAATCATAAATTGCACAGCACCAAATATTTCATGAACTATATGGATATTTTGCATTGAATTTATCTTAATTAAATATTATCATCTGACAAAGTTGCTCTTATGAATATAAGCTCTCTTCTAAGAGTAATATACTAAAAATGCTCTAATAATTTTTGTTAAAGTAACTAAGCATCAAATTCAGCGATCACGAGATTTTTGGTGTGCTGTGCACTTGAATTGAGTGTAGCGCATGTCATCATATTGTAGTATGTCTGTGTGTGTATCAAACCAACTCTCTTGGTTCTAAATCTGTATAAGAAAACGCTTTGCATACTACAGAATCTAGAACGGTTGCAAAACTAACGCTGAAGTAGCAATAAAAAAGCAATTAATTGTATCGATGTATGAAGCACTAGCAGCATTTCCAGCAAAACTACTGAACAACTGCTTGCTAACAAAAACAAACCTTTGGCAATTTCCCCACAGAAAAGAAATTGCGTTTTTTCGGATTTACTTTTATGTGTCTTTTCAATATCTAAATCAGTAACTGAGCTTTCCCAATTGCTGAGTGGAGTACTGGTACGAAATTTATTATGTCGAATATTTAGTGAGTTATCATCTGAATCTGCCTGTATTTTAAAAATTGGTTTATATCTAATATACGGCTCATCGGGGGATGGAGTAAAGATTTCTCGATCTTTCGATATGTTTCTTCTACTTCTTTTATTTTTTTTAGATGGTATTTCTAATTGATCCAATTTTATATACTTTCTAGGCATATTTTCTGATTTTGTTTCAATTCTATCATGCTCTGTACGTCTTTCGTAAGACTTTGAACGTTTGTGAACATTCTTATCCAAACTTGGTACTAATAACATGTTATTTTCTTTTGCTTCTGCACCTGAGCAGGAAAATGGCTGCAAAAATGGCGTTGGTGAGGGAGTAGACGAATTAGAGGAATGTGGGAAAAATATTGGAGATGATGGGTTTAGAAGGGGAAATGTTCCTAGCCAAGTAAAGGTTATAAGCAAATAAGTAATTAGTAAATTTACAAAACAAAATTATAAATGTTTTTACATTGAATTTGTCTAATTTGTACACAGATTTACAATAATTACTAAAACAGTTGACGACATCAATAACATACTCGTACACTAACAGATGGTTTGAATTCTTGTGGCTTACCGTGTTCGTTGAAGTGTTTTTCGTAATCAGCTTCCGACCATTGCGTTTCATGCTCTGTTCTTGGTTGTCCCAAAACTGCAGCGTCACTGATACCGGTTCCTCCAGAAACGGAGCGCACAAGAAGCGCTGAACATCTAAATTGCAACATCAAGACACTTTAAATGAACGGTGATAGATAGGATTGAAACTTTGCTTATACAATTATCATCAAAGTATAGTTTTTACTTGAGTAATTACAACTAGAATCCTATTTTGTAACACTTTATTCACGTTTGACGATTGTTCAAAGGCCCAAAGCATAAGTAGCCCAATTAAGAAAATATAGTCCTTTGAAAAGAGTTACAAAATAGGGATCAGAGTTAAAAACCTGTTGTTAAAATTTCTCGGTAATAACTTAGGATGAATAATTAACCTTAGCGATAATTCCAAAGCATCCAGCCAGCATTTTCCAGCAGCCTGTGAAGGAGCCCGAAATATTAAATATGACGTCGGAAGTGGTTGAACAACAGCACCTAGAAAACGGTAATCTATAACACATACAATATGTATGTAAACAATACCATAGATTAAAATAGGTTTAATAAAGTATGTATACATATATGTAGTAAATTTGCTAGAAACGTTTTAAGATCTCTATGAGATCAAAGTATTATTTCATATTTGGTACATATGCAGAAGTACTGAAAATTTGGTTTATATCTTTGCTAAATTGAAAACTTTATTGATTTTGTAAACTGTTAATAAGTGTAGTTATCTAGAAAATCTGTTTAAACATAAAGTGTAAACAAATGCTTATTAAACTTTATTTGTTGAATAAATTCTGAATATCTTAAGATAACAAACCTATAGTTTCCTTTTCAGGCCCTCTAGGTGCCCAAATAGATTGTTCTAAGGGATGAAACAACTTAAAACAAAAACCATCTTTTTTACTAGGTCGTTCAATCACTTGGCAAGATGACAACAGAACTGTTCCAACCCAATGGTTGCTCTAAAAGAAGATATGATTAATAATATTTCTAAAACTATGATGGATGATGATTAATTAAGATTAAGCAGGTCTAAATTCCTTTACCTTTGTTTTTGGACTTTTGTATATTAGTAATAGACCTGGTTTTAAAACGCACCAAAGTTTGGTCCAAGATTTTAATGTACCTCGAATCTAAAAATAAATATTACGTATAATTAAATCTTATCTAAGCGATATGTACACAATGCGATTATTTGGACATGAAATTATTACCTTAAGCCAATCAGCAAGCACCACAACGGCAGGATCTTGCAGTGAGTACAGCAATTCATGAGCAACTCTTTTCTTTTCCTTCCGGTATGTTTTACGTTGCGCTTTGTAGGATTCTTTTCTTGTTAGTTTAATGGCAGGATCGATGGACTGAAACGAAAACTTTTTTTAAAAATTATTAATCTTCCAAATTTTATAACTATTTAAAATGTAGGTTTATTTGTAAATTTGTCTCACATACACTTTATCTAAATTTTGTGTAAATTTTACTCGAAATCAAGGAATGGTACGTTTTAGTTGTACAATAGAAAAGAAATAGATTCCAGTATGAGAGCGCTGATTACAACGTCAGGAAAGATTGCACATAGTGGCGCTATTTCGTACAATCAAAAATTGAACAGTTTCAGAGGTTGCGACTGAGAGTCGCGCATAGTCTGTTCCAATATGAGAAAGTCCAATAGTATCATATAAAATATTACAGGTATACTTAACATAATACCTCAGGTCATGAATATACCTGTCATTAAGTGATATAAAATCTACATGAATATTTATTGAAGGACGTTGAAGTCAAAGGAATACACAAAAACATTAAAGAAACAATGGTGTATTCATTTTTGCATATATCATTCTTTTTAAGTGTTGTAACGACGTGCACGTATTATATGCATTTACCTATGGAAAACGACGTGTAATTACCATATATTATCACATTCGTGTCATTTCCGCAGTAGCACTATGAGATTTCGTGTGCAAGCGATTGATATAAGAATATGAATTGAACAGAAATAATTGTAAGACATTTCTAAAAACAAATATTGCTATTAAAATTAAAATCTGTATACATTGCTATACAATAATTCCTTACAACCAATAATTATAGCCCTATGAAATATTGAAATCCATATCCATATCAAAATAGAAAAAAATATATATATAAATAAATACTATATCTATGTTGTATATGCTCCGTAGGTGTAACAAAGTATTAATAAAAAAAAATTTATGAGGATACTAACGTTGATTAAATAATAAATATTTTATCAAAGTAATTTAATTACTCGGTTGATTAACGACGTAACGATTTAACGACTCAACCTCGCGCAAACCGCGTGTCCGTTGAAAAAGAAGGGTCGCAGTGGGAAACAAGCTAAATATATAATAGATTAATATTAGTTGGGGTAAGAAAATTAGCTGTAATAATTTAATGACATTCACGTCTGTCAAACTATTTGTATATGAATACAGTCGCTTTAATATTCCCGATTTCTTCTTACTTAACTACTTAGACATATGCAGCGATAGCTGTCACTTGTCATTTGCGCGCGGTTTGACTATTTACGCTCAAATTTTTTCTATAATATATTGAGTGATTTACAATATAGTTTTATACAATTTAAGGCTCAGGATACTACCTAATCATATGCACATGTCAAGTATAAACTACCGATATATGAATTATTTATAACCGATAAATATTGAATATAAAATCACTGATAATTTATAAAATGTATTTAAAAGCATTATGATAGGGAACAGCTGATAAGATAAACTAATTAATTAATCATAAAACAACGGATTACATGTCAGTGGGTGGATTTATTGAAAAACATGTTTTATTAATAAACAAACTGTATTACCATGAAATATGGTATAGCTATATAGCTATTATATATTGTAAAAATCACTTCTGTTCACTTTCACTTTCTATAATAGGAGAGATCCTGTACACTCCCAAAATGATATGCATATGTAGCTGTACTAATTTCTCGAATATATATTTCATATTTAAATATAGTTCAATCTCTTTTTAGATAATGCACTGTACTCTAAATTGAATAATAAACTACTTTTAGAGATAACAACGAAAACAATATTCGAGTTAAAAGCATTCCAGCGGTATTCGATAAGTTTAATCTGTATTCGAATTTTCTTTGGTTGCATTTACGAATTTAATTAATATTAATTATGCAGGCAGAGGATACACTTTTACATATAATTTCAAATTTTCGAAGATGGCTCATTGATGAACTGAACGATTGATATATTAGTTTCTTACTCATTATTATTTCCGAAAGACTACATATTACTAAAGACAGTGCACATCATATTCAGACGCCCTCAATACAGAAAAACAGCAACACTTTTCTAGAATAAAAAACGTCGTTTAAGACTAGCTGTTAGTAATTGATTAATTAAAAAAATTGTCAAATTAAATCAATTAAAAATTGTACGACCTTGAACAAACCAGCATTGTACGTACTGCGTATAGTTTATAATTTTTTATGCATTAAAACAATAAATTGAACATATGATTTTTTATTGTATATAACATAATACTACGTTATAGACAAAGTTCCCGAATTTTCACGTATATAGTACGAATGCGTCTGCGTGATTACTACTATTAAGATACATAAGAGCGAGAGAGAGAATTAGCGCATCACACCGTACATTAGACAAGGACGCAGTGTGCCAGCAATTAAATTAAAAGTACTTGCGGACTTATTTTGATTGGCAACGCGGCAGAACCGTATTTCTTTATTTCTTTGAAGCTAAATATGTATGATGTGTGGTATTTGGTAGGTTCGGATTATCAGGGTTCTACTGTAAATTTGTTTACCTTGTCAGAAGAAGTTCCCTCTAGTTTCGGGCTGTCTGTCCAGTTTGAAACCCCTGGAAAAATAAAATTCAATGTATATTAAAATTTTCGTAATATATACATGCATAATTTGACGTCTTAGACTCGTTTCAAATTTCGGTAGGGACAAATTTGTCCTACACTTGTGCTAGAAAGAGAAAGAAAACTATTTCTCTTTTTAGAACCATGTCTTTTCATCGCATGTTTCTAATGTTGCTCACATATTGTAAGAACTATGTACTCCAAACTGATGTACTTAAATATAAATCAATTAAAATATTAGAAGTTCTTTTTAGTGTAATTTTACTATTGTTTTATATTAAATATAATTTTTATGTTCCACGAAATTAATATATAGAGTAAAGCCCCATTTTCCCACCTACTGTTTTAATTTAAGTTTTAGTTATGTTTTTAATAGTGTGCTTGCGACGTATCCGTGCGTCAGTAATACACCTTTTACATATATAACAATTTTTATTTCTTTATATTTCACAATCAGAACGTATATTTAAGATTAAACATAAAATTAAAACTAAAACTCAGTAGGAAAGAATGGTCTTCAATACTAACATAGACCGCACACTTCTGAAATCTTCATTTTTAAAATTTCAAACGAAAAATTAATAACAAAACATATTTCGTTTACGCACGATTTTTAATTATATAATTTTGAGCACCAAAAACACAATTATACAATTCTAATTGCAAATGCTTAATGATTGTAGTTAGATTATGGCAAATTGAAACACTGTAACCGAAGGCTTTTTGTGTATTAAATATTTAACTGATAATATATAGTACAATCAAATAAAAAATATTATAAACAAACAAACAAATATGGTACAGGCGAATAGTGCTATATGTGCCCCGAATTAATTGGCACATTTGAATATATTCTTGATAAAATTGTTTTAACGGTTTGATTAATTAAATGCTCAAATATTGGATAAAATTACTACCTTGAATTAATTTAAAAAAATTAAAACTAAAAGTTGGTTACAAACAATAATAATTTAACATTTTCAAAAGGTACACCAGCTGATGATAATTTGAAAGTTAAATGTAAAAAGACAAAAATGAATAATGGGATAACTATAATTTTTATTCCACTGTAATTTTTACAAATATTATCATACAATTATTCTGAAAACGTATTTTCCACATTAATTTCTAATCCAGAAAGTCGTTAGAAAGAAAAACATTTTACAAAGTCTCTCTAACAAAACAGTAGACATACGTTTGCCTCAAGAGTTTATAAAAAAACGGATATACTAATATATCTGACCTTTCTATAGAGCACAAGAAATAAATTACCAGGTAATACAACTCACTTGAATCCATATTGTTTATTCAATTTATTTATTTAATTTATCAATTAATTAGATATACATGTATGTTTAACTATACATTCAAGGTACAAAATGCTTATAATGCGATCGTACTGATCGTGAGCTTATAAGAGCTTATCTGCTGTAACAGGTAGAACAACCGAAATATATAGTAGATAACAAATTAACATTAATCAGTAACCGGTCATTATGAGTGTTTTAGTGTTGTGTTTGCATTTACTAAGCGAAATACTTTATCTAAAAACAATATCAACAAAACCTCTATTAACAAATTACACAAAGCAAACTAATAAAAAAATAACAACTTAAGTAAAAATTCAATTTAAGATTAAATTAATTTTTAAATAAATTACAAAAACTACTAAAATAAATTGAATTAAATAATAATGTAGAATATTGGTTTTTAAATCGTTGTGACGACTGCAAGGAGTGACTGCAATGCAATAATGATGAACACATTGCTTATAGAATTGTATATTCTAGAAAAAATTTGCACTCTGAACTTTAGGAATAAATAAAGTTTTGATATTATAAAGGTAATGAACAAGGATAAATAAAAATTACTTTTTATTCTAAAGACTTTAATCTTCAAAGTGGTAAACCAGAATTTCCTGTCCTATCAACTATTAGATACTTATTAAATAAAGAAACCGTTAGTCATATATTTTAAGAAAAATTCAATAGACTCGACCATAAAAAAAAGTTCATAACCCAATTAAAACTAAAATAAATATTCGTTCCCTTTGTTGTATTCGTAGAATCCTAAAAAGAGGGTAAAATCATAGAACCTGAATAAAACAACCTCGAACTTTAAAACTTAGTCCCTCTAGAACTAATGATTATTATTTCTCACAGTTGATTATGTTTTTGGTATCTTTTCGGGATTAGCCCATGTTCACAATGGCAAGAACAATACATAAAAAGTTCTGACAAATTTATGCATATCACGCAATATAACAATTAGGCACGCAGAGATTTAAAGACATGTAATTTTTTTATTCTAATTTTTATAACCTTTTTGACCTATTATATATTAATAACTTATATAAAAATATAGGTTAAATAGTCAAATATTTACAATTTTATAGAAAAACAACTTTAACAACACCTTCATTTAGAAATATTAGATGTTGTTTAATATATTTAGAATAAGAAGGTCTAGAAGTAACTTATAAGAACGATCTTACTAGATAAGAAAGCTGGAAATGCAAATCAGAATATTCCCCTCAAGACCTCTATTTCGCTTCTTTAAAAGCATAATTTTAATAAAATAGAGACCTCTGCTTCTTCTGCGACAACGCTACTCTCTCAGTGACTATTTTTATATACAACAAAAATAATAAGAATTAATTTCCTCTTTTTTTAATGCAAATGAGTAATAATAATAAAATGTCCCTGAAATGTGTCTCTTAACTTGTTTATCATAAATAACTTGAATAAATAATGACGAATAGTCATGTATATATGTAAGTAATACAAAGAAAATATATTGAAGTCTTAGAAATGTTGAACAAGTCCGAGGGACATAAATCATGTAGCTGGTGTATTCAGGCTTAATGTTCATACATAATCCACCTGCCTCATTCCCCCAATGCCACAACAAACTAACACATAACATTTGATTATTAATTTAATAACAAAAGTATAACACAGCTACAATATTTATATTATACATATTCGCAAACAAGTGCAAACTTAAATATGTTCTTTAATTTCTTTCAAATAAATCTTATAATATATAAGATCTGGAAATCGAACCCACGACATATATAACTGAACCCCATAGTGCTAAACAACTAATCTTTTGAAGAATGATATTTTTTAAATGCTCTAATTTTATTTATAAAACATTACCGTGTTTCAAATCTTTATAACTCAAGTTCATATTAAGTGAACTTAAAGATAATTTTAGAAAGGAGATTATTAATAGCTTGAAATAAATAGCTCAAAATTGAATTAAATGTTTTAGAGGAGAAGGTTAATTTGGCGGCAGTATTTGAAGAATTATGTGTAGGACAGATTTGGAATTCAAGCTATAAAATTACATTTTAGGGATATACAAAACCCACGTCTTTAGGGGTCACAAAACAAACGAATTTGATATTATTGAAACCATTACCAATTTACACCCTTATAAACCTGGTTAATACACCAAAATAAACCAATTTCTGTTAAAAACATGTAGCGAAAACAAAAATATATAAGCTCAATTTAGACAATTTACAATCCTACTACATTCAAATATACTGACCGGGTGACCCAGGCCCTGGGCTATTGCTTAAACTCTCACTAGAAGGAAGTTTAGGCAGTAATACTTGTAAACTCTTTCTTCGAGGACGACCTCCATCTAAAAACCGAATCGCTATAGTGCCAAATTCTGGCTTCATAGTAACTAAATATAAATAAAATTGATTTACCTATTTTATTAGCACTATTTGGAGGAGTAGGACCTTTTCCTAAGTCTAAAGATGACTCTGGTCGCCTTACTTCGCCCGAAACAATTGGAGATGAACTCATAACTCTTAATTTAAGCACACAAAATATTTAAAAACACTATAACATCATTTTATAATTAGGAGCTTAATTGACTAGAACTTATAGAAGTACTGTAATATTATTATATTAATTAAAACGTCAAATTTGACATTAGGTTAGGTACAAGTAGATCCCACCGTATCTTATTCACATCGGATTATAGGATAAAAATAGATTATTTTTTTAAATCTGTTTATTACAAAAGATACAAAAGTAATAGGAATATAAATGTTACACAATACACACAAAATTATTAAATCTTTAACCCGTCATAAATTTTGTGAACTTAATTACTATCTTGAATTGACAATGTCGTATTGGGTCGTAAACATTCGCAATAATACGACGAATACGATCCACTCGCTAGTCTGCGTTCAGCATTTATAAATAATATAGCTGCTTTAAATGAATGAATGTTAAAAAAATTCTTAAATTAATATTGAGCTACATAATTATAGGTAATCTCGTTTAAATTAATGTACTAGTATATTGTTAAACGATGGAATTGGGCTACTAGTTGAAAAACAGTACACAATAGAAATATAAATCAGGTAGATTCTGAACGCCATCCAACTTTAATGGACTTGAAGTTACGTATTAGTGGTGTTGACATTAGGAAAAACAATTTAATTATATTAATTAAAGGTAAATATCCAATGAAAATATTTTGCTACACATTTAAAGTTCTTTTATATTATGAAATTTGCAAATTATGAATTACCTAAAAGTCAGTTTATTGTTAATTAATGTATAAGTAACTATTCATATTATTTTATTAAATAACATAACCTATATATTGCAGATGGCATTATCACTAAAACTTAAGTCGTCTATTAATTTAAGTACTATTTTAAATAAGCCATGGCATCGATGTATTAGTTTAACACCACCTACCTTAAAAGTTCAATCTGGACGATATAAAATAACCCCAAAAGGCGATAAGCCATTGACATACGAAATGGCAAATCCACCACATTTCATAGCACACAGAAAAACATGGAACTCTTGGAACACTTCTAATTTAGCAGGAGGTTTGAGACCAGCAGAAACTGCAGTTGAAGATATATTCATACGGAGATTCATAACTGGAACATGGCATGGATTGTTAGTATCTGAAGTAATTATAAAACGTCAACATAATCATATTAGAATCGCATCAATAATGAGACAAGCAATTAGTCCAAGAAAAATGTATTTTTTAATTGGTTACACCGAAGAACTTCTTGCTTATTGGTTGCAGTGTCCTGTAACGTTAGAATTACAGACGACACCTGACCATAAAGATGTTGTTTTTAAATATATTTAATTATGTAGCATCATAATGTAGTACCAATTGTATAATAAGAGTGTACCTTATTGAATGTTGTTTTTGATTAAATAAGTTGCTATAAATTATCAAATCGTTTTAATTTTAAATATCTGAGGAGAACGCTATTATTGGTAAAAGAATAATTTGGAAATATATTCTTGTTTTATTGTATTAAAAACGTGTAACAATTAATTAGTAATGTGTATTGCGTGAATCACTAAATTTGTTTTAATTTATACTAAAAAACTTTTTCTTTTTCATTTTTTATTGAATAATTTAAGTGAGTATTTTATTATTTTTAACAAATTGTGCTTAAACGTAAATTGTACAAAACCGCTAAAAAATATAAGCTGAAAAAATTATTATGTGTTTGTGGAATTTTATATCATTTTGCAAACCTATTTGCAAAATAAACTTGTTAGAAAAACCTAATACAAATATTACTTTCTATATCGTATTATTAATTTCTTAAAAGTTAATTTAGTATTCTTGTATTTAAAATATGGAGATGAGCCCTTAAAATCTTTGTAACTTAAGAGCACTTATACTACTACTTAATAACTATATATTTTTAAACAAAGTTGAATATCTCAGAAATAAAATTTAATTTAAATTTGAAATATAAAAATATATAATCAATTAACAACGTAAAAATTTTTTAAGAAAGGCAAAATATTTTTTTTTGTGAAATTATTAATGTGTTTAATCATCAAAGTCGATATCTGAATCATCGTCCTCACTATTTCCCCTAATCTTCTTCTTACTCTGGAGAAGAAGGGCTTTGCTTTTCTTTGGTGCAGCATCTGGAGGATTTAAAAGATCACCATTGTATCTGATTACCTCAGCTTGAGCAATACGCCATTCTAACATTTCTGTAGAAAAATCATCACAGTTTCCTAAGTCAGTGAAACCTCTAATGTAATCCTTTGTAACGCTATCCTTTATAAGAGCTATGGTTGGCAGAACCCGTATGCGTAAACGTTCTGCAAAATGTTAAAATATAATTTATCATGTTGAACTTATTACATAGGCAATCATTTTTATATTATACTAATCATCTTATATATTATAAAAATGTGTTAAATTACACTTAATAATAATGATCTATGTTACAAACTTATATTTACCAATTAGGAAAGGAGCCCTTTCTACATTCAATTTACAGAACCTTGCCTCAACATGCTTTTTAGCTAATAATTGGAGATGCATATCCACAATAGCACATCTTGGTGTTGAATCTCTGTAAAAGTGACAGACTATGTCTTTGCTCTGCTTTGTCATCGCAAAGAATTCCTTTTCATCGAATAGTTCTGTGTATTCTCCATGTCCCTAAAATAATACACAAAAAAATAATTAAAAATTTACCTTAATTCAAAAAAAAATTAATATGTACAAACTCCTACCTGAGAAAGCCATTGTTGTTTTAATTGAGCATTTTTTTTCATTTCTTTTAAACGTTGTTCTCGAAGTTTTTCTATGTCATCTATATCAAGATTATCAAGCTTTTCAATTTCGGCTTCTAATTGTTGCTCAACAATTTTAACAGTCTCGACAAGTTTATTCTCAATTAATTTCTCCATATTTATTCTGTGAATTATAATGATTTTTCTAGAATATATCCAAGGTGTGGTTTTTATTGTGTAGGATGTTAGGTTACTACACACATGTTACTAAATTAATTATTATATATGAATCTAATAATTATTATTATGACAAACTACTTATGTGATTTATATAAAACATACACATTTAATATAAAAACAATTGCACGTTAGATTTGTAATATATGAAACATAAAACACATTTTGTTTACCTGATAACTTTAACTTTTGACAGCGCGAACAATCCAAAGTGAAGTAAACCAAAGAAACCCACGGCGAAGAATCCAAATAATAAAAACGATGAACTACCAACACACAAGGATAAAATCTCCCACTAGATATCGCCAGATTCAAATTAAATTATGGTAGATCTTAACACAAAACAAAATTCACTTATATTATGTATGATTATATCTTTATTTCATCTGACAACTAAGAAAATCTTATTTTCAATGCCCAATCAGTATTCAACTATATGTTAGATATACCAATGAAAGTATATATTGTTGCATACTGATCAGGCGTTGTAATTTATAAATCAGTAGAGCCATCTATGAAACAAATATTACCTTTAATTTGTTTCTTCAATTATTCTTAAATAATTACTTTTAGAAAATTAATTATTAAAATATGTTCCTTCTTTTCCTTCTTTCAACTTACGAATAAAAAATCTTATTTTTCCTAAAATGAAAAGTACAACATATTTATTAATTTTAGGAAGAGATCTCTCCATCTCTAGAAATGCAGAAAATGTTATTTTTGCAAAAATTAAATTTACAAAATATTTATCAATTTTAAGAAGAGTATATATAACCTTCTTCCATCTCAAGAAATGTAAAAACTCATATAATTAAAATTATAGAATATTTATCAATTTTAAGAAAAATAGAGAAGAATCTTATTTTTATAGCGCCTGATCCGCATTCTTCTATAATAACATTTTTAACAAGTATATACTCTTTGAATCCTAAGAAATACAGAAAATTTTGTTTTAGTAAAAATTAAAATACACTCTGTTATCAATTTTAACAAGAGTATAACCTTCTTTCATCTTGAGAAATGCGAAAAAAATTTCTTTTGTTAAAATTAAAAATACAATATTCTCATCATTTTTAACAAGATTTTGTCTCAAGAAATGCAGAAAGACATAATATACAGCATACGTGGACATTACGTTAATTTCCACATTTACATCTTTTATATTATATAAATAACAAATTGATGACATAATTATTTACTTATATGTTATACGTATAAATAAAATACAAATAAATTTTATTTACACAGAAAAATATGTTTTTAAGAGATCCAATCAAAATGGTACACCAAAAATTGAATTGGCCAATCAAAAATACCTATATACAAGTGTTTTATTCTCGAGCTCAAATTAAAGAATTGCTTCCACTCACTAATTGATCAACAGCCTAAGAAGTCTTTACTAAGAAAGAAAAATGAAGCTAATTTCGTCTAAAGTTTGTGGGCTGCTTATTGCAGTACTTTGTTTGGGGCAGGTAAGGTTTTACAAATTCTCTATTTATCAATCATTTGCTTTTTACATTTTTCATTTATTTTATTAAATTTGTATTATTTTACCACTTTCTAAGTTTATGATTTTTTTTTTCTAAGTTTATGCAAGCGACGACTGTCTTTTGTATGTGAATTGAATTTCATTTCATATTTTCGTTCCGTTTTTAAATTGAAATATTTAACTCGTTCTATATTATTTTACATATAAAGATTAATAATTTTTCATTAAACTGTCTGAAAAAATATATTTTTTTCAACAAAATATAGTATATTTTCAATTTATTTGATATTTGACCAAGTTTCTTTAAAAATTTGGGATTTTATTTTCGATTTGTTAATTAAATACCAAAGTTAGCCCATATATAAAATTTCAACTTTCTAGCCCTATTTTTACACTCGGCAAAAAACGGCCCCTTGCTCCCAAATAATTTTTTTTATTTTTGAATATGTTTTTTTTAATAACATATTTCATTATTAAAAAATTTGAGAGTTCTCCAAAGTTTCCTACCGGGCCCCCTAATATTCTCATCGACCCTTTTTCCAATTTTTCAATTTCTAATTTTCAAAAAAAATTAGCATTAAGCTCTCTTTAACAGCAAAAAGTAAAATAAAATTTATTAGTTTTTCCAAAATTATGGGTTTCCAGAAAATTCAGCGGAAAATCCGAGGAGATTTTTTTTCTTTACGAAATAGGAAATTTTCGAAAGCATCCCTGGAGCCGTTTTCGTTTTACCATACAAAAATCGAACCAAACATATAAGAATATAAATATACACTTGCAACATTATAATATAGGAGGATAATAATCAATTAATTTTAATAATTTTTAATAATTAAAAAAACACATTTTTAATTCTTATAGATTCATCAAACAGAAGGGTATTTGATAGATGGTTTACTTGATGGTCTATTTGGAACTAATGGAATACTCACTGGCCTTCTTAATGCCGTCGGTTCTTTAATAAAAGGTGTTCTGGACGCCATAGCAGCGTTATTAAATGGTTTAGGGACCAATGTTAAAGCGCCCGTTAAATCATTTATGGAACATGTGACGAAGGCGCTTTCTAAATCGGCAGATTTTTCTAAGAAGCTCGTTGCATTCAAATCAAACTTATTACCAATCGACCAGCCTTATACAGATGCTATTAAAGCTATGACGGACGAAAATACCAAGAGACTTCTCGACAATGTGAAAACATATTTAGAGAAAATTCCAAAAACCGTAAGTGTTGTTGAAACCATTTTTACGTTTCTTTTGCCAATATATTTTTCACTGCTGTAAATTGAAATATTAATACGTAATCTTTAGGCACCGAACAGTAACTGTGACTATATTCTTGTTACTGGAAGCCAGCAAGTGGACACCAGCAACTACGTCATCCATTACAACCAAGCACTCGTTGATGAGGCCTATTTGGAGACCGTCGTCAAAAATAAAGCGGTAAGTAGAAAATGAGCTACAGAGCAGTTCGAGTTGGGTTGAAAATAATTTCTTCATGATTGGTTATATTAAAAAAAAAGCAACGCGGCTTAGGCCTGTCGCACACTGCAAGCATATTTAAGCGAAATTTGACCGAATCTCTTTCATAACAGTGGTGTATCGATAAAAGTAAAAGTAAAAGTTTGCGCTCATTATAAATTATGGAAGTGCAAAACAACTCCACAATACACCCTACAGTACACAAGTTTGACTTGGCGTACTGTCGTATCGATACGTGGCATGTATGTATTGTGACAAGCCGCCGATTTACGCCCGAATTCGTCGTCGCTGAAATACGTTTGCAGTGTACGACATGCCTTAGAGCAACGCAGGGCGTAGAAACAAAGTGAAAAATAATATAGTTAAAAAAAAAAAAGTTACTTGTTCCCAAAAACATGTGACATAAAAAAGAAAAGGTTTTTGCTAAAAATTCTTTCTAAAGTATTTTTTTTTTAGCTTTTTGGTTTTCATGAGTATGAGTGGAAGATAAAACAAATTAGAGATAAAAATGGTATCATTAAATATATTTAACTTGTTCTTTCTTTTCTTTAACAGAGTGAGAGTGTTATTGTTCAAGCCCTCTTCAAAGCTGCAGAATATGGCGACCCTGACAAGTCCGATGAATTCTTAATTTTAATTAGAACAATTCTGAAGAAATATACTATTTGCTTGGGAGTTCCAGCAAGCACTTTAACGTGTAAAATGCCTTATTAATACTGCCGTTGAGGAACACAGTTTCCATTTCTATTGAACTTTTTAAATATCCTTATTTTTCAGTCATTTTTAGTTGTAAAAATTAATTATTTAAATTAATTTTGAAATAATGGTTCAATAAAGTACAACGGATAATATAATCGTTTTGTTTTATTTTAATAGGGTTGTAAACTACTTTCTAAAATCAGATTTTTTGAATCTTTATTAAAAAATATACTAATGTGTATGTCCATTCTCTTTTTCATAATTTTAAATATTATATATAATTTTAAAAGTTGACGACAACGAATTATTATTACAATTTGTAGAATATATTTTAATAATAGATTTTACTTAACCTTGTATACACACTGTTGTATAAAAGAGATGGCAATACATAGAAGAGAAGAAGGTATGAAATAAATATGAAGAATTAGGAGATGATCTTCACAGTATTGCCATTTTTTAGTAGTGTGGCTATAACAACACGCAGTTCGATTAATATTTTAAATATTATATTAGCGCCATCTCTATGTGAAAGCCTAGAAGTGTTTAAATAATTCTAGTACAAAGCTTGAACATTTATCTGACTCCTAAAGTTTATATGGTTTAAATAGCTCAATCGTGTGCAAAGTTATTAACATTTTTATATTTGAAACCATGGAGTGCTAGTACAAATTTGTAAATCAATTGTCATTTTAGTACACTGTCGCCATCTATATCTAGCTATATAACCATGAAGTAATGTTTCACCTTGAGGTGAAAGGATACTCGGCCATTTTTTCTCAATTTGTTATGATGTATGAGCGGATAAGGATGTATTTATTTTTGCGGTTCCAACTCATTAAAAGTCCGTGGAAGAATGGTTAAAATGTAGATACGTTATTCATCTAACTAATTGCAGCTTTAGATTTTGATTCGCGTTTATAATTACTTACATAAAACGATTTAATGATAATATTTAACCTACTGTGTAGTATCGCCATCTATATTTCGCGAGAAAAAATGGCCAAGTATCGTTTCACCTTAAGCAATTGATAACAATTCTTCTAAGTTAAAATATGTATAGAATATATTTAATATGATTACCCTGCTTGCAATTAAAAATACAATTAAAGTAAACAAAAATAAAATAACACAAATTACACAAAAAAACATCTACAAATATAAAAAAAAAACATTGATTTTTTAAAGCAAATATTTATATAGATATTTTTTATAAATAATTAAGTGTTATCGAACGGCGAGTGACCTTTCACCTTCTCCCACCCGCAGGACTTGTTAGTGGCTTATTTTGAAGATATAAATAGCGTGGTAATAAACGAGTGGGAAAGTCAAGTACATTTTCACGTTTTCATTTATTATTTATGTTTCGTTGCTATGTTTACTTGGACACTGATTTGTTTTGGCGGGAAGTTTATTAAAGTAAAACTGTAGAAAGGTTTAAATATCGAACCCGAAAATAACGAGCTCGTAGTATATAGAAATACAAACACTATATAAATAAATTCAATTCATAAATATATAAATTATATCCCATTAACTTTTCTATATGTTGATACTCAATCACATATATAAATCAGAGAGTATGTAAATTGTCGTATACGTATAAATAAAAGTAATTTAGATCATGCGCAAGTCTTGCCCCTGCAATGAGGTAACATGCAACCACTACTACATATACTGTCTGAGAGTGAATACACAACTACACTAAAATAAAAATATATTTATTTTAATAGTGTAAATAAATGAACTCGTATATTAAAAAGGTAATATTAAATTATAATTAATAGTTATTTAATATATTTATTAATTACAGTGTATAGTATTTAATTAATTAATTAGTGTACTTCCTATTTCGTTTATTTACTTGTTTTTTTTTTGTTTTATCACTATCCATTTATCTTACATTAAGCTGTCATTCTTATTTTTAAATCGGATTTTAAATTCCATTGTATCCAGTCTCAATTTATCTTATTTTAACATTTTTTATATTCAGTTTACTTGAATCTACGGGCAGTGTGAAGCACGCAATAATTTTGGAACCTCTGATTTAATTTATAATTATTTTTATGTAAAATTTATATAACTCTAACTTCATTTGGCGCCATTTTTTAACTGTCAACATACAACCGTCATTGCGGTGACATTTGGCAAATGTTGTGTTCCATTCCTAACCTCAGAGTTTGAATTTTGAATTGAAATAAAAATTTCACCACCTTTCCTAAAAAAATTTAATTATTTTTGTTAATTTAAAATGACACTGTTGTTGAAAAACCAATAGTTTCGTTTTTCTACACGCTTCACTATTTTTTAAAGTAATAAAATATTCCATTGCGCGTTGCCTTTACCCAAATATATTATACGACTATAAAATAACTTTATTACAACTCTATAAAAGTTAGATTAGTATAAATTATTTAAACCATTGTTGTGGTAATAATGTCGTATCCATACCGCCCCCTTCCCACCACGGCTATTGTATAATATCATGACAAGACAATCAGCCTAAAGCAGAGGGTGAAGAGTTCGCAAAGGATTAGTTAGAAGTGTGTCGAAGGATCTGCATTAGAATAGTACCGTAAAGGCGCGTTTTCATCAGTGTATCATTTAACAAATATAGAACAATAATGATAAGGTAATGTCCTTGTGTCCTCATTTTTTAGGTGTCGATTTTTCAATTGTTTATTGAAATTGATGTTAATAAATGTGTATTGGCGTGTTTATTTTATTAAATATCTAAATGTTGACGGAGATATAGCAATTAAAAGTTTGAATTGTAGTTTTAGCGCTAGAAATGGTCGGCCATATTTTTATGACGTGAAACGCATTTTAACGTCAGTTATTTGTTGAGTAGGTCAGTGCTGTGGTAATGTTTTATAGTTGTTGAAGTCAAATCAAAGAATAATAAGTTTTTATTTTATTTAACCCTGTTACAGCAGACATAATATTGCAATTTTATTGTTCCTTGAAATAGCTGTAAATAATATTTGATATATAAATACATATAGCAGAGATTTATGAGCTGTAAGGTTGGCAGCGGTTGTGATGTCACATGCATTTGGAATGTTGTACAACGTTGAATCCCTTTAATAATTAAAGAGACAAAATGACTTTTTTAATTGTTAATATCTTTTAACATATAAGGAGTTATTAAAAAATAATTGAACATTTGAGGTTCTAATAACCCACTTTATCAATATATAGTACACTTCCCAGTAAACAATTTGGTGAAGTGCCCTATTTAGTGACGTTTCTATCACTATTTCACTTCAATTATAGTTCGCATCAACTTTATCTTCATTTGTATTCCGACAGGTGGAGTATTTTCGCCATTTGTAGTCGATAAAGTAGACATTTTATATGAAAAAATGTGAGAAACTGAACTATAAATGAACTCTTTAATGACAAAAAATCATGACGCATCTTCAATATGATGTCAAAGTGACTCCAAAATGTTTACTGGGTTTTATAGAAATTAAGACATAGGACACAAGCCCATTAAAGAGATAATATACTACATAAATCGAAAAACTGGTTGACGTCACGTACAAAGCTATTGCCGTTTCTGTTCTACAACAGAGGTAGGATTGAGAATAATCTAATTGCTTTAACGAATGACGTCACGGCTATAGCTGTCATAAATTTACCAAAGAATCTAAATTTCTCTACAATTAGGCGAATTCTTTTGCTGTAAAAGTTTGGCATAACTTTAATAGAACTTATCTATATAAAAACATCCCTATTATGCTGTCATTTTTTTGAGTACTAATACATACATTGAACTTGTCCCTACAATTATTTCCAATGAGCCGAAGCGGATATGTCATATGTGACCGTGAAATGAGGTGACAGTACAGCACAGTATAGTTCACATCCAATAGTGTATAACGAATGTCACAGGTCGAAAGAGGGGTCACGAGAGTTATCTAGCCGAAACCGACCTCTCGGGTTACAGCAGTCGCGCAGTTCTAAAACAGACGAGTTATTTAACTATTTGATATTACATTTGATACGCATTATATCATATATTTATTCAATAAGTGTTTGTTTATAAATAACCATTAAATACTTGCATGATATTCACAGCGCTGTGTTATTGAAGGAGATCAAACATACTGTAGTGTTGCCTGATTATAATTGTTGTTGTTGCAGTGTCTTTCTACTGGAAATAGTTGAAGGAAATATCATCGAAAAGTTCAAACATTTCAAAATGAAGGTAAGTATGGAATTACACATGTAAACTGTAAACATAAAAAGATTAAAAGCATAATAATACATTTTAAATGATAAATGGAGTCATAAAATAAACTGGATCACTTTTTTGTTTTTTAGAGTCATAAAAATAAACTAAATTCTAAAATTTTAATATATCATTCCAGATCTTTTTAATGAGAGTCTTCTTCAGCATATTCAGCCTCCTAGACCTAGCTTCAGCAGTTGTATTAATCGCTGATATGACTATGAGTAGAATGGTAGAAGTGTCGCATGCTCGACCTTATTGCAAGATACATAAAGACAGGTATTGAAACCAAAGATTCAAACCGTAGTTAAAAAAGGATCTATTTGAGCTAAACAAATAGGCTTGTGTCCTCATTTTTTAGTAGTCAATTTTTCAAATGTTGATTGAAATTGATGTTAATAAATGTGTATTGGCGTGTCTATTTTATTAAATATCTAAATGTTGACGGAGATATAGCAATTAAAATTTTGAATTGTAGTTTTAGCGGTAGAGATGGTCGGCCATATTTTTATGACGTGAAATGCATTTTAACGTCAGTTATTTGTTGAATATCTCAGTGCTGTGGTAATGTTTTATAGTTGTTGAAGTCAAATCAAAGAATAATAAGTTTTTATTTTATTTAACCCTGTTACAGCAGACATAATATTGCAATTTTGTTGTTCCTTGAAATAGCTGTAAATAATATTTGATATTTTGATATATAAATACATATAGCAGAGATTTATGAGCTGTAAGGTTGGTAACCTGTAAATTTGTTAGAGTTCTGCCAAGAATATATCTCTTTTACGCTCTGTTGTAAAAAAGAGATAGCAACTAGCGGTTGTGAGGTCACAAGCATTTGGAATGTTGTACAACGTTGAATCCCTTTAATAATTAAAGAGACAAAATGACTTTTTTAATTGTTAGTATCTCCTAACATATAAGGAATTATTAAAAAATAATTGAACATTTGCGGTTCTAGTAACCCACTTTATCAATATATAGTACACTTTTATAGAAATTAAGACATAGGACACAAGCCCATTGAGCTATTTTATGATTAATACCATGAAAAATATTAATAAAGAATAAAGTTAGATATTGAGACAAAGTAATTAACATATTTTCTATTTTACCTGCAATATTTTCTTAGCTTTTTGCGTCAGGTGAACATTTGATAGCGGGAATTCAAATGTTAGATTCCGAATTACATGTGTCAATTATGATTTTTAGAGGGGATATTCAAAGGATGCTGCTCAGTGCAGATCAGAGACGAGTTCGTCAAATGGCGAAGTCAGCTGTCCTGGCATTGGAGGAGGCTTGTTTATTGGAAGCAGAAGCTGCAGGAGATGATGCGTCTGTATTACAGGGCATTGGACCGGGAGGCGCTCAAGGTGGCTTACAGTTTATATATCCTGGAACAAAATGGTGTGGTCCGGGTAAGAAACATTTTTGTCTACAAATAAACATTTTAATATTATAAATGTGAGAAACAAGATAAATAAAATCGACTTGTAAAATTATGCGATAAAACAGAAATTCTAATTTTAAATATTAAAAAAAAAATAAACTGGCGTAATATAGTAAAATATATTTAAATAAAAATTTAAAAATGTTATCATTAATTATCATAATTATTAATTACAATAAGTGCATATGTCATGTTTAATATGATAGGTAATGTCGCCAGAGACTGGGATGACCTGGGTTTCTACGCCGTGGAGGATGGGTGCTGCAGAGAACATGACCACTGCCCCCACACCCTTGCCCCCAATGAATGCCGCAGAGGACTCTGCAATGCAGGAGTTTACACTCGAGCACATTGTGATTGTGACGCACGATTCAGACGGTGTTTGCAAACATTAAACACAGGTATATAGTTACGACTATTCGTACACACACCTCGAATGTTCTGTTAATGTACTAGCCGAATATTTGTACTCGTTTCAGAAACAGCAAACACTCTCGGAGCAATATTTTTCAATGTCGTGCAAGTCATATGCTTTCAAGAAAGACGACCGTGCTCGGAGCTACAAAAGTAAGTGAATTTTGAAAGTTTTTAATATTAACATCGATTTATTTCTATCCCAGTAAACAATTTGGTGAAGTGCCCTATTTGGTGAAGTTCGAGTCACTCGTACAATTCTATTCTAACGCTTTACAAGTTCTCTACCTGTCACAGATTTTGTGTTAGTTTTACATAATAATATTCTTTCTTTTTCCAACATCATTCATTAAGTATTTCTGTTTCTTTCCCACATGGATATATTTTTTTTAAGTTCACTTTCATCTCATTTATTCCAAAGTGAGAGAGGAACGAGATGCGGTTAGACAAGTAAAATATATTTTTCACCGTTACACTTGTATACTTGTATAGTATTTTGTTCAGTACGGTATGCTTAAAGTATATGCTATCCTTTTTCAACAAATATTTCTTTAATGGTAATAGACAGACGCTATCTCCCTCAATCCCCGAATATAATGTATATAAACGAAGATAGAATCTAGCGATGGTAAGACAGAGGTTTTAAACCTAATGCAGACCTGCCGATAGTGGATTTTTGAATCACCAAAACAATGTAAAAAACTAATATAACGAGTATTGTTGAAGATGAATAATATTCATTAAAAAAATCACGATCCGTACTAAAGATTACATCTGCAGACTCTAAAAAGTAGAATTCCATTAAGTTTTATACCCCTACTAGTGTCAAGTTTATAACTCCGGTCATAAATCATAAACCGACTCCGCTTTTAATTCAGCAGTGAACCGTCGTTGCGATCTCTGTAGCTTATAAAAAGGGCCTTTCCTATGAACGACTGAATAGAAAACGAACGCGTTCCAGACAAAAAACTCATGATATGTAATAGAAATTAAGTAGAATTTACTCCAAAATGTTTACTGGGATGTTTACTTTATTTTTAAAGAATAAGAAGCAGAATCTAGCAGAAAGCTAAATCAAAAACTATGACACATGCGAAAATGTAAATAATAGATTTATGGTAATAAATTTGATTTGTTACAGAATCGGATATACCCAAACAGAGTCTGATATCCTGTGTTCGCAGTGGAAGTATCGACCATCAGACAAATATGTACCACTAATGCCTCTACCGTCGCATTAATGAACTAGAAACATAGAACTAATTTTCTAGATAAATAATTTAAAACACTACAGGAAAATACTAGTTACAAAAACATAATTTTATTGTTGTAGTTATTGAAATTGCCGTAATATAAGTTGTAAATTCATTGAAACTTCTTAGACAGCCTACGAATAAAACTCTCTACTTTTAATACAACTAGATTTGAAACCTATAATTAGAAATAATTTTTATTATCATAATTAAAAAATGGGCTTGTGTCTTATGCCTTAATTTCTATAAAAGTGTACTATATATTGATAAAGTTGGTTACTAGAACCTCAAAGGTCCAATTATTTTTTAATAACTCTTTAAATTTTAAGAGATATTAACAATTAAAAAAATCATTTCGTCTCTTTAATTATTAAAGGGATTCAACGTTGTACACAATCCAAGTGCATGTGACATCACAATCCTTGTGTAAGGTTGCCAACCTTACAGCTCATAAATCTCTGCTATATGTATTTATATATCAAAATATCAAATATTATTTACAGCTATTTCAAGAAACAATCAAATTTCAATATTATGTCTGCCTTAGCAGGGTTAAATAAAATAAAAACTTATTATTCTTTGATTTGACTACCAACAGCTACAGAACATTACCACAGCACTGACCTACTCAACAAATAACTGACGTTAAAATGCATTTCACGTCATACAAATATGGCCGACCATTTCTGGCGCTAAAATTACAATTCAAACTTTTAATTGCTATATCTCCGTCAATATTTAGATATTTAATAAAATAGATACGCCAATACACATTTATTAACATCAATTTCAATCAACAATTGAAAAATCGACCTCTAAAAAATGAGGACACAAGCCCATTGAAATCGTGAAGCGAACCAACTACTAGTGGCATTAGCACATTTTATCAAGAGAGGAGTTTCTACTTTCTGGTATAAACTTCGTCTGTTTTGAAAGCATTTTTTCGATTTTCTTGGCACTTCCAGTAAAGTTAAAACCTTTTTATTCAATTCAAAACTATTGATTTCTAGGTTAATTATTCATGGAAAATAAAATTAATTATGTACAATTTTAAATAACACGATGTTTGTTTTTAGAAGAAATTATCGATAGATAAATATTTCATAAATCAATCTATGTACTTTTTTAATATATAGTAACAGATTTTTAATAAAAATAAAACATATCAAAAAAATTTAAGAATATTTTTTACATTTTCTCTGTGAACATTTTGCCTTATGACAAATCTGAAACGTTTACCCAGCGCAAGCGTTATCTGAATCGACAATATGTATGATGGTACAACATATGGCTGAATATCTCTTAAGTGGGGATAAATGTTGTATTAAAGAGGGTGTCCCAAAATTCAACGATAAGCCGGCACCAAAAGGTGGTCCTGCTCATGACTACACAAGAAAAAAAGAAAAGAAAAAAAGAACTACTAGCATTTTGGGAGTTTTAATGGTTGTGGTGGATAGCAGTGCTATTTAGGTTGCCGATACAAAAAAAAAATCAGAAATATTTGAAAAATTGTGGTTATGGTAGTTAAAAACATCTTAAGGTGTTTCGATTTTCGAAAAAAAAATTTCTTTTTAAAAAATGAGATAAAAACTTTTTTTCTTTTTTTCTTGCGTAGTCATGAGCAGGACCACCTTCTGCTGCCGGCTTATCGTTGAATTTTGGGACACCATGTATAATTTACAAGCGATGCAAAATTATTGAACAATTTTTTTATTATTAAAAGTTTGTTTGTATTGCACATCTTCATTATCAGTAAATATTTATTATAACTTACATAGCTATTACTAATTACTATATTATAAATACAATATTTAGAGAAATTCCATATAAAATTAACAAATTCGCGAAATTTCAACTATTTTTCTAATTTATTAGTAAAAATCAAGCCAAGAAAATTTTAATTTAATTTTTGAAAGTAATTTTCTTAAGGTACACAAAACTGAGATTCATAAACGAGAAAAAGACATATTTTCCACATCATTTTAATGATTGAAGCCAATCCTTTAAACATCATTCGAATTTCTCGACATGTAATCATTACCTCCTACAATTTTCTCGTTGTCTTAACGTGGAATTATTTAGTATAAAAATATATTAAGCGGGAGATATTTAAATTTCTTATAAAGAAAAATAATACATAATTAATCAAACATTTAAATAAACATTCTTGGAGAGTATTAAGTAAATTTAAATTAGGTTGTACAAAAATTAACGTATAAAAAGCCTTAATAAATAAATGATATAGTTATTAAAATTATTATAAATATTTGTGAGTTTATTTTTCTTGTACCAGCCAATCCCATTTTGAAAAGTGAAACATGCTGTCCACATTATTATCGAGTTTGGAATTTCTAGGATTAACTTTTCGAACAAACACTCTTCTATTTCCAAGAGGTTGTAGATGGCGGTAGTTGTCTACGAGAACTGAACCCTCTGGTCCATTTGAAAGCTGTCGAAATTTATTCATCTGCAAAATTGCAATTTCAAATAAATAATCAAATATTTTTATTACGTCATGGAAAGTGAATATTCAGTTGTAATAAGTGTGAAATTTTACACCCCAACTCGTTACACGTAGTGTTATCTTTTGTTGTGCAATACCATTAACAATTAGCTAACGATTTTAATTACCTGATTAACTGAAACGGGTAAAGTATCTGGAAAAATGATCCAAGTAACAGCCTCGGAACAAGGCGGTGTCGTTAGCGAACCTATAAATTAATCGGTTAATTTAATAAAATGTTTATTCTTAATTTAGTAATAGAGTTCAGCCTGAATCAAATACTTCTAAGCAAATCTAGCATATTCAGTGAAAGAATGGTTGCAGTTATTCAGGCGCGAACAAAGTCATGTCATACTCAACTCTAATTTCTTTTGATTAACGGTAAATATATTTTATGTAGATGTTATAAAATATTGCACACAGCTTATACTCTCAATATCAGAAATTATAATATATTTATTACCTTTGTATGTATAGAATCTGTCAAGGTCTGCAGGAAGAAGTGAAGCTATTGAAAACGTCGTGTTTAAAACAACATTGGTGTTATAATTTTCTATTAGAGAAAGATTCCTCACAATTAAAGCTAATTCACGGCTGTCATTCTCTTTGAGCTGGAAATAATTTAAGGTTAAGGTCATTCAGTTTTTGTTTTAAGTGAACGAAATAAGATATTATTTTTTCAAAAGCACTAGATCTTTAATTTACCTGATAAAAGAATCCAAGCACTGTAAGGCCGTCCTCATGTTGCAACGCTTCCGCCATGGTTTCATATTTTTTGTTTCTATGGATAATATGCATTTCCAAGGGATATCTTATGTCGTTGAGGACATGCTCACTTCCCCGATTGTTTTTCTCTCCTATTAATATATATGAAAATGTTATTTTAGTAATTAAATTATTTGATATATTATTTTGGTTTAGAAATATTTACCCCAATGGAAATGAAGACCTTCTAGTTCGTACTCGTTTTCTAATCTTCCTCCAAAAATGTACGGCCGGCTGCCAAATTCGTAGGTCTCTTGCTTTGGAATGCTTAAAGTTACTGAAAATATAAAATTCGTTGTTTTATAGATAATGTTGTGAGTAAAGCCTTATTAACAATAGTGCAGGTGGCAATTGTGACGGGATACAATATATTTTTCTCCCATAAGGGTTAGAAAAAAGCAGTGAAATTTTAGTTATTAATTCAGGTGTACGCTAGACGCAAAACTTACCCGAATGTCCATTGTTTGTAACTTGTAAAGGTCCCGGTAGAGGATTATGATAGCCCACCATTTCTATTGCGGGCATCCTTAGCGGAATGGCAGATCGTGCATATATTGCTATTGGGGATTGCATCTTGCCTCCGCAACTACCATGTTTTCGGGCCCATCGTCTTTGATCAGGCCGACTATAACCAAACCTGTGATTTGCATTTACTGAAATAGCAATTTTAATTATTAGTTTAACACAAGATAATGTTAATAACAAAGTTTAATTTGGAACAAAAATGATTTTGATGTTTTTGAAAGAAAAGCAACCCAGCCTGTTAAAACTATAAATTAATTGTATATATCAAGGAATAAGCATTTCATTTATAATTAACAATAAAAATATTCTGGAATTCGTTAAAGTATATTCTAACCTCAAAATCCCAGACAATGTTACTGTATGCAGAGTAGCGTCTTACTATTATTTACTTGAAGATACATTATTTGTTTATTTGTGTTTTTACATATTTGCAAAAGATTATAAAGTAATTATTTCCAACAATACGTTACACATTTCTGATTAAACACGGATGTTCTATTGTTGTTCTCACATTATTAAACAAATACGGTAATTAATGTTTTATGATAATTAAATTTAATGGTTAGTGACGTCATAACGTAATGCAACTAAACAGCTGTTAAAAAATAGATAAAATATACGTAACGTAATAAAATTATTTTAATAACTAATCTTGATGTAAACGAATCGACATAATATGTTAAATAAGATAAAGTTGATGATTAATATGTTAGGCAGGTGTTTTTTTTAGGTTAGGAGACACGCATACATGTTGAATAGGGGAGCTGGTTGCTAGGCAACGTGTTTATAATGCGTGGTATTTAGTTTAAAATATTCCATACTTAATTTTAAGTGAGTTTGATCGTGAATATTAAATTTAAGTAGCGATAGCTGATATACCAATTAGTTAAAAACTGTGGCTACAAAACTGAACAGTCTAAATATCCACGAGTACACATCCGGTAACATACCGATAACTTTACACTGATTGGTTCATTTGTTTTACGCGGGCAATTTGAAAGAGTGGTGTAACATCTACACCATAATTTGAAGGTTAATTTTAGTTACGATGGTTATATTTTTGTATATGACATAATTTGAGTACAATACATGATTAGCAAGTTTTTTTTATCACGTCCCGACAAGTTCCTAATTGATAAATATTTTTGTTATGTAACGTTCTCTTTATTTGGACAAATAATTTAGCAATATCAACTCAGCCTGCAAGTTTGTTGAGCAGACACAAACACAAATATCTATAACGCTGTAATTGATACAATATATTGACAACTGGGTACTAATTTGTAAATAATGAGACAAAATGATACGGTTTGTCCTTTTGAACCCTTTATTTGAGTAAATAAATAATTTGGATTTGAATACATATAGATTATTAAAAGAAGAGATAAAGGCTGAGGCTGACGCATAAATCTAAACGAGATCATTTATGGAAATAATTAATTTTTTGAAAGTCTTTGCTCTTGCGATTGTAAATGTCAACAGTGTTATTTAATAGTCAAGTATATGAGCAAATATTGATTGGTAATTGGCACTCCAGATATAAGTAAAATGCTTCTTAATTCCGATTCAGATTCTTATCAGTTGTAGACATTGCTAGATTGTGATTTACATTTGTAAATATTTGATAAAAACGCATGGAAAATGCGATTAAACTTATCAATCATCTTATACTCAGTTGTGCCCCAGATTTGAGCAGCGAGATAATAATTCCGATGACCCAGTTATGTTTAAGCTTTGTTTAAGAAGAATTAGAGAAAATTTTATTTTAGTTTTCTTACATTTCTAACCTAACTTATTCCATATGAATTAAAATATGTTTTTATTAATAAAATACCGTGAATTTACAATTGTAAATTTATATGAAACGTTTCAAAAGATTAAACTTCATTATTTTTAATAACTACACATAATTTGAGGTTATGTTTTTTTTAGTTTTACCCTCTAGTGTAGTATTTAAATATAACTTTTTTCAAAGCATAACCTAGATAACAGATTCCAATATACAACTGAAGCAAAGTTTAGTTCAATTCTACAGAATTTAAGCTTAAGGAAAGAATCCACGATTTTTTAATTTTTAAATATGAAATATACAAAAGAATCTTTTAAGTGGTTTGGTGTTCAACAAATATTTTAAAATATCCGGTTGACAAGTTAGTGGTATTTAAGGAATGTTAGGTATTTTTTTGAGGTTTTTAAACATTCCGATCGAGTGGGTAACATTAGTTCATTTTGACTGTGATAATACAAACGGTAATATGAGTTTATCTAAAATATATGTTCAATTATTTATATTGGTATTTGGTCATATGCTATTAAAAAGATTTCAGGCAAATTTTTTATTAATCATCGCATCGGGGTTTGCAATACGCGTAACTAGAAGAACAGATCTCAACTTGAAATAAATACAACTCAACAAAAAGTGAAACAGGAAGTCGCACTCATTTGGACGATAAATGTTCAAAAAATTCAGTATATATAACGTCAACTTATGAATGTTGAATGTCGCATGTTATAGTCGCACTAATGTGTACAGTACAACCATAAATATAATCCAAAATTATTTTTAGAGTCTGATCACATAATATAACAATATTTAAGTAAAACATTAAACCAATTATTACCTAATAAGTATACGAGTTGAAAATATTAAATCAAACAAAAAGGACTATACTAATGGCCTAATTATCTTTGTAAGTATGTAATTCAATAATGTAAAAACGTGCTAATTGGCAAATACAAACACTTGATCGATAGTTTGTTACATATTTTACTGTAAAATCCAGATCATTGGTGAGGCATAAATTTATTTATTTGTCAACTCTTGATTTATGCCTAGTGTCATTTAAAGGTTCAGGAAAGTTAAAATTGATTAGTAAATTAAAATTACAATTAGTCGAAAATCCGTCGTTAAAAAGAGTCGATAATTTTTTTGTTTCATTTAAATTCATCTTTATTTTTTTTACATAATGAAAATAATAAATATCTGAGAAATGTTTAATTATAAATGAGACCTACGAATTATAATAATTCTAATACGATTCTATTATTTTAACAAAAAATATTTACCTTTAATTATAAAAATAAAAATAACAAACAAAATATACTGAACACTTTTAAAATACATTTTAAAGATTCACTTAACACAAACGAAAAAATATAAATTTGAAATAAAAAAAAAAACTAGTTCCGGTCACTTTGTGAAAATAATTTGAGGTTAACTTTTAGTGTAGTGTTTATCCGCGCTGAGCAGGTGTGCTGGTGTGTATTTCAGTTGGAAAACACGAAAAATGCGTGATTGATGGAGCGGCAGCTTATATAGTGCTACAGTCATGCTGCCCGTGAAATTGTTTGAATGTGTGAGTGCATATGTATGTGTTCACATTCAAACATTAAACTGTACAGTCAGTGATAAAGAAAGCCATGGTTTTTAAAGGAATTGTTGTCATATTATATTTTGTCTCGTGTTCTTGAATTGCAAGTAGCGCCACTATCACTACCAAGGGATTCTAAGGAATTTCAAGAGCAGGTTAAGCGCAAGAAATTTTGACATACCCCATTTGCTGTTGTTAGATATTTTGAAACTCTTTAATATATTAATAGGGTTAAGAAAAGTGAGGAGGAGCGTATATAAGGAGTATATAACGAGGAGAGTATATAAGTAATATCTTCAAACAGATGAGTAAAGACTGTGAGTTAAAGTGGTTACATTACTAATTTAACAAACATATCATTACATTTTTACTAATTTTTAAAAAGATTGTCGAATCAGTTCGCTTTCTATTTTTTCTTATGTTTAACAAGATTCCACAATTCCAACTTTCCATAAATTTGAATAAAATTTTAATACCAATAAAGCGTCCAGTTTATTAGTGAAACATCTCTGACGAGAAAAATATTCGAGTTGTTTGAATTCCAGCGGTATTCGACAAGTTTGTCTGCATTATAATGGTCTTGTGTACTCATTTTTTAGAGGTCGATTTTTCAATTGATGTTAAAAAATGTGTATTGGCGTTTTTATTTTAATAAATATCTAAATGTTTATGGAGATATAGCAATTAAAAATTTAAATGGGCTTGTGTCCTATGTTTTAATTTCTATAAAAGTGTACTATATATTGATAAAGTGAGTTACTAGAACCTCAAATGTTCAATTATTTTTTAATAACTCCTTATATGTTAAGAGATATTAACAATTAAAAAAGTCATTTTGTCTCTTTAATTATTAAAGGGATCAACGTTGTACACATTCCAAGTGCATGTGACATCACAATAATTGTGTAAGGTTACCAACCCTACAGCTCATAAATCTTTGCTATATGTATTTATATATCAAAATATCAAATATTATTTACAGCTATTTCAAGGAACAATCAAATTTCAATATTATGTCTGCCTTAGCAGGGTTAAATAAAATAAGAACTTATTATTCTTTGATTTGACTTGATTATTTGACTACCAACAGCTACAGAACATTACCACAGCACTGACCTACTCAACAAATAACTGACGTTAAAATACATTTTACGTCATACAAATATGGCCGACCATTTCTAGCGCTAAAACTACAATTCAAACTTTTAATTGCAACATCTCCGTCAATATTTAGACATTTAATAAAATAGACATGCCAGTACACATTTATTAACATCAATTTCAATCAACAATTGAAAAGTCGACCACTAAAAAATGAGGACACAAGCTCATTGCAGTTTTAGCGCTACAGATGTCGGCCATATTTATGACGTAACATATCTGTTCGTTTGACTTATACAGGCATTTGCAAATTTAACGAATTTTTTTCCAGGCGATTCTCTTGCGCAGTGCGTGCTCAGATTTAAATAAAAAAGTTAAATAACACCGTAACGTTGATAATAAACATGTCAATTTTAAATTAAATCGAACAGTCGTTGTCTTGTGAGTTCAATTGTTTTGTAGCGTACCTCGTGACTTTTGTACAAGTGGATGCATCTCAATTGAATTAACTAGTTTAGGCGCGTTGGCGCAGTCGTTCAGAGTCAGAAGTGTGATACAAATATACAATGTAATATAATCGATGTAAGCTGTAAGCATACAAGGAATTACAGCATGGAATTGAGGTATGCAATTGTACAACACGTAGAAAAATAATTGCATCAATGCATAAGGAATATGCAATAAACTCTGCATACAAGTAAGATGAGAGAATGTACTTATTGTAAACAATTGTTTTATAATAAACCATTTATATTATAATTTAGTGAGTGATCAACACCGCTAAAATAATAAGGAGTAAATATTTAAATCCAAGGTCATTTTATTAAACTAGCATTTACCCTGACGTCTGTCTTACATGTGACTTAAATTCAATAAAATAATTCATAATTTCATTTTATAAAATACACGATTTTCTTCTATAGTTCAAATTACGAGAGTTCGGCGGCGACTCATACTACAAACAAGTTGTGGAGTATAAACTGCCGATATAAGTAAAAAGCACTGACTCAATTATTTTCTATAATGTATATGGAAATGAATAAGACAAAATTCATTATCGTATTATAGATTTATACCGCTCTTATAACCTCTTTTAAATATAAATCGCCGCCGAACTATCGTGATTTGGACTATATCTGTTTTATAATCAATGAAATTAAAAAATACGTTGTCTTTTTAATTTATTATTTAAGTTTATGCTACCCTGATACAAAATCAAAAATGTGAAAAAAAATATACGACATCCGTTTCATTTAAAACAAATTAAATAATTAATTATACAAATGAACGAATGGGAAACATGAATATTCTATTTGTCTTACGTTTATGTTACCCTGATACAAATTCAAATATTATGGATTATAAAAAATATTTTAAAAATTGTGGTCATGGTAGTTAAAAACATCTTAAGATGTTTCAATTTTCGAAAAAAAAATTTTTTTTTTCACCCTGTATAAATCCCAGGGTGTACCTAGTGTTTTTGACAGTCATTTTGCTGGTAATCATGATACATAATTTTTGAATGTGTCATATTTGTAAAAATTAGGTTTACGAATAGTAATTAATAACTGATAAAAAAAAACCAAAAACGTCTGAAGATAATTGATATCTATTTCTCTATTTAATATTTCACAAAAATGGGTATTTCCTTTACAAATAATAGTAGGCGTCCCTGATAATTGGCGTTCGTATAGCACAAGCTTCTGTTAATGGTCTGTGATATATTTAATATAAATACGAATTTCTTGAAACAATAAGATTAAGCAAAATACTTTAATCAAGAACTTAATCCGATGTTGAGTCAGGTGTTATCTGATTTCTATTTATACTTTTAATTTAACTAGGATTATACATTGAACTGTACATTGTGTAAAGGTAAGCGCCTATAAACGCGTACCTGTATTTAGTTTCAAAACAACGGCTAATGCGTCGTCTTCAGCAGTGCGACATTTAACATTTGTTGGAAGAGTGAAATAATATATAACCTAATACATCGGCATGATTTGTCGGTACTACGTATTCATTCAGCTACTCTTATTTGATAAAAAAAAGTAATAATATTAAGTAATAAAAATCAAATCAATTCTTTACATTTGGGTCTATTAGCTACTTCTAGTAATTTATGACAATCATATTTAAAATCGTCCATGCCCAAAGTGGACAAACCACACTGAGTTATTGGCAATTGGTCTTGAGTCTTGTCTGATATTATTCAGAACATCGAAGCTATAAAATGGTTAACTATTCATTTATGCACCCGCGTCATTCGGACAGTGCTAAGCAGTTCATTAGGAGGACAATCACGGCTAGTAATGAATTATTGTTATTGCGACCTAAACTATTAAATCTATTTAAAACTGTCTGAAATGTTTTCACGATAGAATAATTAAGCAGACTTCATTTTATAATGTAACTTTACTTCAACTTAAAAGTTTTAAAATGTTGAATATTTTTAATTAAATTTGCATCAAATTGCTGTTCATAATTTATAACAAATTAAAAATGTAAACGTACTAATTAGTTAATTAGTAACAGCGGTAAATCTGAGATGTTATGCTAGCAAGTCCCAGCCGACGGCAAATAAACGTCAGAGACACAGAGCAGTGCTTGTTGTTATTTGGTTTACTGGTTTACTTCTTTGTTCACTTATTAAAGAGATTATACCATTAAACATTATTACGCTAAAGAGCCATTCTAATCATATAGAGCGATAATGACGTCCGCTGCTGCACGTGATGCAACTAGTAAGAAAAAAACAGCAGTTTAAATAGACACCGGATAATAAATGATAATTTATTGCTCATTTATCGTAAACAAATGCGTTTACGTTTTTGCGAATGTATCGCTGAAGTGACACCAAAAAATTAAAAAATTCTGTTTTATTTATTATATTGACTGACTCTATATAATTTTTAACAATAGCATAATAGGGGATTTTATTGTGTCGTATTCTGAGGTATTTAAATACTTTTGAAAAGTATTTGTGCACATCTCTACTCATGATGTCACCATCAATAGCAATTGCCCTGCGATCAAGAAACACAGTCGGTCAAAACGTGCTCAAAACCAATTTCAAATCAGTTTAGTTTCATTCGTGCCGTGTGTTCTCTCTCTCACTCACAACACAGTTCTATTCTTTTTCGGTTCGGGCAGATTCGGAGCTCGCGTTTGCAATCAATCGACCCATGTGCGGACGGCCTTAATATCAACAATTTTGAATTCGTTATTATAATTGATATAGGCGAACTTTTGTAGAATATGGATGTAATTTTACCTTTGATGGTGCCGTTGTGCCATTGATAGATTTGTAGATTCGCTAACAATTTATGCAGAGGCCTGAGCAGGCATACTTTTGTTACTGCGTCATTGATATACTTGTACGAGTATTTCGATTTGTAACCTGATTTGATATTCCAATCATTACCCGCTAAAGTTTATTTATGAGGTATTTATTATTTGAATATAAACAAGTAAAATATATTAGAGTCCTCTTCTTCGTATTCGAGTCCAAGTCCATGTTAGGACGTTGTCTGGTATTGGTATCTGCTTCTGGTCATGGCGAAGACAGTGTCCATGCCCATGTCCAATAATACATCAATATTTTTATGTATGACATTCATTAATTCACCAGACCAGCGTTAGATAAATAATAAATTTACGATGACTGAATGTAGAATATTAAATTGATGCGATTAAGACAGTTATACCTGCTTTGCTTCGAAATATAATTTCGAAGGATTTATTTGGTTAAGTACACAATGGGGTTGACAAAAAACTTTGTATTTTGTAATATTGCTACAAATTAAAAAATTAAGTCATGACCCAAACTTTTATGACCCTATGTCTTAATTTCTATAAAACTCTACTATATATTGATAAAGTTGGTTACTTGAACCTCAAATTTCCAATTAATTTTTAATAACTCCTTATATTTCAGGAGATATTAACAATTAAAAAAGTCATTTTTTCTCTTTAATTATTAAAGGGATTCAACCTTGGACAACATTCCAATTGCATGTGACATCAGAGCGTAAAAGAGATAGCATATTCAAGATAGCACTCTGGTAAGTTTACAGGTTGCCAACCTTACAGCTCATAAATCTCTGCTATATGTATTTATATATCAAAATTCCAATATTATGTATGCCGTAACAGGGTTAAATAAAATAAAAACTTATTATTCTTTGACTTGACTTGATTATTTCGACTACCAACAGCTACAAAACATTACCACAGCACTGACCTACTCAATAAATAACTGACGTTTGTATGGCCGACCATTTCTAGCGCTAAAACTACAATTCAAATTTTAAATTGCTATATCTCCGTCAACATTTAGATATTTAATAAAATATACACGCCAATACACATTTATTAACATCAATTTCAATCAACAATTGAAAAATCGACCACTAAAAAATGAAGACACAAGCCCATTGTATAATGTTGAACAAAACCTCTGGAAACAAAAAACTAATATGATCGGCATTATTAAAATCTAAAACAACTATAAATATAATTATAAATGATGTTTATAAAATAAATTAATATTTAATTAGCCGATATTATCATCACGTATATCGCGAACATAACTAATTAACATTACAAATTGATTCGCGTCGCGCGACGGCGTTATGTCATTTTTGACGCTACACGCTGAAACAAGTGACTTTACATTCTTGAGCCAGAGAACCAGTTCCGTCTAATACTCCTGGCATCTATATTTGTGTATCTAACATATTTATAACGTTTACGTGTTCGGACTATTAAACATAATAAATTAATGTTATACAATGTATTAAATAGCCTACAGTTAAATGCTTATTGATTTTATATTATTAGTATTAACATCTTAATGATTTGAATGATATTATGTTTATTATTATATTTACAAAATCATTATGTACTGTGATGAATGATGTATGTCAATTCAATTGTTATAGTTATGTTCCTTTATTAATCGATGTCGATAACGAATAATCACGAAGTTATTTTTCTTATAGCTTATTAAAGAATGGGGTTGTGTCCTCATTTTTAAGTGGTCGATTTTTCAATTGTTTATTGAAATTGATATTAATAAATGTGTATTGCCGTGTCTATTTTATTAAATATTGACGGAGATATAGCATTTAAAAGTTTGAATTGTAGTTTTAGCGCTAGAAATGGTCGGCCATATTTGTATGATGTGAAATGCATTTTAACGTCAGTTATTTGTTGAGTAGGTCAGTGCTGTGGTAATTTTCTGTAGCTGTTGGTAGTCAAATAATCAAGTCAAATCAAAGAATAATAAGTTTTTATTTTATTTAACCCTGTTACGGCAGACATAATATTGTTCCTTGAAATAGATGTAAATAATATTTGATATTTTGATAAATAAATATAGCAGAGATTTATGATCTGTAAGGTTGGTAACCTTACACAAGGATTGTGATGTCACATGCACTTGGAATGTCTACAACGTTGAATCTCTTTAATAATTAAAGAGACAAAATGACTTTTTTAATTGTGAATATGTTTTAACATATAAGTAGTTATTAAAAAATAATTGAACATTTGAGGTTCTAGTAACCCACTTTATCAATATATAGTACACTTTTATAGAAATTAAGACATAGGACACAAGCCCATTTTTGAAGTACTAAAACATAACTCAATAACTTAGTAGAATGTCATATAAATGGCGCCACTAGTGACAAATCCATATGTTTCTTAAATAGTACCAAGTTTCAAACGATTTGTATTAAAATTTCATGACATTCCAACCGTTAGATTATTAGTTACAGTGGTTTTATTGACGCTACTTTTTAGCGTTGCGTTGCTTTTTAATGGGAAAAAGTACAAAGTTCGAATAACACTTGTTAGGTCATTCCTTTGCTTGAACGGTATTTTTTCGATTAGGAAGAAATAAGAAGCCGATTTGACAATAAAGAGGGATTTCAATACAAGAATAAGAGAGAGAGAGGAAACTTTAGCTCTAGTGATGCTATGCAATAAAAGACAAAACTTACCAACTTATATTACGAATGTATAACATTAAAATTCATATAAAAAATATGTTCTAACTTATGATTTTAATTATTAGTTTATTATTTTATCTAAATATTCATGTAATATTTTAATCCCAGCCACAACAGCTACCGTATAAAGTTTTATGACATTGTTTACACTATAAAACATAATGCATAGTAAAAACACTGTCAAACATTAAATAAATTGATTTATGACCATCAAATACAAATGAAGAACACAGCATATGAAAGAAAACGTAACTTCATTAAATAATATCATCTCCATTACTTGACTTTTAAGACCCGTATTTTAAAAAGGAATAATTCTTTTTCTTCATTTAATGTTTGATTACTGTATGATAAATCAAAAATGAAAAAGTTACTCAGGAAAATAGGATATTTTCATTGTGAAGGATCGTGAGACAAGTCTAATAACATGAATAACACACCGCAAGTGAATGGCACGGTGAAGAGATTGTACGCAATCACTCATGTGATTAATATGTCCGACTCCGGTAGATACTTTACCAGCAGACTGGCATTAGCCTATATTCAAAGATTTAACGGGGTAAAGGACATATTAAGACTTGTCAAGACTCAAGACTGCCTGGTTAAAAAAAGTGAACAAGAAACTAGACCTGGTGATATAGTGACAGTGACTAAACAAGTTAAAGGGTAATGATTCGATAAACCCGTTTAATGATTTCTATTAATAAATTTGCTTTGAATTGTCATTGTAATAAGATAATAACCATGAACTAGAAAACTATTATAATTAATTTAACACACAACACACTGTTTGTTACCTTGTTGTATTAAATTGTATCAAAGATATATGTAAATTTTTCATGCAGAATCCAATGTCGATAATCTATCGGCAAAGTGAAATATTTATGATCTGTAACCCTGTACTTTCAGACCGGAAATATATTAACAGTAATATTACTATCATAAATATCCATATACAGCTATTAATACATATATTTAATATGCATTTTATAAAAAAAATATTGTTTATTAATTATTACACTTATTACATAACGTTTAAAATTTCTTTTATTTAAATTACAAATTTACATAAAGGAATTGTTATTCTATAAGCAAAGACGGTATTTGCTAGGAGTTCCTATTACCAGGCGGGTGAAGGATTAATCCATATCTGATAGCAGATCTTACATACGGTGGCAATGACACATTTATACATCGACATCCTAAAACTTCAATAAAATATACCACTACTATCACTAGAAAATATTCCAAGCGTGTAAATTTACAATCTTATACTATAATTAACAGGGATTACTTAATAAGTGAGGGAATTACCGGCTTTACTTTAATGGGAGGCCGTAAACTATGGTGTCTCCACAACATGTCGATTTTTGAATACTTCCACTGTATTCCTCTAATATCTTAATTTAAGCGTTGATATTATTTTCACCAGTGTTGTTTGTAAATTAAATTTAGACGTATTATTTCCTAATTTTTGTTAATATCAATTCAAATAATACTTTTTGTACGCTGATTGTTTATTGAATTATATAAAATGGAACCAATATTCAAAACAAATAGTTTATAGCTAATATTGCGCCTGAATTGATCGTTAAACAAACAACAAGAATAACATTTAAATCATAATGAAGCGATTAAATCACAGTCACGAACCGTGTTAAATCCAAACGATATATTATTAATAATTATTAATATGTAATGGATACAATAAAATACAGATTAATGGTTATTAAATATAATTTTATGATACAACGTTCCTTGAGTTGGTTAATGTAGTAATTATTATGCAATAGAAGTGCATATAATGTGAGGTAAAATCAATTTGCTTTAGTTGGGTTACATGAGCTTCATGCACATGTTTTGAAATAATGAATCAATCATCTTCGTAAGCAATTTAATATTTAAGAAGTATATTTATATAGGAGGTAGACTAAAAAAAAGTATGTAAAAATGAAAACCTGAATATAAAAAATATATAATTTGTACTTACGATACTTCATAAATGTACAATGCATCTTTTGGGCACTCTTCATACATAATTATGATAAATCTTCAATATATAATATCCAGAATTGATCATAGAAAAGCATAGTTTTAGCTATCTATGTTTATACTTTGAGAGTTCTTTATTTCTTATTAAAAGATGCACCTTATATACATATTATTATTAAATGTATTATCTGCACTTATTAACAGCTCTTTCTTAATATGAAACAGTAAAACATTATCTATCAAAAATACTATATTTGCTAACTGGTATATCAGTAAAAGTTACATTATAAAAAATAAAATTAATCAGATTATAAAAATTCACTAAGTTACGAGGTACACAGTATGTATTTACAAATATGTATATTATTAATTTGCCTAAGTTATTCTATTCAGACTTAAAATAAAAATTGATCGAATTTATTCGTCCCTTATTAAAAACAATTGCATTCTATATAGTTTTAGAACTACTACATTTTCAAAACTAATATTAAATTGCATAAAATGTCAACACTTCAGCAAATGAGAATTATTATCCTAAAGTTAATTGACCTTTATGTTGATCATCTAAAATTTAAAATATATATTGCAAATATCTATAAACCTTTGGGTATTAAAATTACGACATTTGTTTCTTTAACTCTGCGAGCTTTTGTAACATTTTCCTGTTTATTAAAACTCCTCCATGGGGCTTGCGTTTTGTAATACTTCCTGGTGTTTTTGGCTTCGTTATTTTTTCATTTGATTTAGGAGGAGTTGCCTTTGGCAGATTAGTAAGCAACGGAGCTTTATTGGAGACTACCTTCGAGCGAGGAGAACGTCGTAGCATTGCTGAAACTATGAATACACATTTTACATCTTACATCTATCTACAAGTATAAAAGATATTTTCTATTTTTAAAATACCAACCAGCAGGATCGGAGTTGTTATGTTTCAATATTTCAGTTCGTGTTTTAACTGTGTTGGAGCGTTTTACAACCGACGATTCTGTTGTCAAAACTTTCTTATCACTTTTAACTTTCATAGTTGGGACGCTAACTGTTCGTCTATTGTGAGACAAGGGTATTCGAGATGTTTCATTTAATACACTTTTGTTAAGTAAACTTTGTTTACCTTTAGACTCACTCATCTTATTTGAGGTTGAAGATTTTTTATTCATTTGAAGAAAGATCTACAAAGAAATTATTTTGAATATGTTAAATTCCGTAAATTCTCATAGATTAATGTTTATTAATAAATAATGAAGCTTATGCAAAGACCTAAATGTATTACAAGTAATATATAAACGTAAACAATAAACTAAACAACAAAACTTTACTTAATACTAGAAATAAGAATAAAGTACTTACTTATTTAGTAATAAAATGAATTTTCCAAATTTATTTACTGGTAACTGATTTAAGAAATGAGTTATAGTTGGTTGTCAGTAACTTAACCTAACTTCTATCCATGTGTTGTTCTTGTCGTACACTGTCGTACACCACCGGCATTGCTCATGCGCAAAAATTTCTTTGAATAGGTTCTGATCTTTGGTGCAGTAACGATGAGGATCTGTTCTTGAGAAAGTCTTATAACTTGTACCCCGGGTACTTACTTTTATTATAATAATCATATAATTATTATAATATTTAATATAAGCACATCGATGAAAGTATTTAAAATAAAGAAATATAATTGAATTCAAATATTACATCTTTGCAGATAGTGTTCTGCTTGTTCAACCAATTATTAGCTACACATTTCTTGAGCTACTCTTTAATAGATGCCGCCACCATCTCTTAATTTTTAATGATTTAATTAATTAATTAATTTACTTAAGACTTTGTATTTTTTACAACCCCTAAAGATAAGTACCGACACCAGGATATAATAGTTGTTATATTTATGTATCTGTAGGACATGCAGCTGTAGCTGTAATTTTTAACCGCTTCCAATCCCGGAGCAGGTTTGACGATATTCTGTTGAAATAACTATACCCAGAATAGAATTAAAATATCTATTACATCGTTTTATTTTCCTATATTTTTAATTCATTAAAACACTTGATTAACTGAAATGTTTGGATACTTTAAACAAACACTTAGTGATTTAGAAAACATAAATGTTTGTAAAGTTTGGGTTCTTTACAATATCATATTCTTGAGAATGCAGTTCTCAATATTAACTAACTATAAAATTAAACAATTGCATAAAACTTACCAATATAGATGAAGAAATGAGGAAACACCTGAAACAGAACAAAATAAATTAATTATATGTTTTTAAATTTAAGTTGCAATAATCATCTCTGAATTTTGGATTTTTTAAAGGTGGAACAATAATAGGTTTCAGTTGTATAAATTGTCGTTGGATTTCACAAAAATAATTTTATTGGAGTGACTTCTTATCCAAAGCTACTTTGTTACATTATCCGCAGCTACTACTTTATGTTAGTTGTTTAAGAAATTTTAATTAAAATGGCTTTCTGTTGCATTTGCACTATTCCATTTAATCTGTGCAAATGTGCAAATGCCTGATGAACGAGTTTGTAAGTTCTTCAACTTCCACGTATAATCCTACATCTTCCAACAAGAGATTAGAGTTAGAGTTAGAGTTAGGAACATAACAATAACCATTGACACTGTTTGGAAGTGTAGCAAGATAACAAACAAACACACTATAGCGTACAACCTGTACGAATGCTGGAATGTTGTCACGACTCACGATTACTATTTAAAGATAAAATAAATAAAGCAAGGAAATTTAGCTTTTAATATGTCTTAAGTAAATAAAACACAAAATAAAAGTAAATGGTATGAACTTTAGTGGGTAATAAAATAATTAGAGTCAGGAGAAGTTCTTTATGGAAGAACTTTGTCAAAATGTTGAGGCTTCACGTTATATTGGAACTTTTATTTCTATTTCCCTCACAGCAACTTCAAAATTTCAAGTCAGGTTACTAACTAAAATATTATTTTAAATTGGAACATAAAACAATAATTTATTGTTAGGAATAGTAATTTTTATATATACACTGTTCAATTTTTTTACCTACATAATATTTTAGTTCTGACAATAGATGCCAATGTGGCGAATTAGGAATTTTAGATCATATTATATTTGAATGCATAAATTATTGTCTACAAAGATCAAAATTCAATAGTGAAATATTAGATGCGATTAAAATTTTCCCTGTTAATACTAATTTTTTGTTAAGTGATTTAAGATTAATTTGCGAAGTATTTAAATATTTAGACAATTGTAAAATAGAATTATAAATGTTATATAAAATGTTTGATGGTGGCTATGACGAATAAAAGTCAAGACCAAATAAATAAATAAATAAAAAAAATTGTGTATTTAATATAAAACATTTTGTGACCTATTTTGCATGTAGTGATGCGACTTATTAAAAAAATACTATACAGTTGAGGTTATGATAGCCAACTTTATCAATATAAAATACAGTTTTATAGAAATTAAGCCATGATTCAGAAGCTTATTAAAAAAGAATAAGAAATGTTTACAGAACCTTGAATTACAGATATTGGTTTTCAAAGTTTATAAAAATATAATAGTCAACATTCAAATTAATTTTATAAAACGTTCATTTTGAAACAAACCCCGTCCTGAAAGTAGCAACCGCATAAATACAACATTTTTCATATGTATTTATTTTTATTAAAGCAAGAAATGATGAATGAGTGCTGTCATTCACTATTGTGTTTTAGACGCAAAATCTAAATCTATCAACACTTGGAATATTAAAAAAAAGTTTTAACAATGATTTATTTCATAAAGAATTTCATCTAAACTTTCAGCTTATAATTTTTTTGTCTTATAGAGTACGAGTACGTATTACACGTCTTCGTAGAAATGTAGCTCCTTCTCCCTTATTTTAAAGAATCACAAGAAAATAAATGTCAAGAATTTCATATTAAATTACAATTTTTACTTGCATATGATTTAAAGTAAATGTCGTAGTCGTGGGCACTCAGCACTCAGTATTGGATGAGGTCTGTCACACTTCGGACGCAATTCGGACGTAAATCGGCGGCTTGGTTGAAGGTTCTTTGCATGTGTGTGTCACAATACATACATACCACGTACCGATACGACAGTACGCCAAGTCAAACTTGTGTACTGTAGAGTGTATTGGAGTTGTTTTGCACCAACATAATTTACCATGAGAGCAAACTTTTACATTAAGTTTTATCGATACACCACTGTTATGACAGAGACTATTACATTCTCTTTCATATACCTTCTAGTGTATTCGTTTCGTTAAAATTCGGTGATATACGATGGTCGTATACGCATAAATTTCTATAACACGATTTCACGCGCTTAATCGCGTTATAGAGAGGCCTTCTATATTAATAAAATAAAAAAAGTACAATAATTAAAACGCAATTACTTTATTATTCTAAAATGTAAATTCGTCAATTAAAAACTATGTACAATTACAAAGTAAATTGAGTATACAAATATACGTAAAAGTTACATTTACATGAATTTAATCGGTCACTGATCACCCACCCTATGCCCTCGAGAGAGATAGTAAAGAGATGATGTTATTGTAGGCAGGGAGGTTGCGGGACGTGCAGAGGGGATGTAGACACAAGGAAGGTACATACGGGTGCGAGGCTGGCAGGACTGGCGGGAGATTTCATTGTCGAGTTACAGAGTTTAAAAGCGTGGAAGGGGCGGTGAATTGCAGGGGGGAGGGGGAGGTGTTTGCGCGCGGACCTTATCGGCTTTATGAGGCGTCGCGTCGTTTATTCCGCGAACCGACTGCGTTATACCAATCTCTAATTTAAAACTGTACAAATATAAATTGCACATTGGTTTATTACTTTAAGTTCTGTTGTCTTGCTTACGTGTATATATTCATATACTTGCTTGTTGTTTATATATATATATATAAGCTATAGATGTGTAGTACAGTTAATAATTATTAGTTGAAATTGTATTTTAAAAGTGCTATCGTTAAATCTATCATTTATAATAGCTTTTTGTCAAACTCTAATTTACTGCATATAGTAGAGTGGCATAGTAACTTTGATCTTGTTATTCCAGATCCTAGTTCGGTCGTTGTAATTTTTGGATATGTTTTAAAGTTTAGGATTAAAACATAGGTTTTAGGAATCTTATAAACCTGAATTTCTCTGCAATCTAATTGTTAGTGGGTTCTAAAATAAATATAGTTATTATTAATTTAATAGAGGACAAAATTAATTACAATTTTTGTTTATAACACTTATTTATCGCAAAATTAATTGTATCTCATCATATTTGCTACCTACCTATCTAAAATAACCCTTTTTTACTTACCATGTAAAATATATTATATCTAGTCATAATTGAACTTTGAATAATTGAATTTTTGGAATTGACATAATGGAATTCATTTGAGTTTTTGGGGCCTATATTGGACCGGAGCCTGGAGAGACACATAAATAATAAACGTGCCAAGTTTTATGCCGGTAATCAGAAGCGCAGCATGCTAGAATTTATTTGGGCTAAGCTGCCCCACTATCATAAAATATTTGTCAGAATTTTAATGACCATTATTACGTAATATAATTCTATAGACGCATTACGCTGTCTGTACATAATACGCTTCGAAAATAAAGCTGAATTGCTTTTTATAAACATTGCGAGCATATTTTTTCTGTTTCGATTCAAATCAGTTTGTCATACTTTAATTCATATTGTTTTTTGTTGCTCGGTGATTGAAATACAGAGACGCAGACGGTTCAATTTTAATTCATCCTGTTTTATATAATAACAATTAAGTCATTTATTTATTCAACGATTTCTGTTATAGAAAAAACTATTACAAGAATATACTCACACAATAAAAAAGCTCGTTAAAATTATTAACTATTTTTTGTATTATTTTGAACGAATAAAACCTTTTTAGCTAACAATGGCTTTTAGAAATCGGCTTGTTATTCTGTTGGAAAGCATATTCATGTAAGTTTTTTCTTGTGACATGTCATTGACCAGATCTCGAATAGAAGAAATATCTCAGCTTATAACAATATGGTTATATATTTGACTTAAATTGCTATCTGCTTAAAGCAAGGGGAAGTATCGACGACGGAAACTTATTTGTATTTCTTATATTGTAAGAAATCGAATGGAACTGAATAGTCTTTATGAAGAATATACAGAGCCGGCTAGAGCGACTGCTTTACGCCCACCGCTGATGACTGAGTTTTACTAAATCAAAACGTTTTCATTTTTATATATGTTCAATACATTTGAATATTTTTACCACATTTCTCATCACAAAATAACAACATGAATTGTTCGAATAATATTAGAGAAAACCGACAATATTTTAACTTTACGGAAACATTTATTGCCGATATTTTATTAACTAAATTATAAACATAGGATTGTTATAAGATACTCTACACTTACACAATTTTATTGCTCTCAAGAAAAAACTATTAAAGAACAGTTCTTTTAGAAGATGAGTTTCTTTGGTTTCATATATCAAATTACATTTTTTTTATTAATAATAAGAATTATTGGGTAGTGTACACTGGGTCTTTTAGGGAACAGTTGAAATTTCAAACTCCTATTTCTCTCTCATAAGAACAGAGCGCGCTTCACTTATGCCGCCTAAAAAATCTAGGTAGTGGTAGGGATTTAAGATACCAGCACCGCGCGGATCTGGCAGTTTACATGCAAAGCCTAAAAGGGTCAGTGTACAAACGACGTTAGTATTTTCCAACGTTATTAAATGCACTTTTTTTTACTTTTCTCGTTTCATGGCTAGAATAAATGTTTTATGTAATTTAATATATTATTTCTTAGATTATATATACGAGTATATAGATTTTTTTTTTTTATTAGTTCATTTTTTTACTACAATTAGTTTTTGAAGATGGGTGACCATTCAACGGGTAAACTAGAAAAGCGAAAACGATGTTTTTCTTCTCTTTGGAAGGAAAACAGAAAAACAATGTATTCTTGTGTATTGTGCGATGTGCCGGTTTACGATAATCATCGTAGCCATTTTTATCCCAGTTGCGCACCGTAAATTTTCTTTTTGACACTAATTATTATTAACTAAAATTATTTATTATTTCATAACTTTTCTATTTTCAACAATAAAAACTTATTTTGTGTTTGAATAATCATCGTTCCGTTTCTTATGACTTGCATGAATCCGTAAAATATTCCCCACTTTCAGGTGCACAAATATTTCAACTTTTTGGAGCTCACGCCAAAGACACTACATTCTTCCGAAAGCTTATAGTCTAAGATAAAAAGTCTACAATCGTTTTTCTTAATATTTGTTTGTTATAAAGTTACGAGTTTTTTAACAATATTCCGTTTTTTCCGCGTTCTTCACTATTTGTAAACTATTATTAACAACTGTTTTAAAATTTGGACTTTGGCAATTTCTGGATCATGTAGCAGACACTTCAAGAAGTTATCCAGAATTTCTTCACATTTTTTGAAAGCTTAGAAAAGTTGAAAAATTCAACTGTTCCCTCAAAGATCCAGTGTAAACGCCATGAGTCGAAATAAATAGTGTTAATGTTACTCGAAAATATAGTGTTCACACGGAGACTTAATAATAAGAATTACTTATTTATTAATATTAATTTGCACGTGTTTCTTATTCAATATGATAAAAAGTAAAATGCATCACATCACAACAACATATCATCATACAAAAATATAGGACCAGGGTTCGTATCCTTGATACACCTAATTTAGTTAGAGCTGATCATGGTAGTTCCAGGTTCAAATAAGAAGAACGTGAAAAGGGTCGTGCTTCAGAAAAGCTTCCCTTTCCAAGCTTAATCAAGCTCTTCCTGCTTATTTTTATAGAATCATTCCTTCTATTGAACCAGGCTTTGGGAATTCAAGTGTTAGCAATCACTAATATTATCACATACAAAAAAAATAACACGTTGGCATAAAAAACTACAATAGTGCATTATGAAAAAAAATAATAATAATGAACGATAAATTATAATGATTAATGTTCTGTTTTTGGGAGCAAGAGAATTATGAAATTAAAAACGTAAATCATAGAAATTTATCATTAGTCATATACATTATATTATAAATACTTTTCTGTGTTAGAGTTGGGAGGATAACGTACAGATAAAAAAACCTCTATTGATAAATGTAAGTACATACTCGTAATATGTTCTGTCGAAAACAATATTTTAAAATATGGCGCGAAAAAATGGGCCAACCGTGTATTTCGGGTAAGCAGTAGTTTTTTCTTTAGACCATCATGTAAAAAGTTAGACAAGCCAAGAAAATTAGAGTTTTTTATTTATCTGATAATTTTCACAAAAATTTTGTGGAGAGCTTTTTTGTGGATAGTGCTACATCTATCATTAAACTACTTACTTTTAGATTTACTTTTACTTATAACTTTTTTATTATAAAAGTTACAACAAAAAGTTATTTTTAAAAGTTGTAGATAATACAATTATCTACAAAAAAGCTCTTTACAAAATTTTTGTGGAAGCTATAGTTTTTAGGATAAACAAAAAACTGATTACAAGCTTATTTCACGCTGTTGCTAGGTTCGAGGATGAATATTTCTGACTAAAAATATAAACTGCAAAAGTATTTAATTACACAAACGTATATATTACATAAGACAATGGTAAAATTTTGCATTTTTTCTGTTTTAAGGTAATTCATCGCAGAGTGGACTGAGGAACGGCTATCAATGTACCAAACAAATCTGCTAACATTTATGCTAACAGCTAAACCACGCAAACCTTCTTATAGATCACGGGAATGGAACCGCATTGACAAGTCAGCGAGGTCATGACACGCTGAATCAGGAATACAGCATGCAGAACGAGTCACTTAAATTCCTTCTGTGATATTTGACGTGTAATATTTCACATTCACTTGTTTTATATATTTATATAAGAACATATGTATATTTCAAAAGAATTACGTAAAAGAAACATATATATAAAACATATAATAAACCTATTACGTATTTCATATATAGAATAACTTCTCGAAAAGTCATTTTTAGATCCTTAGCTTTTCTTCTTTAGCAACTTACACACTATAAGTTTTTTAAATAAATGGAAAACTTTATGCTGGTTATTTTATTTTGTCAATTTTAGTTTTAGCTGTTCAATCAAATAGAATAATCTTTATTGGATTTTTGTATGATATAGATATTTGGTTTTAATATTATCTGCACTTTGCTAGCCTTGAATCGAATTTATATAAAGCTCCATCTATTAATACTGACGAAACATATTTTATTATGAAATTCAATCTTTTATAAGGACGTAGTTAAATTTCTTATATTGAAAGTTCAGATTTAAGATTCTTATAAAAAATATTAATAACAATGAAGAATTTGTAAAACAAATATATTGATTTGTTTCTGAAACAAATATTATAAATATAACAGGAATCTATTGGAACCCTAAATCGATACAATATAATCCAGCTCTCATTACTGGGAGCTGCACAAATTTAAGACAAACAATACATCGGTTTTTTAACCATTTATTGCTGTTAGAATCATAACATGACCTTCTTCAGGATGAAATTCAGATCGATTACAATTATTGTACGAATTAAATAGAGGCTATTTCTTGGAAGTCGAATTTATTATTTAGAATCACAAAACGTTTCCTTTGTATTAATACAATCGTAGCACTAGTAGAGAGATTAAAATAGACATAAACACCATTTGTAACCAGATTATATATTACTAGCTTGCACTTAAGGGAGGGGTTAGGGCTACAGCGTAAAAAAAACACTTTTTTGCGATTTTTTTTCTAAAGTATAGATTGAGCAATTTTATTCGAACCTTTTGTACATTATTGAGCATACTTTTGACTATGTTGTATAATTTTATCATGCATCAATATTGAAGCATAAGCCGGTAACAAAGCTTTTTCCAGAAGGTCTTGGGAAAAAGACAATTTGCGGTGTTCATTATAACTCGGCCGAAAATTATTTGAAAATGAAAAACAATTAAAATTTAGTTAAATTATAATCAAATCTTCCCCCCAACGGCCTCTGATAATTCTTTTTTTGGCGGCCATCTAAAGTGTAAACTGTTATTTTGCACGAAAAATTCCGCCATTTTGTGGGTGGGAAACACCCTTAATGTAAAAATTTTTTTTTTATCTATACGTTGGGGGGAGGTTTTTTATATGTAGAAAATGTGTACGAAGTTTGAAATGAATCGGTCAATTAGTATTTAAATGGCTGTGAACACGGACTTTGAAAAAGTAGTTTTGAGAAAAACGCGTCAGGACTATAGTAATGAATAAACTGTATACCTGATTAACATATAATACGATATAATATACCGGACTAATAAGACAATAACTTCAAGAATATTGCTTAGATCGGCTTAAAATTTTAAGGACATATTCTTGAAATGTTAAACAATAAGATATAAAAAAAAAATTGGATTTTTCGAAAGTGAAAGCCCTAACTCCTCCCTTAACTAAAATGTTATTATTGTTTGAGATAATATTTATGTTTTTCATTTAGTCCGTAATTTACAGATTTGTGCATTTCCAGTAAACAATTTGGTGGTGTCCTATTTTGTGACGTTTCTCTCACTTTTCTCATTGCACTTCAATTATAGTTCGCATCAACTTTATCTTCATTTGTAGCCGATAAAACAGACACTTCATATGAAAGTGAACTCTTTCATGACAAAAAAATCATATGCATCTTCAATATGATGTCAAAGTGACTATATATATATATATATATATATATATATATCCTCCCTATATATATATAGGTATATATATATATATATATATATATATATATATATATATCCTCCCTATATATATATAGGTATATATATATATATATATATATATATATATATATATATATACCTATATATAAACTAATAATTCATTCTAATTAGCGGCATATTAGAGATTAATCAAAATGCTTTTAGTTATAAATGGAGTTAGAATTTGATTTTACATTGGTGATTAACGTAATAATTATTTGGTAATGTACACGTAATGATGGAGGACACTTTTTGCCGTACAATGTAATAGTGTGTATCAACTATTGAAAAACAACAACAAAATTTCTAAAGCAAAAGTATCCAGTATACAAATTTGTACTTTTCGGTAAAAAAATGTAACTAGATATAATTAATTTTTCTTGTTGCTTGCGCTAGGTCTATAAAAAGGTTAGATTTGTTTTTGAGTATTCATTACTGATATATATTCTATAAGGTATATACAATGTTACAATTAATTTATAAGTAGATTAAGACGAAAACCAATCGATATAAAATCAGTTTGAAAAAGTTTTTCTTAGAAGGAAATAAATATAATATATTTAAACAGCTTTATTTGTTTTTAAACGCAGATAAATTTATTATCTGCACATCCACGTTGAACTGCTAATACATTTTCCGAACGGTTTCTAGTTTCCATCATCCCTTCTTTTTTACAGCTACATATCTTACGTACTTTTCACCCTACTTTACGGGGACAAAACTTTTACATATGTTCATAACTTTTTCAAAAAATATATATCATATTATAAAACGATCTTCAAATATATTGCTTATAATGCTTTATTTTTAGTCATAACTTAAAAAATGTTAAAAAATTTACTATGGAAACTGGTAATAAATTAAACTTTTTTGGATTTTTTAGAAGTTAAATATATTAACGTTATTTTAAACAATGCGAAAAAGAATAAAAATTTATAATCAATAACAGCTAAAAAATATAAATCGAATAGGCCTGCAAATATAAGCACTCAGTTCCGGATTATATATAATAAGTTCCGCTCAAAATCAAATTAAAAACACAAACCACTGTGTACTAATTTTCCAGAAAAATAAATATGAATTTTAAAAACAAAACTATAATATTCATTTTAACAAAATTTGATTATTTTTTTTGTGTGAATATTTTTAAACAAAATAATGTATTTCTAAAACTTTTGTTGGATGGAATAAAAGTTTTGTAAAGTATCTAAAAGTTCAAAAGTACTAAGATTGTTTCCCTAATGTATAACTGATCGTTTACAACTTAAATGGGCAATTTTACGAATAGGTCAACTACATTACATCTGACACCAAACTTTTATGTCCCACACTAGTACTGAAGAATGGAAATTGAAGAGTTATGTTGTTTTACTTCTTCTTCTTCAGAATTCAACCTTCGAGAAACACAAACAGATGTTTGTTGAATAAAAAGTCTTTCTTAAGAATCTAAGCTAGAGAAATTGTATTAGTTTTACGTAATTTTGGAATGTTTGGATTTCTTTTTACGTTTGATTTCTTGGTGCAACCCCACAGTTGCGCTCCATACGTTTACACCGACTTTAGCACTTGTTTATATATAAGCAGCTTGTTTTCAATGTTTAGTTCAGAGCGTCGCCCAATTAGCCAATGTATAGTTCCAAATACGTTCCAAAATAAAGTTCTGCGAGGAATAGTTAATGCACCGTGGTATATTCGCAATGATGACATACATAGAGACTTGAAGATTAACACAGTCGGAGAAGAAATCAAAACTATAGCAGCAACGCACGAGTTGAGACTTCGTAACGACGAAAACATCGCTGTGACGCAAATGTTGCTTGATTGTAACGATGTTCGAAGACTTCGCAGGAGTAAACACTCGAACCTAGTAATCTAATCATGTACAATTGTTCATTGGAGCAATCTCTACCACACCGTGTAATTATTAAAATGTAAGCTTACTAGAAAAGTATAATACTAGAAATATTTCTCATGAATGCCACAATATCGAAACGTAAAGTTTAATTTTCCATGTGACGGACATACGCACAAACATTTATTTTGGGTTTAGAGATCATCCATACTTAAAAAGAAACATTCCAAATGGAATTGCTTCAGGGTGTAGCGTGTCAACAACAACTTTGAAGATAGCTCCATAATCTCAGTAACCTCGCATAAAATAACTGAGTGCTATTATTCAATGAAAGATAACGACATATATTTATCCCGGTGTGAATTTTATTAGATCTATGTTTTTCAATTACAATATCAATATTTTAAGGGTAGGAATATTTCAGAGCATATTTCATAATAATGGGAATCCTATTGGTGATATATATACGAGCATATTGAATAGAATTTGTTAGATGGCAATAGAACTGCTAACTGTTACAGCTAGCGATATGCTGAAATTATTATTTTATTATAAATAGATCACGTGCTCAACGAATGGTTTTATAACACATTTGATTGCCGTAACATTTTGAAGATAACAAAGTTTCGAGAAGGTCTATCAGATCTATTTGTTAGCGACAATTTTTAAACCATAGCGAATCATAATTTATATAAAAAATAAATTATATCTCCATATTGACTCTGTAGATTAATATAACAATATTAGTTTTAATAATTTGACGTTAAAATTAGTTCTGATAATTATCAATGCCAGGCCGAAAACATTATAGCTTTATTAAATATGTCATGGTATGATAATAATTAAATATGTGTGTGTGTACTGTATATGTTTATTTATAGCCTTTTATATGTATTGTACATTTAGGTCAAAAATTATTTTTATTTTAACTATAAATTTAAAGTATTTTTATAACATACATTTACTTCCATTTCGGTTTATTAAATGAATTAATAAATGAATCGCTTGTTTAAGTCCACAAAAAATAAAAAAAACTAATATTGTTTGTGATATATTTAGATAGCAAATTAACACACTTTATTTTAATTCTAAAATAAACTAATTAATAAAATAAAATAACTTTTTTTTATTTTAACTATACATGTTTCTTATTTTTTATATTTAACCAAATTTAACCAATTAATTGTGCATGATGGAACACTGGATATATTCGGATCCAATATTATAATAAATATGTATACAGACTGTCCCAATATTCAACGATAAGCGGGCACCAGAGTGTGGTCCTGTGTGGCCTGTGTGGTTTCTAATTCCTAAACAAAATGAGATAAATTTTTTTCTTTCTTTTTTTCTTGTGTACTCATGAGCAGGACCACCCTCTGGTGCCCGCTTATCATTGAATATTGGGACACCCTGTATATTTCATTCAAGAAATCATTTAAAACTTTTGAAATTTGTGGTAAATTTAATCGCAAATGAATTACAAAGTGTTCTACGCAGTTTCATAGGTGACCCTTGACATTATTTCATCAGAGCAGAGCATTTCATTATGTGGTCTTATTATTGATTAATTATGTTTATTAATGATATGATATAGTTTCGTAATTTTTATAAATAATTAAACATAAACAAAATAATATTATGAAACCATAGTGCTTATGTTAATTCCATAGATAATTAGAAAATAACAATTTAAACACAGTAATTAATGACTGAAATATAATAATTGAGGTGTCAATAGAATATTGGAGGCTAATAAATCACACCACAGTACCGTATACCATACCACAGCACAGCTATCTCATGATTCCATGAACCGAATTTATGTGAGTAATAAAATTAAATAGGATAATATCATAATTTCATAGATTTTAATCAACCTATTTATTATCTGAAATATCAATCATAAAACATAAATATAAATATCATAATTTAGAAACATAATGAAATCCGCGTGGTTGGTTTATTCTTTGCGCAAGTCGAACTCCATATATTCTATCTCTCTTACACGTACGGTGAAGATAACATGTTCTATCTTTGTCTGTTGAATCAACTATAGTGTAGATATTGGTAGTGGGTACATAGTATACTTTAGGGATATACAACGGATTCTAATAAAAGCTCTCTCTCACGCTCATTCTCCGACGATATCCTGTTCGGAGCACATCAAGAGCTTTTCTCGTATAAAAGCTCTACTAGATTCGTACACAAAACAGCGTCTGTACAAAATGCAGTGTGTCAATTATAAAGAAGTTATATGTAGTATATTAAAATTAGTGTTTATATAAATGAAATTAAAATAATATAGATTAATTGTAGAGATATATTTGTACACAAATTTTAAGTAGATTTATTTTTAGTGCAATTAATCAATGACAATACAAACATACTCATTGACTGATAAATTATTTGAAATTAATCAAGATATAAAAAGTACGTGGATTACGTCGGGGTGCGCAGATGGGGTGTCCCCCTATATACAAGTCACATAGTCAACTTTCGTTTTATTTAATTTATTGTAAATTACCGGCACGCAATCACGAATAACAATATCGCGGGAACTACATTATCGGCATGTTCTTATTTAAAATAAATAACGTTATATCCTTAACAATGTGTGTATAAAATTAATTGTAATTGTGTGATAACAATCAGTTGTTGAGGTGCTAATAATATGAAGTGTTTATTATATTGTACTCGTACGGTCAAGAAAAACATGGAACTGAAAATTGTGTTCATTTTTTGTCTTCTCGTTACAACGCTGGACTGTACCAGTGGTAAGTTTAAATTTTTTATTATTTTTTTAATACTTTTACCTGCTTGTTTTTTTTATTGACTATGTTATTACGTTTTTATGATTGGTAATTACTGAGTTCATTTTACATCATTAAAAGTTTTTGTTGTAAATAGCTTTGTCTGGTACTCGTATCCGTTATTAGTGGGACAACTATTGCGGGAGATAATTATTAAAATGCCAGATAACAGTTTCCGTTGATTGACTAGCTGGGTTTGTTAAATATGAATAAAGTAGATAATTAATCTGTGCTCTTGATTTGTTTACGCAATACACAACATTTTGTACACAAATAATGTTACGTAGAATTTATTATTAATTTAATCATTAAACTTCATAAGTGAACCGTTTTAAAAATTATACAATCTTAAGGAGGTTATTTTAAGGATCAAATTGTAATGAAGTACTAGGTCGGTACATATTACTATATTTTACTTAAGTAAGTTTTGAGTTTAGCGGGCGTTACGTTCAAATAAATAAATAGATAAAGTTTTTATATTATAAGAATGAATAAACGCCGAAAATAGCAAAAAAAAAAAACTAATGGAATATTAGTAATTCATAGAATAAAAGGTTATTTAAACTATCCGACCATTTCACCGCCAAATTTAAAATATTTATATAAAAAGTGTTAAAAAATTAATAGCAAAAATTTTGATGCTGATTCTTTATAATAATTTAATTTTATAAAATATACATAAACCAGAGGAATACTTTCAAATTTGCTATTGTGTTCTCAAGTAAATGCATAAATTAAAGCAGTTGAAAAACCAATTGATTTTAATATGAAGAAACAAATATATTCCATTAGTTTTGCTTATATACTAAAGGAATGAGTGAGATGCTAGATGTAAAATGTCTATAAATTATTGGGTACCAATGCTTATGCTGATTTGTAGAATCATCTACAAGATAGCCAGCTAGGCATTTACAATTTCATTTATAATTGTTATAGTGGAACTTTTTTGCTGAATTTAAAAAAATGATAAAATTGTGTAACATGTATGGCTTTTAAAATAGACATGCTGGGTAGTCTTATCTATTATCTAAGCTAGTGAATGCATCACTATTAGCGCCTCAATCTAATAATTACTTTAACATAACACAACTGTGCATAACATTTTTAAACTATATATTCAAACATTCTTTTAGACATAATTTAAAGCTAAATTAATCAAAAGTATAAGTTACACTCGTATATTTTGAAAAGCAAGACGAGAATTTTAACCGTGATAAATGAAACTATTGCATGAACTACTCTGGACAAAATATTTATACATCCGTCGGAATATGCAGTACAAAGTACTGCATTTCTGCAATTTATTGCTGCAATTTAATCGAGGTGTGAATGGTATTATGTGGAATATGACATACAAACATACAAATGTTGCAAACTATGTACTTGTAGTAAGCTAACTTTGTTGCGGAACGATGCTTATTTGCATTTGTAATATATATATATATATAAATATATATATATGTATATACATAAATAAATTTGAAAGTATAAACCAAATTTTATGGTTCAAAATATGTTAAAATTTTTACTCAAGTATAAACTATATAACGTATATGGTATACTACCTTAAGGTATACTTTTACGAGCACCTGCTATTTTTATGTTTACTTCTTTGCTAAATAATATTGGTTCACTTCCAGGACAATACAATATTTAATAGTTATTGTATAATCTGCACTAAGAAGTCACCCGCTAAACACAAAATGTAAATTTATGTATTACTTAATGTAATATTTGTTTACGTAATAATATGTTTTAATATTTATCGAAGATTAACATAATTCTGTTGCATTGTTATTAATGAAATGCAGAAAGCATTATATATATTTTATTAATATATTATTTTATGTAATTCTTTATTGTCGTCAGATTATTATTTATTTTTTAATTTTTTTTTTATTTAGGGGGCGTCCATAAATTACGTGAGGTGTTTTTTTTTAATTTTCTGTCCCTCCCTCCCCCCTTGGTGAGATGTCGTGAGATTTTATTCAACCCCCTCCCCCATCCCCCAATCTCACGTGAGATTTTTCAAAATGTGGGTTTCGTATTGGTATCGGCATCCGTGTCCATGATTCACTGAAATACAAACATAAACTGCATGCAGAACATACCCATGTCGCCGATAGATTTCATTTGACTCGTATTGCACCGTAACAACAAGCGATCTTAGGTATCCCCTCCAGTCTGAGGCGGCTTTTTGCATTTACAAACGTTCGGATAGGGTATCGTTGTAGTAGTGGTAACGCTTGGATAAAATTCGCCTTTATTCGGTTCTACTGTGCGAGGTAGTGCCGCCCGTATTCGGACGGCTTTGTAGCGTGCAGTCTGAGAGCTCCAGAGCGATCTCATTACATTTACATGGTTCGGATAGGTAAAGCGTAGTAGCCCGTATACGTCCGGCAGAAATTCGCTTAAATACGGTCCCATACTGAGACAGGCCTTAAGCATGTACAATCTAGATTAAATGGACCAAAATAGTATAATTTTTTTTTGTTTTAATCAGAAAAAAAATTGCGTGATATTTGCCGAGACCCCCCCTCTCTCCAACGGAAGATTAGATGAGATTTGACTCGACCCCCTCCCCCCCTTAAACATCTCACGTAATTTATGGACGCCCCCTTATTTACTTTTTATTTTATTTTACTTTTTTACTGCCTTGACTTTCTTTCGTCATAGTCACCATCAAACATTTTTTATACATCTTTTATAATTTATAATTCAATTTTACAAATTTCTAAATATTTCAATAATTCACTAATTAATTTTGAATCACTTAACAAAAATTTAGTATTAACAGGAAAAGTTTTAATCATATCTAATATATCACTATTCAATTTTGATCATTCTAAACTATAATTTATGCATTCAAATATAATATGATGAAAAGTTCCTTCTTCACCACATTGACATCTATCGTCAGATAGTCAGATTATTAATTTAATAAAAGGTAAACTTTTTTATGTTAAATAAAGTTTACGTATAGTAACTGTGTTTAAAGGAATATTGCTTGACGTAATATTTCTTACATAACGTTACATTTTGTTATTTACCAATTTATTACATTGTCATTAAATAAATTCAAAGATATCTTTTACGAATATATTAATTCAGAATATAACACTAAATAATTTAGCCTAAAAAATTTAATTTACGTTGAAAAATAACTTCTTTATGTAATCTTACATTATATTAACATAAAAGATGTTATATAACAGGTAAACATTTTTGTTTAACGGTGATTAACGACCAAATATTCGTACATGTTTAAACTTAGAATTAGGCAGCTTATTCTCTACTAAAAATATTTTAATGTAAAAATTTTAATGCACTTATGTTTACATCGAGTTATTTTTTTGTAAATGTATTTAATCACATATCACTAAATGTTAAATATACTGTATTGAAGTAAACACATCAGAATAAAATATTTTCATATATAAAAATGAAATTGAGCTTTTGAAATTTTTACCGTGCACAAATTCAGTTCAACCAGTTTTAAATGAAAGAGCTAAATACATACATTCATATTATGAATGAAAAAAATCTTTGGGGGATAAATTTATATATTCTATCTGTATTTTATATATATATATATATATACATATATGCACATATACACGTAAACCAGGTATATGAGGCTAAATACTATACAAAATCCTTTTGCACTGATTTATACTATCATATATCAAATAAACGATACTAAGATCTTTCAACCTTTCGAAGTATAGGTAGTATTTTTCCGTAATTCTTTAAACACACAGGTATTATAGAGAAGGAGAATTGTTTGATATAGATCTCCATTGTAGGTTTTTGTATAGTTTTTTACGAACATGTAAGAAAAATATGACTGAATACTATAGAAATTATTATACCAACAACGTTTTTGTTCTGTGACCTTTGTAAATTTCTTGACGCAATGTTATTATCAACTTTACAATATTTATTGTATTCTTTTGCCATAATTAATTATATATTTACATAATAATAAATTGTTTAGGCAACGATGTAATAAATATACTCGTATACGAAGCTTCCACACCGTAAATACCACCAACAGGTCGTAAGTTATAAACAGGTGTCCCGGAATGAGCGAGATTGCCTCGCTCAAGAGTAATTTGTCCCGCAAGTAAAAAATAATACAACAAAAAAATTTCAGAATAAAATATTACCATAAATCGAAATTCCTTCAAATATTAATACTTTAAATTTTTCCCAAATACAAAATTAATTTCTCATCCACCAAAACGTTTTGGTGCCACAAAATTTCACGATAAATTTTATTCGGTTTTCGTCTACTTGGCCTCGTGTGAAATGTTGCAGTTCCTGTAGTATTAGAATCGGAAATAAATCGACAAATATAACTGTCGTACATTAAAGAAATATATATAAGATGCTAAACAAAATTAAGAAATTTAGGCTAAATTTTGTCTGCAAGAAATTCAAACAATTTGACTTATATTTCAGCATTTTCAGGTGCTATGGTGTAACAGTTTAAAAAGCTTGGTTCTTATTATTTTCATGCCTGGATTTATTTTCCTTTATTATTTGTAATATAAATCACCGATTTGTGTAGTTTAGCTGTGTCTAACACAGGTTTACATGTACTAATACATATACAGACTGTGATATACTGCCCTGAACAAAATATTTAACGTTCTAACGATGCACAAAGGAATTTAAAATTATTGACCTGAATTTACACAATATATTCATGGATAATGTGACAACAACGAAATAGTTGAACTGCTGAAACGATGAACGTCGCGTCATTTCGTGATGAACACCTGCTTTGACGCGCGGAACCGAATTCAAAATGTCTGTGAAATATTGCTATACTGGGTTCGATGTTTTTAAATTTAATGAAATATTATATTAATAATAGAGCCGGACGTAGTGACATTATTGTACCATACGATGAATGTATAATTCAGTGAAGTGTATTTCAAAAGTAGAGAAAAGTTGGGAGGATATTAAGAAATAGTTAGAAACTCCGACTTAATTTCGAAACATTATCGAATTAGAATATTGAAGGCTCACCTCACATCAAGATCGATTTACATGATAACAATTATATAAGTAATTTGATTATATTATGTATTGTTATTTATTTTCTCTGCCCATGAAAGCATGTAGGCTTTATCGCTAATATTGCTTTGAAATTGTAACGTCGGAGTATTTTCGAAGCTGAGGTTCAATCACTATCTATCATGGTCTAAGCTTCCTATATTCTGCTGCAATATGTAACATACATAATCAATTAAATTTAACAACAATCAAACCTAAAAAATTAGGCGCTGTTTCGGCAATCGAAGTGGGCTTGACAAAATTCTCATTCTGTTTTTTCTTTCAATTTCGTTATCTTTAATTGCAAGTCGATTATTGATTGTTCATTATCTATTAAAAACATAAACCCTTAATCATCTCACAAGGATAAAAACGGAGTTGCCAACTTCCACAGTAAAGTCCAAACCATCTACGAAATTCCTATAATTGTGTATAACTCCTCATATTCAAATCAACAACACAACCGTTTACAAACCAATTTTTACCACAAAAGACTTTCGAGTCTTTAAATATCTAAAGCCCTTCTAAGGTAATTACTGTTTAGTGGCGAGAACCCTTATAACGAAGGGTAAGTCTTGATTTTCATTTTCTTGTAAATACTCGTATACCAACTTTTACCGCGAAATACTACAACTTTTATATGCTGTAACTGTACAAGTATCTTTCTTTGTTTTGTAAGCGAAACAATTAAATCCCAGTGAAAATAAGGGAGGGTATATTTTCTTTTATTTATTTACAGTGAATATTTTTTAATTATATCTAATTAGGTGGAAAGTATACGGTTAAAAAGGTGATTACATTTTAAAGAAAATATTAATTAATATTAAAAAGAAACAATAAATAAATGGTTCCTTAAGGAAATACAAAATCCTGGTAGGGGGTGATCAAACAAATACAAAATTATTTTTGCGAAATATTTTGTAGTCTGGTCAAATCTAAAACCACTCCAATGTACCTCTCCATTTTAATTAAAATTAGAACGGAATTACTTTTACGCGGTATTTTAATAAAAAAATAACTGAAGTTGAATATTTTCAATGGCTTTACTTCAATGCATGGATTCACATGGATAAAATTATGCATAACTGCTAATTACAAAATAGATCTTGTTGTTATAAAATATAATTTACATTATGCTGTAGAAACCTCAACAGATACTCAAAGCAAAGAGTGCGGTTTAATTTTAAGTTAGCTGTATAAAGAAAACTATTTTATTAAAGATAGACTTTAAACTCGAAATTTATTTTCAAAGATAAGATGTAAGATGTAGATGTAGGGATTGAAAACGGTTTCAAAATAACGTTCTTACCACGCTAACCGAAATTATGACATGAACATAACCGTAACAAAACCGATTTTTTAATTGAAAATGGTAATTCCAGTTTTCAATTTCACCACTCGATAGCGTAAAGTTTTGGGATAAAAATTTTTTGGTCATAAAATATATAAATAAACCTTTTATTATATTAAATTCTTAAGCCCCATTCCGACTCACTGAGTTTTAGTGTTAATTTAAGGTTTTAACCTAAAATGTAAGTTTCAGTTTGTGAAATATGTAAATATAAAATTAATTATATTAAACACAATAATTTATATTAAATAAAGTTTAGTACAAATTAATGACGGTTAAAATTTTAAATTAAAACTAAAGTGAGTGGGAATGGTTCTTTATGTTTAATTACGTAAAGAATTACGTTAAAAGAATTGTTTCAAAGATTTCTTTTAATATATGGATGGCAGAGTGTTCGAGGACGTTGGGTCTTTTACTCAATCAGTAGAGTTCAATTCCCGGACCAGCGCTATATCTATTGTGTTTTATTGTTGTTTCATTCTATGGATTATTACCAAATAGTTTGCGTAATTGAGACTTCGACACCATAAACAGTAAAAAGAAAAATATATTATAAATACATATGCAAAACTTCCATAATTTTAGAGTCATTCATAAATTAATCTTCTCCTCACATGTTGTGACGTCACTCATTTGAAAAAAAATATATTATTTCTTTTTTTGGGTTACATGTGACGTCACGAAATTTATGACTATTACCATTTTTCTCCTGGTCACGCTTTATGCACTCTCCTCTCCCTTTGCATGTGACGTAATTAATGGATGACCTCCTATGAATAAAGGCTATAAAAAGGACAATGATCGGCGAATATGACGCAGTAATGACCCTTATGAAAAAGAGAAAAAATATATATTTCAAGGAACAATGCATTTGAAAGCTAATTGCTAATTAGATTTGATTGACTTTCAAGCGTAATTAAACGAAAGATGTTGTAACACACTGCCTTCATCCATGCATTAATATTACTTGAAATATGTTAATAAATAACCTCGTCTTCTCAAACAGATCTTACACTGCATACTACTTTTTTTTCATTATTTTTAATTCTTAACTTTTATAAGCTTATATTTCTAGACTTTATAATCCCATAAGTACTTTGAAACGTTTAAAGACATTGAGGGCTACTTTTTTAAAGCACTGCACCGTTTTATATTTTTATATTACCATCTTTATACATATAATGACGTTACTTTAATATAACATTTTCTGAAGGTATTCCATGCCCCATGTACTTTTTTTTTGCCTTTTCGTTTTAGTTATGATGAACATCCAACGTGGGGAAAAACAATTTTATTCATATTTAAATAACTTTTAGATGCTTTCATCAGAATTTTCGTATGTCAATAGATGCTTTAATGTTGTATAAAAATACCGTAAATAGAAAGCCCTTCAACTAACTAGCTCTATTACATACGAGGATATAATATCGTAATAAAAGTAAGTATTTTTTTAGAACTTCGAGTGGTCTACACAACTTTTAGTTATCGTGGGTTGAAATAAAAATATATCAGATGAGTTAATGAAAGGTAAAAGCGGTTTCATTATGTCTAGAGATATCTAGATTACATTTATGTATTTCTACGTGAAAAGGTTCGATATTTTACATCAAAATATAGGTTTATCTAAGAATAATCTCTTTGAAGTATTAAAGTGAAATCAAATCTATAATTTAACTAAGGAGAAATTAGTCCAATCTATGGAAATTTAAAAATTCATATACAAACCTTTACAGATGTTGTCCTAAATATACACGTAAAAATCCGCTACAATCCAGTGCTAATCTTCGCCACAAATTACAAAACAAGTTCGCCATTTTGAATATTTTACATATCGAATCTAAAGAATTAATTTCTAAGTTTTAAAACAGTATTCTATTAAAATAGCAATGCGAAACACACGAAAGTAAGATTTTTTCCATTATTTCGCAAATTACAAAAGTAGCGCCATTAAAATCACTGTAACTCGTAAACTACGAACTTATTAAGTAATGTGTTATATGTTTATAAGTTTAGCGAAGTGTTGAAAGAAAATTGGTGAACATTTTTACAGAAAGACGAAGCAAGAGCAAATTATTATTTTCAATTATTCTGTGCAGTATTCAAAATCAATGTCCACTTTTATGTCACACTGTTTTATTATCGTTCTATATGTTCGATCGTTAAAAGTAATAAGAAATGTTATTTGAATAATACAACTACAGGTTACACGCACGCAGAGTAATTTAAATATCAACGCAATTGTACTAAAAAATATCTCGTACGTTTCAAATAGCATTACGAAAATAAACAATCACATTTATTTCTATTTTATCTGTAAAAAAGATTGGTCTCTTAACTTTTATCAATAATAAAAATGAATTTCACATAAATTCACACCGGAGACTTTCTTTTTTACTGTTTCTAGGTAATTTTTGGTCCAGAATCCAAGTCAGATTTCTAGTTTTTGAGATACTGGCAATGTAGTTTGATAAAAATGGACAACTTTCTCTTTGGACTGCAAAATTGGTTTTTGTTTCTTCTTGTTTCATATGTGTATGTGGTAGCAAGCCTAAGGATTAGCACTGGGTTGTGGCCGAAATTGGCGTTTCATTGTCAGAAATGTCATGATTAAATAATTCAAAGAGAAGTTTGTTGATTATCTATTATTTTCTATGGACAATTTCCTTAACCCTGAACCCCAAAGACAATACTAAATTAAAAAGAGGAAATTATATGAGGAAATTATTCAATTTTATCAAATTATCTAGCATCTCAAAAACTAAAGCTGTTGGAAAAAAAGTCAGGTATTTTTTTACAAAAGCAGCATATAAAAAATATCCAATATTAGGTATCATTCCCATTCTCTGCTTTAATTTAATTTAAATTGTTAACATATGGCAATACGCATAGTCATTCATAGTCAAAAATATTAAATTAAGAAAAACTATATTATATTATAACCTCCAAAATGTGATAATCTGTCAAAATGCAGCAGAATTTACTTTTAAAAGAAGTTTAATGTCAGTTTTTGAAAAATATAGAAATAAAAACAATATCTATTAGTAATTGTTATTAAAAATAGCAGTTTTAATTATTTCACATACAATTTTGTCGAACTGTCAAAATTCATATTACTAACGATGCATACGTACCAACTAAATTAAATAAACTTAAATTAAAACACAAATGTGAAAGGGAATGCTTAAACGAAAACTTGAAATCTAGATTACAATATTAAATAAAAACAGTAAATTAAATATCAAAACAGTGAGTGGGAATGAGGAATTAGTTCTTTGTTTCTGGCATCAAAATAAATTTCATGTTGTTGGTCTGTGTAATAAATAGAAAAATATTTATTCTTTGGCAGAAAATATTGGCGGAAATTTTGATACTAATAAGAAAATACCAATTATTAATTCCAAATACGGCACTCGATGATTATTTTTCTAAATATTTCAGTATTTTAATTTATAATTGAATTTCATTTTATGTGCATTTTACTTCCAACTGGAATTGATAATATAACGAACTTATATTCCGGGAACTTATTTAATCTGAAGAGTTAGTCAGTTAGTGCAAGTCTCTCATTAATTGTAGGAATAAACTGGGAATGCTGTAATATTGGCGCAAGTACACTGTAATAACATCTGTAAGTATCTCCCAATGTCCCTTGTTTTACTTCAATTAGCCGATGTCATTTAATATACTTCGAGAGAGAAAGACATTTTCTCTACGTTCATTTTAATTGCAGTCTGCTAATTATGTCAATAAATGTCCTATTAAAAACTTTCTAATAATTTCAATATTTTACTTTATACCATTAAGAAGATTGTAAAATGTATAAGTATCTCATTAAATGCCCTAAAACTGAATATTTTTATGACTTGCACGTAATTAATCACAATTTGTGTTAATTAGTATTAGCATGTAAAATATCGGTTACGGTGCGGTTACTTCATGTTACCTAATGAGTTTAATGTTTAATTAAGTATTTCATTAATTACTTACATACCATAAATGTCGGATATTATTTTGAAACTGATTATCATTTACTAAATTTATTAAAATATTATAAAATAAATTTAAACAATCAAGATACGTAATACTAACTATTTAAATTAAAACTTAAATTTAAAACAGTAGATACGAATAAAGTATCATTCCCACTCACTGCATTAATTTAATTTAAATTGTTTAGCATATGGCAATACGCATAGTCATTCACGGTACTATTTTTAATTTAATTTATTTTTTAAGTTTTCTTAGTTTTTTTAGAACCTTACAAGGTCCAATGTTTTATAACCTCCAAAATGTGAAAATCTGTCAAAATGCAGTAGGATTTATATTTAAGAGAAGTTTAATGTCAGTTTTGTCAAAAATAAAGTAATAAAAACAATTTCTATTACTAATTGTTATTAAAAACAGCAGTTTCAATTATTTCACCTTCAATTTTGTCGAACTGTCAAAAGTTATATAACTAAAGACGCATGCGCACCAACTAAATTAACTAAACTCAAATTAAAACACGAATGTGACTAGAAATGCCTATTCTGAAAACCTGAAATCTAGATTAAATTATTAGATAAAAACAGTAAATTAAATATCAAAACAGTGAGTGGGAATGAGGCTTAATACTTTATAGCATAATAATTAATAAATTCGTAACAATTTTAACAAGCAAATATAATATAATATAAATTTATTTCGAACAAAAAATATATACGAGTATAACAAAATATGAACCATCCTTGTTTAAAACTTTATTTCTATAAAAAGTTATTTGAAAGCTTTCAAAACTAACTCCTTTTTTTCATTTTACATATCCATTAAAACAGTTATGACGTGTAAGACCGTTTTTTATTGAGGTTAGGATGCCGGAATAATATTTTTTTATTGGACATTATTTTAGAAGTGGCGCGCTGAATTTTTATGCAAAATCTTTTCAGTGTAAAATGTAAAACGTGCTTGCAGTCCACATAGAAAAGCACAGACAGTATATTTTCTGTGACCATCTGTCAGTTGTCGACGTATAACCGTATATTAATTATGTAAAACTAATATGTTGGCGGACATGAAGTGAGTTGGTTCCATTATACGCAGTATATTCAGATATGGCAATTATTTACAACAATGCATCAGGTAATATTTTACATATAAACAGGATTAAATTTACAAATATTGACGCCACATTTGCGAATGCGAATATCGGCTTTTTAAATATGGCGCCAAATCTTGCCATATAGCATTACAACATTTTTTCCTGAAGTTTAATATTCCTTTATTCCAATTTAATTACTAAATGCTTTACTTAGTAGTATAATATAAATTCTATCATTTGTATTCTCAGTAAAGATATCATTTAAAGTAGTTTAGTGTAATTAAACATTTGGTAATTTACTTAGCACAATTGTGTGTTTAAAAAAGTTTATTTTCATTATTATATAATTGTTATTTTATATTGCAAGTTCAAGTAATAACTAAAATAAAAATATTGTGAACCGAATCACTTCACTTTCGTTGCCATACATTATATTCGCATAATCTATTGCGAATGCGAATATTCGTTACATCCGTAGTCCAGGCATTTATGTGAGACTGCCATGTTTTTGAATTTACGTCCTTATTCGACGTTATATTTTCATGGTTTTGTTTTTGCTAACACTGCTTTAATTTTATTTTGTATTTAATTTAAATTGTTTAGTATATGGCAATACGCGTCATTCACAGTACCATTTTTAATTTAATTTGCTTTTTAAATTTTCTTAGTTTTTTTAAAACACAAGGTGTCGAATGTCTTAAATTAAAAATATTAAATTAAGAAAGGCTATATTATATTATAACCTTCAAAATGTGACAATCTGTCAAAATGCAGTAGGATTTACTTTTAAAAGAAGTTCAATGTCAGTTTTTGAAAAATATTATTAAAAATAGCAATTTTATTTATTTCACATACGTAACATACGCACCAACTAAATTAACTAAACTTATATCATAATAAATAAAACACAATGATAAATTCACCACATCAACACATCATGATAAATTAAAACACAAATGTGAAAAGGAATGCTTAAACGAAAACCTGAAATCTAGATTACAATATTGAATAAAAACAGTAAATTAAATATCAAAACAGTGAGTGGGAATGAGGCTTCCTTTTAAAGTCAAATATAATTAAAACATTCATTAAGCAACAGTGAGTTTTACAATATATGAAGCATCGACACCATAAAACTGCTAACACTTGTAAAAGATCGTAGGTAATAAAACTAGCTTTAGAAATAAATTATTGTAAAATTTTCGTTCAGTATTTGTACATGTTTATACGCCAGTGTTTCAGTATTTCGTTTACAAATATCAGTGTGTTAGGATAATATCGACTTTCTAAGCTTTCCGAATCGTTGTAGTATGGTCTGCATAAATAATTTTGTGCAACTAATGTATTTTTAACTCTGTGACATTTCAGTGACATTCTGTCAGTCCTTTAACTTGCTTGGTTGCTGTTGTGAAATAGAGAAAGGTAAGATCTTGCCCCTATCTTCACTAGAAGAATACTCGTAGTTTAATGCAGTATTCAAATATTTATTTTAACCCAGTGACGAAATTAAGACTTTAATAAAAATTATAAAAACATTAATTAATTGCAAATGAATACAACTAATTTATCGCAGATTAAATGACAAAAAAGGACATTTGGACTAGTTATAATTGATTTTCTTACTGTTGCGCCAGGCTTACAAAAAAGTAAATGCGGTCCAGCTCACAGCAAGATATATCTTCTCGTAACTTGTTCCAATTTTAGCGAAAAGTAAAATTTCGTACCTTGAAAAAGGGAAACAATGAAATAAATATAAAATCTTATAAAGATAAATTTAAGACACATCAAATAATTCCTCTGAAGCAAGAATGATCGATTTCGATTCTCGAAGCAGTGTTAAATTATTCAGTGACTTAGGCCCGGTTTTATGGTTCGTCTTACTACCGAACTAAATAGCTAACTCCCGAATTAAACGAAAAATGTGTTTTATCATCAAGGATTAACGCTAACTCGGAACTAAAATCGCGGAGTAAGATATCCCGTCATAAATCAAGGTTTAAATATTTAACCCGGAGTAAGTGTGCAACAGAGATAAAATATCATGCTATCTCAGCCAGTTTAGGTATCATTATTATAATATTTTAGGTTATAATATTAAATTATTGTTTATTATGAATTTTGTGAGTGGCCTTAATCAATTATCAATAACAGATGATGAGGAAGATCAGCTATTATACAAATATAGTACTAAGTTGAGAAATCCGTCATTTTTAAAACAATAATTAAACTGAATCTTGCATTCCCATGGATTTACAACTGTAAACAAATATTCGAATTTCTTAAAATATGGTTTACGTCTCTACTAACTAACTCGGGATTAAATTTGGATGATAAAACCCGATACAAAAATAAGTACCGAACTAAGCTAACTCGGGGTTTCGTAACCCCGAAGTAAATAAAAGACCATAAAACCGGCCCTCAAGGTTTAAATATTTAACCCGGAGTAAGTGTGCAACAGAGATAAAATATCATGCTATCTCAGCCAGTTTAGCTATCATTATTATAATATTTTAGGTTATAATATTAAATTATTGTTTATTATGAATTTTGTGAGTGACCATAATCAATTATCAATAACAGATGATGAGGAAGATCAGCTATTATACAAATATTGTACTAAGTTGAGAAATCCGTCATTTTTAAAATGTTTTAAAACAATAATTAAACTGAATCTTGCATTCCCATGGATTTACAACTGTAAACAAATATTCGAATTTCTTAAAATATGGTTTACGTCTCTACTAACTAACACGGGATTAAATTTGGATGATAAAACCCGCTACAAAAATAAGTACCGAACTAATCTAACTCCGGGTTTCATAACCCCGAAGTAAATAAAAAACCATAAAACCGGCCCTTAAAGAAAAATAATTTACAGATAAAAATGACATACATTAAATTGTATTTGTGTGTTTAAAACTATATATTCAGCATTCGTTTCTTCTTGAAGGATATATCATTATATATATCATTCATAAATAGAATAACAATAAATAAACAAAAAATGTTAAATAGAAAATTGTCAAAAATATTTAAAGAGTAAACTTGTAATGTCGTTTAAGATGTTTAATTATTTATAAAACATTAATGTATAGTGCTGATAGCCAGGAACAAAAAACTACTGTGTCTAATAATAGAATTGTAGCATTAAAAAAACCATTAAGCTTTCAACATTTACTATTTGATAATACTTAAAAATGAAAATACAACTTATTCATCAACAAAACGTGACATTTATTAACAATTGTATATTTATAAATCTTGGTAAAAGTTATTGTTTATATTTACAGAGAGAACAAATAGATAACATAAACATAAATCATTTTAATTTGAATGAGAAACCTTTGTATTTAGAATACTTGTTAACCCAGCTTTAAATAGTTCTCTTTGCTGCATACAATCAGCTTGAAACTAAATGTATATAGTCAGTGGTACATAAACTTAAGTTCGCGTGCTTTCTTAGTTAACACATTTCATATTTAATCAATTATTAAATTAGCAAAATTTTCTTACTTTCGTAGGTAACATCGTTTGGTAACACAAAGGATAATTTAATTTTTCTAATTATATAAAAGTTTAATTTAATACAAATAATTAAATTTTATAAAAATGTAATTGAATAAGGTTACTCTTCCCTGAAGCTTCTTTACATCGACGGGTTATATAGACGAATGAAAACGGAATAATGTGTGAGTTGCTTTATAAGCTCGAGAATTTAGTTGTAAAATGAAATACATTATTTAAATAAATAACTAAGTTTGCATAGGATTGTATGAATACATTTGTGTATGCATCATTTTGTTCGATGAAATAACTTTATAACTAGCTCCATCACATAACAAAACGTAAATTTCAAATAAAACGTTTATAACCGTCCTTTCCATAAACTGGAATTTATAGAAATATTTTATACGATTCATAAAGAATATAAAAAATAAAACATGTAAATGTTTAATTGAATTTTGTACATGTTTACTGAGAGAAAATTACGAAGGTAAATTTTATTACAATTAAAGTAAGATTGGTGACACCGAGTTACTCTTTGTCAGGGGCGGCCCCGGGGTAGCAGATCTTTGCGAGGCACTTGTTCTTTGTATAATTTATGTAAATTGTAAATAAGTATTTTTGATGATAATTGACGAGAAATAAAATTTTATATTGGAAGTGTTATAATAGTTAACAAGCACAAAGACGACAAATATTAATGATGATAAACTAAGGCACATGAATGCCCTAAAATATAGCAGTGATTCTAGTGGGATTTCTAAAGAGCGAGGCGCTATATTCATATACATATATAGTAATGAATCTATCTACTTGGATTGTTGCGCGAGAATGCGAGGCCCAGGGCGGTTGCCATGCTTGCCACCCCCTAAGGCCGCCTCTGCAGTCTTTGTGTGAAACGGACGCAATAGATTTGTTTATCAATTTATCAAACTTAATTTCAATTTTCTAACACTAATAAAGTTTAGTTTCTTTTAACAAATCTGCTGTATAAATATTGCGTAAATGCTACGTTCAAAAGGTTTGAAACCGATGAACTCTTTTTTAATTTTACGTATAGAAGTATACTAAACGGTGGGCGTACGCAACGGGCCTAATTTTCCACAAATATAACAAAAAAAAAATCATAATATTGTCCCATAAGGTTCGAGAATCAGGCTCCCTTACTTTATTCCCTCGCTCGCACCAACGAATTTGAAATATTTGGCGTCAGAGAAGGTTTGAGAACTAGGCTCCCTTATCCCTATAACTATACGTCCTTACAAGTTTGTAATCTTTGGAGTTAGAAGATGGACAATGTATTTTACTTAGTCATATAGATAATTTGCAAGACTCTTTTAACAAAATAGTTTTAGAATCACTACATAAAATTTCAAGCAAACCTAATTAGACAAAATCTATTTACGATTACTTTAAATAAAACCAACGAAGAAGATAACATAAAATTAAAATCGTATTAGGTAAACCAATATGATTACTGACCCTAACGAAACTCTACTATCGTAAGTATCAATTAAACACACCGAGGATTATATAGTCAATGTAGTGAAGTTGGATTCAACTCTCTTGGATCATTATATAGTAATTAAACTAGCTCCGGTAATAAATTATTTGTCTAGTGTCTCTACGTTGAAATTGATAAAGGTCAATATCATTAATTATTAGTAGTTTATTTCAATTATTAGGTGTCCTAATGGTAACTAAACCTCACCATAACCGAGATGGCGAGATAGTTAAGTGACTGAAGGCGTCTGAGTGAAGTAAATTCGAGTTAGATTTCTAAACTATAATTTATGCATTCAAACATAATATGATCCAAAGTTCCTTCTTCACCACATTGATATCTATCGTCGGATTTAATATTAATTTTGTACAGATGAGCTGGAGTTTTACAATGATTACTTTTGATTCTGATTATAGTTGATATAATTTTGCGGGACTCATTTCTAAACCATCTTTTCTTACTTAAATTTGGATGTAACATATAATAATCTCTTCCTTTTAACTGACTTTTGTTAATGAAATCTTGGTTTCTCAAATTGAAGTTTAATTTTTTGATTATATTAAATGGTAATTTCACTTTCATCTCAATTTCCAAATTTATTGATTCCATTGCCAATTTGTCCGCAATTTCATTTCCTCTTATTTCACAATGTCCTAGTATCCACATAAATTTTACGGTATTATTTTTATTTATTATATTGAAATACATATCTATCATATTGATCGGAATAATTTTTTACTTTCTCACGACTTTTTCGAATCTTCTATATCCTATCAAACACTTGGGTTTTACTGAGAGTAGCCTCACCGAATTGTGCTTAAAGTTTTTTAAAAATTTCGCTATATTTCACAGCTTTGTTAGCAAGAAAACAAATAATAACGCGTTGCGCAACATACGCTGGTACTCATAGCGATACTGAAATTGTAGACGTAAGCCTACAGGAGGGCTGTGTGCATACTTACACCTCCCCTCCTTTAAACATTAGGGGTAGGGGGAAGGTCTCGATGCGTTTATCTTTTGTAAATGTTACTAGTGTTTAAGTAGGTAATACTCTTTATTTTATATAGATATGAGTATCAAGAAAGTCTTTTAATATAGAATTGTTGCATAACACTGTTAAATGTTAGAGAACTTGTAAATCCAGAGATAGTACGTTAACATTAGATCATGTTCAGACATGCAGATGCTCTTTATAAAAGAAACTAACTCTAACAGGGTATTTTTTATGTAATTTAACTAACTTGAAGTTTTGAACGTTTTGTTTTATAATAAGTTTGAATAAATCCTCTCATATACGAGTATTCGTCAGTTCTCAAGCAAACAATATTATGAATATGAGTATTAACTAGATCAAAAAGTTTATATCTAATGCAACATTCAAGCAATGTACGAGTATAAGGAAGTTGTATTAACTTCTCAGTAACACTTGGATAGTCCTGCGACTATCATAAGCACAGATTTTAATAAAGCAGTGCATTTTGTTCTCATTATAGCATGTTTCCTCAGAGCATTTCAACGTTAATTAATTTGCTTTATTTACTCACTATTGTAGTAAATGGAAGCGTACAAAGTTACCCCTTTGCGCAAACATTGCAAAACGAAACTAGAACGAAATCATTGCGACTGTTTGTCGGAATATAAAGTAGTTTGTTACAAAACTAAAACATATTTTCACAGTAAAAATTAATTTTAAATATTTTCATAAACTATTTTATTTTTAGCTGAATATTAATTAATATTTTTATTATAAATATTTCTGATAGAATATAAACGTTTGAAGTTGTTAGATATTTAATTTTAAAATTATTTTCATTTTAATAGCAAATTTGTTGATTAATTTTCAGTTTAGCATAACTATGTTAACGATATAAATTATGTCATTTTAAAAATAAATTTACTTTTTTTATTCAATAATTGTAGTATTACATATTATCGTAATCATCTAGAGCAGCGGTTCTCAAACTTATTACTTCGAGCCCCCTTGCATAATCCAGCTGTAAGCCGGGCCCCCCTACATGTAAGCGTACTATTTATTATAAGGGAGTCGCATTTTAACATTTTACAGTCAATTTTTATTTAGTTAAGTTTTGCACATTCACTCTTATGGGGCAATATGTTTAATCGTACTCAAACAACAAATTCTATACAAAGAATTACAATTTATTTAGGTATTTTAGCTACTATAATACATAATTGTTATGTGTAACTCAAAGCAATAATAATAAAAAGAGCTTCAGTGTGACGGATGTGCTTGTTTTTTTCTGCGCATAGTTTCTTGAAACGCGGTGTCAGTTCTGATAACGCTATACTCTGAGTTCCTTGGTCACATCCAGTCTTGAGCGATATTTACTCTTCATGGCAGCTAGAGGAGAAAACCCAGTTTCACAAGAGTGAGTGAGTATTGCGAATGGAGTGAGTATTTTCAATGCCCTTTCACTCAAAATTGGATGTTCCTTTTGTACACCAATCCAGAACGATGTGAGAGAAGATTCTTAAAACTTCATTTTAAGCCCAGTGTCACCTTGGAGGTTAATGAGATTTTCTTTTTCTTTCATGTTGAGGAAGACACATCAACTGATGGTTTTGAATCCATGCCAAACCGTCCAAGTTCTCATTAAAATATTTTTCCAAACAAGATTTGAGGATTTCTAAGTGTTTAAGAAAGCATAGTTAGAATAGTTTTGAGATCGATTTCTTCAATCATAATTTTAAGATTAGTCACTTTTCAGACCGCCCTCGTACAAACTTAGCTTCATTACAAAGCTTTTCACCTTTTCAATCCATTGCAGAAGGTTTGCATCTTTTTCTGTATTTTCTGATAAACAAAAAAAAAATGTTCGGCACTCTTACGACGTTGACTAAAAATTATACACTTGTTGTAATTTTAAAAAAAAAAGTTTGCTTTATTATTTTGTAAGTAAATTTAATTAATTTTTCAACCAAGCTTTGGGCCCCCCCTGAGCCTTCATTGCGCCCCCCTTAGGGGTCGCGCCCCACACTTTGAGAACCGCTGATCTAGAGCAAACATCGGCACACTAATTTCTGTTCGATTTATAAACAATCAATATTTAAATAAACTACTGATATAAAATATTTTTAAATAGATATATAAAAATATCTAGGCCACCTAATTCGAACATATAAATATTTTATTAATTGTTACATATTTTCTAATGTTTCTTTTCTTTATTTTATGTAATTGAATTTTAAACTGTAATTATAAAAAGTAGAACAAAATACAATTACAGTATTATTTAATGTAATTAACTACGTGTTTAATTTATTATGCTGGTAATTACGTTATATTTATTAAAAATAGTAAATGATTTACTTGTATATCTTATTATACTCGCGGATTTATACTTTATGTGAGTAGAAATTATCTTACAGTCTGCTTACTTAGCATTATCTTTCATTTTAAATAAGATAATTCTAATGTATAATATTTACTCTAACAGAAGATGGCTAGTTGTTTAATTTCAAGTAATTATTTAGTAGTCTATTTTAAGAGCATCTTAATTGGAAAAATAGAACTAAGAAAGTTCATATTCTGGATTCTAGAATAATTAAGTATATTATTAATAAAAAAAAATTCAAAATTTCAAAATTTTATTTGGGGGCACGGGGGCAGTATTTGCCGAGAGTAAAAATTGTGCTAGAAAGTTGAAATTTTGTATATAGGATAAACTTGGTAACTTATTTACGAATCGAAAAAAAATCCCAAATTTTGAAAAAAGTTGGTCAAATAACGCATAAATTGAAAATATTTTTTATTTTGATAAATTGAAAAATTATTTTATTATTGTGCGAGTTTATTATTTCAATTTAAAAGATTGTAGAATAATTAAAAAAAATTGCACTGTTTCTGTGTATAAAGGGCGCAATTCTTAAAATAGTACATGATACAATTTAAAAGTTAAAATACTTACACTAAAGTGAGTTGTTTCAAATTATTTTAACATTATAAGTTTGATCATAGTTCATTAATTCTATTTATTCATTTATTTGACATAAAATTTCATTCTACACATTCCGCGAATGATTAATTATATTTAAATTCTTTTATGGAATATTTATACTGTTTTATTTATATCCCAGTTGTTTTATTAACCTGAACCTGAAGTATGCGGTTTGCATTCCGCTGATTATGTATACAGATTTTCTTGAACGTTTCACGAATAACAAGTAGCATTTAATAAAGGAAATTTTCATTATTAACTGAACACGTTTTATCACTTTATAACTCTTAACAAAGTAATTGTGACAAACGTAATTTTGAATGCACGAAGGGTTATATCAAAAATACAGAGGATTTTATTGTGAGATACATTACTCATAAGAGGGAAGGAAAATGTGAAAATATTTCTTTAATAACTGGTTACAAGTTGACCACTCTATTCTTGTTCTATTTCAGACAGGTTCAGATTTATTTAACAAAAAAAGTTTACATTTTGTATAAAAATATTTAGGTTAATACATTGTTTTTAGTTTTTAGGATAAATTAAGGAGGTACTGGTTGTACCAATGCAAAAAGTTTGTCTCTTGGTAATACGAAATACAATATATATGAGGAACAAACAAATACTAAGAAAATTAACTATAATTAATGTCAAATTTAAATGAATTCAATGTTTTTAAAAAGTAATAATAAATTGGACAACGCTGCCGAAAGAAATGGGTGATGGTGTAAAACTTAGCTAAACTTTATTCATTTCTTGGAGTATAATCTATCATTTACTATTTCTTACTGCTTTTATTTAATTATTTTCGTAAATAAGTATCCTTTTGATAATATTTTTTTTTCAATAGTTTCATAAAAGATTTTTTTATATTCACGTCGTTTTTGAAAACTGTGTCACCATTTTTCATAGTTAAAAATTATGATATGTAGTGAAATTGATCTAAAACTTATGATATATATGGAAATTGGCTATTTTTAATCATTTAAAAAAGAAAACTATGGACATGCGGTCACTAGAAGTTTGAGACAGCATGTATTTTATCAATTTCTTTTTTGATTCTCTAAATTTTCTAAGGACATTTTCATCATTTACGTAATAATATTGTACCTCCTTAATGTTATTATATTCGTAACTGTCGTAAGATTGTGTCTATTCCAAATAGGAAGGAGAGCGCATTAGAGCGAGAGAGCAGTTATAGCACGGAACCCGTCATAAACATTGTAAATGATACTACAATAAAGTCTACTTTAAAGCGCTATAATAATATCTAATTTGGACGACATTTTAAGCACAAACTTAAAAACATATCTAAAACTTAGAACTATCAACCTATTTTGGTGCCATCTATGGTATGTTATACTACACTATAAAGGATGTTTAATGATAATATTATATAATTAATTTATTTGCATCAACCTATTTGTAAATTATAATATTTGTCTATGTTAAATATGCATAACTGCGTTTAGCGACTAATAATGCTAAAGCGACTGCGTTTAGCGACTAATGTTATAAAAACATAATATATGCACATGTACTTTTAAAAACATTTTTGATTAAATATGCTCGTATTGTATTCCATGCAGTACTGTTACAGAACAAAGTAACAAAATTAGTTTAGCAGAGATATCAACCAGCTGATGCTTAAATTTAATAGCAAAACTGATGATGGTTATTAAGATAATGCACTGTATAAATTATTTTTCAAGATATGAAATGAAGAAAGTAATTTCAATCTATTTTTTATTTCTGTGACCCCATTTTGGTACATCACTGCGACGCAGATTCTCTCTGATAGTATACACTTTATTATGTTCAATTTAATATGAATGCATTTTTCTCACCTTTTTATTTCCTTTTTTGATGTCATAAAAATGTCTCGGTACAGAAATGGAATGAAAAATACATTGGTGGTATAATAAAAAGTAAACCCATGGAATTTTAATAAAATAGTAATATTTATTTGCAATAAAACTTACATGACGAATTATTTTGTTGAAAACATTGTTTATGTCTTTGCAATTAATCTGCTTTAGATGTAAAACTAAATTATTCATATTTTTAACATGCAAAATTTTGAATAAATCATTTGATCAAATTTATTTAAATAATAGAAGAATTTGTAATGATACTGGTGCCACTTATACATTAGTAAAAATTGTTAAGTTACACAGCTATAGTTTTCTAAACATTTAGCAAAATTTTTCCACAGATTTTTCGATGTTGCCTATTAAGCAAATTTAGATTTTTCATTTTTGTTAAAAATTACAAGAGTATCGTCAATAAAATCACTGTAACTCGTAAACAAATGATGAGAATGTTATTAAATTTCGACACAAATCGTTTGAAGGTTGGTACCATCTAAGAATGATATGGATTTATCAACAGTGGCGCCATTTATGTCATCCTACGAACTTATTGAGTGATCTACTAGATATTATTATTTGCAGATTTAAAAAGCACACATTTTGGACTGTTAGCAGTGTCTTTTTTATTTAATATAAATAATAGATAAAAGATAATGCTATCCTTATATCCTTACATAAAGAAAACAAAGAATATGTAAGTTGTATAGAAAAGTATTTTCTGGTTATAACGTTAATTAAGTATCAATGTTAATGGACATGTGTGAGAAAGCTTTTTGTTTTCTAGTGAACACTGAACAAAGGACAAACTTTACTATCCCGGATATTAAACAACTATTCTAAAGACAAGACAGTTCAAAGTAGGGTCAGATGTCCTTTATGCTGGTTTTACTTCTAACTCAAAAAGTATACTTTGATTAAAATGTTTTATAATTACATTAAGAAAAGTATTTCTAAGGTTAAAAATAACATTTCTATATATTCATCTTAATATATATAAATTACGTGTCACTGTGTTGTCCGCTATGGACTCCTAAACTACTTAACTGATTTTAATGAAATTTGTACACCGTGTGCAGTTTGACCCAACTTGAAAGATAGGATACCTTACATCTCAATTTATTTATCTTATTGCTAATTATTTGTCTATTAATTATCTGTATATGACATATGACATCGGGCGACGATGATGGCGACATCTGTTGACTAGATTGAGTAAATATTCTGTTGAGTAAATCGAAATCTATTGACTAGATTGAGTAAATATTCAATAGATGGCGCTATGTAATGTAATATGACAAAAACGTTAGGCACAGCAACGCGTGGCCGGGACAGCTAGTTATAATATAAATTAAAAAGTTTAAGAAGAGTGTATTGTGTAAGTATCTTAATGTTTAACTCAAACAAAGTTATCCGTTGTTATATCTTTAATTAAAAAATAAAACAGTATTGAACACTATGGTTTTAAACTTCATTACCTTAGACACTATTATTTCGCAATTTCCGTCTTTTGTGTGTTGTCCCTTCATGGAGAATTTCCAGTCCAAAATCTATAGGTCTAGTTTAGCGGAATACCTAAAAATCTTATGAAGTTTCGAGTCGGTAAGCGACACCCCGAGTTGATGTTGCCAGGATTCTAATGAGGCCCTTGTCAGGCATTACTCAGTTCCTGATAAGGTACTGACAAGGAATGCAACGCGGCTGCCTCATGAGGAGTTTATCGGAGAAGCCTTTCATTGTATTATTGTTTGCAAAAACATACTATCTCTTGATTGATAGTAGAAGATAATTGCAAACTATGTAATATACAGGGGCGCCAAAACATTGAGGTATACAGCATTAGAGTGTCAAATTTTAAGGCGCTAAATTGTGGAAGTACTTAACATTCCTATGAAACTTTACCGAGTGAAAAACATAGAACAACATATAACGGGCTACAGATTACCTTATTACGGCTCTGAGAACATACATTCACATCCAGATTCATTCTAAAAGCAAACATAAAACAAATACGTTTGACGTATTTATGTTATTTAATGAAACAATTCTACTCATTAACTCTATATTTTGAAGCAGGATATCAAATAACAGTGACTACTGACTGTACATTTGTTAAGAGGACTGTACATTTAACGACCACACTAATAATATACTTTAGTCTCACCGTGTATAAACTGTTCGCATTGTAATTAAAGCATCTGATAATGTTGATTAATTCACATGGATATTTTATGTAGAATATGTTCATTTAAATAATTGACTCTAAAGTAAAGGTACATATATATTATGTATATGTTACGTTTACTTAATGAACTAACCCGGTTTATGGAAACTTCAATTTTTAGGCTAACCTGTAAAATAATTTTTATATTTAATGAAAAAAATTTTCAAATAGAAATGATGTTGTTTCACTTAAGAAATTCGACAGTTAAATATTTCCATTTTATATGAGATACAAATTTAATGTTAAATTCTCTTCTTGATTTATAATTAATTGGTTATTAACAACAAACGATATCAAGAGTTCGATAAAGTACGTGTTCGGGCACATCTTCCGGGCTTTAAACTGTGGCCGTTCTACAATTGACTTTGCGAGGAAGGTACGTAAAACCAGGGATGATTTCCGATAGTTAATTGTGGGGCGGAATTTGTCTTTTCGTGGATATTACTGAATCGTGTAGGAGTGGTTCTGATGACAGGACTTTCAAATTTTTACAAATTTGGATTCAAAATTTCACCATCAATATGAGCATGAGAACGTTGTTAAATTGTATTTATAAATTGATGACAATTCGTCTCGATTTGTTTACTTATCAAATATCAGTTACTTAAAATAACTAAAGCAGAAATTTTGAAAGCCTGTTGCCACGTAAAAAACAAATGACTACCAACCTTTGAAAAACAGCACCTTCTGAGAATTACTCCTCAAATGGATAAAAGCAAAGATAAAAACCAACCCAGCAACGTACCAGATCATTTATTTATTTCTAAGTAATAAAAAATCATAAAAGTATATTTTTGCTTTGTATTTTATACTGCGTAGCAGAAATGTTTGAAGATGTCTGCGATATAAAACCAAAATTCTCATAAATTGATGAAACTGATATCTAACAAAAGTACCTGCAAATATTCTCGTCGTTTTTTATGCTATGAATTGAGAACATTATTGAAACATAATACAGACTGGATTCATACCATTAACGTATAACGAACGCTGTAAATAACCCTTAAATTCAAAACAATATTGAATATTATAGCTGTGTTAGAAGAAACACTATACATCCCCATCCACATCCCCATCCATATCACGTAATGCATTGGTTTGACGTTGGATAATGTTTTATAAAAAGAAATATTGAAATAATACGACAGCTATTATTTATTCCGTCATGTTTCGATATTAGTTTATTACTCCATAAATATCAATTTAGGGGTTGTGTTATAGGACCATCCTATAATAAACAGGGACGCAACTAGGAGGGTGCAAACAACCACCACACCATTGATGTCTAAATTACTAATAATAAAAAGCTATTTTTCATTATTGATTGGGAGTAGAATAAGGTATGTAAGAAGTAAATTAAAAATATTATAACAATGAAAATTTCCAGGTGTATGTTTATATTCTTATAAGTCTGGTAATTAAGTTGTATGGTGGAAATGTTTTCGAAAATATCATATTTCAGAAACACAATTTTTGACGCAATTGAACTTATCCTGGAATATCCAGGAAAGCCAAAGCTAATTGATGCTAAAAGGATTATTATTGTGGATTAAAAATTATAGAACAAAAAGTGCAAAAGTGCATTATCCACATAAATAAATAAATAATTTTGTAAGGTTGCTTAAAGCTATCTTTTAGTTTTCCTAGCTCTAATAAGATTTTAATACGTATAAACGGTTTAACTCAGAAGTAGACTTAATATAACATTAATCGTAAAACTTAAGAATGGATAGATATTAAATGAAAGAAAAAGCTTTATAATTTAAAATAAAACTTCTGTTTCTTTTTTAACAATTAACATTTCTGTATTTCAGATACAGTTGTATATAACCCCTACCTGGAAAACTTCACCGACACCGACTTAAAGTTTTCTAGAAAAAAGTACATAAACTCCAATTCTCCCTCTCATAAATGTATACAAAAGTAGTTGTAAATAAAGAAACTTTATTTAGCTCGACAATAGTCCAATAAAGGATCCTATTCTATTGAAGAAAAATACATTAGAGTGAGAATAACGGACTGAAATCCCAAAACCTGAGCTAATTACAAAATCAATACCTATAATTACTGTAAACTATTTTAAGATGTTCTGCGCAATGTTTATGTGATGTTTGTACTTGTGCTTGCTGGTAGGAAAACGGTAGTTGAATGACTTTAAAAATGTGCTATGTCTCAGACTAATCGTGTATTACTTGGAATTGGTGTTAACGTCTTTAGGTTGAACAGTATCGGATTAATTTCTTGGAGGTCTAAGGAAGAACCCAAATACAAGATAACTTCCTTTTTAAAAAGCATGCCATTTAGTAGGTTCATGTCGTAGCGGAGCGATACTGGTTTTATTCGAAAGGCGGGACAATAAAATTTTGTCCCGACACAGTTTAGTCGCCATCATGCGTTGGAACAGTGAGAAGCATGCGTTTGTCGTTTAGATCTTTCGCCTTTTGGAGTCGCTTAATTTAGACATTTTTTAGCTTTTAAAGTAGGCATGTCACAAGTACGTCATCTACTAAGCATCGTAATCATATTAACTTATGAATAATGTACACTTTATTATTTAAATAACTTCATCTTGACTTTATTTTTTCAGTTTTTATTGATTGTGCTTTATCATCAACTTATAATATCTAACTGTTGGTATCTCTGAATATCTTAACTTTTTATTTCACGCACAAAGCAGTCTAGACTTCATCGGAAATAATATTTACTTGAAAAGCTCTATAGAATCCTTAACACCGAATCTCTTATGTGCTTTAATGGAATTTAGAAGAATTGTAAATGGGTTCCTATGATACTTCAATACAGATTTTTCATTCATTTTCTTTATTTGCTTTATTCCAACAACTATTCTTAGTACGAATTTAACAAAACCACTGTAGAATATTTAGTGTACCACTGCATCAACCAGCAGATAAAACTAGTAGCTAGGAAGCAGTAGCAAAGCAACAAAGACCATCCGTACAATCTAATATATGCAGATGTAAAATCAATAACTTTAAATATATTTATTTTAATATAAACTTTACTATATTTTATTGACCATATAATATGTTTGGAAAATCAGAAAACTGCAAAAAATAACTTATATCTTTTCCTGTTTAAATATTAAAAGATACAAGTTTATATAGTGCCTTCTTTGCAGACAGAAAATCTATACGGAGATGGAACTGCTAGAGAAACTTGTTCTAGCACTGAAAATGTGTTTGTTGGAATACTGCATACGATATATACAAAATTATAAATAATTAGGAGTTATACTGGATTGACCTTTATGTAGTTGTAATACTTGCACATTCATTTATTTGTCCGGTTTATTAATACAAAGATTTAGAAAAATTATCATTTCGTTTATAATCTATTCATAGTAAATAGCTATATTTTTTATCAGTAGTTACTTCCAAAGTCTTTGAAATAGGACTTAGTAGAATCTCAATCCTTTTTTGTCTTTATACTAAAGGCAATGAACGTTCCCAAGCAGTCACCCATCTAAATTCAATAAAACATGAACAAAAACTTGTTTTTCTGAACAGAAACACCAATGTTTACTACAACAAAGAGACAGTTCTTAAAACATTTTTGTCTTTTGTTGCTGTTTTAGTAAACAAAACACATTCCCATTTAGAGTCGGTACGATGAAAGGAAAACACGTTTGTTGTTGATTTTTAGTCTGCTTGGTTTAAACACGCAGTTTTGTTGGTTGTGAACATTTGCGCTTGTCAGTTGTTGTTTAACATGTTTATAATTTTTATGGGACATACAGAAAAACATTAAAAACAGAACCAGTCTGTTCAGTGTGAACAGTCTGTTTTCGAAAAACAGAACTGTTTTAAAATAAAATAAAACATGATTTTGTTTGTTTATTGACAACAAAACTGTCTTTCTGGTGAGAAACCGTTTTTATATGGATGCGCAACACTTGCGACAGTACATCGGGTGCTTTTTCATGGGGTAATTTAGACCCAAACTATTTTAACAAACATTTGGTCAAAATTTTTTCAGTTATTTTCTACCTATTATGGGAACGATCTTTGTGAAGGTTTTAGAGCAGATATGTTTCAACTTTATGAACAAATTTACCAGGTATGTTTTTAACCGGACCATATATATATATATATATATATATATATATATATATATATATATATATATATATATATATATATATATATATATATATATATATATATATATATATATATATATATATATATATATATATATATATATATATATATATATATATATGTATATATATGTATATATAAAATAAAAAATAATATAAAAGTTAAGAGTTTCTAATAAATTATTTACCGGTAGTACAATTCGCTGTGGATTAATATTAATGTCACGTATCTGACAAATACACGTAAAAACGATTTAGGCTGCTTAACCTATTTTGCGGGATATAACTATTGTATTCATAAAAAATAAGTTGAAATAAAAATAATGGATTAAAAAGCCAGTTATAAAATAATAAATCTAAAAATTCTAGATTTTAAAATAAAATAACATAAATATTATTTTACCAAAAAAAACCATAAAAAATAGTTGATAATGTTCTCCGAAATCGTTGAAGCAGTGGTGGTACTTAATTACCATGATATTACTAATTATAAGATTACTATTAAAGAACACAACTGAATTAAGACAATTATAATAGTTAGTAGTATGATTGCTCTCAGTGTATGAATGAAGAAGGTGGAAGTAAGTACTCGTATCATAATAAGTTTATTCTTGTTTAGAAAAATTATAATTAAATTACTTGTTTTTCATCAAAAATTACTTAAGAGTACCAGTAATGGAAAATTATTAAAAAATATTTAAACTCTAAATTAAATTTAAATGAAACCTAGTTTATGCTTACCACTTAAAATAACTTTTATTAAAATCTTGTTTGAATGACTCTTATTTCCTGAAAGATCAACTTGTGTCTGCCTCCTGCCTCCCACTCCCACTCCCTCCTCTTCATCGACCATTCCACGTCAAGGTACTTACAGCTTGTGGGTGAAATTGAGCTCTCTTTATATTTCTGTTTTCCGTGTCATTAAAGTTAAAGCTTTAAACACCAATAAATAAAACAGCCGTTGTAATTAAATTAAACAGTCGTAACTAAACTATATAAAAGATAAGACTGGTTCATTGGTAATTTAAGTGCGAAGGAATACATAAGTTAAATAAATGAATTAAGAAATATCACTTACTTGGCAGGTGTTTGCTTGTGATACAGTTTGTAATTTTTCTAACAACTTATTTATGATAATTTTTTAATTGTTTAGTGATTTAGGTCTTACATGTAAGGTTTACCTGAGCAGGTATACTTGTCAGTTATACTCGCAGAGCTCACACACGCTATGGTAAACCTGTTGTTACTTTCATTCAAGGTATAGTCAGATACAGACACAACCTAAAAAATGGGTTACTCAATTCTAGTTTTAGCAAAGAGCGACTACAGTTCCATAACGAAAACTATGATATATTATATAGTCATTATAACTGACTACTCAAAAATGTCGTTAGAGGTATGCAGTCACTTTAATCTACCTTGTAGATCTATCGTTACCAAGATGCCCGTTAGACAAAAGTAACTTTACAAGCTAAGTACAAGATTGCAAAATTCCTTATTTCTGATTTAGTACCAACAACAAATGTAATATCTACTGTAATATAAACTTTAAGTAAAATATATGTATATGTATGTTTGTGTATGTGTGCGTGTGTGTTTGCTCTGAAGTTAACTACAAACGGTACGAATCGACTGAACTCTGTGGGAGACCAAACCGAAGTACACCACACTTTGTGAAGCAATACAGCAAAACTTATAATGATAAATGACAAACATATAGTTCGGAGCCACTCGTTGTCGTGGGAGTCATATGCAATTCATCAATAATGCTACTGTTTGCTACAGCCAATTAATAGCGTGCTTTATTGATATATGTATATATATATATATGCGAGTATATAATAATTATAATTAAACTATTACAGACCCCATATACTAGACCAAACCACAGTAGTCTATAATAGTGAGAAGGTATTATGCAATGCAACATTACGTTCTATGAATAGGGTAAGATGGTTAACGTGGTATAAGCGTTATCAATAGAATATTATAAATTGTTGTACAATTATACACGATTCTACGAGAAAAATTTATTCAAGGTTTGATTAACTTATGTAGAGCAAATACATTTGACGTGTGGTTATACCATACTTTTATTTTTAATAAAAAAGATCGGTCTATTTTCTGTTAAAAAATTGAAGTTTTATTTTTCGCATTATTGGAATAGAGTTCTATTTTTAGCGAATGCATAAAAAAAATTATTGGATCTCATTATTTAGATAGATATCCTGTTCGAAGGACAAAATAAAATTATATCTAAAATTAGGTTAATATAATACAATGTGCAAATAAGTTTTTAATCATAGATGGCGCTTATATGTGATTCACGAGATTATGTCATCTAAAGCTACTTTCGATCGCAAATTTCTTTGAATATTTTATTAAGATAAATAAGATTCTGCTTAGTTAACTGTAATACGACGCAAATGCAACTTATGAATCCAACGATTTATATTTAAGTAATCCAAATATAAAAAAGTACGCATTTAAGAAATTTAATAATATGTTACATAATAGTAAAAAAGGTAAACATTTCTACTTTTTATTTGAAACTTATTATAAGTAGACAACCAGTAACAATACAATGAATCGAATAACAAATCATTACAAAATAAATTGACTTAATTAAAATTGAATTAAAAATATAGCGAGCTTTTCTGGAAAAGTTGGATTCAATTAGGCTGAAAATCTTGTCTGCAGTAAAGAACGTAAACTGACTAATTATGTAGGGTTTACATACATTATGCGAATTCTGAAAATTATTTAAACACTCTATTAACATAATTCTAAAACAGTTAAGTCATAATCTTAATTATATAATTATTATATACGCATATTACAATAAGCGTCTATCGCATTGGATTAAAATATTAAAACGTATTCGAACAAAAACACAAAAAAAGGATATGAAAACATTTTGATTTTGTAAAATCCAAAGTTTTGTGTAAAATCTTTTGTATAAAATCCAATGCGGATGTTTATTATACGGCAATTATATTAATAATATGTATATATTTAATTTATTATAAGACTTACATTTATAGCTTTAAGCCACAATAGAAACAAGGCATGCAGCAAACAGATTGTCAACATGAATTTAATTTCACGGGAAACCAGATGAGGACACACAAAATAATAGTAATATGGATTAAGGGCGTGACTTAGCGTATATTCCCTCTTACGTATTTTACAAATAATGTCATAGGAAAGGTAACCCTAAAAAAATAAAGAAAACACAATGAATAAGGTAATTTCTATTCTTAATTTCGTAAGATTTAGCCTTAGAGCATATTTATATGGAGAGAGAATCCTGACCTGAAACTGTGTTCAAAATGTGTGCGAGAGAGAAAGGTATATAACAGCTCTGACTTGACAGCTGTCACTTTCGACGCATGCGTATAGAGAACAAATAGGAACATATACCTTTCTCTCTCCTACATATCTGGGACACACTTTTAATCTATAGGAAATATAGGCTATTCACTCTCCATATATATGTGTTCTAAAGGTATAGCTAGTAACATATTCAAAAATATTTGTGCAATATATTTTCGAGCCTAATTAAAGTTAATATATTATTATTTACCAGCGTTAAGGTTAGTAGAATAATGCCGGTATACCGGAACCTCAATAAGTCAGCTTTAAGGCATACTTCACTGCACAAATCACGCATAAAAATCATAGTGGACATAAAAAAGGATAGAAAAATCACCACATAATTAAGAAGAAGTAACGTAATTGTCATTATATAAAAACTGCAATTTGTTTATTTAAATTTTATGGAACGATTGCTTTGATTACGAGTAATCGGATAGACTTGTGGAATGTCAAACGAAAATAACGGGCTTCTGTCCTCATTTTTTAGTGGTCGAATTGAAGATTGAAATTGATGTTAATAAATGTGTATTGGCGTGTCTATTTTATTAAATATCTAAATGTTGACGGAGATGTAGCAATTAAAAATTTGAATTGTAGTTTTAGCGCTAGAAATGGTCGGCCATATTTGTATGACGTGAAATACATTTTAACGTCAGTTATTTGTTGAGTAGGTCAGTGCTGTGGTAATGCTTTGTAGCCGTTGGTAGACGAAATAATCAAGTCAAGTCAAAGAATAATAAGTTTTTATTTTATTTAAATTTAATTTTATTGTTTCTTGCAGAGATTTATGAGCTGTAAGGTTGGTTGCCTGTAAACTTGTCAGAGTTCTGTTAACAATATATCTCTTTTACGCTCTGTTATATAAAAGAGATAGCAACATAGCGGTTGTGAGGTCACATGCATTTGGAATGTTGTACAACGTTGAATCCCTTTAATAATTAAAGAGAAAAAATAACTTTTTTAATTGTTAATATCTCCTGAAATATAAGGAGTTATTAAGAAATCTAGTAGCCAACTCTATCAATATATAGTACACTTTTATAAAAATTAGACCCATTATAGAAATATTGAAATTAAATGTTGGCATAAAAATCCTGCTTCGAAGTGCAGTCTGGAAGAAGTGCTCAAATATATATATATATATTTCATATAAATCAATAAGCTACACCTTTATTGCACTTTAAAAACTCCCGAGTTCAAATATTTCTAGATTTAGCTTATACAATACTAAAAAATATGTAGCTCTGTCATAAAAATATGCGGAAGTCTCACAAATTAGAGAAACAGCTTTTCCTAGTAAAACTTTTCATATGGATAATCATAAAATATCTGAAAGTGTTGGATATGAAAAATGTATTAAAACTTATGAATAAAACATTTCAAAGTTAACTTTGAGAATATACTATAATATCATGTTACAGAATCACTAGAACATTGGACTTCATGTTTTATTTCGAATAAAATTTTAACTTATCCCAGAATGAAACTTATCTCTATTATTTTATGTTGTGTGCGTATGCATACATATATACTTTCTTGTAAGTAGTTGTAATTTTCGTATTGAACTTGGTTTCGAAGGGGTTGCTTAAATAAATACTTTGACTGGTATTTTTGATACCTTTTGGCCCTGTTTCTCCTTGGTAACCTCCTTCAGGCTATTAGGAACCCTTTGTCTAGCTTTTGCTCTGTATAATTTATTCACGAGTATAGCACACTTTAAGTAAACAATATATATGAACAAGCTATATCAGAATACAATAATTAATCGTAAATATATATATATATATATATATATATATATATATATACTCAATACAAAATAGTAAATACCTATTCTCTATTTTGTATTTAAATATCTTTTAAGAGTATAGAATTTTATATTTCATTTGAAAACTTTTACCAATCTATTTCTAATTTGGAAAATACAAATTACTTTTTTCATTTTTGTTACTTCATAGTGTTAATCAGTAAACATTATTTTTTTGAATAATAAGTTAAAACCCCACCAACATTAGCACCATCTATGATCTAAAAGTATCTGCACAATTCTCTTAGAATTCTAATTTAAAATGATAGATGTGCCTAATATTTTATTATCTTTCCTGTTACCCCCACCATAAGACATCTGATTTTCGTTTACCTAAATTAGTTTATCATATTTTTAGAAATACATAAAGAAAATGTTTTTAAAATACAACACCTGTTTGCCAAGTTCTGCCCCAGTAGAACGTGTCTTTTCGTTTGGTGGAATGATAATGAGACCTCATCGACGAAAAATGAAAAATAAATTATTGGAACAAATAGTGGTATTAAAATCCATGACATAATTAACGTATATAATTTAGGTAAATTCTCATAATTATTAAAAAAAATAACATTTATTAGTAACATAAAGAGTATTCTATTTTCTCAAAAGTATTTTTAAAATACGTATTTTGTATTTAAATGCTTTTGAAAAGCATTTGTGCACATCTTTTTATATATATGTAAGTTTATATTTATACGAAATTCGTCTATAAACTAACAAGACTAATATATTACTAGATGCACTACGCAAACGCCAAAGTCATATAACCGATAGCTGTGTAGCGTGAACCTTTCTCTTTATATCCCTCTTCTCGTGTCTGTAGATACATTAGCTAGGGGTGGTTTTCGTTTGTATAAGATCATCTTTTTTACCGAAAAAATGATAAGTGTGTTAATAGAGCAACGAATTCATAAAACTTGGAAAAACCGGTACTGAAAGCAATAAATTTTTTTCAGGTAAGGGAGTGGTTTCATTATGTGGTTTCATAAATGGTTCTATAATGTACGTACTATGTTCTGTAGAACATCCAGCATGCCTGTGGCAAGTACAAGGAAGCATCATTACTTGGGTTAAATGCTGGTCACTTTCAAGGAAACGTATTCAACATTCATCCTTTGAGAGTCTTTGAGTGATCAAAGAGAAGGAGGAAGTTAAAACAATTTGTCAAGTTAATTGTAAAATAACTTTTACTATAACTAGACAAAGTTAATTATATTTTCTAGAGCATATATTTATTTAAGAGAAACTATTTGATCCTAAAACCATTGTCCTGCTCCGGTTTGACCTATGGGTATTACGTTTACGTAGTAATAATATTTGTAGATAGTTCTTATTATTATGGTATCATTGATATCTTCAAGAGTAGCTTACTAGTTTACAAAGGATAGAGGCCTGGGACATCATAAGTTCTAAATCCGCTACTGCATGTATAGTATATATCAAGTAGATCACTTTACGGTACATATTATTAAATTAGGCCTGTTTGTGTGTTGATGGTTTTCAAAAACAGATAGCTCTTATACTTGATGGGCTCTAATATATATAAGACATTAAGGTAAAACTTAAATAACAAATCAAAGCAAAAGACGATTTGTAGCCGTAGGCAAGACACGTGTAGGAGTTTGAACCCTGAACTAATGGATCAACATTATTTATAAAATATTATGAAAATACACCATGCTAAAAACATTTCAAAAATATTTATAAATACGTGCATTTGTTTTTCTATACAGTTAACTTTATATAAGCCGCTATATAGAGCTGGGAGTTGGTTTTATGTTAACCTATTTGCCTAAATGTACTTGAGATGTCTTGGAATATTTCTTAGTTTCTCAAGATGGGTTTAAACGCACCATCTTTGGCATTACACGCATCTACACTAACCACTACGCCGCTGAGCACAATACTTAACTTATCAAACAACAATCTGTTTTTAATGATAATTATTATGAACACCTGTTACCCCCGTTTTTGTTAAGGGGTATTAGTTTACAAATTCTCATTTTATAAATACATTTAGATTGTCAATTAGGATAAGCCTCATGTCAAAAATATAAAAAATTATGTGACAGTAAGCAATTGACATGAAACCTTATAAAAATATAAATGTTTTTTTTATCCTGTTATCATCCCGTTATCCTGTTTTGTATAAAGGGATGAAAAACATTTATGTGACGAAATGGTGTTATATTATAAAAGGACTTTTAACTTTTGTAATATTTTTTTGACGGAAGACATTACCGGAGTTAATTTAGGGGAGGTAGTACTCAATAGGGAGTGTTGGGGGATGAGAGGATACTGTCTATTACATGGCAGTTGGAAGCAGCACGGATACTAGAGATTAAAATGTACAGTCAAAATCACTCGTTGGATTTCTCAATGAACAAGAGAAGAATGAACAATTCATCACAAATAATAGGCGATTTACATGTATATGATAAACATATAAAAGTATTAGTGTATAAAATATATCATATATTATTCTTCTTAATTTTTTTAATGAATAGCAGTGCATTTGCTAGTTCTATTAATGACTGTGTTGTCTAAAGTAGCACGTCGTTAATTAGGCACGGTTAGATTTATTAAATTTGCTAAGTTACCGAATGTGAATATTGTTTTGGTGGATATACGAAAGACAAATCACTCTTGATAAGAATATAAAATTTCTTTGCTGTCTCCTTCGCATTTAACAAAATACCTTTTGTCTCTTTCTCACTGTGTTCAACTCCTATTGCCAGAGAAGAATAACTCTGTAGGTTCACTTGAACATTTTTCGCCGCACAAACATCTTATACTTTTTCCGAACTTTACTTAAATCAAAACCTTCAATTATTAGAATATTTAGCGACAAATTTAAGTAGTTTAACCAATTTTGCTTCATCATTATTATCGCAAAAGCTAAGCGAAGAAAATCTTGTTCGGCAAACTTAAGGTATGTTCAGATTGTAGCCCACCATAGGACACAATAACATTGGTCCTCTTCAAGCCAGATATTTGAATATGAAGGCCCAGCAACATCTAATATTTGGATCATCGCACTAGTCAAACTGACTTTAGGAATCAGAGACAATAGATACATTAACGTTCGTAAAATATGACGGAAATTGAACCCGAAAACATGATATTTTATTAAAACTCTGCATTCAACACCAAACGTTGAATTTATTTTTCTACCTATACATAAAATATTATTAAAAGTTCCATTATGATAATTAGTCTTCTTTAATATTCATAAATCTGGTTTATTCTAGATGTTTAATTATAAGTTAAAACTTTACTTCATCAACGTTTAATTTCATTTAATGAATTACGTCTCAAAATTGTTGGTAACTAGAAACTGGAAAACCGCAAAAATAAAGGAAAAACTCGTACCCGTATGATATAAAGTTATATGAATGTTAAAGAAGCCATATATAGCATATGAAATATATATAGTACTATTGTTATTTATGTATGAGTATAGCAATTAAAAATAGAAAAGTTTTATTGATTCATTATTCATTTATTGAAGGGTGTTGTACCACCATGAGAAGTTAAAATCGAAGTCAATTTTTCTGGTTACATTGTAACTAAACCAACGATTTTTGTTTATTTATGTAAATATAAAATGTATATGTTTTTCTGTAATATTTTTTTTTGCGTTTCTTTTTTGGTAGTTACATTTTTCATTATTGAACAGTTTTCAGATTTTGGCTATAAGAAAACAAAGAAACAATTGTAAAGGTTGTTTAAATATACCTATACCTAAAAATATGTAAAATAAAGTGAGTGAAAACATAATTTACTTTATATAACTAACGTCAAATAAAATTAAAATTAAAATAGAAATATGAGCGACAGTTTATTTAATTTACATATAGCATAGAACTAATTTTATAATTTAAATGAAAAGTATTTCACAGTTATTTAAATCAAATTACTTGTATTTATACATAAATTAATTACATTCATGACGTAATTTGTTGAAGCGAAATTAAATCATAAAATGATACAATAGATTAAGAAATTCAAAATAGAAAAACATAGATAAGTGAGGTACCAGTGTTTTATAGTAACTTTAGGTGACTCCGTGTGACCTTCTTCTTGTTCTACTCTCTTAATGTTTGAACATACCACAACGCACTTATGTTCTTCCCGATGGAGCATTAGTTGTAAAAAAAAGTTTATACAGAAATGTATTACTTGTACATTTTTCGGATTTTGCTTTGATTCGCCCAATTAATTACGAAATGGATGCGAAACTTCTTGGCCTAATTGAATACTTGGGTTTTACTCAGAGTAGCATCACCGATCTGCGCTTGTAAGCTTTTAAAAATTTGTCCTGATTTAACACCTTGGTTGGCGAGAAAATAAATAATAAAACGTTGAGCAACAGACGCGGGAACTTATTGCTCACCATAGTGATACTAAAATAACGTTACCGATTCTCCGACGTGAGTCAAACAAACAGAATTCCGAAGAGGAGAGAGCAATAAACATAATGTGTTATACATTCTGTAATAAAAATATAACTTTACAATAACGTTATATATTAATTGGATCCTTAACAAGTGTATGTTTAATATCACTGCTCTAAAATATGAAATTTTTAATGTTTTGCGAGTTACCTCCTCTCTGCTCGTTATAAACTTCCCAAAACTTTCCTTTAACTTATATTTATGTATTACATCTTTGTGGTAAGTGGAGTTGACTAGAAAGCCCCATAGACCGCATCTCTATTAGTCATAATAAATTCAATTTAAATTATGTTCCAGATTGCTGGTATAATTATCACACCATGCCGTATTAAGGTCCATTAATAACCAGCGTGCGCCCTTCTCTCCCATAACTCCCATTTCATTTTCACTCACCCTATTGCTCAATTAAGACTATACATTGCTATCTACTGCTACTAGAGACTACTATATTGTAGGTATTATAACATGGAGCTAAATCTTGATGGATCTCAATTCTAATTGGATAATTAAACGCGTTTATACTGAAAATTAGTCACTGTTACAGGAACAATATAATAAATATAAAGTTACAGGCCTATAGGACTATAGTCTAGAGAAGGTAGTTGTTCTATCTTATATTAAACTACGCAGACACAGTGAAGTCTGTCTGTGTTTGTATCCTCGTTGAATGCTCCGTGTATTCATTTAAGGCGGGTTAAACTAAACAAAACGGTTCAACTAAAACCCTAATTCAAATACATTTCATATTAATATCAATTAATTTGTTTTAGTATTGTGTAATTAATATAGAAATAATGAGTCATTTATTTGTTAACTTTAACAGTGGTGGCACGTAAAGTTGAGATTCCTTTACTTTTCTATAATATTATATATATATATATATATAAAATAAACTTAAATAGATTAGATAATACATTGTATCATACAGACAAATGGCAAATAAAATGGAATATAGTCTTTGAAATATTACACTTAGACTTAATAGAATGGCATAAAAAGGGTATGAGGCAAATTTAAAACCATTGTTGGACGTAAATAAGTAGCAACAAATTGAGATTAATTAAGGAAAATACAAAAAAGTGGAAAATTTCTTATCAAAGCAATAGACAATTCGAAAAAGCATCTTCAGACTAAGAACAGAACGCATTAACACTTCATCAGTAAAGCAACAGCTTCGCAATGCAGCGACTGCCAGACGCAAATAACAGTCCATCAGCTACTAGTAACCTGTCCACAATATCAAATTCAACGAACAAAATATAACATCAGTGGTGAACTAAAGGACATGCTTTCAGACAATCCGGAAGAAATTCAAAAAGTTCTAGAATACCTAACTGATAAACTTAACAAACCAAAATTCTTAAGCTTAGGTCTGGGTTCGATTCCTGGATAAGGGGAATAAATTCTTTCCATAATCTGAAACGAAAAAGCTCAAGCAAATTCACGTAATTTAATTATTTTACAAAACATTTTATATTTCTAACTACAGCATTCCAAACTGAACCCCGCCAATGTTCAGTACGTGACAATATACTTGTGTATGTAATGTTACCAAATTTCATCTCTCTAATTCAGTGGTCCATAAAATACATGGATAATTTAGTTAGAATTCTAACTAATCAAACTGCCCCTAGCTCGTAATTTCAACCCTTATAATATTGGTAGCAATACAACGTATATAACATGACCTAAATATTATGTCAAAGACATCCCCTTATTATATAATTATTGGGTGACATGTACAAGTAATAAAAAAAAGTTAATATTTATTCCTAACAATTAACTTCATTATTTTAAAAGTTTGTTTGCTTAATAAAGTCGTTTTCGAAATTAACAGTAAAGGCAAAGCACATCAGATACAAACTAATCGAAATATATAAGCTATATTTTAAATTGTATTTTTTAGTAGCTAGAATAGTATAGTATATGGCAATAACCGTAATGATATCCTGAACTAGTTTTAATTTTAGTTGCAAACTTTTATTTATTAACTGGCTTGTGTCCTCATTTTTTAGTGGTCGATTTTTCAATTGTTGATTGAAATTGATGTTAATAAATGTGTATTGGCGTGTCTATTTTATTAAATATCTAAATATTGATGGATATATAGCAATTAAAAGTTTAAAATTGCAGTTTTAGCGTTACAAATGGTCGGCTATATTTGTATGACGTGAAATGCATTTTAACGTCAGTTATTTGTTGAGTAGGTCAGTGCTGTGGTAATGCCTTGTAGCTGTTGGTAGTCAAAATAATCAAATCAAGTCAAAGAATAATAAGTTTTTATTTTATTTAACCCTGTTACGGCAGACATAATATTGGAATTTTATTGTTCCTTGAAATAGCTGAAAATAATATTTGATATTTTGATATATAAATACATATAGGAGAGATTTATGAGCTGTAAGGTTGGTAACCTGTAAACTTGCCAGAGTTCTATCTTGAATATGCTATCTCTTTTACGCTCTGTTGTATAAAAGAGATAGCAACTACCGGCTGTGATGTCACATGCAGTTGGAATATGTACAACGTTGAATCCTTTTAATAATTAAAGAGAAAAAATTACTTTTTTAATTGTTAATATCTCCTTAAATATAAGGAGTTATTAAAAAATAATTGGACATTTGAGGTTCTAGTAACCAACTTTATCAATATATAGTACAGTTTTATAGAAATTAAGACGTAGGACACAAGCCCATTTAATAATTTTTTTACTTCAAAAGTGAAAGACCCACGTGCATGTAGGATTTTCAGGACAACAATTAAAACAATTCCTTTCGAATTGCTGCACGGTGTAACGTAGTGTAATTTCACTAGTGTTTATATGGTTAAGCTATAGCATTACAACGTATAGCTATAACGATGGGAGTATTTATGGTATTTCAGTCCCCATGTGTTCACGGAATAATGAGAGCAGAGTTTTTTATGCAGATTTCTATTGTAGGTGTACGAGTACATATCCAGTCCTTACACAACATTTAAATTTTTATAAATGAATTATGAGATTATAATTTAATTAAAAGGTAAGTTAGACAGCATTACAAAGCATATATTTACTAATTACTGCTGGATTAATATCTAATAGGTATTTGAACTATAGAAATACAGACACAAATAAATCGACCAAAGAATCAGTTCATAATGTAATACATAGGCTTGTGTACTCATTTTTTAGGGGTCGATTTTTCAATTGTTGATTGAAATTGATGTCAATAAATGTTTATTGGCGTTTTCAATTCAATAAATATGTAAATGTTGATGGAGATATAACAATTAAAAATTCGTATTGTAGTTTAAGCGTTACAGATGTCGGCCATATTTATGACGTAACATGTCCGTACTACATGTCTGTATTATACGCTCTGTTGTATAAAAAAGGTAGCGGACGTAATGTCACATGTCTTGTAATGTTCTATAACGTTGAATCCCTTTAATAATTAAAGGGACAAAATGACTTTTATAATTGTTATTATCTCCTAACATATAAGAAGTGAGTGAGGGAAAATAATTTGAGGAAACATTTGAGGTCCTAGTAACCAACTTTATCAATATGGTTCATAGCCGAGATTTATAGAAATTAAACATAGGACACAACTACATAGCGAGGAGATAATCTAGATTTTATTTACCATAGTTAGTCAATTTTTATATTTACATTTAACGTACAACACAGGATGACCTTCCCCATTTTTACTGGACCTCATCGGTGCTACTTATGTGTCACTTACACCGGCTAGGGCACTTACAATTTATATTTATGTTCAGGTCGATACTAAGATAGCGTTTACACAGCTGGACAACAAAGTGTTATTTTAATATTATGATCTTAATCATCATTCATTTCTGATTGCCTATTTACGTATGTCTTCTTTTATAGTAGAAGTATCATTGTACTGTTGTTGACAAGCAAGAAAACCAGAATTACATACCCAGTTGATGTCTGGTCAATTCACAACGAATTACTGTTTATGATATACTGTATATGCAACATAATAATCGCGGATAAAGTATTATTGTTCCGTTCATTTAAATCTAAACATTTTTGAATTTTTAACAAGCATTATGAGTTATGAACAGATCATTGTAGTAACAATAGATTTTATTCAAACAAACAATTATGTCTGCATATAAAAAAAATATTTGCAGAATCACATGCTTTGTTCGTAAAATTAAATTGAAATGTATATATACACTATTTTATAAATCAACGGATATTGAATCATTTTTCTATGTATTTTTAAACATATCGATAAATATGAGTTTGTATGACAATTCAGAAATATGAATTGTTTATTTTTTTTAAATGGTACAAGGATTATGATGAAGTTTTAAACTACGTAGTATAAACAGTATTTATTTATTGAAATTTGACATTCTAGTATTGGTATGGTTGTTTACAACACGTAAGACTCTCTCACAGTGGAACAGATTACGTGCAACGTCGACTATCAACAGCAAAATCTAATTTTCTTAAACGAAAACTTAAATTGTATATTACAAGAATCTTATATCTATAGATTGCTTATAAAATAAATACACTTAACCACAACTCTTTAAAATACTCGTGAATTTCAATTTAAATGAATATTGCATAATTTAACAAAAGACGCTCCTCCAAGAAACGTCGCGATCTGATTGCAACATCAAAAAAAAGAAACACATTAACGCTAGTAAATTGAATAAATCGTTTTCGTTTCTTATTGAAAAACTTCTTCTATATTACTTGAATTAATCGAATTTAGTTCAATATAACACAAACTTTATTTCAATATTAATTTAACTCTAAAATAAATTTTCTGATAATTACAAAATAAACTACAGTTTTATAGTCTTCGCTAACTTAGTTTAAGAAGTTAAACAAATTATGAATTTATTAAAATAATATTAACCCTTTCTCCTTCGTCTTTCACAGTTTCAAGTTTTTAACACAGCGTTAATTAAACAACTAATATTAATTAATTATTATGAATGTGACGATGAATGATTATAAAATATAAAAAGCTAAATTTTTTGTACATATAACGTTTTTAGCAAGGCACACACTTGCCAATTTAATTCTACGCGTTGTTGTAGAAAGTTGTCACAACATCACTTAAAAAGGTTGAATAGAAAGAGACAACACTACTACATTTATTACGTTTGGCAACAGCGCAGAAGTTATATATTGTAATTTTAGATTTTTTATTTTTTTAAATGTAAACAAAACACCAAATAAATAAACAAACCTAAAAATAAAAGAAAAACAATTCAGAAATGTAATGTTTATTACCATCGGCATCTAAAAATTATAAATAAAACATATTTTAAAAAATGGACAGTAGTTAGAAGTCTAAATTACTTTATGCATAGTGTTTGTTATATTTTTACTTAATTGATAATAAGAAATAAATTGAAGGAGACAATTGCTTTTACATGGTACTTTGTTGTTTCTTAATATTATTAATACATAGCGTATAATTTATTTATTAGAAATGACATGACAACGAGTTATTAAATAACTAGGCGGTAACTTTTCAGCTTTTGAATAATCCCTCAACATGTCGTGATCTAATCATACATTCAGTGTTATTAAGTCAATATTTGTCTGAAACATGTAGCAACAACGATAACGTTAATTCAATTCGCACACCGTTTGTTAACTCATTAGTCTATTACAGCTCGAGTACTTGAATATTTGAGAGATCTTCTCCACATTCACTCTCTCTTTCTCTCTCTATCTTACATCTGCTATCCTTTTCATCAGCTATCAGTTTATAGCTAGAGAATTAGTCTATCAACCCGTGTTTCGTATGCCTGCATGGACGAGATGTGTTACATAATGGGTGTTGGAGAAGTGGGAGAAGGGGTTGTGTCGGTACTAGTAGTTTACCCCTAGACCTTTATTATACATTAATAAATACGTACAAGATATGTATCATTATATACCTATTTTACTATTGTATGCTGATATAAATCCTCCCTCACTAGTGTTTAAGGGAGTGGAGGATGCCGCCTTCTGGGGTAATATGACCAGTAAGACGTATCTTTAGTCTACAGCAAGGGTTGGTAACATTTTGTTCGCGAATAGGCAGCATTTTGAAAAGGTTTATTGTATTATATTAATCAATCTTTTTATTTATTCAAAATTAGATGTTTTTTTAAATTAAAATAAAATTTAAGCAAGCGGAAGGTTTTAAACATTATTCCCTATCCTTTATATGGATTAAAAATAGAAAATAGTTGTTTTGGTTGAGAATAGGATATTATGCATTTTAAATTATGTTATTTTAATAAATTTAAAAGACATTAAAAATCTTGCATAACAAATCCTAATAACGTCAGATAATGTAACTCTATGGTGAAAGATAATTTTTAGTTATGTATCTTAAATTAAATTAATTTATAAAATAGGTACAGTTTTTTACGTTAAATAAACCTTAGAGTAACGGGATGTAAATTTACATAAAAACCAATTAACAATAAAGGAATGCAAAAAAAAAGAAACTCACCCAATTTTTCTTCGATTCGGAAACTTGCTGATGCCTGTCTGAAAAATAAAATATATATATTAATGAAGTTATTAGTATAATATTTACTTAAAAACTTAACTTCTGTTAATTATGCTAGTTAATTGCAAATAGCTATTTTGCAAAAAGGAAAACTGTGTGTTTTGACACAACTAAATAATAATACATATATATATATATATATATATATATATTTCTATAAATAAAATAAACTTATAAGCAATGCAACAGACACTTTGAAAAACTTCTCATCAGACTGTGAATTGGACATACAACGTTGACTAAAATATCAGTAGCACATTGTTGCAACTGTCAGATGCAAATGACAGTTAACCATTTCCTAGTAACCTGCATATATAACAAAGTACATCGTACAGAACCGTAATAAAAACAACGAACCAAATTTAGCTATCTACGTCTGTACAAGAAAATGGATCAGCGTGAGATTTATTACTGGTCTTTAAAAAAATGTTTTTAATCCCTGTACACAATGTAATATAGATGCTGAATAGAAGTTGCAATACATATCTTCAAGATATATTTACACACCCTTAGGAAGGTATAATAATAATAGTACAGTATATTATGTATAAGTATACGTTGAAATGTGAAATCTGACTGAAGAATGTTATGAATTTATTAGTAGCTTGGGAAAGTTATGCTGACCTTTTACCTTAAATAGTTCTTTTTTTTTATTTAGAGTTGATTTTGCAGCAACCAAACCTTGTTTAACTTAACTTTAGTTGGTATTATGAACCGTTATAGGTATTGGTACATATATGTAGTACTAAAACAATATTTGATATTCAATGAAGATGATATCAACGAGTTCAGTTCAGTTCAGTTCAGTTCTGTTAGAGTCAATAACTTTGTTTTATTAGTTGTTTATTAGTATGTTAAATGATTTATTAGTGTGAGTAGAGTCGTATGTTTTACTGTTACTCAGAAATAGTTATGAAACATCTGGGCTAAAAGTACCAGTCAATTATTAAGTGTATTTAAATTAGAAAATCTAAACGATTCATTATTATATTGTCTAACATATATATGTCACTATAATAAGTCGTAAATAACTTTTATTATTATCGTTATATTAGCAACTTTTTTATACTTTATTACACAGTAGAATCCCAGTAAACATTTTAGAGTCATTTTGCCATCATATTGAAGATGCGCATGACTTTTTTGTGATGAAAGAGTTCATTTACAGTTTAGTTTCTCACAGTCGATCATAAAAAATGTCTATTTTTATCGGCTACAAATGGTGAAACCACTCCATCTGTCGGAATATAAATGAAGATAAAGTTGATGCGAACTATAATTGAAGTGAAATAGTGATAGAAACGTAACAAAAAGGAATAATTCATCAAATTGTTACTAAGATATTCCTACAATTTTTTTTTAAATCTGCACATTTCTTTGATAACCAGTGAATACTTAATCTAGCGCTCATTAAGCCCTATTCCCACTAATTAATTTTAGTTTTAATTTAAGGTTTTATTCCTAAATGTAATTTTAAAGTTGTGAAATCAAACGTCATGTGTCAGTAATATACATTATTTTTTAATAATTACTATCTTTATTTAATATAAATTTTTGTATTTATTAAAATTTATTTTATTTCTTTGTATTTAATAGGCTGAAACTCTTAGAATATGTTCTTTAGAACATCAAGCGGCTATTTTCTTGAAGGAGTAATATCACTCCAGATATTTAATATTTTCAAATTCTTTATTTCTTTATACATATAAAAATAATACGTATAATAATTTAAAGCTATATATCTAACAGTAGTGTAGTGATTGATGAAAATTTTAAACGCATTTTTGAAAACTCTTTTTTTAAGGAGACTTCGTTTCTAGTTCCGTCATTTTCAGTCGAATGCAATTAAAGGTTTTTAGAAATATTTTACCCCGTATTTACACACGATTCGAGTAGGACAACGCATTAAGAAAACGCAACGTCTCTCGCTTCCACGCATGTGCGAATCGCGTGTAAATCGCGTCATCATAATCTACTGTAGTATTTCTTTTCGATATTTAAAAACCTCCCTTTACTGTTCCTCTTTTTCAATCAAAATTTTTCGTCAATATTTAAATGTCTATAAATTCGTACCAAACTAAATTCTTATACGTATTTAGTTTCGTTAAAAATAATTGCCAAAAATGTCTTAAAAGTGTGAGGAGTCACAGCGCTATTACCCCTTCCTCTCGCTACGAAATATATAAAGTTAACAAAAGTGAATAGCTTCTTTATGCTTTGCTACAAAACATGTAAGAGTTAATTTTTTGTGTAAAGCTACATTTCTTTAAAGTCTACATCCATGTTTGGTTAATTACTAGAAAAATAGAAATGCTAGACAAAAATTCAACAAAGTAGTAAAAAAAACTAAATCCTTTTGTATATCGTAGAGGCCATTGCTAGAACCAGACATTGACAAAACAGCTTTGACATCTTCACATAAATTAAAGGTCTGCGTACGTCCTGTTCGTTGTTTTGCATTGTAAAAACAAAGCAAGAATTTACTGAACAAAATGTACTACGTATTTATTATTTGTATATGTATTTTAAAACAAACTAATTCATCACAACAATGCCTAATTAAAACATTCATAATTACGCCCTTCATATTATCGGATATGTTAACGGGCAATTAATTGCAAACAACATTGCGGTCACATATTTAACTCGATCTCCATTGCGGCATAACTAATCGTTGGTACATTTGTTTCACCTGTAATTATTGTAAATCTCTTTATTGTGATTTTACATACGAGTACAGCATTTGTTTCATTCAAATACATTTAGATATTTCAATACAATGAATTTCATTTAGATTTAACAGGACACTAAAAAAATATAAATTGAAAATAATATTATAACTTTTAATAATCAACTCAAAATTTTGATGACGGCAGTGTCTGAGATATAGGGATGGCGATTCTTCTTAAAACAGACCGAAGAATCGATTCAGAAGAAAATCGAAGTCTAGAAGATCGATTTCACAAAAATCGATTTTTCGATTCTTTTTGAGTTTTTATATAAAAAAAAGACACCCAACCCAAATAAAAGAAAAGAAAACGATCTTTTGTACTTTGATCTTTAACTAGAAATACAAGCATTTCTTATAATTAAAGAATAAGTGAAGATAATGATTTTTGATTAATCAATAAAATCACGTACGTTATTTATTATAGAATAAAATAATTATAATTCCCAATATTTCATGTCTAAGCTTATGCTGTAATAAATAATGTTAATAATTTTATAGATGCATTCTTACAAAAAGAAATCGAATCTCAATTTTCGAGTGTTTGAGATCGATTCACAGGATAGATCCATTGTTTAGAATCGATTAAAAAGATCGATTTTTTCGAATCAAAAAATCTATTCTTTGATTGATCGATCTCAGATCGCCATTTCTACTGATAACGTAGTCCTACTCTGTATAAAATCGGTCCAAAAAATGCTTTAGACACCTCTTTCTTAAGCTAAGGCTGCACTGAATAATAAATAAATTCTATAGTACAATAAATCATATATTTGTACATGGTACTCTACTGATTTAAAAGTCGCACAGAAATTAATATTCCTATTGTTATTATTACTATTTTCGCGCTATTCTTTTTCGCAGTGCATCCTTAGTCTAAGAAAGAGGCGTCTTAAGCAATTTAGCAATGCAGTTAAATACAGGACGCTATATTTTCAAGATTGTTGATGTATTTTATGGATTATTTACCAAATGAAAACATGCATTTATTAGATAGATCGCCTACTCATAGTTTATATATATGAGACACATATTAAAATACAAACACAGAACTTTGTGTACGAATACGTATATGTGTACACATAATTTATGCGCACTGGACAAACATTCGGTATCCATATACGAACGTTTCCGTTCTAGTAGCGATAAATAGGACACTAATGCACATAAATGCGTACAAAGATTTAATTTAGCCGGCGTGTTTGTGCTTTAGTAATATGTATATACTATAGCTTATGTGTAAATATGTTCGTGCACGCCTATTCGACCACGAATAATCGGTAAAGAGATAATGTGTAAAAAACACATAGATCGACAAGAAAACACCGTAAAACACGAAAATAAAATACATCAAGTAATAAACATTGAAATTAATAAATTTAAGTTTAGAATCTGTTAATAATCATGTGTTAACTGGTTAATCTAATCACTATGTGTGTTTACGCTGTTTTATTTAGCGGTTTATAACTTATGAATGAATACATTAGACGAGTATCTGCATTTTTATTATTTCTAATTTTTATTCTATTACGAAAGGACTGTTGTCCTTTTTGCTTATATTACAGAAAGTATAAAAAGGACTGACTTTCCTTTTTAATTAAAAAGATATTCTACTTACAATGAGTCTCGTCACATGAAATTTCGCAGAATTAAATAAGTTTGAGTTCTGTTTTCTTTCAATAAATAAAATATTAGTTAACAAATAATTCTTGCCAGTTATTTCTCTCTCGTAATAAATTCATGGACCGTGTTTCTGTCCCAAAACAGAATTCTAGATATTGTTAATATTGACTCTCTCAATTTATATTTATTATTTGCATTACAAAGATATTTAATATAAAATAAGCATATAAAATATTTGATGATTCAACAACTACAAGTATTTAAAGTACGTTTTATGTTTTTTTAATTGTGTTTATGAACTTTGTGCAACGAAATAGTAATTTTGTCTGCAATCCTTTCGAGACTATTCTGTTATATTGAAACAATTCAAAGCTGATATACGGGACTCTTGTTACAGTGAGTCACTCTTAATGGGTTAAAGTCCATAACAGTTCGCTGCCCTGCTCAACAGGGGTTGGAAACATTTAGTACATACATTTATGTACATAAAACATTTATATTACTAGTACATATTATAAAACTATTAAAAGTATTTTGAAGTAATGTCAATTATCAATTGAAATATTTAAGAAATTAAAATGTTTTAAGAGGAGAGTAAGGTTTCAACTTTTTTTTAAAATTTATTTATATTATTGTACAACATATTAAGTTTATTGTGTAAACATTTGAAGTCAATTGGAGTAAAACAGTCGGAGTTTTAAGTCTTCACCTCTCTGGTCTGGTTTCGTCTTACTTTTAAACTTTTAAAAGCGGTTTCTCACATTTACCTTTTTCAGAGTCGGTGCCCTCTCTAGCACAAAATCTACTGGACCGATTCTTTTGAAATTTTGCACACTTTCTTTACATAAATGCCGAGGTAACGATGTCGAGTTTTTTTTCTTTTTTTAATTTAAACGTATTTTAAAATAACAAAGTTTCTGGTTCGGTATTTTGACTTTTGAGTGCTATAAAAAATTGAAAAAGCAATAAAAAAAATAAAAACTCGATAGCGTTACCTGCAGAAACTTATCAACTAATGAAATCATTTTGGTTTTTGGATTTCAGAATATCCAGTGATGAATTATGAGTGGCACCGCAATGTTACTTTTTTTTGTGACGTCTGTCGAGATTCGCTGTCAATCATTCTTGATATTTATTTATGAAAATTTCAAAAAGTATTCTTCAAATATCATTTTATCATGTAGTTATTATAGAAATAATTATATATTAACTGTGTCGTCGAAAACATTATCGAAAATACAAACTCTGAAAACAGGATAAAATCGATATCCTTTTTGCCTTTAGTATGAGCCTAGTATAATTGCTACATTTAAGTAAAGGTAATTTGAAACAACTAAGTAAAACTACCTCTAAAATATCGTATATACGTATACTTAACTATAATTATATGTATAAAGTATATAAAACACATATAATTGCTATAATCTCGAAACGAAGCCCGGAGCAAGTGACATATTCACTGTATACTTCACTGCACAGAGGATAATCCAGGATTAACAAAATATAATAGCTAGAAGTACTGTAACTAGTAATATACCCAAATGTCCTTAGTTATGGACGTGAATTGCTAAATAATTACTCTAGCTAAATCCCATCGTGAGTTGACTAAAATGATATCCATTATCTCTACTAGCCGAATATGCGTAGGAAATTTAAAGGAAAGACGTATAACGGCGCTTCTATATCGACGGTAACATCCACTCCCCTCCCCCCCAACCTCACCACACCATCTCGACACTACACAACAAGGAAGACGATGGTATTTGTAAGGTTGTTTCAAACAATTTAAATGCAAATCGGCTTAAAACATTTATTTAATTATTCAGGTACTAGTGTTCTTGTATAGATGGAGGTACCTACAGAAATAAGTCATACATATTCTAACGCAAAGATAATTGTCTATTTTATTACAAATTCATTGATATTAGTATAATATTGTTCTGAGATAATTTATGTGAAACATTTCAAGAGTTAAGATTTCATTAAACAATATTATACAAAAAAGCTAATCATACATTTAACAAAAATTTTTTCAAGCTTCTATTTATTTAAATTGCATTAAATAATTACTGCACTAAATAGAGATAAGTTAAGTATCAAGAACACGCAGTCCCCAGACCTACGTCATTTTAGCAAAGCTGAAATTTTGAAGATAAACAGTTATTTAATATGTAGTTGATATATGAACTATGATTTATGTATGTTTTATAGAATATTGTTAAAAACCCGTGAGTTTTAACTTCCGCCAGAGAAAGAAAAGTCGACAAATGCCACAAAGAATCTATGTACATCTTGAACTTAAATTCACAATCTACTAAGCTTTAAGATCTTTGGGAGCTTCTTTAAGCGCTGTAAGAGAACAGAAGCAGTAGGGAAGACAGCGACAATTACGGTTTCTATCGGTATCTGCATGGTTTGGTCACATATGTTATCGTCCGTTTTGTCCAAAGAGGTTGCTTCCAAGACCAGTTGTCACTCTCCTGCTTTCCTTCTCTAACACGTTTTATTCAGCAGTGGACTCTTACCTTTATACACCTTACATTTTTTGAAATTAAAAAAGAGTTGACGTATTAATAAAGATATAAATTTTTAAGCAGGAATTCGTTTGTGACAATACAGCACAAAAAGAAAGCACTTATGTGTAGTATTATAATTACAACTTATACATTTGTCCAGTTACAGCTAATTTAAAATTTACAAAAGTAAATAAATTACTTTGAAAAAGCGAAGAAAACAGAATAAAAAAGTAGAGTAAAAAATATAATTATATGATAAAACTAAATATATAATAAAAAAAATTTTAAATGTATAAAATTCTAAAATAAATACAAGACAAGACAATGCTTTCACTGATAGTGAATCTACAATGCCATTGTACTGACAATGATGGATTTGTGTTGACTGAAATATATTTAACGATAATTTATTTTTCTTGTATTAATTTGAATTGTAACTAAATAAATAAAATAAAGTAACTATTGTAAATATAACATAGTTTAATGTAAAATCAAATAAAATCTATTAAAAGATATATAATGAAAAATCCATTAAAGAGGATTGTTTTATATGTCAAAATCGAGTCTCATATTCCGAATTTCATATCAATTATGTTCTTACAGAAAATGTTTTTTTTAGATGCAATGTACGAATATTAATTAAGAACTAACAATTTTTCTAAAAATGTATGCTAACGACAGAAATTAATTTCTAAAAATGTAAGAATTTTTGAAATATTTACGTGTTCATAATACTCCAATGCATTCTGTAAATACTTGTGTTTCTCTGACGTAAGTAAACTCGTACATTTTAAAGCTGAAATATAACATTGACAGAAACATGTTCAACTAAGTAAACTAAGCTCGTTAATAGTGCGAACACATCTTACATATTAAACACAACAGAGAATTCTATAGAATAAGATGGAATTATAGGTTTTAGGGTATACCGACAAATATCCTTAAACTGTCTCTAAGATAGGGTGAAACCACATAGAGCTCTTAAGATAGAGGAACTAGAATTCAATACTCATGACCATTCCAGCTTAGTTTTACCAGACTAAAGCCAACTGTCTATCCAAGCGGAAGTTGGGAAACTGAAGTGTCATCGGATTAAATTACTCTATTCAACACACTGCAGACATTTGCAATCACTAACACACGGACAGTTATCAATACACAATCATTGGATATTTTCAAAATATGAATTCAGTATGCAAATGCGAGTATAATAAACTCAATAATTCGTACTTATTTAAAAGATGTCTTCTATCAATTTGAGACAGATGTAATAGACCTCTAATGAGGGTTTGACACCAGAGAAACAGTTTTGCTGTCAAAAAATAAAATAAAAACATGTTTTGTTTTATTTTAAAACAGACTGGTTTTGTTTTTAGTGTTTTTCTGTGTGTCCCATAAAAATGGGCTTGTGTCCTCATTTTTTAGTGGTCGATTTTTCAATTGTTGATTCAAATTGATGTTAATAAATGTGTATTGGCGTGTCTATTTTATTAAATATCTAAATATTGACGGAGATATAGCAATTAAAAATTTGAATTGTAGTTTTAGCGCTAGAAATGGTCGGCCATATTTGTATGACATGAAATGCATTTTAACGTCAGTTATTTGTTGAGTAGGTCAGTGTTGTGGTAATGTTTTGTAGCTGTTGGTACTCAAACAATCCAGTCAAGTCAAAGAATAATAAGTTTTTACTTTATTTAACCCTGTTAAGGCAGACATAATATTGAAATTTTATTGTTCCTTGAAATAACTGTAAATAATATTTGATATTTTGATATATAAATACATATAGCAGAGATTTATGATCTGTAAGGTTGGTAACCTTACACAAGGATTGTGATGTCACATGCATTTGGAGATTGTACAACGTTGAATCCCTTTAATAATTAAAGAGACAAAATGACTTTTTTAATTGTTAATATCTCCTAACATATAAGGAGTTATTAAAAAATAATTGAACATTTGAGGTTCTAGTAACCCACTTTATCAATATATAGTACACTTTTATAGAAATTAAGATATAGGACACAAGCCCATTGTAAACATGATAAACAACAACTGACAAGTGCAAATGTTCACAAAAATCAAGAACAAACGTGTTTTCCTTCACCGACTCTAGATGGGAATGTGTTTTGTTTACCAAAACAGCAACAAAAGACAAAAATGTTTTGACAACTGTCTCTTTGATGTAAACTTTGGTGTTTTTGTTCGAGTTCGTAACACAATATCTTTTAAGTATTTACTTCAATGACAAATTTGAATTTGAAATGTAATTGATTAACTATAAAACTATAAATTCATTTCACGGTATGCTAATCTAAGGAAGTGATCTTTGAAGTAGAAGCATGGAGGCGTCAAAACATCACGCATCTATAAAAAAGTTATATTTCCTTCATGTATTAGAATGTTCAGATTTAAAGGAACATATTTGACAAGACTCGAAGTCTAACTAAACAAAAGTAATAATATAGATACTTCGAGTATATATAATATAAAGATATCTTATATTTTTGCGATCATTTGTGTTTGTTCAGGTATAGTAAACAGGTTATTCCACTATAAGATTTATAAGCGTAAATACCTAATTTTTATATTTTTCTATTTACAAACCCTAAATCACAAAATCTGACAACATAACAAATAATATAAATTGTTAACGTATTCCGACAACAATTCCTTTATTCGTTTTTCTAAAGCAGTGATATCCCCAAAATACGACGTCACCAGATTTCGAGCCCTGCAGCTAATAGCACTAGCAATAAATATATATACGTTCGTTCAGGATTCAGGACTACTCGTATACTCCCCCTTTGCCTCCCAAAATCCTCACAAGACTCAGGTGCCGTAGAACTGGCCGCAAGCATCGAATGTGGTTATCGTTGCCGTTGGAATTCCGTATACCGTATACCCGGCGTTTCTACCACCACTTTAACAACCCCTTCGCCCCGCCATGCTCCGTCGAACCGCTTCTTCGCCGCCGCGACGTTGCTGGTCCCACGACGTCTGGTACGGAGGTTAGCCAGTTAGCGGGTAACGGGTTTCCTTATAGGAAATAGCCGACTCTCCAACGGCTAAAGGTTGATTTATTAGCTTACTATCAGACTCATAATTGCCCGTCTTATCTTCCGGTCGGTCTTCCATATTTTGAAATGTGTTGAAAGCTAACTTCCACTCATATTGTTTTGTAATATTTGTATTTGCTTTCTTTTATCTCATTGTTTTTATTATTTTATAATCGCTACTTTCTTTTAAATGATTTCATTATTCTTTGTTGAAACAAAAACATGTTCTCGACATTTTTCTTCTGTTGGTATTACTTGATTCAACAAAGCTTTACATAAATATATTATTAAATTATAATATTTTATAATATGCTTTTGTATGCATGGTATAAAGTACTTGTAATTTAATTTGTAGCAAATTAATTAAGTGAAGAAGCACACTTCAGTGCAGCAGACAATTACTGGAGTACGCGAAAGCAAAACATTCAACTCGACAGGCTACTGACAAGACTTCTGCGTATGACTGGGCTTCCCCCACCACCACCTACTATGTACTGTGTCTTAATATGTCAGCTTGATGTCTGACGTGTTCGGTGTTCTACCTAAATGCGAGCATACCTGGTGAACGAACACATCATGAATAACTAATGGAATATAAATATCAAAGTTATAGCAGCAAATTTGTAAATGAAATTAACATAACCGACATTATTAATAGTAATTCACAGATTGGTCGTGTTGTGGTGTGAAATACTGCTCAACTCTGTTCTGCACTGGCTCTGGCTCTGGCAAGGGTAGTTATCTTTCGTACAAGCTACACTCTGCGTGTTCAAAGTTGGCACACAAGTCTGGTGTGTTGGTGTGTGAGAGTAGCTAATTAGAGTTAGTGGGTGATAAATTTAAGTGAGGGGTTGAAATGTTCGGCCGGTGTGCGGGAGATATAACTCTGAGGCGCACCACGGCGAGACCTGCGCTAAATAACGACTGAGGGTCGTGCTAGAAGGGTTTGAGGGGATGGTTACCTCGACTCTTGGGTCTGGTAAAGCTAGATCTTTTCTGGAATGGGGTTGTAATGGGTGGAGGGTACTGCGTTGCCTGTGTAGCGTCGCTTTGTTAGTTTAGCAAGAACTGTAGGAATAGAATCTGAACGCCAAACAAGACACACACACATACATACATATACCGCTAAAGGCTGCCTTTGGCTTCATAACCTCTTACTACTGGCGTTCGAGTCAAACACTTTCCAGAACAGAACACGCGTGGCAATACTATGTCTTACGGCGTTAGAACTTTTCTCTGGTTGTCTCTGCCTTCATCTCTGAGTTTCACCTCTCAACGTATGTTCTACTACATTTGCGATGTTCATTTACCAGTCTGAAGTTGTACATTAGGCTTAAACTGTTTATTGTTTTCTTTATTAAATTTTTATATGCATATTTAATGTCCAATCTTATGAAACAGCGTTTTTGTTTATGGTAGAATAGTGCAATGAAATATTTTACATCGACGTGAAATATCTCGGTGCAATTTTCTCGGGAACTTACATTAGGATTGCTATTCTTCTAATAAATAAATTATAAAATAACCATACACTTGTTAATATTTAAATAAGACTAAGATTAAAAAATTCTACATATATGTAGAGGTGTATCTAGAGGAGGTGGAAGGGACAATCCGTCTCTGGCCCCGACCCAAAACGTCAATTATATCTAAAATATAGAATTATGACTAAATGCTTAACTAAAGAAGTTATCTACTTCACATAGGCTAACATATACAAAAAAAAAACTAGCACGTGCTAGTATCATGTCAGTACTGAGTTTGCTGTTGATTAACATAACTCAATGTATTGTATCAGTAAGTATAAGTATAAATAAGGTCAAATCGATACAAAAAAAAACATATTTTCAATAATTTTTTTTGACGACACAGTTAATATATAATTACTACATTATAAAATAACATTTAAAGAATACTTTGTAAAATTTTCATAAATAAATATCAAGAAATGAAGCATTGACTACAAATCTCCGCAAACGTCACAAAAAAAAAGTTTCATTGTGGTGTCCCTCATAACTCATCACTGGATTATTCGAAACCAAAAAACCAAAATGATTTCCTTAGTTGATAAATTTCTTAGTTGATAAGTTATTGATTTTTCAATTTTTTAAAGCACTTAGAAGTCAAAATAGCGATTTTTCATAAAAAAAAATCAGAAACTGTTATTTTAAAATACGTTAACAATAAAAAAAAATCGACAGCGTTACCTCGGCATTTATGTAAAGAAAGAGTGTGCAAAATTTTAAAAGTATCGGTGTTGCAGATTTTGTGCTAGAGAGGGCACCGACTCTAAAAAAGTTAAGTGTGAGAAAAAAGCGTTTAAAAGTTAAAAAAAAAGACGAAACCAGACCAGAGAGATGCAGACTTAAAACTCTGTATCTCCGACAGTTTTACTTCAATCGACTTCAAATTTTCGCATATTAAATTTAATATTAATTACAGTACTCCACCCCACCCTCCTCCCTTTATGTAATAAATTTGGCTAACAACGGTACAGAGACAAATTAATACACCTAGAACTTTTTCTACATGAAACTTACAACCGATATCTAGGAACTTATCTCGGTTGTAAGTCGAGGACTACCTTTACTTTGTATATGTTTATAAGTTTATAACACATGTTTATAAGCATAACCAACATGTTTAAATAACCATAAATTAATTTAGTAAGTGTTTTAAAGTTTCCTTAATCATCAGCCACATATACGCAAACTTCTATAACATGAATTTGTAAATTGAATTTACAAAATAAACTAAAATTATGTTTTCAAAGATTCGGAATATTAAAAATATAATATTCAAATAGCTGGAGTCTAATTGAAGTTACTAAAATTTATTATGAAGTGAGAACATTTGGTTAATTAGGTACTTAAAACTTCCGTCATCAAATGCAGAGGGTCGTGGTGCTCGTGAGTGACTTGTTAGAGTAAATACGTTAATCTTTCAGAAGAACGAGCTTCAAACTTTCAAGGAATTTTATCCGTATCGTTATTTAGAGTGATTATTTTTAAAGTGATATTTTTGCCGCTAATAATAAACAAAAATTTTCATTTCGTAGAAATACTACTTCAATATATCTCCCCTACTTCGTTGTGTTTATTCTTATTATTATAACTGCGTCATATTTTTTCTTGGTATTATTAATAATTATGTCGTATTTGAGATTTTATAGAATGAGATATAGTTATCTTAGGCTTGTCTCACACTGCAACTGACTACTTGCGATGCTGACTATTTTCAGTAAGGTGTATTGTAGTTGTTTCGCAATAACAGAGTTCATGAGAGCGAATTACTTCTTTAATGTTTATCAATACACCACTGTAGCTCAGGAAATTATTGTCCAAGAGCACTATGATATGTTCGTACAGAGCGTTGTTCCATTATGAGATCTTAAGACAGTATATCACTGAGTGAGAAAGATATGTAATATTTTATGCAACACAATGGTGTATTGATAAACATTAAAGTAGTAGTTTGCTCTCATTATGAAGTATACCGTTCAGTTAATAACTAACGAAGTTAATTCAAAACTACTTCAGTACATCCTACTAACGAGTAGTGTGAGGTTAACATAAGGCTAGGTTCACACGGCATTGTAGTGCACGTCTTTTTGCAGTATAAATATTATCAAATAAATAGTGGCGCATTTTATATAGAACAATTCACATGTCGTTTGTACTGCAAACAAACGTACACAGCTAAACACGTTTATCGAATACTCACCGGACTTGTCAAGCAAATCGAATGAACTTTAACGAATTCGTCTTGCAGTGGCGCTTCGTATTTATACGGTATCTTTTACACTGTGGGATTTTTATCGTATAGTAACCCAACTAGTGCTTAGTGCTGAAGTATCATTAAAAAAACTGCGGTTATACGTTTGAATGCCGTGTGAACCCAGCCTTACCACATACATATTATTAGTACGTATAAAAATATTTATTAATACATTCCTGTTGAATTCATCTTTAAAACAATACTTAAATATGAAAGAATTCAGGTGATATTGTTGTTAGAATGCATTGGATTATCGTTCCACATTTTCTACAAACGCTGTGATGAAATATCTTGCAGTCTACGAATATTACAACGTTTACGGTTTGTACGAGCACCACAGATCGAATTCCACGTTTTCACGTTCACATGGTTTTCACACATAAACGATGCTAACGTTTATATAGATATAGATATAGTATTTTAAATTCATTCCAAGCATATATCACACGTTCGTCTGTGTGTGTATGTGTGTGTGTGTTGGTGTGTAGATTGTAGTTATGTATAAAACCTCTTTCTACATCGTTTATCGCATACAAGACTTGATATGTTTTCACGTATGTGAGAAAATACATCAAACAGTTTCAATACCGAACTATACCTTCTTTTAGACACATATCAGTGTCTTCTTCTGACATTTTTACCATTAATATGCATGTACATGAGTACACTATATGCAAGTTGTTCTTATTTATAATGTATTTCGATAAATAATGTCAATAAATAATATTTTCATACCTGTACATATACTATGTGAGTAGTATGTTGTCGTTAAAGTTGGTTTTAAACATTATGATATGAAATTTATTGTCCATGTTTCAATTTGTATACAACATTTTCAATTTTTATTATATATATTATACCGTTTTTCTTAATATTTGTTTGTTCCAAAATTATGAATTTTTTAACAATATTCCGTTTTTTATGCGTTTTTCACTATTTGTGATTTTTTATTAACAACGGTTTTAAACGTTGGATTTTGGTAACTTCTGGACCATGTAGTAGACGCTTCAAGAAGTTATCCAGAATTTTTACAGATTCTTTGAAAGCTCGAAAAAGTAGAAAAACTTAACTGTTCCCCCAAAGATCCAGTGTACACAGCATGTCTCGAACAATAGTGTTCACACGCAGGGTTAAGAATGGCCCTTATGACTTAACAATTAAAATTACAGAAAAAAAACAAAGTAAATGATAATTTAATATTTTAATTATGGAAGTTTACAATCAAAGTAATACTTACTTTTATGTTGATCTAGTTCTCAACCAGATAGTCTTATCTCTACCATTTATTACTAAAACATCAGTAAACAAACAAAAACGCAAAATATGGTATATTTATTTCGCCTGAACTAAACGTTGCATATATTTTTCAAAGAATAACGAGACTCTGAGGCAATTATGTAGAAACTAAAAAAAAAGTAGTATCTTCATAGTATGTATTATAATTAAAAATCAGAATTAACAAGAAACTTCCTAGAGCTAATATTTTCGTTTCTTTTAAAGTACAAAAGATTTTGTTAGAATCTATTATACATAATTACAATTTATTCTAAGAAAAAGTTTTTATAAACAGAATGCATTTACTGTGCTGTTGTTATTTTAAATAAAAGTACTATTTACTGGAGTAAATTTGTATACATGCGGTCTCCAGGGTATGAGTATGCAAACCCATCTCGTACTGGAAGAAGGAAGCGAAAGAAACGTATTTTAAATAACAAGAAAGGTGCATAGGGTATCTATGCATAACATGATACATAAATAATAAAAAAAATTTGTTAGATAAAGAAAATTCATTTTCCTTGACGCGACTGTGTTAAGATTGAAAGTTTAATTAAAACAAAACTGTTAAAAGTAATTAAGTTTTTTTTTGTTAAACGAAGCCTGATTAGCAGACAATGGTTTAACTTGAAACTTAATTTAAAGTGTGTTCTTGTTAATAATGACTAAACAGGTGCCTACTATGTAAAGTGCATGTGCATCTCTTAGATAGGGTAAGATGATTAAAATTGGTTAAAAAGAAATGCTAAATATACGAGGCGTGTTTTTTAAGTAAGTACCGTTTTGGAATTAAAAAAAGACGTGCAAAGATATCGCAATAATTTTATTTTTACATGAAAGCCTGTACCTTAATCTACTTTTCTACAGCCATTACAGTCTGATTCTTCATTGTGTACATTGTTTACTGAGTGTTTAAGATGCCTCCGACAATCGTGAGTCCCGCCGCTTGTGAAGTACGGGCTGTTATACGATTTCTTAGTGCTAAAGGCGTAAAACCGATCGATATTCATCGTGAGATCTGTGAAGTTTACGGACAAAACATTATGAGTGATGGAATGGTAAGGAAATGGGTGAGAGCATTTAAAGATGGCCGCACAAATGTGCATGATGAAAAAAGTCAAAACAGTTGTGATACAGTGGTCAACAAGTCAGGCGGCAGAATTTTATGAGGAGGGTATTCAAAAACTGGTGCCACGTTATGACAAGTGCCTCAATATTCACGGAAATTATGTAGAAAAGTAGATTAAGGTATAGGCTTTCATGTAAAAATAAAATTATTGCGATATCTTTGCACGTCTTTTTTTAATTCCAAAACGGTACTCACTTAAAAAACACTCCTCGTTACTACAGCATTTTAAAAATAATTTTTGTTTTATAACCTTTTATTTTAAAATAACACAAGCGTTATATAAAGCAAACCATTTAACCCTTATGTGCAAATTCAACTAACGTTTGCGTTATTTGTAAAGTATATAAGTAAATTTTGTTTTACGAGTTTTGTCTTCAGTAGCGCAATATTTTGTATAATAGTAATACCCATGAAAACCGACAAATAATGTTTAACATAAATTAATGTATTCATTAAATACATTTAATATATTATACAATAAATAAATTAATTTGTATAATATAGATATAATTATCCCTTCCGTGGACTGTTACCGGTTAATTTTCATCATGCCAGTCACAGAATAATTACGAGCATAATGCATATTTGTCATTCTGTTCATACCATCATGCCGCGCGCGTTCTGGATATAGAATTCTCTCTATGTCCGAGATAAATTAAAGAAGGTCCATTATGTTTCATCTTCCTATGACTGATACGGTTCATTATTTCATGCAGTATATTTGTGTTCGTATCTGCATAGAATATATAATATATTATTGATCTGCAACAGATAGTTGTTGTGATGTGGTACACTCAGATGATAAACGTTAATTGAAATTTATGCGTTTGTATTGAAAGCCTAATTAATAACTTGTAAATACATAAATATGTTTTGCATAATATATTACCATACGAGTATAAACCACTATGGCTGGTTAGGTATAATTAATTAAATTACACCTGAATCTATGTAGTGCAATGAAAAGAATCAGAAAGCAGTAGTTATGCTAGTTGCGCTTATAAGACAGACTGTGTGTGATACGACACGTCTTGTTGCAAATGTGAAAATCTTAGTATATCGGGAAATACAAATTACGCGACTCTAACCTAGTAAAAAAGATCTATGTCACCCATCTTTCTACAATGTATTAAGCAAAAAATAAATAATTCATACGGCTCTTATAACCTCTTTTATGCATGATTTATCACCGATCACTCGTAATTTGAACTATATTACGCTGTATTAGATATTAGAAGTTCCAATTTGATAAAAAGTTGTCTTTAAATACCCATACATACCACAAAATAATTTAGGCAAATTGAAGAAAAGGATTAACTTTTCCCGCTTAAAGTTTAAATAATTATTTAGAAAAAATATAATTTTTAGAAGAGAACTTTACGATAATGTCCGGTGCAAATAAGTGGACTACACTATAAAGAAATTGGTCAAAAAAATTCTTTAGACGTCTCTTTCTTAATATAAGACTGCTTTACTTAGAAATTGAATAGTGCGGAAATAAATCCGTAACACTGAATCATATAAATGTACACGTGTTCTCCTGATTGCTGTGCAAATTCTTTCTGCACAATATCATTTTTTCGACCAATTTCCTTTTAGACATCGAACACACTACGATTTAAATCGCGTTGATTTGTAACACATGGAATCATATGAGCATGCACACACCACGATTTTTTAATCTGAGCGACTTTTGTCGCAGCTACAGATTTCTTGCAGCACATAGCGATTTTTCCTTATCGCGGCACATCTATTTGTATACAGAACACAGTATTGTTGATATTATGTTTTGACGGTGCATATCTTTGAATAGGTATTATTTGTTATTGTTATAATACAACAGATATTGAAATACAACAGCATAGATATAGATATAGTACTGACTCACTCACACTCACTCACTCTCATGCGCACGGATAATGTCCTCCTGCTCCTACTCATAGTGGAATTAAAATTGGGTCTAGGGAATGTTTGGCCCCTTGGATCAATCTGTCCTCTTGTAAAACGTTTTAAAACAGTTCCAGCTCTTAAAGTGTATCTATAGAAATAATAGGTAATTACATTCGTTTGACACGATGTCTTCAGTGATTTTCATGCTGATCTGCGTACCTTAAATTTATTATACACGTCTGGTGATATATTATATAATGAAATTCAGAGAGAGGGAGAGAGAAAATAAAAGAGAGAGTACTAGAACAGCTTAACAGCTATGGCAATAATAATTTTATTGGAATACAAAAATATGAAACATAAACACCATTTACAGGTCATAAATGCAATTGTAAAACTGATAATATATTTATTTTGTATTTAGAATCATTAAACAACAATAAAATCCAGTTTTCTAATAAACGGTTTCAAGTATTTTAAATAACTTGAATAATAATAAATTGAAATTAGAACATAATATTCAAGTAAAAGCTCTATTTTAGCACGTGAACTTTAACACTCTATTTTATTATTAAGCACAGCTTTAAGTGGCGAGTTATCGTGGATCTTTATTGCAAACAGTTGGCGCGCTTGTTAGTGCGTGTATCCGTAACGGAATACTCAAATTAAAACAGATCGTTAAGACCATATCACTTAAAGCCTAGCGCCTAACGCCTAACACCAGTAGACTACAACAGGATTACAAAGAGAACTGTTATTGAAAACATTAAAAAAAAAACAACAGAAACAAAGGATTGTAATGGAATTGCATAAAACCCTATTGAATAATAAAATAACGACGTAATTCTAGTCATGTTTTACATTTAACATATCGTATAATTTTTTTATAGAACGTTAAATAATATAATAACAGGTTTAGAAGAGGAGTGCGTTTTACATTTAATCGCTCTCGCAAATAGAAACATAAGCCAAAAACCATTTTTATTTCTTATTAAGTTATTTCTCTGAGTGAAACCCCTTATCACACGTTGTCAAAATTTATAGAGTCCCTTCTCTCCCTCCCAAACGCGTGTGACGTATTTATGGATGGCCCCATAGTCGTCCTTTTATAACTATAAAATTCTACAAAATCGTTCGTTAAAATTTACTTAAATTAAACTTAAATATTTCTTTTCCCATTTTTGTTTCCAATGATTAAAAACAAATAACTGTAGCTTTAAAATATCAGTCTCTGAAATAAGGGATTCGTAATTTTATTTAAATTAAGTTAATTCCAGATAATTTATATACAGATTACTAATGACTTGATAAATTGCAAAATTAAACATGATTAAAAACTGAAATAATTCATTCATCTTTAAATTGCATGTTTTAATTATGCTCACAAACATTTATTCAGTAAATTAGAAACTATTCCAACAATGCAAACATATATGAAACATGTTTAAATCGTATATAAAGTTTAAATATACAAATTACATAACATAGAATTGCGCATATGTCGTGATATATATACCTTCCTCATATTACTTGTACATACCCATAAGGTTGAGGTTTATTTCTTGAACTTAATTTTGTCGGTTTCAAAAGATATAGAACTGGAAACTTGCTTTTGCTGCATTCTGCTTGTAATAATATGTGCACTTGAACGAATACGTGTCAAGCAAGAAGTTTTGGAAAAGTATAGAGTATGTGTATTCGTTCTTGTTCCAGTTGTACTACTTGTACTTGTTTCCATATACGTTGTATTGTTACATGCCATCCATGACTGCATATGTGAGCTTTGGATATATTTTCTAGGACATGGTCTTGAATTTTAAAAATCTGAAGAAAACTTTCATATAAATGTTTTTAGTGTACCATTTTCTTAATCTGGAATTGCTACTGTTTTAATCTTACTAATTTAATTATTTTCTTTTCTATTTGTTCTTCTTTTCCATGAATATTATGGTTAATACCGTGCATTAAAATATAAAAACGATTTTCTAGAATTTACTACTAGTTTTTCTAAAATTATAACGGACCGTAAGATATTCAGTTCTTATCAACTATATCTGTGCCAACACCAACCAAAAACTTTTGTAAAGGGTCTTTCGAAGAAAGTTTAAGAAATATAAAAGTGATTCAGATAATAAATTTAAAAGTTTTAGGTCAAAAAGTTCTTAAAAAATATAAAAAACTTTGATTCTAGGTTAAAGTATATCAGAAGAGTGTTAAGGATTACGAAAAGATTACCTGCATTTGAAATACAATTCATTTTTAACGAGAAATAGAAAAAGGGTCTATATTTTAGAGTTGTCTCTAAGAATCAAGTTCACTTTAAGTGGTTAGCTCGGAAAAATATACATAGAAAGTATAAATATGTTTCACCATGTATATAAATGTTGTTCCGTGGAACATGTTTGCCGGGAGAATCACCGATGGTCGTCACATTAAATATTTCTTTGTAAATAAGTAACAAACCTATTTTAAAATTTCTTTTGGAGAAAATGGCCCCTTTTCTATTAAAATTTTATGTTAAAAAATTCAGTAAAAATAGAACAAGGTATTATAAAGAAAATATGATGATATTAAAAACGGATGATGCTTTTCAGAAATTCGTGGCAACCAGTTCAAAGAGAAGTTGTTTCGAGATAAACGCAAAAGAAAAAAAGTATTGTATATATACTTCCGCGCGGGTAATATAGTGGGTAAACTCTAAAATATTTCTAAAAATAAAGTTAATAAATCCAAGCAAAAATAAATCATTTTTATGTAAATACTACAGAGAATATGCGTTGGTACGATGGCAATAAATGTTTGATAATTGTCTAGTTTAACACCAGAAACTCGCAACAAATAAAGGAATGTTAGATTTTATAGTGCTCCAAGCATATTTTTGTGTTTCTCTGTGCGTGACTATATTCTCGTATGATAATAGCGTGTTATTGATTCTTCGCGCAAATGTTCACCAGGAGAATTGGTTATATTGAAAGCAGTTTACCATTTTAGAATTTGTTTTGTTGCAATGTGAAGATAACATAACCGTATAACTTGTTCGTTTTGTTATATACGACCTCGTGTAAATGTGTTACAACAGTCTATGATGTGGTAATATCGCGCATTTATTTTATCTGATATATCAGATATAGATATATATGTGATATTTGGTAATATTAGTGTTTGGTCTGTTTTAAAGATTTGTTTAACAATTAATGTGATCGCTGGGGGGTATTGACAGGCAATGGCCTGGCGTAATGCGTCTCAAAACTAGTGTGAACCCAATATTCATATATTTTTATACATAAGTCAACGTATTTTAGACATTAGTGAACCAAAATTTCATTTTACTATAAAAACATGCGCGTATTCGAACGCAACGTTGTGTTAAAATTTATAGTCAATCGACCGACTACTTTTCGAATTTTCGCAGATCGAATAGGACAACTTTATTATTTATTGTTAATGTTTTTGCCATTGGGCACTACATTCTTCTACCTTATTGTGCTTAATTCATTTTTAATCCTTATTATATCTAAAAATTCTCACTTCTTCCAAAAAAAAAAAGAAAAATAAAACTGCTACTGCTCCTGTTTGGCTACTCTTCCTCCTGTTTCTACTTTGCCATTCCTTCTCTTTCCTCGCTCTCTTTCTCTATCTCCAGCATTCACCTCTTCCTCTCACTGCCTCACTTTAATAACTGCACAACTCGGACAACTTTACACAAAATAAATAACAAGTTACATTTATGAAGCAGATTCGTTTAAATGACATTAACTAGGTTTTACTGGAATGTTTGTTTAATTCTATTTGTAAGATCTCGATTGAAATAATTTTTCAAACGCATGATAATCCAAGCTCCTATTTTAAACTTATTCAATGTTTAAATAATACTCCAAGCAGTCCTTGAAAAAAGGTTGCTAACCGCAGTATCTGTAAACTATCTACATGTTATATACAGAGTATAAAGTGCTTGCTAATAATTTATAAAAATAATATTGCATTGTATCACGCAAACAACAGCTAACAGGACGTTAACAGGTGCAAAGTTTTACAACCCTTTGTAAAACTGCCACCCCACTTCGTCAGTGTATACATTTCACATTTAAGTAAGAATTTTCTAAGAATAAATCTATTATTCACAATAATTTTCTTTCCAATTAGTTGTTTGTAACGTCGCTTGTATTGATTTAACAAAAGCTAACAGATAACGCGCGTTTGATGTTGCATTTACAAAAGGAGAAGCTTCTACAATAATGTCGCAATTAATTATATAAGTGTTTCTTCTGAAGATTTCATTTCATGTTAATGTTCTCATCTAACACCGCTTTTGTGTATTAAGCATTTAGAAAATTAGTGAGGTAAATTCAGAGACGTGAAACGTGAGGGGTATCCCCCTTCTACTACCGATTTTCTGAAAATATGTTTTCTTCATCACCCGAAATTCAAATAAATCTAGTCAATATTTTACTTCTTTCTTCTTCTATTGTTCTCTTTTTTTGTTCACTTCTCTTCTTTTCTCGCATTTATGTCTTATCTTTCTTTGCCCATCTTTTCCGTGCCTCCGTCATTCACCTTCTTACTTCACTGCCCTCTTTGAATAACTTCGTTAAATTTTCTATATTAAATCCATATTCTTATTGTTTTTTTACTCCTCTCTTTGCCTTTCTTCCTTGCTTATAGAGATACTTTACCAGCTTATAGAGAATTATGACTTAAAGTTGCAATAAAACGACATTTTCTTATTATTAATGAATTTTTTTATATATTAAATTAATCCGATGACTTTTGGTGGCGAAATGGTCAATGGTGATGTCAATGGTTTGCACTGAGCACCTTCTGTCTCACGCGCTGGACGATGTATCGCATCCCACAGTAGTTATATTGAGCAGCTACGTGCGTTGTGGTGAGCGCACGAGGAATATTTATTCGAATTTCTTCTTTAAGTTTTAATTAATTCGGAATAGAGAATAAGTTGTTTCCTTGCAACTTCCTAAGTATAAGTCAATATGTAATTGAGGTATTATATGATATTTTGTGATTCTTTCTTCCTTTTTAAGTTATAAATATTAGGTAGTGCAGCACACGATTGTGCTTAAGGTACAGCCGCCCCTGCTTCTCAGAGACTACTCCTTTTCTATCTCTTTATCTTTTTTGTACCCAACTTTTACTCTAATTCCCTCTAATCCTCACTTGCACCTCTCTTACCATTCTTTTTCCCTATTAAGTAAACCTTATTGTTAATTACACATACTGTGAAATCAATTCTTTTTAGTCACAAATACATACATAAATCTCAAGGTAATATCTTGTAATACTTCAACCGCGAAGCTGGGTGAAGAGCTTCAGTCAGTTGAAGGGTTAATCCATCGCTGATTGCAAGAACTTGTACCATTCTCTACACATAATATAAGAAATCAGTTCAGAAGATTGATTCCTTTTAAATTAAAGTTAATGATGAATTGGGGTGAGGTTCACCTTATGAAATAGTTTACGTTTATGACTTCAAACGTTGGTATTTTATAGCATTGATTAAAACTACAACGTCAGGGTGGGTATATTACACTGATTTTAACTTTAATATAAATTAATAACAAAGTCCATTTAGAAAAAGTTTGATATCACTATAAAATATTCTACATATAAACAGAGCAACTTGCTTACTGGAAAATAAAGCTTTTTCATCAGTTTGTAATAATGGTACCTAATTAGTCTTACTTTAAATTGTTTGCTGAGTATGTCTGGAATTTAGTAATTAGCTGTGTAATAGATGGCGTCTGGAAACACAACAACTTGTGCATTAAATATAAATGGACGCTCACAAATAAATTTATAATTAAGCATGATGTCTATGTTTGTTGACCACACAAACATTTTGCTTTCATTGCTCCAGCGAATTTGTTGAACTATGCTAAATGAAACATAATGAATAAATTCTGCGAGTAATTAATTTTACATTTAAATTACTATGTTATTTTTTGTTTATGTGTTTATATTTATTAAACATTTTAATTGTTATTATTAATAGCTAATTACTAATGGTTGAGAAATGACAATTATATAAACTACTATTTTGTAGTTTAATTAGTTTGTATTATTTATTTTATATTTATCACATTCAAGGCCATTCTTATTATTGTTATCCTTGGTATGTGCTCTGTTAGAAGTAAGACACATGAAGATAGATCCTTCGTTTGATGCACGCCATTTAACGTCAGTCACAATGTGATGATTCTTCACTTCACCGAAAAAACTAATAAAGTAACAATTTACACTGTGTATTATCTACTGCGAGCGCACCGCTCAAAGTGTTTACTTTGTTTAGTAAGAAACCCACGTTAGCCAACCGCGCTGTGAAGATACACGTCTAAATCTACATTCAGATTGATTCTATATTTAGATTAAATCTAAATATTCTCACTCCCTCCAAACGAAAAAAAAAATATAAAAGAATTCTTACAAAAATAAAAACAAAACTGCTACTGCTAATACTTCGCTCCTCCTTCTACTCTTCCTCCTGTTTCTACTCAGCCAGTCCTTCTCTTTCTTCATTCCTTTTCTCTATCTCCGCCATCCACCTCTTCCCTTTACCCTCCACCTTTGCCCAATATTCTTTTCGCTTGTTACCTTTTCCTCACATGATAAATTAATATGCTGCAATGTTTCTATCTCCGTTCCGCACACTCTGCACATCCTTTTCTCGCTATCCAGTATCTGTTTCCTTTCTGCTCGTTTCCCATCTAAATCTGGCAATCCTTCTCATGTTTTTTGTGCCTTTTACTCTTAAGTATTGTGGTATATCTCTCTTCCAAATCCTTTTAATTCTTTTGTTGTAATTGCTATTCTAATTTTTTTCAATTCCTTCTTTCCTGTTGTTGTATCTTCCTGTCTCTTCTCCTTAGCTCCTCTTCCACACTTGTGCCTTCTTCCCTTCTTGTCCCTGCCTTCTCTGTCGCCATTCTATTACTTTCGTAATACTCCTTTCTCTTTTTCGGGCCTTTTTTATAGTATTTTTATTGTGTTAGTTCTATGACCAGAAATATAAGTTTCTGTTAATTACCATAACACCAGCGTCATAATTTCTACAATGAAATTTCCAATATGAAGACTTAGACAGTCGTGAGGTATATTAAATTTCCAACTAAGCTACTTAGAAATTGGTATTGCAACAATGCTTTAAATATTAACAGACAATTGATCAAACAGTTTAAATCTAATAAGTAATAAATATGCTTGTAAAACGGTTAAGCTTTTACCTGATTACACATTGTTTCGCGAAGTAGAATAAAACGTGTAAATCACTGTTAGAATCTAATGCTAACTTTACCAGATTGTAATAAACGTTATCACCACAAATGCTTTAAAATAAAACTACTTAGTATTTATAGAATAAGATTTTGAATACGATTTTTAAACATACGATTTTCTTAGAGTCTTGACATATTCTAAAGTTGTAAATTGCTCTTAAACTTGAAACTAATACGAGTGTGCTTATCTTCACACTTATTCTTCAATGCGAGTTACGACACGTTAAGACGTGTTCTTTAGATACCGAGAAGATAAGTTCGTTGTAAATGCAAGACAAAGCACCGCAGCCAGCATACCACGGTACTGGCAAAGGTATGTGCAGCCAGTATCCAGTATCCGGTATGCGTCTAGTATCCGGTAATCCCTCTAAAGCGACACTTCACGCTTAACACTCCTCACTTCCACACTTTTATACTTCTCTACTTTAACAGTCCACACTGAAACAGATTTACTAAAAGTGATGTTACTTTGTTCTTTGTTAAAGATACCAACCAGTACGAAAGAAAATAAATGCTCTATGTTAAAAATGTCACAAAATCTGTTTTAAATTCCTTTAGCAGTTGAATCTTGTAACTTTGTTGAGAGATCATTTCCATTTCGAATGTTTTTACAATCAGAATTAATGGTTCTACTCTAAATGGCATCCGCTTTGCTCCATTCTGTGTCTGTCCCACTCTTGACAAAATAAAACTTAACACATTTGTTTGCTCTCCTATTTTACATATGTCTGTTTGACTGTGACTATTTTAGATGTAATTGATATGTCAACCCTTACCCGCTTTATGTGCTTTATACGCTTACACTTATGTATACATACACACACATACAGCTATTGCATACTATCAACGAAGTGTTACTTATACTGTTGGCTTATGTTTTGAGGATTTTATTTTTACATTTCGTAATTACAGTATTGTTATAAAGAAAATGGTTATAAGCCTATAATCACCTTTGTTTTCGCTATGTTTGTACTTTGTATACAAGCCTGATAATATCGCGCTAATAATATTATCAAAAAGAGGATTTCAATATAACTTCACTTTAGGGGTCATCCATACATAACGTCAAACAAATTTCATGAAGTTTCAACCCACTTGTCTCCATTACCACATCTTGTCACACTTGAGGATCTCCCTCGCTCTGTGACGTCATACATTTAAAAAAAATAAAATTCTTTTGTCTGATTTTGTTTTTTGATTGTTGTAGAATTTTAGATTAGATGTAATATCACGAAGTTTATGACTCTTTTTAGTTTATCCCTCCTTTTGTTATGTCTCACTTTGTGAAACCCCACTCCTCTTTCACCTTTGCATGTTATAGTCAAACAGTTGTCTTGTAATACCTTGTATAACCTTGTAGACGCTTTAAAACTGACAAAAAAATTACTTAAACTTACTTATTTTCTGATGATCTATTTTTATATATGTTAGCGAGACACTGTTTTAAAACGTTTTACAAGAGGACAGGCCGATCCAAGTGGCCAGACATCCCCTAGACCCAATTTAAATTCCGCTATGAGTAGGACCGAGAGGGCATTATCTGTGTGCATGAGAGTGAGTAAGACATAAATCTTGATTACCTGGTACCTGGAAAATGGCCGCCTGGTCAAGTTAGCAGGTAGGTATACGATCATTGTACATACTAACACTACTCAATCTTACACATTTTGGTCATCAGAAAATAAGTGATGTCTGCCGGCTCATGGGATCTCACTCCATTACGTAATTAATGGATGGTCCCTTATTAATATTCAGATTTTCGATGTCCTGCTTGTTACACGATCCGATTCCATTAAAAAGCACGTAATTTCGCTTTGTGTGTGTCGTACTTAGATAGAAGACTGTCTTTACAGTTGTACATGTACACTAAAGCAGACTTTCCAGAGAATTGATTGTGAGCGATCGGTCGTATCAACGTGTTTTTTTTTACATATTAGATATTTTATTACCTTTACGATTTGTAAGATCTTATTTCAAACACAAATCTAATAGTATGGTCTTCCTATATTAGCACATCTGGTCAGATCTTCATCTCTGTTCAGATTTGGGTCGTTACACATATGATAAACGTCTCCGTTCCATAGAAATATAAATCACTTATTACAATAAACTCTAATAGAATATGCTAGCAGAAAACATAAAGTTAAGCCATTTTATTATTGCCATAATAAAATAACCGTAACTCTAAGTATATTTAAGAATATAATATTGGTAAGATTAGCATAAAATAGTGTAATCTAATGCAATCCAGCCGGCATGCAGCTGCATTCAGTTTGGTGCAGTACAGTTCTTCGTATACAGTAATATCAATACGTTACTTTTTAAGAGAAATAAGTCTTTTATTCACTGCGGGTAATTGCACCGCATGATACTTGTTTAAAGTTCTTTATAAGATCAAACCAGATGCTAGGATTTACTTCGTATTACTTTACTTTTCTTAAAACTTTTGTTTGTTCTTTGACCCCATACTCATTCGTATGTCTTATTGTTATTGTCTTATAGTTCATAAGCTACAATTATAATTCTACTGATGTTGTATCTAACATAAGTTAAGTTTAAAAAATTCGAAACACGTTTACACCATTACCTAAATATGTATTTGTGAAATTGTGAACACTTGAAGTTAAGTCCTCACATATTAGTAAATTACCGAACTTCTACAAAGCTCAAAAGCAAGAACCATTTCAACCTCAAATCTAGAGTTATGACCTTACTGGCAGAAGCTTTTCCTGCGTTTTTTATAGGTCCAAAGCTCTTGAAGGTTTTTCTATGTGGTCGAAGATGTACACCCGCTGTGAAGGTCTAGTGGTGTACACTGAATCAATTCATAAATCATGATTCCAGTGTTAAATACGAAACGATGTGAAAAACTTACCTACTATATAATTTATGTCCAAATGATTTCGACGTTTAAGTTCTTTGTTTCTTACCCCGTACTAGAGATTTTTATACGTGGTCACGTGGTGTGGAAATGGGACCAATCCTACATTTGACTAGACGTTTGCAGTGGTCCATAAAACATACTTGAACCTCAGATTGTGTAGTTGGTGTTTTGTAAGTGTATATGAGCCGAGACGATCTTTTTATATACGATCTTGTATGTCTAGTGGTGGTTGCTAGGTGAATGGAGATGAGAATGGGAATGGGAATGGGAATGGGAGGGGAGGAATGAAGAATAGGGAACGAGGGAGGATTCAGGACGACCACTGACCGCTGATCGTTGTAACGAATGTTGGAACGTGCCAGACATAGGAAGGATGGTATTATACTTGAGTTTCCCTTCCTTTTGACCTCTTCTGACTATTCTCTTGAACTATGACCCAACACCGTTTCGTAGTGAGCCATACATCTCGCCCATTACGAGCCACCTTCGCTCTCCATTGCCACACGTCACCTCTACTCCAGAACGGCCTTTTTCCCCACCCCTTTTTCGTCCTTCTCTTAGAACAGTCACTGAATGATTAAGTAATTAGGCAAAACCCGTTTTCAGGTAACTCATGGTATCTCATAAAACAAAGTGCGAATATTAGGCGCGAATAATACTCGTAGTATCTCAAGCATTTAATACTCGACATTTCATTTCGTTCGTGTTGCTTTCGTAGGCCGTTCGGTCGTTGGTTCGTTCGTTCCCGATACTAGCTGTTAATTTAGATTAGGAATGAGTGATATATGGCGTGATAGTGATAGTGATTACGGTTTGAACAGGTTATACACGTTATTCCTCGTTAAACCAGTGAGAAGTCATTTAGGGTCAGCTAGAGGCCAGGGGGAGGCGAGGCGACTGGCAGCCTGACATATGGCCGGTACGACTAGCCCATCGTATAGACCTCCCATATCCACACACCTAGAATTCGTGCTTTAGTATATTCCTCGAGGCGTGCAGTAAAGCGGCATGCTCTCAATTCATCTAAATTGCTGAAGCTTGAGGCAATTACCCGATCTTCGCCCCACCATTTGCCGCACTCTACCCAGCTATTCCATCCAAGGTTCTATCTAAGATATAGACAGATGGCAGCGCATTAAGCAAGAAGAATCACATACATCGCGAACGTTGTGTTATCTTCGAATCTACTGCAGAGAAAAGGCCCAGACCAGAATTGGAAAAAAAGAAAAATACGTTGATGGTGATATATATATATATATATATATATATATATATATATGTACGCAGTGAAAATCGTGAAGAACAAAAGAAACCAAAATGTATTCGTATACCATACAATGTATATCAACTAAACTAACCAGCCCGGGTACTGTAGTTCTAGCAATTTCCGTAGAAAATGAGATACGGACATGACTATTACAACATCCCCTATTCCGTAGTGCTACGCAATGGATTCATTCACTAGTCTAACCCTCGATATAAAAATCACAGACACAAATAATTTAATGTCTCTTGCCTCGTCGTTGTAGCTTGATTCACTGGAATACTAGATCATATACGTAAAGTGTTTGCCCCCATATACAAATACGAGCACCACCTCCTTGTTTAGGGGGTCGTATATATGGATACGGACACGGACATGGACACCCTGAGCGATGAGGCTTGGCGTCTGGGTCCTGTGCCAGAGTCGCGTGACAATGGACGGGACGGGACACAACGGGATGGGACGCGACGCGACGCAAAGGGTCCTTGCCAGTTGCCAAAGTACATGCGTTACGAACTTACATATAAGTCAGTAGTGCCCTTATCGCCCCCAGCTTATAAATGTAGACATTTGTTAACTGGCAGTCGGCCAAACAATATATTTATTGCTGTAGAAAAGTGCATACACTCAAATAGCTTCGCATCCCATGATGTCTTTACAACGTCCATGGTTTATTGCTCCCGTCCCGTCGTAGTTATGGAATATACACCATATACAGGCTGCATTACCATGTTTTATGTACCAGTTAAAAAATCTATAAAAACATGCATTCTATTCTATTCTATTTCACCATTTTATCTCCCGGCTATTTTTAAATGTGAATTCCCACTATGATTGCATGTGTTTCTATCTCTCCGAAGTAATAGAAACTAACAAGTAAACCAGTAGGAGCAGTAAGCTCCTAGATCAGTGCAGTTCTAACGTACTGCAGTGTTCTGTTTGCAGTTAGCCTTTTCGTTTACTTTATACTTTATATGTATGTCATTCCAGGAACACTTATCTTCTGAACTTGTTTTGTTGTACCAACCATAATCCCGTGCTCATAAAGGCAATTAGTGACTCGTCGACACTAAGACTCAGATGTTTCAATTGTGTCCCAGTCCTCTGTGAGCTTTAATCCCGGACCCGCGCAACAAATGCCTACCACCTACCACCTACCGCCCACTCCAAACCCCAGAACCACTGACAACTCTCAACACGTGGGACGTGGAAGGGTCGTGCTACTACATGCAAAGGCCGTGTTATGTAAATATTGGAGACCTCAGGCACGTACACCCCTCGGAATGTTGACTACAATGTGTGCGTGATTCATTAACTCACTAGCGAATACCGACTAGCGCCTAGCGAGATTGCTACTAACTACAACTGCAGCTTTATTGTGTTGCGTACAATCGTGTTGCATCCAATAATAATTGACAAGATTATAACAAATGAAATCTACTGTTCAGTCCACACGTGGAATGAAAAAAATTATATACGAGTATATTTGTGTTAGACAGTTATCGTGCTCTAGGCTAAGGCTCTATTTTGTAGCTCAACATTACCTTGTAACGCTATTGTTATTAGGACTGTTGGCCAATCTTAAATAAGTGGCAAAAAAGATCCGATAGCCAGGAGTGATCTTAAGTAACCTAATTTTATCCAAAATTGGCATTTTTAAATGATTATAATTCGCAGAATTTTCAAAAGCAAGCTATACCACTTTTAACGAGAATTTTCATTTTTTTTCAAAAAATATTTATTTATTCATCAATTTCTATTTTGTCCCCTTCAAAGTAGTCCCCCTCAGATATAATACACTTGTGCCAGCGTTTTTTCCAATCCTCGAAGCAGTTCTGATATGCACTATTTGGTATGCTCTTGAGCTCTCTCAGCGATTCGGTTTGTATCTCCTCAATCGTCTCAAAACGCCGTCCTTTCAAGGGTCTCTTCAATCTTAGGAACAGGAAAAAGTCGCAGGTGGCCAAATCTGGTGAATACGGTGGCTGAGGCATGATTGCGGTGTTGTTTTTGGCCAAAAAATTACGAACAAGCAATGACGAGTGAGCAGGTGCATTAACAAACTTCGCTGCCACACGTTTCATGCCCAAAATTTCCGAAAATTTGATGGATGAGAGGATGGGGAAAACGATAAAAGTATATAATACTAATTTTATTACTTTCCATACTCTGGCGCATTAATAAACATTAAATTAGAAGTTCTTTTCATGATAAAGTGTGCTAATACCAAAAAACTAGTCTACTCCAGTGTGAGAGAACATTTAGAGGTTTGAATACTGGTTTCTAAAAATCTCAGATTTCATCAACATTGTGTGCAGTAATCTGTGATGTAATATAATAATTAATTAATTACACGAACAAAAATATTTCTATTTTATAATAGATGCAACAATGGCTGTGCAAAATAGGAGTATAGCTTGTGGATTTGTCGATGGGATTCGAATATGTTTGGCTATTAGAGGCATTATTTAGATACCAACCCTGAATAGATAACGAAAAATACATACCAACTCTATTCCCATTGGCCAAATGAAACAATAGGAATAAAGCTGATTACGTATTCTACCATGGATCAGTGCAGAGCAATATTGAAAATGTAATGCGATGGAGTTGCAAACCCAGGAGTCGGGATTCGGGAGTCGGCACCAGGAAAGGGATGGGGTGGGGTGGAGGTAGGAAATAGTTACTGGTAACCCGGCCTTCCAAATAGCACCCAAATGTACAATAATATTCGGAATTTAGTGTGTTCCGTTCCGTTGTTGGGCTCGACTAAGGTGGATATATTTATTATGTTGCTCAACCTGAACTATTCGACTTTGCAATGTATAAATTGAACAGCTAGACAATAGACGGTAAGTAATTAATGCACTGTCTACAAGTAAGTTCACCGACCTGCTTTATCAGCGCTCTGCAACTATCTTAATACGAAACACAAATTGTGTTTCACTAGTTATTCGCAGTGCACGAGAGATTGGAATTTCTCACTAGAAATTAGCTTTTAGAGATTATAAAAATACAAACAGTTAAACTAATAAAACAATGATGATAACAGGACGAAGAAAAAAGCAGTAAAGTAAAGTAGAAAAGGATTAGTCAGTGTGCGGAAAACTTTGTCAGTGACGGTTAAACTTTAGTTATGATTTGATGAGAAGTCAATTCTAGTTTTGACTAGTCAAGACTAGTTAAATTATGTTCGACTGAAATAAAAATAAGAAGTGAAATACAAAAGTAACAAGAAAGGTTTATAATAAACTACAGTTAATAAAATAGAGTAATTAAACAATATTAAATTATTCGTCTAAAAATCGTCTAGTAAACATTTTCAAATATTTTATAGTTAATGACATTTAGGGCGAATTGCTGAACTCATCATCATTCGTATCATTCTCACTCACTGCTTTAATTTAATTTTGTATTTTGTAGTTTAGCATATGGCAATACGCGTAGTCATTCACAGTACCATTTCTAATTTAATTTATTTTTTAAGTTTTCTTAATTTTTTTAGAACCTTACAAGGTCCATTGTTTTAAATTAAAAATATTAAATTAAGAAAAACTATATTATATTATAACCTCCAAAATGTGTCAATCTGTCAAAATGCAGTAGAATTTATATTTAAAAGAAGTTTAATGTCAGTTTGTCAAAATGAAGAAATGAAAACAATTTCTATTACTAATTGTTATTAAAAACAGCAATTTTAATTACTTCACCTTCAATTTTGTCCAACTGTCAAAATTTATATTACTAAAGACACATGCGCACCAACTAAATTAACTAAACTCAAATTAAAACACGAATGTGACCAGGAATGCTTATTCTGAAAACCTGAAATCTAGATTAAAATATTAGATAAAAACAGTAAATAAAATATCAAAACAGTGAGTGGGAATGAGGCTTTGGGCACTTTGACTTTAACGTAATATTTCAAAGTCTATATTTTCTAAATTATTCTACTTTACTTTATCGACTTTAAATAAAGTATAAAATAAGTTGTAGTGGGCATAAATACCCCAATTTAGAATATATAGGCCTTTAAAAAGTTATAGCCTTAATCTGGGTTACATTTCCCTGTATATAATATGTCTAGACGTTAAATTAGATATCTAATGAAGTAAACACCATAATTGTCTGACCGAAAAATCTTTGAAATTCCCAATCTCAGCTTGTACGTACACAATAAAATTTGATACAGAAGCAATAATCAAACCCACAACATAACACAAGATTGACTCAGCGGGGCGGCGAACATAAAAAATATATTCCCATTTCGTTTATTATGTAGCCGCGTTGTCGAGCAACTCTAGTGCGGTATAATTTGGCAAATGTTCAACTTTTATTCCACATTCTCACTGTACTGCTGTATACTCATCTTGTACGAGTATATGCGCGCAAAACACTTAAGCTCATCGTAGAGAAAAATGTTATTTGTGTTTCGTGGAATAGTACAAACTACAAAGAATTAGGTTAAACATTGCCATAAAAATATAGTAATTCACTTAAATAATTAATGTTTTGTTGTAAATTTCTAAGGACTAGTGGCAAGCAGTTAAAAATATTAGTACTACTATTAAAAAAAAAGTTCGCCTAATAATAATTACTTATTGTTCCCATTATAATAGAAAAGTGACATAAGCATATTATAAAATTTTAATGAACCATTTTTATATGGTAATAAACATTATAATTAATACAATACCACGCATTAAAACGAATTACTAATTAATAATACATAATTAACAAGAGAATTAAATATGTAAAGCATAGAGGTTATAATATTATTATATTTACTGTTTATATTACAAAAGCGTTGTGAACATGCGGTAAAAGTTTCTGCATTATATAATTATATTAATATATAATTATATATAATATTTGATTTCTGTTTCTTTCACGTGCATCTTGATTTTTTTTTTTTTATTTATTTTGTTGGTGCATCAACTTTTAGAAGTTATTAGCACATACATATACAATAATTTATAATATATAATTTGTAATTTATAATTTAAAATAAGGAAATTAGGTTTGCTTTATTTATAAATTCAATAAGGTTTTTCAAATTTTCTTTCTTTTCATATATCAGTATCTTGATTTTAATTAACAAGGAAGCGTTTAAGGGCCTTATTCTGTATCTTTTCAAACAATCGACCTTATTTTTTCAGAGGTGGAAATATTTAATTTTTTCATCGATATTTAACATATCTAAAGTGGTATTCTGTATGCAAAATTTTCCACCGCCCTTATAATACACGGCGGTGAAAGAGTATAAACTGGTACTGATGATATTTGATCAATCACGACAAAGTATTAAATAGAAAAAATATAAAATATTTTAAATGACAGTTGTTTATATAATTCCTACATATCAAAATCTATTAAAAAAAAATCAATATGGCATCTACGAAAAGGAAAACGGGAAAATCAGTGGGGAAATAATTATTATAAATAGAATTTCAAATGGCTATGCACAATTTATGCAAAAAAAGCAATTTTTTTGTAATCCCTAATTCACCTGAAGGAATAATTGACAAACAACATAACCTCACTTTCTGATATATTTACATATTTATATGTATACAAATTATTATATCTAGGGATAGATTGTAATATTCTGGGATGTCAATAAAAAAAGAATTATATATGTATACATATAAATACTAACTTATTTTTTACTTCTTCGTAGAATCCTCCAACTACAGCAAATTATAGTTCAAATTGTTTGACAGTTCTCAAAAATACAGCGATGAAAATTTTTAAAGTCAGCGCTGAAGGCGACCTTATAATTTGGTCGATTTTTTCCACAAAAATAATAACAAAAATAAAATCGATAAAAGTTTCTTATAGAATACCAAATAAAAAATCATCGCTTTTGTGACGTCATTTTACAGCGATGAAATTTTTTCACCGATGGAAATATTTTACAGAATAATGCCCTAAGTCTACTTATTGATAATGTGAATATTTAAACGTAGTCGCATACAATAAAAAAAAATTAGAATTTGAAAAAGTAAATACTGTTACTGAAACAAAACACATAGAATTCTGCTGAGTTGACAAAATTGATTGAATCGATTTTTGTTTCCTAAATTGAAGTGAATGTTTTCCAATACACAATTAGTTGGTCTTTGTGATTTTAAATGTCAGTGATATTTAAAAAAAAGGAATGACGCACCGAATATTTCTTAACGAATTCATTGTGTGTAGTTTTGTATATGGTGTCTTTAAATTATCTATCAGTGTTGTCACAGTACTGCTGTCACTATATAAAATTACGTGTATTTAAGGTTTAACTAACATAACAAAAGTAACTTGTTACGGAAACGACGTTATATAATATGTACTTATTAGTGACCTATTATACTGTTATTAACAAAATACATTTACGCATTAGCATACTTCATTAATTTGTTTCAATCATCAAGAATTCCTTTTTAGGATTAAAAACTTTTAATGAAAAGTTACTCTTTTAGATTAAATGCTACTAAGTTTTGCTTAAGCAATATAGAATTATTCCATTGTTTGAAAATGTACGCCTTAACATCGGTGCCACCATGTAGCTACTTTATTTCAGCAATATCAAACTAAAAATACTTGAACATTTTTAATAAACTTCTAGAATTTTAAAACACCCTATATTTTTATATAATATTGTATACAACTAGATGAAAATAGAACTGTGTTTTCCCGCACACGATTCAAGTCCGTTTTTCAATTGTATCGCACTTCCGCTTACTACTACAAACAAGGCCGACTATTTTTCATCTACACATATGAAACAATATAAACTTTTTAAATTGCTTGCCAAATCTCGAATATTACGAATTGATTCATTTTACATTTTATGAAACTGAAGTTTTGATATACAACGTAATTTTAACTTTTTTTTTACTTTTATAGAATTTCATTTCACTAATGAAAACTGAACTCGTTATCTTCATTGACAGGTTTTTAATTTTATAGTGTTAAAAAATAAAATTTTTCGTTAGGAATTAGTCTAGACGGATCGGCGTTGAACTATGGGAATAATTTGATCACTTTTTAAGAAATTCTATACTTTCGTGAGTATCAATTTTCTTTCAAATATCTAGCACTTTCTATAAATTGAAACATATTTTCATTGAAATATTCGAGGACAGTAACAAAACATTTTCCAAGCCCAAAAGATAGCAGCACGGTCTTAATTTTGAATAAACCTACAAATAGAATCTAATTATATTAATTAGAATCAGGGTCGGATTAACAACGAAACATGTACAACCGTTGGAGACTATTCTAATATTTTAAATTATTTTTTCGAAATAATTGTAACTAGATACTAGTAATAGATGATTGGATATAATTAATTTAGGCTCACAGCAATTAAGACGGGATGCAACTGAATCTTAACAGGAGCGTTAAAGGGATCGATTTTAAAAGGAAAGCAATTGTGCCAGGAGATAATTGATTTTGGTGAATGACAATTGTGAACAAATGTTTAGATATTTTTAGCCAAAACCACAAAAAAACACTATGAGGTCTATCAAAGCTTATACAAAAAATTCAGCTCAAAAAACTTAAAACGTAGATGTAGTTATATTTTTAAACAAAATAAATATGTATACATTAAATATTTAAATTAAATCATGTCAAATATGCTGAATGGGACGAATGCCTCAAATAGTCGTATCCCTTTCTGTAGAACATACGAAATATTTTTGTAACAAAAGAAATTCCATCGTTTAAGATGTTCTATTAATTTCGTTTTCATTTTTCTTTACTCTTTTTACATTTGGAATTCATAGGATGTACAAACATACATATGTTTGTAATAGAGCAGTGATGTAACATAAAAGGTTATGGGCGCATATATTTTGAACTACTTTTTGTAATTTTCTTTTAAATATTCTGTTACGTCACAGAATTAGTGTTAAAGTTTGTAGAATAATCAGTAATCGATTTTATTTATCTTTGTTTATAACCTTTATAGTATCAAAACTTATCAGTGCAAATCTTAGTTAGACAAGAAAATTATTATATTTTAGTTTATGTTTTAACATTAGAACTTAGCAAGAATATAAGAGATATATTTTCAAATACGTATCAAGATTTTATGTTTGCATTGCAAATAGACCAGGTAAATTTTATTGTTTACATCAGTAGGTTTACTAAACACACACATACATTCACACATAAACACACTTTACCAACCCTTATCTGCCACAACATTTGAATCATAACGGATTTGAAAAAAGAAAAGATGAACGATTGTTTTCCACCCTCCTAACATCAGTATACAATAACATGACATATTGATGATATATCGAGGGGTGAAAGGGGCAAAAATAGGGGTTGTGTTGTGGTGGATAGAATTGGTTATTATGTAAACCCATAAGGAGGCACTTTACTTTTATTCATAAAGCAGCCATGACTCAGCTATTCAAATGATTACTGAATGGAACCAACACACTTTGAGTAATAACTTTCTGTTTCTTGATTGTATGTGTTTCAAATTCTAAATAAAGAATGTTTATCCAGGGCCGGGATGAATATATATTTGGGATTAACTTTGATTAAAATGAAACCTGCAAAAACTAAAGCTTTGATATTACATTAAATCCACTTCACATTACATTCGCATTGCATTATCCCACAACCAATATGTGAACAATGTAACAGCCTACTAACAGCAAAAAATATTATTCTTTAATGCTGCAAGTACTCATCGCATAGACAAAACTGCAATATGCCTAAAGACTATAAGTATATATTTGCAGGTGAAGAAAGCCTAAAATGTAGATACGTTATTCATCTAACTAATTGCAGCTTTAGATTTTGATCCGCGTTTATAGTTAGTTACATAAAACAATTTAAACATGTTTTTTTTGATAATATTTAACCTGCTGTAGCCATCTATATTTCGCGAGAAAAAATGGCCAAGTATCGTTTCACCTTAAATGCTAATAACTATCGAAAGTAGACGCACTCAGTGAAATATTTAAAAAAATATTGAAAATATAATAACGATGATAAAGAAATCATCAAAAAAAGCAAAGTTCGTAAAAGAAGTAACAAAATAAGTATTATAACACAAAGAAAAATAATAGATATAAAAATAATTCCAAGTATTAAGTGTTATATTTATAGCTTCGAATAGTTGGTAAACCGGATCTGTGTTTGTTATATAATAATTTGGTAGCCATTGACATATCATTGTTTGTTTTATCAATCTCAGTTACCCCTACTTTATCGTCATAGGGTTATATTGCTTCCCAGTTTATATTGTGTACACTGTACATAAAGTTGTAGGTAGAGTTTCAGTCTATACTTTTGTTCTATGAGTATGAATCTACGCTGACACAATTCTCTGGCATTGTACAAACTTTATACTAGAGAATTGCTATAGCCATAATGTAACTTGTATATAAAGTACACCCAAAACAATTGCATTACTGACATTCATGAACAAGGAACGTGAAATATGAAACATGGAACAGGGAACATGAAACATACAATACATAGAGACGTCTGTTAACAATCTTTATAGAATAGTTAAAGGGTGATAAACTGAATAACAAATAAGAGTTAATATAACAGAACTACTCACACAATATAATAAGACAAATTATTTAAACGTTTACATATAAAGTTATTTGTAAGTTTCAACGTCAGAAGTGGGACATTGTTTTACGATCATCATGGTTAACAATCGGCAGGCTGTTCATATATGAGAATTAAAAAAATAGATGAAATATTAAAAAAGAATGACTACCACATTTTTATATGTAGGTTGCATAGTTTTGTATTTAGTTGGCAAACAATAGAAGACAATGAAAAGCATAAAATAAGAATAAGTATAATCATACAGCTCATATGAAACCTGTCAAAAATGATTGCTTTAAAAGTTGATGTTATTTTCAATATATAAATATGTATGTATATATTTATAAAGAATGGATCATTTGTTGGTTTCTTCTTGAATTTGTTATTAAAACCATACTGTACAATCTAGTTGATTATACTCGTTTGAAGTCTTAGCCAAAGATACCTCGTAGAAAATAATAAGGTTGGTGTAATACTTAATAATTGCAAAAAACGTACATTTTCTTGTCTTCTTAATTAGCACAATTGATACTAGTAATAAGTAGTGAAGTTGATCATGCAACTTGTAAACGTATAATGTAGATGTTCACGGCGTCGTTAAATAAATGCGATGGTTGATTGGTACTTTCAACAATAACATAAATTCAGTTATGGTTCATAACGCAATTGCCAGGTATGCCTTTACTTGCGAATGGTTGGTTGAGCTGCGACCTCATAGACGACCAGACGTAGGGGGCCATCACTTATGGGCATATTTTATAACTGCTTACCTGACGTCAGTTAACTTCTATCGATTTTTCAAAGCACTTTAATTTACAAATTAGGCTACTTATGCCAGTTCCAAGGTATAGGATCCATTTTGCTCTTTATTTAAGGTCTTCTGCTAGTTTTGTGTAAATTTACATAGCTTACTTTAGAAAATATAGGCTTTTGAAAAATCATCAGAAGTTAACAGACGTCAGATATGCAGTTACAAAATAAATCTTTCGATACTTAAAAATCCGCTCTTAGCGACTATTAGCGACTATAGCGACTTACTTATGTATCTTCTATGGACTAAAATTACCCGGCGACTCAACATAAGAAGAGAATGAAGGAGGAAGAGGAAACACTTCAAAAAACCGCATTTAGCGACCCAATTTATTTATGTATCTTAAATAACATAAACACTATTTATAGAAAAACAACAATTTAATGAAAATGAAAAATACTAATATAACATATAAACTATGTAAAGAAAGAGCGGTTTTTTCAGTATCGAAATATTTTGCTCTAAGTGATGGTTCCCTGACCAGGCGGTGTCTCTTGCAAAAAGGAATGAGAACGCTCTAGAGCTATTTATAGGAGAGCGGTAGTTATCTGCCATAAATGCGATGAGTGCTAATGCTAAACGTTTACAAGCTACATCTGTAGTAAACATTAAACAAACTTCTAAAGTGAAACACAAACTTTAAATATGAAAACAAATCGAGCAACATAATAAAAACTGAGACAATTGGAAGGAAACATAACCAATTCGTCTGACCATTTATCAAACATACTCCGTTCAATATCTTTATTTTATTTAAATGATTATTGCGTAATTTAACAGCGTACACCTGTAGATTATTTATGTAAAGGTACGGCTGGCTTCAATGTAACTAACAATTACTTAAAAAAGAAACCAACAGATGACACATCCATTATATAGTACAATATAAATAATGTGTGATTATTATATAGTATGTATTGATTTTACAAATTTATTGTTTAACCTTATTCACTAATGAATAAACCATACTCGTATATCTTTATTATATACGATAGGGGAAGTTCTTGTCAGTTTAGACTGTTATTAGAATTTGACCATCAATATTCATGACTGACTAACTGTTTGTGAGACATGTGACACATATAAATTACATATGACATTTACTTTAACCTTAAAATAGTGTTCAAACATATAACATATATGAATATATAAAATTAAAATGGTTTACGAAGTTGTTACGATTTAGTTGAGATATTAAATGGTTTATATTATAAGAAGACGAAAAATGAAAATATGTGACTAATACTAAATTAATCAGACGATATCTTATTATTATATCTTCTATTTCGAATGCTTAAGAAAAGTTTAAGTCCAAAATTTTGAGTTCGTTAAAGCTACAATATAACGACTCTCACAAAGTATTCTTTTAATATAAATGATAATCAAATTAATTTTGATAACAACCAAATTCAGAAAATACAGTGCTGGTCCAGTGATCAAACCAGATGTCAAATAGTAATGATCTATATAAATTAATTTAGTAAAAATTGGGCGCTATTGGTTTTTTATAACTATTTTTTTTAAACAATGACAATCAATTAAATAGTTCTATTACAATTTTTACGAGACACAAAGTTAATAAGTGTAATATAGATATAATATATAGGATAATAAAAAACAATGAGTCGAAATGGAGCTTGAGATCTGTGCAATTAAAATATTCTAAAACTAAATTTAAATAAATAATTGTTTATTAAAAACCGGCTAAAAACTGATTTGATCTTTAAGAAAAAATAAATCAAGAATATAAGATCCAATTTTGAACAGTGGCCCCCCAGTTGTCTTAATTTACCTCTGCCTGTTGGATATGGGGTAATTTCTCACAAAACCATGGACAGAACTTCCGAGTTTGAAGAAGTCTCACTATAGCTGCAGCATAACTTATTTCTTTTATAGGTACGAGAATAAAGTTCACGGATTCGGAGTAGAATATTATTTTCTTATTAAGATTCAATTTAACCCAAAAAATGTATATGAATTCGACATAAAGATATCATGAAAAACCGATGATTTTTGTTAGTTTATATTCAAAAAATATTCCTCACTTTTCCGCTAATTTTATTAGAAAATCTATCGGTTGGATTTTCTCTTATTCACCCACATTATTTCTACTGCAAATAATTCGAACTTAGATTATATTTATCTCGAGTCCTAAACGGTCAATAATTTTTTTAATTCTTCAAAAATTTGTAATATTCTGGTGAAGAGGCTTATGGCTTGACTACCTAAACATGACGACTAATATTTCGATGTTGTAGGTGTCTTCTTCTTCTTCAGCGGCCCGACAGCCCTGGGTGGGCCCTGGCCTTCTCAAGAATTTTTTCCAAATGATTTAATTACTTGAGATTTCGTAACAAGGTTTTATTTCACGGGGTGGAGTTGTTAGCACGCCCAACCCCCAGCCTGGAGGACCAGTCCCCTGATATAATCCCCAGGGGCAGGGTGCCCGGCTATACCCCCAGGCACTGGGTACCCATTTTAGTCGCCTCTTACGACATGTATGAGCAACATTGGGACTATTCTTTCAAACCCGGTCACCACTCGGGAATTATAACCAAAACCCAGATAATATCTGGCCCGGGGATCGAACCCGAGGACATAGTAGTCAGAGTCAAGCAGTTGTAGGTGTAGAGATATTAATTTAAACCACAAATGATTAAATGATTAAATCACGAATTAGATTTCACAGCAATGTACTTAATACGTTTTACTAGTAAGTTAGTAACTGGAATAGACTGTTAGTATGGTACTTATGGGAACAGTCGTTCAAAGTTTCGTAACTCCCTTGCAGTTGCTGCCGTTGCTGCTGGACCTAACGAAGGCGCCACTGGCGTGGAAAATGAACTTCGTTTTAGTCCATGCACTTGTACTAGTACTCATAGTATCCCATATTCCCATTCCTATCCCACTTCTGATATGTAAGCTTACTCATACTATATAAACTAGTTCTATCTCATCCTTGTTCCACTACTAATGCTTAATACTTAGTACATGGGCCTGCTATGTGATAGACTATGCATATAAGCACACGTTCAAGTATATTGTCAAAGTTCTACTAATACATATGAACATATGAGAATGTATAAAGCAAATTAACTAACCTGTATTACAGGAATCTAAATTAGTTTCAACATAATTTTATGTTAGTTTATGATACGTCCAATTAATACATTTACGTAATTGGCATAACACTTTATTAATTAAATAAGTTTTTAATGTTATTTAATAAGATAAGTAGTAAAGAAAAGGTCACGTGTTAACACGAAAGTGTATACATATGGTATTACATTTTTTTTATAAAAAAAGCACTAAGCTTTTGAAATCATTCAATGCTTTCATCTAATTTTAGTTTATTTGACCCCTCTTAACCTATTGTCAGTTTTTATGGTACTGACTTTATACGTTATATATTACCCCAGTAAACAATTTGGTGAAGTGTCCTATTTGGTGAAGTTCGAGTCACTCGTACAATTCTATTCTAACGCTTTACAAGTTCTCTACCTGTCACAGATTTTGTGTTAGTTTTTCATAATAATATTCTTTCTTTTTCCAACATCATTCATTAAGTATTTCTGTTTCTTTCCCACATGGGTATATTTTTATTATCCGGTCATAAATCATAAACCTACTCCGCTTTTAATTCAGCAGTGAACCGTCGTTGCAATGTCTGTAGCTCATAAAAAGGACCTTTCCTTTGAACGACTGAATAGAAAACGAACACGTTCCAGACAAAAAATTCATGATACGTAATAAAAATTAAGTAGAATTTACTCCAAAATGTTTACTGGGTACATACCGAGAATTTGCAACAAACTATTTAAATGCTTTTGGAGCTTCTATAGAACACTAATGGGTTTGTGTCCTATGTCTTAATTTCTATAAAAGTGTACTATATATTGATAAAGTGGGTTACTAGAACCTTAAATGTTCAATTATTTTTTAATAACTCCTAATATGTTAAGAGATATTAACAATGAAAAAAGTCATTTTGTTTCCTTAATTATTAAAGGGATTCAACGTTGTACACATTCCAAGTGCATGTGACATCACAATCCTTGTGTAAGGTTACCAACCTTACAGCTCATAAATCTCTGCTATATGTATATAGCTATATATAAAAATATCAAATATTATTTACAGCTATTTCAAGGAACAATCAAATTTCAATATTATGTCTGCCTTAGCAGGGTTAAATAAAATAAAAACTTATTATTCTTTGATTTGACTTGATTATTTGACAACCAACAAATAACTGACGTTAAAATGCATTTCACGTCATACAAATATGGCCGACCATTTCTAGCGCTAAAACTACAATTCAAACTTTTAATTGCTATATCTCCGTCAATATTTAGATATTTAATAAAATAGACACGCCAATACACATTTATTAACATCAATTTCAATCAACAATTGAAAAATCGAAAAATAAAAAATGAAGACACAAGCCCATGCATGGACAGGCTGCATATTATTTTAGATCCGAAACAATTCATCCTAAACGAATAATATACCTGATTTGTCAATAGATGGCATTAATGAATAATTTGGCGTGGCTTTTTTAGTTTGAAAGTTTAGGATGAATTATTGCACAAAGTTGTATATCTGCTAAAATAAAAAAAATTAAAATAAATTACTTTAAAGTAAGATTGAAAGTAACATGTTATGCATTTTAACAAAAGTCACAGTAAGTGTCCAATGAAACGTTGGGAAGGCAGGGAAGGGAAGGCAGAGAAGGGAAGGCAGCAACAGATACGGTTTTAGTATTATTTATATGATTTAGTCATTCTAATATGTTACGTGATATACTTTCCTTGTATTCTACGTTGTTTGATATGAAATGTGCGGACGCTTACCTTTAGAAATCAGTATCTAATGTGAAAATACAAAAACTTAAAATAGTAGAGTAGAATAGTTAAAAATACCATCTACGTTTACGAAACTTGGCTCATAAATTTATAAAAAAAAAGTGTGTTATGAATTATAATTTCAAACTTTTAACAAATTTGTTCTCTTATCAAATTTATTATACAAAACACTACAAAACACAATGAACACATTATAAATATTTCACACAACCCTTAAATTAGTCCCACCCCTAACCGCGGCAAGTACTATATATATATTGTTGTCCTATAAAGGCTTTTCTACCTTTTATATGCTTTTTAAAATATGTTTTATATCACCACATCGTTGCAGAGTGTTTTGTACGTTGTACCCACAATCCCAAGCGAGAGATGGCACTGTTGTTTGTAAGAGTATAGGTTAATGATCTGAATATCACCACACAGGCACATAGTCCATTTAACTCTTACAAAGATCTCTTTCATGATGCTGTGATTCATTGTCTCATCGTTTGGTCCTGCTACTGTCTACATGTTCTCGGCTACAAGGCATCAACTACCGGCAACTGTTTTCGACTGATATCATATATGGGGTAGTCCAGTTACTGCATTATGTTGATATGTTATATGGGTATTATCACCAGACGGTGCCTTCGGGCCTTGCCAACTACTACGGGTGTACGGGAAGTCGATGTACCCTAGTTACACAACGGACGTGCTGTACAACACATACGAGGACTACGGAACTAGACTTACTATATTTACAACTTTAAACTATTGCATTATCTAATACGAAATAATTTTATACATTGTCTCAACAATGAAGCGAAATATTTAAATCTTTTTGACTTCAGTTCTACAGCTACGAATACCTCTCTATGCATTGCAGATTTAACGTAAAAATTTAAAAGCGTTTCAGATTCATATTCGATTTAAGTTTTCCATATTGCTCTTTATATTTCCAGTATCCAGCTATTTACACGGTCTGTTATTTTTATTTCAAAGGGTGCGATATCTAAATTTACTTTTGTTTCGCATTAAGGCCCTCCGCACATGAGGCGACTGATTGCAAACCTTAGCCCCGAGTCTGCCCGACTCGTGTGCGGAGGGTCTAAGTGTACAACGCATTATATAGGGTCTTTGAACAAGAGGTGTCATTTTAAATTTCGCACAATTTTTGAACTGTTAACGTACAATAGACATTACGGTGACATTTTCCAGATGTTGTATTCCATTACTAACTTGATAGTTTGTACCTTGTAGTAAAATAAAAATAAAATCACATTTCACAATAATACTGCGCTTTTATGTTGATTTAAAATGACACCTCTTGTTAAAAAACCCTACGGATAGAAACTGTCTCATTGCAGTTGCCTCAGCTTGATAGTTGTAAATGTAAACTGAAGCTGACTTTCAAAAGAACTAACCGTGGTCGTATCGGCGCGTTTATTTATACATCTGATATTTTATTATCTATACGATCTCCGATAAAATCTGACGGTGTGAACATCTCATAGTACCAGATCAGATCAGATCCCCTTCTCCGTTATTATTTTAGTATTTATACATACGATAAACTGATCTGATCGGAAAAAAGGCTCGTAAGAAGTGAAAAACACGTCGTAAAAATATACTTCTAGTTTTGGTGTCTAAGGGTGTGTAACAACATACTGAAGACACTTTGATCTTAGCACAATCTTGCCATTATCGTACAAAGACAGAGACAGTACTAATAATTTCAAACACTTTGTTCGTTCTCATATGTATCGATACCTCGTACTAAGTAATTAGTTCGTCTTAAGACAGTTGTATCCAAGTAAACATTTTGGACTCACTTTGCCATCATATTGAAGATGCGTATGATTTTTTTGTCTTGAAAGAGTTCATTTAAAGTTCAGTTTCCCACAGTCGTTCATATGAAATGTCTATTTTATCAGCTACAAATAACGAAAGCACTCCACCTATCGCAATACAAATGAAGATAAAGTTAATGCGAACTATAATTGAAGTCCTACAGTGATAGAAACGTCACAAAACAGGACACTGTGCAGCCGTTTTAAGACTAGAAATGAAACATTACAATATAACCTATTTAACCCAAGCATTATTAACAGTAACATTAGTAAAATAACTCTTCTAATACATTTCAAAGTTATTCAAATTAATAATATTTAACAGTAAATGTACAGGTAGCTATCCTATGACTGTGCTTATACGTTCTCGTATAGATAACGAAGGTATTACTAAGTTTACATTGAAGTTGTTATCACAGTTGAATTGATATAGGGGTATATTGTCACGTGAATCCAAGCAACATAGCTTTAAAGGGAAGACTACTCGTTACTAAAAGCTCAAAACTACACGACGCTTCAATTACGGTGTTAGTCTCAACTTTGAGGTTATTCTCTAATGCAAGCGTCTTGTCTCTTAGGTTTATAGATCCTTGTTTTCAGAAATTCCTTACTGTAATAGGTTGCTTTCATTTAAGCGTGCTGAACTTGGTTTGAAGATGATATATATCTGGAATTTGCTTATATCAAAAACAGGTTTCTATAATGCCGGTTTCACAGCAGAGAGACAGTTCATTAAAACACGAACAAAAACACCAATGTTTACATCAAAGAGACAGTTCTTAAAACATTTTTGTCTTTAAAAACTGTTTTAGTAAACAAAACATATTCCCATCTGGAGTTGGTAAGATTAAAGGAAAACACGTTTGTTGTTGTTTTTTAGTCTGCTTGGTTTGAGTACGCAGTTTTGTTTTTTGTGAACATTTCTGCTTGTCAGTTGTTGTTTATAATTTTTATAGGACACACCGAAAAACACTAAACGCCAAATCAGTCTGTTCAGTGTGAACAGTCTGTTTTCGAGAAACAGAACTGTTTTAAAATAAAACAAAACATGATTTTCACAGCATAATGAATATTCCAGACAACACAGTTGCCAAATAATGGTATGTTTACGTTTATATGTAAGTATTTTAGTGTTAAAAATAGAAAGCGAGTTTGAACTGCATATAAGTCAAATGATAAGTCGATTTACATTGGAACGTTATTTATATAAACTGTTACACTATGCAAATCACTGTTAAAATATATAGGAAACAAAAACTAAAATGTTATTCATTGAAATATAAATCTACATGAAAGTACTTCGATTGCGACCACAACAATACCGATACAACGCAACTTTGTAGTTTATTTTTTTTAGTTTGTTTAGTATTTACATACATTTTAGTTTGAAAATTCCGTTTTCCGTGAACAACGTTTCAATTGAATAAGCTTTAACGCCAGTGAATCAACACATGTATTAGTTATACGTATTTCTATTCGGTACAAAGATTAACTACATTGTATGTAGTCCATGAATGCAGTATACATTGAAATTGAGGGATTACATCACCCAAACGTTTTGTCTTACAGTTCGACCAGAGTAAAATTTTACCCCAGATGTTGTAAGAATCCCGAAGAGGACCTTAGAGGTCCTAGTTGGGTAAACCCGCGGATAAATAAAATCTGTGGATACACTATTAATAAAAATATTGACTTTCTTTTAGATTTTTATGAATTTAAACAAAAACAGAAGTATTAATTTAGCAAAAAGATTTGGACTTTAAAAATTATGAATAGAAATTATTTTAAAAAAAATTCTTACCTTTCTCGTAAGCTGATGTAACTATTTACTGCATGCTTGAAGATTTTGAACACCTAAAACAAAATTAAAATTATTATTAAGATATATTTGATTGATTTTTAGCGAGATGCGTTTGATCTTTCACAATTTAAGGAGATCTTAAGATCTTTCACTTATTGATATTTCAGTATTATAAAACAGATTCAAGAACCTTAAAATACGTATACAAAATAATCTTCTATTTTACTCCTAAACAAATAATTCGATATGTGTAGGTATAGACATTCAATCAAAGAAAAAAAAAATGTAAAAATAAGTGCATTTTCTTTATTGAAAAAGCTGTAATGAAAATTCTGAATATATAAGAGGGTTTCTTTAGTATGTTTTACAATAGTATCACCGAAATACTATTGCTTTCTGAATAGAATGAAACAGGTACTTTTGTGGGGTGTGCGAATACCGAAAGCTCGTTGCGGTGTTGGTTAGACAAAGTAGATTCGGTACATTGCCTTATAAAAGCTCACTAGCAATATACGAATACGAATAGAAGTATAAATGGTTATATTGTCGTATTCATGTGCTTCTAGTGGTGATGGTGCTAGTACCGGTACTGGTTTGTGTTAGGTGAACGCTGACCTAAATAAAATTAATTATAAATATCATTCAATTAACTGTTTGCAACGATAGCAGCAGAATTTGCAAATTTCTGCATGCAACTATGTCGCACTACAAGTACAATAAGTACAATGGCCGTATGCACCGCATAATGAATTTAAAAAGAAAATATGCAGTCGTTTGAGATGCACTATTATTTTAAAATGGTAATAAAAGCGACAATATGAAATGTATACTAGCAGGAAATATGAATCGTAGAGTTTTGAATATTAAATAGAATTTTTGCGTTTGATGAAATTTGGAAATTAGAATAAAAAAAAAGAATCATATAAGGTTAAAACGAATAAAAAAACAAGAGAGAGAGAGAGAGAGAAGTTAGAACGTTTCTAAGTGAAAAATACCTTACTTTACATTTTACAAAATATTCTGAACATGCATGCAACACAGTTACATGTACTTAAGATTTCTTTTATTAGTATAAATATGTTATCTTTAACGTTTAAAATGTTATATAAATATAAAGTGTTGTTACCTATTTAATTGCTATTAAAATCAAAAAGAAACCTTTCTTTGCTTAATAAAATTATAAATCTTCCTCCGTTAGGGTTAGAAAGATCATAAAATATTTGTACAGCTTAAGTGGCTATTGTAAGGATAGATAAAAATTCTATTGTGGCTTAATTGAAGTTTAACTGAAAAATGAGTTTTACAATTGTAGTTTTGTCAGCGTTGAGATGCAAACGTATCAACCAAGGTTTATAATAAACCAGACTATTCAAAAATTGACACTAAATCATAAATAGATTGCGTATAAGTTCTCTGTTACATGCATGTAATGCCGGTTTCACACTAGAGAGACAGTTTTGAAAACAGTTTTGTTGTCAAAAAACAAAACAAAATCATGTTTTTGTCGAAAACAGACTGTTCACAAAAAACAAAACTGCGTGTTCAAACCGAGCAGACTAAAAAACAACAAACGTGTTTTCCTTTGATCTTACTGACTCCAGATGGGATGGGATGGGCGTGTTTTGCTTACTAAAACAGTTTTTAAAGACAAAAATGTTTAAAGAACTGTCTCTTTGGTGTAAACATTGGTGTTTCTGTTCAGAAAAACAAGTTTTTGTTCGTGTTTTATTGAACTGTTCCTCTGGTGTGAAACCGGCGTAAAGTAATAATGTTGTGTTTGCGGGTATAAATGAAAAAATCTTTAGACATAGAGGCGTTGGAAAAAAAGCTTATAAATGAAAATGACTTGGATGATCGGTTTTCGAAAAAAACACGTTTTAAAAAGCAGTTTATAAATATATTTAAATATACAATTTTTTCAATATAACAACAAAAGCGCTCATGTATAAATATATATGCTAATATATTTTCTGCGAAAATTCACAATATAAAAAAACCGTGTTACGGTCTGATTACTAAAATAATTGTTTATAAATTTCCAATACAACGACAATATTTCCCATAGTTTGCAATTCCATTATAGTTTCACATGCTTTTCAAACTCAATTATGTTTAAACTCGGCTTAAAATAATACACACCAATACTTTAACAAAACTAAAGTTATTGTCGAACACTATACGCTCAATAAAATCCTTTTAAGGCTTGTAATATTTTACAAACAAATCATACATGGATTGAAATGTATCTAGTGTGTGCAATGCGGTTCTCTCGGTACTCGGTTTTCGGTTTTAGGTTCTCGGTAGTCGGTAGTTGGTACTCGATGTTCGGTACAACTAGCTAGTATGTACCGTGGACGGTCATCAACATCACGCCACAGAGCCCATGTTCGTTGATCAAGTTATCACGAATCACATGTCCCCAATGCATTCGCTTAGCAGTGATGGATTCCGAGCTACCAGCACTATCTGTAACATGGGATCACGATACAGATGGAACTACATGAACCTCAGAGGTGCAACATCTGTGAGAAGTAAGGTGATTAAATCTTTCTTCAACAAAATCTAAGTACCAAGTGAAAGAAATCATAAATACCAGCAAATATAACATTATCTATCTCTATCTAACTCATTATGGCATCTATCTATCTCTCTCTAACTCATTATTTCATATTCATATCTTTTAACAGTTGAATCTATTACTTACAGCCATAGCAGGTATTAAAAAATTCTTTTTGAACATCTTAAGTTGGAATTACATAAAACGATAGGATCATAATTTTGTTTATGACTAAGGCAGGGTCATATAATAATGTTTATGATGAGAAGAGGTTTACTTTACTTTATTTAGTATGAAAAGAGGAGTATAGATCCCTTTTAGGGTTAGGATAGGTCTAACATTTCGACTCGGGTCTGCAGAGGTTAAAGAATCTATAACTATTCTAAAACTACTAGTAAATATTGAGAAGCACTGATCAGTGTAACGCCATCGTCAGTGGGATCTGCACTGTCGTCCATGTGTTATCGGAACGCTTTTCCTAAATCAGATTGACATGATCTAACTTTAAAATTCTGATATATGTATTACGAACCTTAACCTTATAAAGAAACCTCACGGAATGTAGAAAATGCTTTTACAAGCTTGAAGAAGAGATAATAGAGAGACTTTATGTTATCGAACCCAATGAGATTGTTGGATATAGTTTTATTGGTTTATCAACCAATAATGTTATTACGAAATAAACCCTGATATTAGCTATCAATAAGATGATAAAGATATGTAATTTTTTTAAAAATATATCTAAGATATTATAGGAATTGTAAATTTTTAATTAGGCTTATGTGTTGCTTCTGAAATCAAAATCTTTTTATTATTTTAGTAATTTACATACACATTATAATAATTACACTGTTTCATTTAAATCATACTATCTTACCTGAAATCAAAGAAACGATATTTAAAGTTTATTATTTAAATTGTGAATTCCTTTTTATCTAATTTTATAATAACTTAACATTATGCACAGTGAGTTTTGTCAGCTCCAAATATCACCGTTATCACTTACAACGCTACTCGTTGGAGTGCACAAACTACAATCACAATCGATATGACTAATATATACCATTAGCTCACCTGGGCCCGTATTCCTGAGTCTTCCGAACAATGATCGTTATCAAACAGATCTGATTTATATGAGTGAAACATTTTACGAATCACTTTTAAAAGAGTATTTCTGTACTACTCCTGAATTTTATTATTAATTATTATTATAGTTTTTATTACTGTTTTAAAAGTGATTCGTAAAATGTTTCACTTATATATGTAAATCAGATCTGTTCGATCATGACCATTACTCGTAAGACTCAGGAATAGGGCCCCTGACCAGAATTCAGTTGCAATATCTCTAGTCAGTGTTACCAACTAAAAAAATATAATTCAGAAATCAGGGCAAAGCGACTCCGAAATGTTTACTGGGTAATATCTTGTTTAGGCATTGTGTCTATCTCATTGTAAAAAAAAACAAACCTACTATGAAAAATTAGCGAATTTATACTCGTTAAGCTATCGCAGTAATAGGTTTGTAATCTTAATCACGAAGACTGGCAATAAAAATCTTATTCTCATTCATCTTCCTGGTCGGATGTTAAATTTAGATGTTTATAAGTTTGATATTAAAAAGTTATTAATTTGTGAAATAACAGTGATTTCAGAAAAACAGTTTTTGATGACGTTGACAAAAAATATGACATATTGATTTAAAATAAAAGCAGAAGAATGGAGACACATCACCTAATTTAAAATCTTGTATTCCCAGTAATAGTTTTGTCCATTTGCCACCAACACTTAGTTATCAAACCCTAACTAACATAATATAATTTACCATCCCAGTAATCGTAATACACCTGAAGACCTTAGTTCGGATGGTGCCATTATTTTGCTTACGACATTTGTCTAGCGAGCCAGACCCTGTGCCAAGCCCAGGAGGACTAGCGATTCTCTCATGTATCTCCTTGTTTTGTTTCAAGAGTTCCCTACAGAATCAAGAGGAATGAGTCTGTACGGGTGGAATGAAAGTGGGTGGACAACAATAAGGGTGGCGGTCTGGAATGAGAATTGGGGATACATGGTAGCTATGTTGAACTAATCAGATCGGGAATGATAATACAGCGTCATCATGTTACGTGGAATGCAAATTCATACAAACGCGATACAAATTACATTATCATACTACTTATATAAGTTGAATACTATGTATATCCATTACATAGTACGAGGGTATATAATATGTGACTAGAGTCTAGCGCCTACCAGATGTAATACGACAAGGAATGTAAGTCGCAAATCAGAATGTAAATAAATCATTTCGGTGTAAAGGGTAAAAGTTACAACGACAAGAAACTTACAGCAATGAGAAAGATGTTGAATTTGTTTAAAGGGGTCATTTATCAATATTTGTTATTCTTCACCAAACAGTTAACTTGGTTTCAAATTTATTATTTAAATTAATTAGATGTAGTGCAAGCAGTAATCTTAATACTAATTTTGTGTATTTAACCAGGGTCGGCCTGAAGGCGATGCGCCCCTATAAGACCCGCTGGATTGATTTTGCAACATCAAAATAATTTCACAAGCTATGTAAAATTATAACACCTTGAAAAGAGTTTGAAACTAAGAAACACTGCTGACAAAGAACATGAAGGTATAATTAAAAACGAAACATAGATCTTAAAACGTATTTTTGAACGTAAAGTGGCTACAATTTTATATTTATCAGAACACAATTTAGTATTAAGGTGGAATAAGGTTATGCTATTTAAGTATATCAACCGTAAAATGGTAATTTCTTATTACATAGCAATAATTATTTGTGAGTAATGACCAAGTAGGACGCAAAAACTCCTACAGCGAGAATAGTCGATAATTGTTATAAAAGTGTTTTAAGAATAACTACTTTTGACCTGTACTATCACCCTTTAAAAAGAGATAAACAGAAATTCGTTAGTACGTGGAAATATTTCGGTCATTTGTCTCTCTTTCTCTTTAGCAGCATAATTAAGGATTTTTGCGAATGACATATCTTGTACTATCCTCGTTACTAAAAGCTTAGAAAATTGACATTAGGGTTGAAATATGTAAATTTATGTTACTGATGAGGTATTTATTTATATGTATGCCCCATATATTTATGCCCAGGGGTGAGTTTATTATTGTACAAACAACTGGAGACCTTGACTCGTTGAACTACAACCATTAAAAACAGGCTAATATATTTTTAGATGACTGCTTAATTTCTAATTTAAACTCCTAAATAAATATTAGCTTGCTCTCGAGCTAAGTAAAGTCTGCTATTCCTGCAAGACGTTGTAATAATTCAGACAGAGTTTTTTTTTTGTTATATTTTAATTAGATTCTTTAATAGGAAGGGTTGTGATTTACCGTCAACACATTTGTATAACTTATTACGACAGAAGTCGAGATCAATACGCTGCGCCGTGAACGATTCAACAATTGAATATAATTCTTCCAATTTAATGTTTACGGTAATCGTCCACAGTGCAGAAAGCAACAGTAAAAACTTGTACATGCTTTTCTTATCTTCTACATTTCATTTATTAAATTAAATGCGTTGACTGCTTTCCGTGCTGAACTGTAGAGGTTCAACATCACACAATTAAATAGACGCACACTGATGAAAAACACAGAGGCAACGGTAAGTCTTGCCACTAGTGTGCGCAAGCATTATTCATAATTAATTAAGCGGCAAATAAAACCTATAACAAACACATCACTATAAATATATTTACCTGTTTATAATAACAGTCTATATCTGTAACTTTTAATTAACCTTAATTTAATTCACCGAACTCCAATTAGTTTATCAATAAACAAAATAAATAATTACACGTTTCATTTACTTATACTAGAATGTAAGAAAACTTTTGACCTTATTTACTATTCATATTTTGGTTTCTCTACTAAGTATTATTAATATATTTTAAGACACAAATTATTCTACAACTTTACTTAATATTATAATTTCATGTAATTGTGGCAATTATACACAAATACTAACAAGCTATAGTATAATATATAGGCCAAGAATTAATTATACACCATACTCCTTAACACAGTGTTGGAAAATTAATTTTTAACTTTCTAGTGAATAAAACATTGAAATAATATTATCCTGTATTAACGCTATGAATATATGAATATAGTACCTTAACTCTAAAACTATCTAATGCAAACTACATATTCGTATATATCATAAATATATCACTATTTATTATCTTCAATTAAAGTTCATGTGGTAAATTAGCTATTATAGAGATTAACATTGCCTAGAGGCAGTTAGCGAGAGATGGGGTGGTAAGGTGGACGTACTCGTAAGAGGTGCTATGAAACAGTGGTGGCGAAGGCGGTATGTAATAAGTGGGGAACAGGTTAAGACGACCACTCATGGTCGTTCAACGCATGGGCATGACTTCAGTTCCTACCATTTGGAAGCGATTAGTTAAGGAAAGAGAACAACTTTTCAAACTCACAACTCGTTTTTGGAATGATGTCTTTCACCTTACCAGGATGGAGAGGCCGTTTACTGAATACTTTCAAGTCTGAGTTTCTTTTGTGACTATGCAAAAAGTAAGACCTTCAACAATAACTAACTGTATCGAAGTCCTAAGCCCGCACAACCCCTTGATCCACTGAGATTGTATCAGAAAGAGTCATATAACTACTGCTTTCTGCACATCTTCGCTACTATCATAAATACTAAATATGATGAAGAGAAATATGATAAAGTAATATTTATAATTCCATGCAGAGAAAAGCTAATTTCTTTAACTATAACACGGCACCAATCAGTCTTTCAGATATGAACTATAAGTCGCAGAAATTACGATCTCAAAATGGTATTTAGATATGATACAGCAGGAAGATTTAGAATGAGAAGATGAAAAGTAGGGAAACAAACATTGAGAAGGTACGGAGATGAGGCTAGGTAAAATGTGTAATGGAGAAGAAGAAACCCTTGGACAAATGAAAGGGGAATGAAAGAAAACGGTATAAAACGAAAAGAATATAGTAAAATTATTGATATGAAGCAATGAAGGAAGGAAGGAAACAAATATTGGCAAGGTACGGAGAGGATGACAGGTAAAATGTGTAATGGACACATGAAAGAGGAATAAAGGAAAACGATATAAAATGAAAGGAATATAGAAGAATTGTTGAGATGAAGTAATGAAGGAAGGTAGGAAACAAATATTGGCAAGCTACGGAAAGAAGGACAGGTAGAGTGTGTAATGGAGAAGAAGAATCGCTTGAACACATGCAAAGAGAATGCAGGAAAATAAATAAAACGAATGGAACATAGTAGAATTGTTAGCATGAGGCATGGAAGGAAGAAGAAGAAGTAGGAAGAAGAAGAATAAGGTTAGTTAGAAAACAAAATGAGATAGCCAAAGCAGTAGAACACAGAATTTTTAATGTTACTGTCAAATTTGTGTAGTAATATTGAGCAACCCTCCAGAAATGCACGCCTATGGATTATTGTACTCTGCAGTTGCAGACGTAAAGCACTGCTAACGTTTATGACTATTATTATACAATTAGTTTATTGTCAGATGTATACTCATATGTATTTCGGTAAAGTACTAAAATGTTCGCTGTGAAGTAAGTCAGAGCTGACCGCTTGCATGCCAACCAATAGAGAAAAGCTCGTTCACTCTGTAAAATGTATTGTAGCTCTTGTATGTTGTGTCTGGTTGGTTTGTTTAAGTGTGGTGACCTCTACTATACTACATACTTACTATAAGTATATATTGTTAATGTAATTCTCTGCATTTTGTTTCTAAACTAAACAATAAAATAAAAGTTATCCACTTTAAGTTTAAGATGTTTAAAACACGAATTACTTAGCGGATGCTACATTTACATTTATTGTAGTCGTAGTTTGAATTTAATTACCAATACATACTTGTAAAAATACACACAAATATTTACATAAAGTAGACGAAGTATATAAAAGCAAATGAATAATTAGAAATTTATTTTAAATTTGTAATACACTTCATGATGAAGTTTATTTTTTATTTTATGAAGTAATTAGCAGATTTTTTATGAAGGACGGCTATTTACATCAAGTTTATTAAATTGAGATATAACATTCCAAATTAAAACATAAAATGAAACCCTCTTCATAAAAATATTTATATATGTACTCACTTGTATTTTCCATTAATGGAAAACATCAAAAAATTAATTTTCTGGTTTTAAACTTCATTAAATGTATGCCGGACTAATTATATAAAATTAAGGAGCAATAAGGGACAAAATGTCATAAAATATAAACGAGAACATTGACAATATTTAGTAGTTTGATAAAATTTAGATAAGTTGATGCACACATCGAAATATCTGCACAACGGTTTTGCTAATTACTTTTTGGTCAATATGCCGTTTGCAGAAGGATATGATTCCTTACCCTTAATGGAGAAATAAACAAGAAAGACATAGCAAATAGCAAGATTCAGACTGGAAAATGAAGAAGGTAGCAGATTGAGATTGAGACCATTTTAGGAATGGTCTTCAGAATGTCTAAGTGAGAAAAGGAGATGTTGGAGAACATAAGAGGATATGCGAGTTCAGGATTATTAGTGGAAAGAAGATAAAGGAACTGCTGAGAGAACACAGAGAAGGAAAGGTGAAGAAGAGAGAGGAAAAGAGGGAGAAACATGGAATTTGAAATAGTTAAGTAAAGAAGAGAAAAAGCGATACGAAAACAAGAAAGACGAGACGTCATTAGTTTAATTTTCCTCTACCTTATTACAATTCCCTATCTCAAAAACTAAATTTACAATTAGTACTCTATAAACGATTATATAACTTGTTTAACGATTATAAGATATGTATTAACTGTTAATTTTGATAGGTTTCTAACCTCTGCTTTAAACCATTACATTTTCTGTAATTATTTTCAGCAGGATACTTTAGAGAAATTATTGAAATGACCATATAAAACTTCATGGAGTCGTTCTAATAAAAGTTATTGCTTCTGTTGTAATGGACAAGAAAATCTAACGCAGTTGTAGTTACTTTCAGGCATACAGAGTGTCCCAAAAGATAGTTTCAATTAGCTTGATTAGCTCATGCCGGTTTCACACCAGAGAGACAGTTTTGAAAACAGTTTGTTGTCAAAAAACAAATGGTTTGTTATAAATAAAGGTTATAAAATTTATGACGAACCCTTAGAAATGTTACCAGTCATATAAAAATTGGAATTTGACTAGAAACTCTAACTTGACTAGACTCTACTCATTCCTCTTCTTCTACTCTTTAAAAGTCAGTAGAAGAAAGCTTAAAATGTAGATATGTTATTCATCTAACTAATTGCAGCATTAGATTTTGATTCGCGTTTATAGTTACTTACATAAAACGATTTAAACATACAAAAAACATGTTTTTTTTGATAATATTTAACCTGCTGTATAGTATCTCCATCTATATTTCGCGAATGAAAAATGGCCAAGTATCGTTTCACCTTAAATTAATCTTGAATATTTGTAACGAGTCTTTGAGTAAAATGAAACTTTCTTCTGAATCACCCTGTTAAAAAACCTCTTTTAAATCTTTAATATAACCCTAATAAATTTTTACAGTAACTTTAACTTCTAAAAGAGTTGTAATTATATATGATAACAGTTTTTAATCCAATAAATAATTTATCTTACATTTCACAATCAATTTGTCACTTCAAACATTGTTTGTTATTCAATAATACAATTAATTGTTCTATATTTTACATTTTACTGAAATAAAGAGTAATCGTATTACCAATAATTTGATTACATAAATTTAAACCATGCGTAAAAACATATGTAATCAGTATTCCAAACAAATTGAGTACCGTAAAACTAAACAAGTTCCCATTAAATTAAATGGTCGTACCTCTACCCCCACCTCTCCCTATTTTCCTCATCCCACTGTATCCAGACTCCATCTACTACACCTGTACCTCACCTCTGTCAAGCCCCACCCCGTTTATCCCCGCGTGCCGTCGCGTTGATTGTACAAGACTGTACCCAGAGTTCAGTTATTTGGATAACGACCTTTTAATTAACCGATTTATTATGTGACAAATTTATATTTAAAATTATTACATAATTAATTATCCTGTTAATTAAGTTATCAATATTACGCTGTGAGTTGAATAAGAAATGATTTGAAAACAAGAGCGTGGGCTTTTTAGGGGAACATCTTGTTCAAATACTAAGACAGTTCTGTAAAATAGCATTATTCTTGTTTAATTGTTTTAGGGTATGCAAATAATGTAGTCATTTCAATTTGGAACGGTTATACATATATAAATTAACGAAACATTTGACTTTATGTCGTTTGACTTCTTTAAAAAAAATTGTTGTAACCAAGGTAATATATATCCATCGAATTGAGATTGAGATAACGAAAAACGATTATAATTAATGCAAAATTTAAAAATACGTTTTAACTGACTTTCCCAGTCGTGTAAGTACATTGGTTTGAGGTTGCCTCTACTTCTTATTTTACATATTGTGTTTTTCATTGAATTTCATTTCCTACTTTCTCACAAAAGAGTTTTCGTGCAGTAGTTTGATAGTAAATTCTAAAACTATGTCAGTTTAATTTGTTTTTACGCTATAATCTATTCTATCCAGTTATAATTGATTCAGTAGATGACGGACCCGTTCGTTGTTAGAAATATCAATCGAATTAAAACAGTGAATACATATAGACTTAAATGCTGATTAGAAAATGTAGTTACTAACTAAATATTTAAAACTAAAGTAATAACGAGAAACAACTATCATAGAAATTCATGTAGTTTGACTACTGACTACAAAATGTTACTTTAGGGGCATTCTGAACCAGACGCAAATTCAACTCGCTTGAAACGTTAAAACTTTTAATTCTATTTTAATTATTTAGCAGAATATTTAATTTTATATATAAATACAATATAACAAGGTTTTGTAAACTCCTACTGCTACTGCTACTACTGCTACGTATAAAGAACTGTGTGTGATCGCATTATACAATATAACTTCCTTTTATCCAATATAAAGATTTATATGTGTATAAGGGGGTGGTGTTACGGACAAATTGAGATTGATGGATTTAATATCGACAAAATCTGAATGAACATAACGGACTTTTGTTGATTTGGAAGAGTTAAGTAATATGAACTTTATATATACACTGTAGTTGCTTTGAAATTGGCTTAATGGCTACATGTGATATCAATTGTATGATTAATGGTGTTGGGAACATATTGAAAGCCTATGTGGAGCCCTACTGAATACCGAATGCTGAATACCAGTGTTATAATACTTTTTAAAGCGTATTTTTTAACTGAATTTTATTATTCAGATTTTTGACAAATTTTACGGAAATACAATTACTATAAAACTGATTTATTATATAAATACACTTTATAATTTATATATATATGACATATATAATATATTATATACTCGTATATATGAGACAAATGTTTATTAAGCATTAGCTAAACCCACTGCGTTTCGCTTTGGCTCAGTCACACACACAAACACAGACGCAACACAGCGACGATCTACTGGAAAGAAACAAAAGAATGGGGGCTTGTGTCCTATGTCTAATTTATATAAAAGTGTACTATATATTGATAAAGAGGGTTACTAGAACGTCAAACGTCTAATTATTTTTTAATAACCCCTCATATTTCAGGAGATATTAACAATTAAAAAAGTCATTTTTTCTCTTTAATTATTAAAGGGATTCAACGTTGTCCACATTCCAACGGCCTGTGACATCATTACCGCTGCCAACTTTACAGCTCATAAATCTCTGCTATATGTATTTATATATCAAAATTTCAAATATTATTCACAGCTATTAAAAGGAACAATAAAATTCCAATATTATGTCTGCCTTAGCAGAGTTAAATAATATAAAAACTTATTATTCTTTGACTTGACTTGATTATTATGACTACCAACAGCTACTAAACATTACCACAGTACTAACCTACTCAACAAATAACTGACGCAAACTGACGTTAAAATGCATTTCACGTCATACAAATATGGCCGACCATTTTTAGCGCTAAAACTACAATTAAAATTTTTAATTGCTATATCTCAAGATCAAGTATAATTACATGTAAATCTAATGGCATTTCTATTCAAGAAAAATGTTGCACTCGTTTTGCAATTATCTTTTCTTAACGATTAGTAAGCTTACTCGTAAAATAGGTTACAAAACTTTGTATATCACGTAAAATCGTTTACGTAACAGGTAACTTTTATTATGTTAGATAAATCATAAAGACACGGTTATGTGGTATACAAGTAATTTGTGTTCTATTACGAAATTAATGTAGAAGTATTTATTTATACGTATGTAAATCGAAGTATCGCCTTACGCTTATACAAGTGTCGTACATATACGAACAAAGCTGGAAAACATACAATACTAATAAAAGAAGGCGACACTTTATTTACATACGCGTATTACCGCGTAATATATATGTTTAATGGGCTTGTGTCCTATGTCTTAATTTCTTCAAAACTGTACTATATATTGATAAAGTGGGTTACTTGAACCTCAAATGTTCAATTATTTTTTAATAACTCCTTATATGTTAAGAGATATTAACAATTAAAAAAGTCATTTTGTTTCTTTAATTATTAAAGGGATTCAACGTTGTACACATTCCAAGTGCATGTGACATCACAATCCTTGTGTAAGGTTACCAACCTTACAGCTTATAAATCTCTGCTATATGAATATATATATCAAATATTATTTACAGTTATTTCAAGGACTTCTCAAATTCCAATATTATGTCTGCCTTAGCAGGGTTAAATAAAATAAAAACTTATTATTCTTTGATTTGACTTGGTTATTCGACTACCAACAGCTACAGAAGATTACCACAGCACTGACCTAATCAACAAATAACTGACGTTAAAATGCATTTCACGTCATAAAAATATGGCCGACCATTTTTAGCGCTGAAACTACAATTCAAACTTTTAATTACTATATCTCCGTCAACATTTAGATATTTAATAAAATAGACACGCCAATACACATTTATTAACATCAATTTCAATCAACAACTGAAAAATCGACCACTAAAAAATGAGGACACAAGCCAATTGAATGAACGACACGCGCGTATTCTAATGCAACGTTGTGTCATAATTTCAAGTCAATCGACTAACTATTTTTAAAGAAGATGTGCGGAACAAGTGAATCCGACAGGTCCCGATCGACCGTAATGCCGGCAGTTCACTCTCGGCGAGACATCTGCCAAAACATTTGTCGATACGCCGAGATCCTGATTAGACAAGTTCACTCACGATTTGCAGTACACACACTATTTCAGCGAGCCGAGGCAAGGCACCCGACACTACACGAGGCGAGAGCTACTGTACACACTCGATCTCGACTGTCTCGACAACAGTAAACTGCCAGCATGACATGAAGAACAACACTATAGAACCCAATTTCTCTAAACGAAACTAATTTTTTTTTTTTATTTTAACAACACATACTCGCTCTTTACAGCAGTTTAAAGACAATACCAAATTAACACCAGATTATATACACATACCTCGGATGTAGAAAAACAATACTAATTACTGCTTTTATTTAAGCTCTAGTTTAATTACTATACATTCACAAACCAACTAAAACTGAAAGCCAACATACACTCGCAATTACATATATGTACATATTCGTACAGGTTTGTCAAAACAACAATTTCTGAAATCTTTTTTGCTAAGTATAATAATACAAGTGTTTGCGAGTATATGGTTATGCTATAGCATTAGGGCTCTTTGACACTTCCACTGACAGAAAGATTTTATATGAAGAAGAGAATTGCATTCTTGCCTTAAGGAAACAATTACAAGTAATATATTTAAAAGACATTAGTTAAGATATGAGAATTATATTTATACTTTCTTTAGATAAGTACCAAAGCTATTTACTAAGAATAAACCACATATTACGTCGCCAAAATGCATATTGAAACGTAATAAATATATTGAGGTTATTTTTCAAAGTTCTGTTTGCATTCCATGATCAATTGTGATGGAATGAATTTGTAATTAAAAACAGTTTACGAATGTTTTTATTTCTAAATATACAGACACATACTTGTAAAAATAAAAATAACTTACCTATAAAACAAGATTCTAATTTGGAAGGTCTTACACTGAGTATATGTAAATTATCCTGATATTAAACACTGGACACTGCTTTAAAAACACAAATATTTTATAACAGCTGTTATATTTTAAACAACCATAATTTTATTAAACACTAGCACTAATTAGTGAAATTATAATTAAATGAAAAGAATGTTCTTTAACACACAATATTTTAACTACCCCGCGAATATTCTTTGACAGCTACGACAGTAAATAGAAGAATAAGAAGAACACATTGAAGGTATCTGTATTTCTAATTGGAAATTAAAACTACAACTAGAGACACCTGTGATAGAATAGAACAACTATAATAATCGATTTAATTTAAATGGAATTGATTCACTAAAATATCTTATTTAGTAATTATGATTAGTAATTACTTAAATAGAAATCTTAGTCTCATACATACACATCTATATATATAAAAGTACATATTGTTATCAATGTTATAAATTTCTTGGTTATCTGTTAGCTTCTTTTAAACTTAAGAATATTTATTTTTCATATTTCTAATTTTTTATTTGCTTAATTTGTGTAATAGCTGTGGTACTTGAAGTAATGTGCTTGGTTTCCCAGTTTCTTTAATTGTGGACCTCAAACAGGCTGTATTTTTATATGAATAGTGTAACCCACATCCGAAGCCGCACTAGCATACAAGGTACAAAAATATGATACCATGAAAATATCTACCTTGGATAATGCACAGAAATATGTAAAATTTATTTCTATTTTAAACATATGACATTTTTATTTTGATATTTAGATGTATCCATGGACGTTCACAGATAGGAGCAAAGGGGGTATCTGCCCCACTTGAGTTATCGAGTTTTACACTATATAGAATGAAATTCATGTCACAGTTATATTAAATGAAATGGAATCTAGAATTTTTATCTTGTCCTGTGAGTTCCTTCTGAGGACGCCAATGCATTCTGCTATTATAATGTGCATGTACTATTTACTTTTTTGGCCTTCTTTGCACCTGTAGCCGTTGCTCTATGTGCATATGTTCTGTAGTCATATTCATGCACGCGAGTCTAATACGAAAACGGTTTAGTAGTTACGGTACATAGTCAGTCGTATAACGACGCTGGCATTCGGCAGCGACACTCGGTTGTCGGTTCTCGTAGTCGTAGTTGTCGTTCTCGTTGTCGTTGTCGTTCTCATCGTTGTATAGCACTATTGCTGATGGCATTTCAAAGCTCGCGTTAAATCGTACATAAACCCAGCCTAACTGTACGGATTACCGTGACCTGTTTTTATCCGAAAAAGCTTTCAGCGATTGCTTCATAATTTATTGGTATATATAGAATACGATACGGTTTTGGTTTTCATATGTTTTTCATACTTGATGATACATAAAACTTGAATAAATAGCCTCTTCTCACAAGAGAAATAAGGTTATTATTCCTCGCACTTAGTATTATACATTTATATAAATATAAAAAAAAAATTCATTTATTTCTTTCATTTTATAGATAGAGATGAATACTAGAGAGACCGTAATCGAATTATTATTGATATAACTTTGATTATATTTATGGTAGAGGTTTGTATTTATAAAAGAAGCTTTAGAATATGAATAATTGATTATGTAATACAGTTGTAGCCAATGAATATTCCAAAGGAGCTTGTTTATTAATGTCAAACTTCTTCCACACGATGGGCTTGTGTCCTCATTTTTTAGTGGTCGATTTTTAAATTGTTGATTGAAATTGATGTTAATAAATGTGTATTGGCGTGATTATTTTATTAAATATCTAAATGTTGACGGAGATATAGTAATTAAAAGTTTGAATTGTAGTTTCAGCGCTAAAAATGGTCGGCCATATTTTTATGACGTGAAATGCATTTTAACGTCAGTTATTTGTTGATTAGGTCAGTGCTGTGGTAATCTTCTGTAGCTGTTGGTAGTCGAATAACCAAGTCAAATCAAAGAATAATAAGTTTTTATTTTATTTAACCCTGCTAAGGCAGACATAATATTGGAATTTGAGAAGTCCTTGAAATAACTGTAAATAATATTTGATATATATATTCATATAGCAGAGATTTATAAGCTGTAAGTTTGGTAACCTTACACAAGGATTGTGATGTCACATGCACTTGGAATGTGTACAACGTTGAATCCCTTTAATAATTAAAGAAAAAAAATGACTTTTTTAATTGTTAATATTTCTTAACATATAAGGAGTTATTAAAAAATAATTGAACATTTGAGGTTCTAGTAACCCACTTTATCAATATGTAGTACACTTTTGTAGAAATTAAGACATAGGACACAAGCCCGTTAAACATATATATTACGCGGTAATACGCGTATGTAAATCAAAGTGTCGCCTTCTTTTATTAGTATTGTATGTTTTCCAGAATTGTTCGTATATGTATGACACTTGTATAAGCGTAAGGCGATACTTTGATTTACATACGTATAAATTAATACTTCTACATTAATTTCGTAATAGAACACAAATTACTTATATACCACATGTACGTGTCTTTAAGATTTATCTAACATAATAAAAGTTACCTGTTACGTAAACGATTTTACGTGATATACAAAGTTTTGTAACCTATTTTACGAGTAAGCTTACTAATCGTTAAGAAAAGGTAATTGCAAAACGAGTGTAACATCTTTTCGTGAATAGAAATACCATTAGATTTACATGTAATTATACTTGATCTTCATAGTTTCAACTTCAAACTAGAAATATTTGAACTATAAAACGTCATTCATTTATCTTTTGTAACTTGTTCATCATAAGAGAATATATAATTTATAAATCTTATAAAAAAGCTGAACGTGCTTTTTGAATATTACTTCTTTTAAGTTATAAACGCTGTTCTTTAAAAAACCATAATTTAGACTTTCTTAAAGAACTTTATCAAGTTTGAAAAGTAGCTGCAAGTTCTTCATGTTTTCTATATATTCTATCATATTCGTATTGTAAATGCTACTCGAAAAGAATATGAAAAGAAAAATGTATACTCATTTTAAAATATTGAATTTTATCATTAATGGAACAAAGTTTTATTTGCCTTATTAAAAATAATAAGAGATATGTTTATATGTTATAAAATGGACTGAAAATTGTTTGAAAACGATTTCTAAATATCGTTAAGTGCTGAAATTTTAGCTTGGACGTAATCATAAACCGTATGTATATAATTAACCGTATATTAATTGTGTATGTCTTCAGCTATAGCCAGAAATATTTTGTGTAATAGACAATAATACAAATTGTTACGAAAAATGAAAGTAATTACTTCCGCTCGATAATTAAAAGAACTCCTCTTTTTTACGCAAAATCTATCTCTTGAGTAGAAGCAAAATCTATTTTAATATGCCTTTCCTTTAGGATTAAAATCTACGAACATATATACGAACGACTATCAATTTAAAGTTCCTTAACTTCCGCTATTTCTTGATTTTTCCATAATTTTTAAACTGAGAACTTTTGAAATACATATAAAAATCCTACATTATAATGTTCCAACTGTATGTTTATATTCTTATATGTTTATATTCTTATATGTTTCTATTTTTATATGTTTGGTACTGAATTTTGTATGGTAGCTCGAAAACGGCTCCATCAATGTTTTGAAAATTTCCTATTTCGTAGAGAAAAAAATTCTAAGACTTTTGGCGTCTTCGGATTTTTCCCTGAATTTCCTGGAAACCCGTAATTTTGGAAAATCTGAAAAAAAAGTGAGCCTTTTTTTGCTGTATTACTTTTAATTCGTAAAAGATAGAAAGTTGAAATTTTGTTTATAGGTTACCTTGGACGGGGGTAAACTCTAGTGGAATTTAAATTTTTACATGAAGTTCAAGCCATACACAAAAGACAGACGTCGCTTGCGACGGGGGTAATAGCTAGTAATACTTATAAAATAAAAAAAGAAATACTTTTCAAGTAAATATTGTTATATCTGTTACTTCTATGTTATCTAGAAAACTCTAGATAATAAATTATCCGCATTTTTTTCATTCTGATGTTAAGATTTATATTTTACCATATTTCTATTTTCAACAATAAATTATTTTAATAAACAAGCTTTGGGAAGGGATTTTCTTTATACGTTTCCCATGTTGAGAATATGAAAAAATAAAAGAAATCACTTTATTTGGAAAGCTGCCAATATTTAAATATTTATTTTCAGCAGTCTTGTTAAAACCAGTAAATTACCCAATGCAAGATGCAGGGAACCAAATGAGATATTTTGATTTTCTTTTTTTTTTTTTTCATTTGTATAATAAATGTGGATTTTCCGAGTGAAATCTCGTCATTGTTGAATCAATCTTACCCTTACGTTGCTTATAACAATAGACTTGCTATGCTATGGAACAGAGGCTTTTCTTTCAGTAATATACAATGGAATTTGTTTGTTATTAAAATCAATTTAAAAAAATGAAATATGTCATTAAAAATTCATGTACGCTAACAATCTAACACTAATTATTATATATTTTAAGAAAAATTCTTAAATTGGAAATATAAAAAGGAAACGACGCGACGCGATGTTATTAAAATCTTTCTTGGTTCTTTCATGCAACTTTAGTTTGTATAAAATATTCTATTCATAATCTTAATGAAAAATATATTGATTACATTTTTATTTTCTAAAAATAAATATTTAAATTTGCTTGCTTTTATTGCGACATTCTTTACGACATTTCTTACGATATTCTAACAAGTTCCAAGAAATTTTTTATTTAATTTCAATACGTCATATTGAAACATTACTTAATAAAAGTTATTTTGAAAAACAATTTAAAAAAGAGTTTTCTATTTGTTTTATAAATAAGCAAAAAGATATATTTAGATTTTATGGGTATACATGTATTCAAAAAGTAACAAGAATTATTGGGGTAGGGTACCACTTGAGATTTTTTGCATTTTGCATTTTTTATACAGGCCAGATCTGGTGAATACGGTGGTTGATCGATCGATAGACAACTATCGGTCTACGCGAAGTTAAATTTCAAGAATAGCTCTTAGAGAAAGCTGGCACTTCTGATTTGGCACTATTAATGCGGCCTTAATAGTATTGTTTATAGATTTATTTACGAATTAAAACAGGGGAAAGAGCGGTAAAGTACGAGGAGAAATTGAACAGAGCGGAAAGCAAAATTTTAAAGAAAATAAGAGAGGATAACATAAAGAATGGGGGGGAGGAGGTCCAAAAAAGAGAAAAGAATACTTTGAAAGGAATGGAATGGCGATCGAGGAGGCAGAGAGGAGAAGAGAAGGTGGCGCAAGTGTGGCAGAGGAGCTAAGGAGAAGGGATAAGGAGACACAACAGCAGGAGAGAATGGGAAATATAGAAAAAAGTAACTACAATAAAAGATATAAGAGGTTATGGGAAAATAATGTGCCTCAGTACCTTATAGAAAAAGACATAAAACACATAAGAAGAACAGCAAGGTTTAGATTGGGAAATGAGGAAAAAGGAAACAGATACTGGGAAAAGAGTGAGGAAAGAAAGTGTAGAATGTGTGGAGCGGAGGACGAAACACTGGAGCACATTAAGTTTGAGTGTAAGGAAAAAGTAGCAAGCGAAAGGAATATTGGCCAGCTATTAAAGGGAGGCAGTGAAGGAAAGAGGTGGATGGCGGAAATAGTAAGAAGGAAAGGAAAAACAGGAGAATAAATAAGCTGGTGGAGAATAATAGAGAGGGTCAAAAGAAGAAGAAGCAGAAAGCACTTTTGGAAGTAGTAAAAGTCGAGAAGATTTTAAGTTTATTTTAAGTTTAGTTTTAAGTTTGGAATGTATATAGGAATGAAATGTATTAGAAATATAATACTGTAGATTGTAAAGCCGAAAGGCATACACAATTAATATATAAATTATAGATTTATTTCATTCCCTAGTAACAACAGCATTGTGGGATATTATATACAGGCATAAAACCTATATAACAGTCCTCACATAGTATTCTGTGACCAATCTGAAAAATATTTATACTTGTAATAAACAAAATGATAAATGAATAAAGTGAAAAATTAGAATTGATGTGCATGTCACAATTTTGCTAAATACAAAAGTACGATCTTTGAAAATAACTGATTTATAACGAATTTTAACAGAGATTACTCACAATGTCATACTCGTATTGAACTTTATACAATAAAAATGAAATATTTCTTTAATACTTCTTTTAAAAATAGTTTACGTCTGTTAATATAAAAGTTGCTATTTTAAAAATTATCTGTCATTCACATAGAGTGGGAATATATCACATGAAACACAAACTAACGTAGAAATATGACACAACTATTCGACACTGTCACTGCCACCATGCCACCATCTGCTATCTGCTATCTGCTACTGTCACTGACTCATTTATTGATAGTGTTATTTTTGTTACTGTTGCATGTTTGAATTCCGTGAGTTGGAGTCTCATACCGTCACAATTCTTTATTTCACCTGAATATATTTCAGGAATATGACTTTTTCCAATATGAGTATAAGGAAGTTTTGTTCTTAAGTAAATACTTTGACGTATTTGTGCACTACACTCGTATATATGCAGTTATATGTATGTATACGTATATAAGTTCAAGGTATCAATATGACTAGCGTGATTTATTTTTATAAAGTTGGTCACGCGGTTTTCAAACTTATGACCACAAATCAACGAGGGTTGGAATAATATACCCCCGAATATAATTTCAGAGCTTTGAATATATATTATAATATTGAATATAAAACTTATAAAATATACGTATGAAGAGTAAATTGATTTTAAAAATATTATTTCTGATACAAAGCCAATGCGGTTAAATTCATTTTCTGATTTTTGTAATTGTCAATTTACTCGTTCCTTTTATATTATTAAAGGATTTAATCCTTCTTTTTACAGCTTCTGAATATGACTGTATTAGAAAATGTTGTCCTTCCTATATTATAATGTTCCAAGTGTATGTTAATATGTTTACGCAATTCGTATGGTGGTTCGAGAACGTTTCGGCGCTTTTTCTTGAAAATTGTCTATTTCGTAGATAAAAAAATTCTAAGACTTTTAGCATCATCGGATATTCGCCTGAATTTTCTGGAAACGCGCAATTTTGGAAAAACTAAAAATTCTTAAATTACTTTTTGAAAAAGTTGAAATTTTGCATATGTATTACGGTGTTCAATGTAAACACTTTTTGGAAACTATAATTTGAAAAAGAGGGGATTGAGAAAATTTGATCCTCGGTAGGGTAAACAATTTATATGAAAAATTATTTGTAGTTATATGTAAAATTAATACAGAACGAGTTAAATATTTCAATTTGAAAATGGAACGAAAATTTATCAATCAGAATCAAATCATACACAATAAAAAGATGTCGCTTGGCGACGGGGTTAAACGCTAATCTATTTTTAATTTTAAACTTAGCAGCTACTTTTAAATCTTAAAATATTAATAAGTGGCGAAGTTACACACCTATCCACGCTTTATTTTATCTTCAATTTAACACAGGTAATGCTTTTGTTTTATCAAAGAAAAATGTAAAAGTTGTTCTATTCCTTTTGAAGAACCAATATCACTCACGAGTGAGAAATTAATTTTTGTCCAATTAAATATTTTAATTTAAATATAAGCGCATTATAGCATATAAACCCGTCTCAACTCAATTTAAAACGTAAATATTTTTTATACCATTTATTTAATCAGTCTTTTTGTGAACAAAAAAAATTTAATGAATATTTTATGTAACACGTTTTTTGTAGACGATGCTTAAACCTCTGTATCGTATATATATACATATAGCCATCCCATTCTAACACACTATACTCTTATCGTATATACCGAACAGCTTTAAACAAGATTTTAATTAGCACACGTTACAAATGTATATATACTTGTTACGCCTTACGGCATCCACCCTTTTACCAAATAACTGGAGATTTTACCACAAAGTTTTACTTACATATATTTGTATGTGTGTGTGTGCGTATGGATTTTAATAACAGACGCTCGCGGCAAATATTACATTTGTTCGGTATCTTGAATGTAGGTTTGTATGAAATTCACAGGTGAAACAAATTGAATATTATAAAGCGCGTAGGCTTGTATGTATGGTGGAAGTCCTTTTGTTATTCAGTCGACTGACATTTTAGTTAAATTAATCGACCAAAAGAAAAAAAAATTATGTACTAATTGTTTGAAGCTTACACGCTCTAATAATGTAAAATGTATACTAAACGATTGTATATTGAATTAAACTAGAACACAATGAAATACAATATTTCACTGATTTATATCAAAATATTTCTAATCCAAATCTGAAATTGTACATGTTGCAATATTAAAAAAAATCAACCGTGGGAAATAGATACGATACTGTACTTATACTAAGCTACCAGAGTCGTTGATACATTTCTCTTATTTTCGAATTTAACACGAAATAATTTGATTAGATATATAAATATATGTAAAGAAATTATATATTATTATTTTATTATTATTAGGCCTGTCTCAGTATGGCACCGTATTTAAGCGAATTTCTGCCGGACGTATATGGGCAGCTACTACGCTTTACCTATCCGAACCATGTAAATGTAATGAGACCTCTCTGGACCTCTCAGACTGCAAGCTACAAAGCCGTCTGAATACGGGCGGCACTGCCTCGCACATTATAACCGTATAAAGGCGAATTTTATCCAAGCGTTACCACTACTACAACGATATCCTATCCGAACCTTTGTAAATGCAAACAGCCGCCTCAGACTGGAGGGGATACCTAAGATCGCGCGATCTAAATCTTCAATACGGATCTTTTCGGATCTATCGGCGACATCGCTTGTGACGAGTATGTTCTGCATGCTTCAGTGTATGTTTGTATTTCAGTGAATCATGGACACCGAACTAAATTTAAATTCACGACAACCAGAACTCAGATATATAATAAATGCTAAAGTCGCTTTAATACCAGTAGTGTATCGATAAAAATTAAAGTTAAAGTTTACTCTCATAATCAATTATATTAGTGCTAAAGAACTCCAATACACCCCCTACAGTTCACAAGTTATTTATCTGACGGCTACAGACATCTGTGACACACATAGGCGGTTTACTTTGTAGCTCATCCAACCCGCCGATTTACGTCCGAATACGCCGTCGCTTAAATACGGTCCCATACTGAGACAGGCCTTATATTAATTGTGTGCCTTTCGGCTTTACAATCTACATTCTTAATACAATTCATAAAACTTCAACTTGAAATTAAACTTAAAACTATTCTAGACCTTTTTATTTCCAAAAGTACTTTCTGCTTCTTCTTCTCTTGACCCTCTACCAACCACTAAAAAATGAGGACACAAGCCCATTAAATAGTGTGCCTGTAAAATCGATAGTTTATTGATAAACAATAAAATGACTTTTTCATTGTATTATTAGTTCAGTTCTATATGGAACCAAATATTGAATAACCCGCTAAAAGTACCTTAAATATTTACAATCTTTTATTTAATCGAATATTTAATGTGAAAGGGTTCCAATTTTGCCGGAAATCATAGCTATTATTATTATGTCTTATTATAGTTTTACTATAGCGTTATCCACGAATATGCAGGGGCATTAACAGAAAATTGGCAAGTGGTGAACTATATCAATTCTATAACAATTCTCAGAGACCTCATTCTAACTAGTGTAAAACTAAATTTAAAAGTATTTTTAATATATATTAATTAATTGTGTATGCCTTTCGGCTTTACAATCTACAGTATTATATTTCTAATACATTTCATTCCTATATACATTCCAAACTTAAAACTAAACTTAAAATAAACTTAAAATCTTCTCGACTTTTACTACTTCCAAAAGTGCTTTCTGCTTCTTCTTCTTTTGACCCTCTCTATTATTCTCCACCAGCTTATTACCACCAGTTTATTCTCCTGTTTTTCCTTTCCTTCTTACTATTTCCGCCATCCACCTCTTTCCTTCACTGCCTCCCTTTAATAGCTGGCCAATATTTCTTTCGCTTGCTACTTTTTCCTTACACTCAAACTTAATGTGCTCCAGTGTTTCGTCCTCCGCTCCACACATTCTACACTTTCTTTCCTCACTCTTTTCCCAGTATCTGTTTCCTTTTTCCTCATTTCCCAATCTAAACCTTGCTGTTCTTCTTATGTGTTTTATGTCTTTTTCTATAAGGTACTGAGGCACATTATTTTCCCATAACCTCTTATATCTTTTATTGTAGTTACTTTTTTCTATTTTTCTCATTCTCTCCTGCTGCTGTGTCTCCTTATCCCTTCTCCTTAGCTCTAATTTAAAAGTAAAATAAAGTTAAATTAAATTTTAAATAGAAGGGGGGGGGGGTAGAGTGTAGCCCCTTATTTACTCTTACCTGTGGACGCCCATGATTGTACACTGTACGTGGCAGTAGGAAGTAATCTAATAACAACAATGTATGATTTTTATTAACACGTATATTTTAATATTGTCTGCAGATATTTTTATATTACATCTCATAATTTTGATGTTGGTGAATAAAAATCAAACTCGAAAGTATATTTTTTAGTATCTTTTTATGCCCTGCAGTCACGAATTGCTGACGATCCTAACCTAACCTTGTTCTTGTAAAAGATGTTGACGTCAAAGCGTCGTTTTCTTTGGATAAAGTATGATAATTGCCTACGCATTTACATGCTTGTATAAAATAAAGGAAGTAGATTGTGTTGTTTACAAAATTACCTACAATTAATCAAATTAGATTTTACTTCATTTATTCAGATTATTACCTTTAATATTATTTACAAAAACTTTTTGGTGTAAAAGTTAGACGAATTGAATTTTGTAAATATTTAATTATTAAGTATGACTTTAACACTTTCAATATATTTTATACAAAAAAAGAAATACTGCTTAGGCAGGACAGTATTTGTCGTATTCTCAATTAATGATTCTAAGTACGAGTATTTCAAAACTATCGTAAGAAAATTATCATTGCCATATCACAAAACATCTGTTCCAACTTGGGTAGGGACGACACAGTGGGCGTGAGCATTGATGTTTGACGCTGACTGCTATGACTTCGAGTTCGATCCCCGGATTAGATATATATTTTCTGACTTTCGTTGTTATCAACTTATATTGATTATGTACATACATAATTGTACACTTATTTAGGCAGCGACACCACACATACTGTCAACGTTAAACAAATTAAATAAAAAAAAACCATAATTCGGTCCAGGGTTATTATATTAGGGTTCGTATATTGAAAACACAAATGTTAAAAGTCAAAATTTAAAAATTTAGTACCGCGAGGAGTATTGTAACTTTTTCTACGTATAAAGGACATTATTAAACCCATTCCCACTCACTCTTTTTAGTTTTAATTTAAGGTATTAACCTTAATTGTAATTTTGAACTTATAAAGTCTTGCGTCATGCGTGAGTAATATACATTATTTTGTAATAATTACTATCTATATTTAATATAAATTATTATATGTTTAATATCATTAATTTTATTTCTTCATATTTCAAAAGCTGAAACTTACATTTTAAGTTAATACCTTAAATTATCAGTAAAACTCGGTGAGTAGGAATGGGGCTTCATCATATATATTATCCGCTTTAATGTATATTACTTGTTACAAAATTTATACCAGGTATAAGGCTCTTCCGGACAGGCTTATTTTCAGTTTTTATACCTAGTATAAATTTTATTTTAACAGGTTTATTTGTAAGGCGGTATATATATATATTATTTATTATTTTTGTGTCTCGTAAAAATTCTAATAAAACAATTGATTCTCTATGTTTCAAAGAAAATATTTATATAAAATTAATTAGCGTAAATTTCCATTTTAGGTGAAAATCTTAAATTAATACAAATATTTAAATATATATATATATATATATATATATATATATATATATATATATATATATATATATATATCCTATATTATAATGTTCCAAGTGTTTATTTATATTCTTATATGTTTATATGTTTATATGTTTGGTTCGAATTTTGTATGGCATCTCGAAAACGGCTCCAGGGAAGTTTTTGAAAATTTCCTATTTCGTAGAGAAAAAAATTCTAAGACTTTTTGCGTCCCTGGATTTTTCCCTGAATTTCCTGGAAACCCGTAATTTTGGAAAAACTGAAAAAAAAGTGATCCCTTTTTTGCTGTATCACTTTTAAGTTGTAAAACATAGAAAGTTAAAATTTTGCATGTGTATTAAGCTATTTAAGGCTGATATTTCTCAAAAATTAGAAATTCAAAAATTGAAAAAGGGGGGGTTAAAGAAATTCGGGGGCCCGGTAGGAAACTTTGGAGAAAGTTCATATTCTGAATTCTAGAATAATTAAGTATATTATTAATGAAAAAAAATTCAAAATTTCAAAATTTTATTTGGGGGCACGGGGGCAGTATTTTCCGAGAGTAAAAATTGTGCTAGAAAGTTGAAATTTTGTATATAGGCTAACCTTGGTAACTTATTTACGAATCGAAAAAAAAAATCCCAAATTTTGAAAAAAAGTTGGTCCAATAACGAATAAATTGAAAATATTTTATATGTTGTTGAAAAAAATATATTTTTTTAGTCAATTTATATGTGTTAATGTATATGTGTGCGAGTTTATTATTTCAATTTAAAAATAGAGTTAAATATAATATGTAATTACAAATTATTTTATTGGATTCAAATGATACACGCCAAAAAGAACCTTTGTGACGAGGGTAAACTGTAGTGGAATTTAAATTTTTACATGAAGTTCACGTTACACACAAAAGACAGACGTCGCTTGCGACGGGGGTAAAAGCTAGTATATTATAATGTCCCAGGTGTTTGAATCTATTCTTATATTCTTATATGTTTGGTACTGAATTTTGTATGGCAGCGCGAAAACGGCTCCGGCGATCTTTTTAAAAATTTCCTATTTCGTAGAGAAAAAAATTCTAAGACTTTTGGCGTCCCCGGATTTTTCCCTGAATTTCCTGGAAACCCGTAATTTTGGAAAAACTGGAAAAAAAGTGATCCCTTTTTTGCTGTATTACTTTTAACTCGTAAACGATAGAAAGTTGAAATTTTGCATGTGTATTAAGGCATTTAATGCTGACATTTCTCAAAAATTAGAAATTCAAAAATTGACAAAGGGGGGGTTGAAGAAATTCGGGTGCCCGGTAGGGAACTTTGTAGAAAGTTCATATTCTATATTTAAGAATAATTAAGTATAGTATTAATAAAAAAAAATTCAAAATTTCCAAATTTTATTGGGGGGCACATGGGCAGTATTTGCCGAGAGTAAAAATTGTGCTAGAAAGTTGAAATTTTGTATATAGGCTAATCTTGGTAACTTATTTACGAATCAAAAAAAAAAATTCCAAATTTTGAAAAAAAGTTGGTCAAATAACGCATAAATTGAAAATATTTTTTATTTTGATAAAAAAAATATATTTTTTTTAGTCAATTTATATGTGTCAAGGTATATGTGCGAGTTTATTTATTATTTCAATTTAAAAATAGAACAGTTAAATATGAAATTTAATTACGAATTATTTTATTGGATTCAAATCATACACGCCAAAAAGACGTCACATTGCGACGGGGGTAAACTATAGTAGAGTTAAGTATGAATTGTGATTACGAATTATTTTATTGGATTCAAATATACACGCCAAAAAGACGCTTTACGACGGGGGTAAACTCTGGTGGAATTAAAATTTTTACATGAAGTTCAAGCCACACACAAAAGACAGACGTCGCTTGCGACGGGGGTAAAAGCTAGTATATATATATATTCGTAGATATATTTAAATTTTAAAATTGATCGTAAGAAAATTGATTTTCTTGGGTACGTCCTTAAGTAAAATGTAACTTAGTTTTAACCAGGACCTAAATAGTAACGTAACAATACTCGATAACTTAAAAATGAGGTCATTATATCTAATTAATAACCTGAAGGTATCTGGATTTAAGGTAATACTCATGCGTTATGTTTACCGGGTTTATATAATACGTGCATGTGCAATTAGTCAGCATATTTATCAACTCAGCACACATTTTACTAGTTAAACATTCAACAGTTACGGTACAAAAATATGTAACTAATTATTTGTTTACTTCGTACAAACTGAAAACATTAAAAAAAAAAATATATGAAATAAGCAAAGAGAAAATTAAAAATTCGTTTCAAGTGCAGTCATGTGATTAGTTTCACAAAATTAATATTTGTTTGAACCATTTTTTATAAATCTTTAATAACACAAGCTGTGCGGAGCGGACCGGGGCGGAGCGGTGAACAGTGTGCCCTCTTCAATTATAAATACAACGGCTATATACGAAATAAAACAAACAACGAGCCGTAATTCTGGTACAAAAGTTATTGACTATAATATAATTTCCAGCTCAGTAATAAACTTTTTGTAATTTAAACGTGTCCGACGTTATTTTATTAAATTATCAGCTCAGGTTACTCCTCCGGCTATTTGCTACTACAGTTTATAACGCGATACGAATTTTAAATCAGACAATTTTCCAGTTGAATCGTATTTTCATATACGAATAAGTATAGGTATATACGTTTTTAGGTTTTAGGTTTATACGTGCGTGTGATGTTGCTGTTTATACGAGCACCATACACAAGGTTGGCAAAGACTTAATGCTACATTATACGGTGCGAAAATAAAATTATTTAACTTGGTTTTCAATAAACACATTAGGGTGGACTGGAAAATTACTGGAAGGCAATTGTTACCTTTTTAGAATAACAGTCAACGCAAAAAATTAGTCAAAAGCGAAATTAAATCTACACAAGTAGAAATTTGTCTTGCAGTGCTAGTTTCAAGCATGCTAGCTTGTGATAAGGTTCATTACTTATCTCTCACATAGAAATTGGTAGCAGGAAGGAGAGCAGTTAAGTTCAAGGAGAAAATGAGTAACTCTGAAGGCGAAATCGTAAGGAAAATTAGGGAAGAGGCTCGAAATAGAGAAATGAGTATTTTGAAAGGAATGGAATGGTGACAGAGGAGGAAGAGAGAAGGAGAGAAAAAAGCACCAGTGTGGAAGAGGAGCTAAGGAGAAGAGACAGGGAGATACAACAGAAAAGAATAGAAAAACATTGAGAAGAGCAATTATAACAAAAGATATAAATGGATTTGGGAGACAAAGATGAGCAGGATTGCCAGATTCAGATTGGGAAACGAGGAGAAAGGAAACAGTTACTGGGCAAATAGCAAGAAAAGGATGTGCAGGTGTGCGGAATGGAGATAGAAACGTTGCAGCATATTAAGTTTTCATGTGAGAAAAAGATAAAAAGCAAGAAGAATATTGTGCAGTTATCAAAGGGAGACAGTGAAGTGAAGAGGTGGATGGCGGAAATAGAGAAAAGGAGTGAGGAAAAAGAATGAATCGTAGAGTAGAAACAGGAGGCGAAGTAGCAGCAGGAGCGAAGCAGTAGCAGTAGTAGTAGTAGTTTTGTTTTAATTTTTGTAAGGATATATATTTTTTTCTTTTGGAAGGAATGGCAAAAACGTTAAAATAAATTATAATAATAGAAATTGTAGCACAGAGTACAAAATACAGTTCCAACTTGACAGATCTTCGATTTTGTTAGTTCCGGCAATGTTACTTTAGTCACAAATTTCGGAAATGTGTCTATTATATGTGATACCATTTTGCACTTTTTATTTAATTATATTTATCGGGTTTATTGTTTTAATACAAATAATATTCTTGTATATTTAATAGTGAGTGTACTAGAATTGCATTCATTTACACTAAATGCGTTTATGATTGGCTTTAGTAAATTTAGTTAATTGTTAATTGTTATATATACTGTGCCAGCATACGTTGCTGTATACGGTTTTAATTATACGGTATATTACAAGTACAATATTACATTTTTACGATTATAATAACACCCGTTTATACGTTTTATTTTATTGCAGGTAAACTATAAATAAACCGCATTAATTACTGCTAAACAAGAAGTGTGCTACACCAGTGTGCTAGTACTGGTGTTAGAGTAGTTGCCGGTATCGTTATTGAAGGCGGAATTTAATTATTGTAATACAACTATTAAAATTGTTTAATTAAATCAATTGTACCGTCAACACAATACTTATTTACCGAGATCTTAAAAAGTAATTGACTAATTATCTCACGTTCCGTCACACAACCCTAAAGTTATAACATATCATTATTTATTTATTTATTTTTTTTTTTTTTATTTAACGTCGGCCTATTTCCGATGCTTAGTCCTATCACCGACGACCTCCTTCAATGTTGGCAGTATTTATGGTGTCGTGGCCTCATATATGTGGGCTACACCACTGCCTAATAACTGTATGATTATGTATGACCATAATCAATATAAGTTCATAATAACCAAACCCAGAAAATATATATCTGGTCCGGGGATCGAACCCGAAGACATAGCAGTCGGCGTCAAGCATCAATGCTCTCGCCCACTGTGTCGTCTATCATTATTTATTTATTACCAATTTTAATAAAAAAGTTGCTACTAATATTACACATCTAAAAACAAAATTCTTTTCTTCATTTCATGACTCTAAATGTAAATCCAGAGTTTATAGTAATTCTAAAGAAAACTACGAGCTTGATGCCGCTGTCGACAGACAGTGATATCTGATTTAAAAGAATTATGTAAAGAAGTTTCCACAAATTTATTCATTTCCACCCTCTGATACATAGAAAATGGAATTGATATATCTTTACAAACACATGCCGAAGAGAGACTTGAACTCAATTTCCTCGGGCATTTTCTTTTGTTTTTTATTTTGTTATTTATAAACGTTTACCACATTAGAAAATGATTTATATTTTAATTTTAAATGTAAAACCATTTCTTGGAAAGATGAGAGTATTTTAAGATATCTGATTTGATGGTATTCTATAAAATGATAAAAGGATGCACATTTTCGATAATCTTTTTTGACGACACAGTTAATATATAATTATTTCTATAATTACTACATGATAAAATGACATTTGAAGAATACTTCGTAAAATTTTCATAAATAAATATCAAGAAAATGAGGCATTGACAGCGAATCTCCGCAGACGTCACAAAAAAATAACATTGCTGTGCCACTCATAACTCATCACTGAGTTTTCTGAAATCAAACCAAACAAAAATGATTTCATTAGTCGATAATTTTATGCAGGTAACACTGCCGAGATTTTTTTTTATTGATTTTTAAAATTTTTACCGCACTTAAAATTCAAAATTCCGATTTTTCATGAAAAAAATTAGAAACTTTGTTATTTTAAAATACGTTAAAATTACAAAATAAAAAAAAACCCGACAGCGTTACCTCGGCATTTATGTAAAGAAAGAGTGTGCAAAATTTCAAAAGAATCGGTGCAGTAGAGTTTGAGCTAGAGAGGGAACCGACTCTGAAAAAGCTATGTGTGAGAAACCGCATTTAAAAATTTTCCAGACCAGAGAGGTAAAGACTTAAAACTCTATATCTCCGACAGTTTTACTCCAATCGACTTCAAATTTTTACACAATAAACTTAATATGTTGTACAATAATATAAATAAATAAAAAAAAAACACATTAAAACATTAATCCCCCCTTAAGAACAATAAATAAGAAATACACATCATTTGTAAGAAGCATCTTTTAATTTCTTTCTGGATTCTCTCTAAAACGTACATCGAATGACCGATTATATACATACACCTCGCCATACAGCTCTTCTGCTAAACCACGTAGCAGCTATTATTTTGGTCTACGTCACGTTTTCTTTATGTGTGAGTCGCGTATGGATGTGTCACACGAACTCTAGGATTGCCTGTCGCATCTAGAAGGAATAGAAGAAGAACATACTCCCAGTTCTATGAGTCCTACGAGTCTTACGAGGACGGTCGTGTGCTGCACACGTTTATCTTGACATTATCTAACGGTTAGTGTAGATAGTTGCCAGTTACCACACAGAACACAGCTAGATTGTCTGCAGAGTTGTCGGTGTCGCGTCGGAACGGAATATAACACCACCATCACATTATCACGATATCCAAAATGACAGACTTCCGCAGTATGAAACATCAAACTTTGTTTTTCTGACTCTTAAGTATCACTCTCACCTACTTCTTTAATTTCTACTTTTAGTTTTGATTTTGTTATAATGTATATTAATATAGTTGTTGTCTAGTTGGCATGTAGTGTAAAACGTGATCTGGAATTTAATTATTTAATTGGAAAAGAATTACTCTCTCTTCTAATATTTCTAATAAACCAGTTCTATACACAATGCTATTCCTGTCATTTTTCTATTTTATAAATATTTATGCATCAATAACTTTACCTTAAATTTTATAGCCGAATTTTCAATAGTCAGTTAAGAGACTTTTATCTAAAAATTGCGTTTCTCAATTTTAGATTTGTCGACAGTTAGCTAATAAAAATGTAAGCCAGATGTTTTGTTCGGTTAAACTACAGTTTTGTTCAACTCTAACCATTCGTGATAATTAACAAAAGAGGTGGTAAAGAAAACGCCAAAATTTTGTAATACACTACAATTATTTATCTATTTTTTTTTTTATTTAATTTATTTAACATCGGCCTATTTCCGATGCTGAGTCCTATCACCGACGACCTCCTTCAATGTTGGCAGTATTTATGGTGTCGTGGCCTCATATATGTGGGCTACACCACTGCCTAATAACTGTATGATTATGTATGACCATAATCAATATAAGTTCATAATAACCAAACCCAGAAAATATATATCTGGTCCGGGGATCGAACCCGAAGACACAGCAGTCGGCGTCAAGCATCAATGCTCTCGCCCACTGTGTCGTCAAAATATTTATCTATTGAAAATCGGCATTTAGTTACACAACACAGTATGTGTTTTCTTGCAGTATTTTAGTATTTATTTAGTGTGCATGCATTATTGTTATTTCTTTATTTTTGATATGCTAAAAATTCATTTTACTTATGACAGATTGTAGGGTACGAACACGATCGACTGTACTATCTTAAGATTTAGTTCTCAAAAGTTTGGAGTAAAAGTAAAACTATAACATATGCAAGAAACGATTATTGCAACAAAAAAATAGAAGCAAAAGAGTAGGTGGAAATGATATTTCCATTCATTTAAAGTTGCATCAATTTTACGTGTACCTAGGTTTCCTTTTTAATTATAACACGATATTAAGAATCTTAGCAGTCACGTCGCGACTTTAGAATATTGGTTATGTTTATACCTTAAAATACTGAAGCAGTTAAATTCTGATAAGAAATATTAGACAAAATGACGCCTTATATACATTAAAAGTAAACGAATCTGATGGAAAGTATAATGAAAATTAAATATTTACTTTTTACAGTCGACGTATTTCATAAAGTTAATTCTGTAAAGATCTTTCTTTTTGTTCTGTGCTTTTAAGACTATTATAAACTAACCTCTTTTATTTACTTATTTTTCTGACCATATATGAACTGATTGGTATGAGTGTGTATGTCTATTATTAAATTCATTTTTTCGTTTCTTTACCTTCTTCTTTTCACTTTTTACTCTTATCTCAGATGAATACTTAATGTGCTCCAGCGTTTCTATCTCTCTTCCGTACATCTTGTACATCCTTTCCTCTCTATGTTCTCAGTATCTGCTGCCTCTCTCTCTCTTCGTTTCCCAATCTAAATTTTGCGATTTTTAAATCTGTAGAACCGTGTAGAAATATGAGAATTTTAATTATTAATATCTCGCTTCGTAGTCAATACATTTGAAAATTTGAAATTTTGTAATGGGCTTGTGTCCTATGTCTTAATTTCTATAAAAGTGTACTATATATTGATAAAGTGGGTTACTAGAACCTCAAATGTTCAATTATTTTTTAATAACTCCTTACATGTTAAGAGATATTAACAATTAAAAAAGTCATTTTATCTCTTTAATTATTAAAGGGATTCCACGTTGTACACATTCCAAATGCATGTGACATCACAATCCTTATGTAAGGTTACCAACCTTACAGCTCATAAATCTCTGCTATATGTATTTATATCAAAATATCAAATATTATTTACAGCTATTTCAAGGAACAATCAAATTTCAATATTATGTCTGCCTTAGCAGGGTTAAATAAAATAAATCCAATCAATCCAACATCAATTCCAATCAACAATTGAAAAATCGACCACTAAAAAATAAGGACACAAGCCCATTCAATTAAATATACAATATTAAAATCATATTTTAATTTTATCAAATTATAGAAAAGTGGTTCTACCTTATGTAAAATATTATATGAATGTAAGGTAGCATCCATATTTTGTAGATAATTTATGTTGTTTTGTTGCAATATACTCGTAAATCAGAAACAAAAAATGACTAATTACAAAATTTTCATTTCTTTTCGTTTCTTTACCCTCTCTTTTTCTTTGCGATTGTTTACAAGTTCAAGATATGCCAATGTACATGAGCAATGTATCTTTTGCTTTTCCTTTTTTCCTTGCGATATTACAGCAAAAATAATTCGTATAATATTTAATTACTTAGAACATAGATGCACCGACTCACTAATGATGCGGATTGACAAATAAAAGTGTTGCCAACGTAGTACCTATATGCCATTTATAAGTCTGCTTCTGCTACACATATGAGAATAGAGAGAGAGAGAGTAACATAAATTGATGTCTTTAAAAGTGCTGACATAATTTGACTGTACGCCTGGAATATACTCGTACACTGGAATGCTTTTAACGTCCTAGGGTTTTTAATAAAAAATACATTATATATGATTTAAATTTTTAAGTTTAAAAAAAAGGTGCAATGCGACAAGTACAGCAATCATAATATAAAGACGCAAGCCACTGGCTGGAATTCTAACCTCAACATTTTAATGATTAATAAGAAATCAAGTCACTCATATTTGATGATGTCGAAAAAAGAATATAAATATTTTATAACGAGTCTCTTCTCCTCTTTAATAATGGTTTGGTGTATCGGTTGGGGTTCGGAGGCCCATGGAGTTGTCGCTAGGTCTACATCAATGTGCCAGATTGTAGATATTTTTCAATGGACCAAACGTTTTATTGTTCTCCGGTCTCAATAGCCGTTATCAACCTCGTGACAGAATTTCCCCGTCAAGCAACGCATTTGCACGCCGTTTTAGGTGTCTTTCTCGCATTTCAATGTGGCGACACGCTGATTCTATATTTTTCTCAAAAAATGTTATTCTTATCTTTTACAGAGGAACAGGAAATATGCGAAAAAGGTTGCTGGTGCCAGTATACGGTAAGGGGCATACGGTATACGGACGATACAGCGGATGTAGTTTATTTCTAATAATGTTTTTTGTATTCGATTATTCGCCCCTATACTTCCCACGAAAACGTTTTTTTTTTCAATTTTATTGCTTTGGTAGAAGTACTTATAAAGTGGGAAGAATATTATTTACCGTTGCCTAACTGATTTCAATGGAATTGGCATCATATCAATGAGGAAATTTTATGATGTAACATAAGTAAACATGTTATCTTTTCTTGATTTGAGAAGGCGGTGTTTTAAATACAACCAGGAAAATAAAGCATCATTCGATATGATATTCGACTTGGTATTCATTGTCTTGAATTTCCTTTGCCTTGTACTTAGTTCGATGTACGGTGGCGTGGAGAGAGGGGGTGGAGTGTACGTTAGCCGGATTGTTAGTGTTGGCTTAAGGCTTACACTCTACGATGCCGTTTTCCAGATTACTCCTCAGCCAGGGTGTTTCTAACCCTATCGTTTCACCTATTTTCGTCGTTGCCCTGAGGCTATACATTACCGAGTATACAGGGGAGCACAAAATACCGTTAGCCCAGAACAGAAATCGAACAAAGAACACCAGTTGTAAAAACCCTAACCAAAACGACGAGCACCCGCTGCAGCACCCCTATCCCAAGCCTTCCACCCTTCCCATTCCACGGCACATGGAAGTGAGAAGCGATATGGGCTCTCGTAAATTGCGTCTTGTCTCAGTCGATTCTAATGCCAACGCTTTACCATACTCGTGCTCGTACTCGTACAACGCGGCATCAACTCGTAGAAGCGGCATACTGCTGACTGCTCAAACCTCTCTAGTCACTAGTGACTGCTGACTCGAGTCAAATGGTTTTGAGATTTAATTGTAGATATACAAAAGTTTTAGTGTCGGCGTAGCAATCAAACTCAACTCAGACATTTTTCTCTATTTCTACATTTCTGTGTTTTTCTGATTTTTTTTATTCCTGTGTAATTTACTAGCGTTACAAAAAAAGAGGGGGGTTTGGTTATTGCAGGCTTGTAGTTTGCTTGTTATCAGAAACGAAGCACGAGTTTAAGTGCTGCGTCCAAACGAGCATTCTCAAGAACCAGAACAGAAAGTATTAGATATTTCAAGTTTTGTATCTGAATGTTGGTACAATGTATCCGGTGGTTCTTTGCACTTGCGAGACTATGTCATCGACTGCTTACTTCATGTCCGATATCGTCAAGGGACTGAAGAACTTCTTATCGGTGAAATTTATTTGTGAGAATGTCGTTGAGTACGATGTACCTCTCCGCGAGTGAGGTTGCCATTAAGGTCTGCTTCTCTGCTTCGTTTTGCTTCCACTTATCAGTATGGTTTGGCCACTAAGACCATTCCAGTACTACCGACGACGTAGCACAGACTACGACTCCTCACTATCTGATTGTTATCTATATGTTCTTTATGTCTCCACTGTATCGAACTCATGGAGTTTTCATCCCTATCATACCGTTCGAACGTGAAATTATATTCGACGAGTACTGAACCAAATACATGGTCGTCTTATATCCCAGAAATTGTGGTTACGAGACTACATAGATTGCGATTGCTTGTTTGTGCCGTTGATTTAAAAAGGTTACATTCATTTGAAAACGATGAAAAATATTGTAGGTAGACGTAAAAGTTTTATTTCATACAAAGTGACCTATTTCATTAAAACCAATTTATTATTTCAAAGGGTGGATTACAGACTAAATAAATCAAAGCATTTTTTTCATCGTTATATTACGTTACATTAAATTTAAATATAAAAATAAATATTTCAGTACTTCTATTTGAAAAGTTGACATCGAGTATGAATATATTATTATTGAGGATTAGTACTTTGCGTCTATGACAATGTGTGTAATGTGTATTGAATGTGTATGTGTGCATGTGTATGTGTAAAATATGTTCAATAGCTTTTTGATGAATAACATACGCGGTGCTCTATTGAAAACTATTGTGAAATATATGAGTTATGCCAATATGTCAATTTCATTAATAAGCTGAAACTGATAATTAAATTAATAAAAAAAAAACACACAAATTTAAATTGTATATAAATATTAATTACCTGCGTTTATAACAGTACATATAATCCATTATAGGTAACAAAAGATAATATATAGATAATAACCCTGTTAAAACTTTTTTTAGTTAAAATTCTTGCTAAACATAGTTACGTAAACACCTTTTCAACAGTTATAAAATCTTATAAAGTCCTTTTGAAGGATTAGAAGATTTTTAAAACGATTTTTTTTATACCTCATAGGTATCCTGCACTTTAATTATTATTATCTCACTGCAAAACTGGTCAATATACTTAAATAGGATCTAACAACAATACATGTTATTTTAAATATCGTACCATTTTTTAATTGTCAAGATACAACCGTCATTGCGGTGACATTAGGCAGATATTGTGTTCCTTTTCTAATCTCACCCAGTAAACATTTTGGAGTTACTTTGACATTACATTCTTATGCGTATGATTTTTTTGTTATGAAAGAGTTCATTTACAGTTCAGCTTCTCACAGTCATTCATTTAAAATGTCTATTTTATCGGCTATAAATGACGAAACCACTCCATCTGCCGGAATAGAAATGAAGATAAAGTTGATGCGAACTATAATTGAAGTGCAATAGTGAAAGAAACGTCACTACTTTTCATGAAAATATTGTTTTTTTCTGTTGATTTAAAATGACACATCTTTTTGAAAGACCCTATATTAAAATCAAATTTTAATTTCATCAAATTCTAGGTAACAATATAAGGTAACATCCATGTTTTGTGGGTAATATATATTCTTGTATTATAAATAACAAAAAATAACTAGTTACAAAATTTTCAAAATCAAAATAAGTTAACCTGAAATTTTCTATGTCATTAAACTAATTTCTCACGTCGTATAATACATTATAAACTAATTAGCCCCCACTTCCAAAAAATACTTTTCACCTCTATTGTAAATATATTTCATTGTTCATCAAAGAGTGAAGGAGAGGTGAGAGGTATATACGGAGCAAGAACAGAGTACAGATTATTTATATTGTTAGTTTTACGTAAAATTATAACAGTCATCGGTTCGGTATTTTTGTTGTCTTGTGAGGGATGATGGATAAATGCTAAGCAGTAAACTTTAGTGTTTGTGTCTGTAGCTGTACAAGTATTTTCTTCTTGATATAACACTAACAACCTGTTTCTTATTGTTTCAGCGAGAAAGCATCGAGCTTTGGATAGCAGCAGAGCAGAAGACTTTAACAATGGTAAACTCAACTATATACCATATATTACACTCCATTAGTTCATTACTACAATGTTATATGCTTCATCATTACTCTTAGACGATCATATGATAATAATAAAACACCCTATTATTGAAGAGAAATATGGATCAGGGTGAAAGTTAAACATAGTATAGAATAAAGGGTTGTTCCTGTTTGCCTCAATGAAATACATCCTCAAAGAAATTCTTTGCGTTAGGCTCAAACCGTGTACATACATATAACTGCTGTAACTGATAGCAGAGAGCAAATATTAATTAGCTTCTAGAATGTATCTCTAGAGTATCTGATACATAATCAAAATAATTGTCTTGCGGGTAGAAGATACTACAGGTTTAAACGTTTGTTATTATAATAATAATTAGAATTTCCTTTACTTAATTTATTTATTGTTGATCTATTTCCGATACTGAGTCCTAACGATCCGACAGTTCAATAAAACACGAACAAAAACATCAATGTTTACACCAAAGAGACAGGTCTTAAAACATTTTTGTCTTTAAAAACTGTTTTAGTAAACAAAACACATTCCCATCTAGACACGTTTTTTAGTCTGCTTGGTTTGAACACGCTGTTTTGTTTTTTGTGAACATTTGCGCTTGTCAGTTGTTGTTTATGTTTATAATTTTTATGGAACACACAGAAAAACACTAAAAACAAAACCAGTCTGATCAGTGTGAACAGTCTGGTTTCGTAAAACAGAACATGATTTTGTTTTGTTTTTTGACAACAAAACTGTTTTCAAAACTGTGGAACTTGTTATAACAAACGCAATTCGAGTATCCTTAAGTAGGGCTAAACTTAAGGTAAGTTCTTTCCATGCCTCTCTTTGAAATGAATTAAAATAAGTGAATGAAATTGTTTAATCATTAATTAATTAAATTTTAATTAAATGTTCTTGCGCATATAGGATTTCTGACGCCAGAATCGTATTTTTCTATTAAAAAATAGATGGATGCAGTTTGATTTCGTACTACAATAATAATTATGTTAATTTCAAGCAAAACCAGTGCGACTTGAACAAGCGAAATCCAACTTTCATTTATAAGAAACGCTTTATAAACATAAGTGTACTAAATTTGTTGAACTTTAATGGTACAAACTAATGCGACATTCATATAGATATATGCAATATTTGAAACTTCACGATTTTTTTTTTTTGAACGCATCAACTTTCATAAGTTATTAGCACATGAATGTGAACTACACCGCTCAAAAAGTGTAACATATACTATGAGCACATAATCAATTAAACTTAGAATACAATTCAACCTAGAAAATATAAAGCAGATCTAGGAACTGAATCTGAAAACACAGCTATGGTACGTTAAATAAATTAAATTAAAAAAAATTAGTATTTCTTTTTTATATTCAATAAAATTCAATAAAAACTGTACACAGAAAGTTACGCGCCTTAAAGTTTTGCGTAAAAAGGATCCGATAATATTTTATCGCTTTTCCTTTTTTTTCTTATTTGTTTGTATTTTGGTAACTCTGGAATTTGTTTTCCTGTAATAAAACAATTAATTTAATAAAACAAAAAGCAGCGTATTGTTCGGAATCCACTGGGGATTACCACCTACATTTTTTATACCATAATTAATGAGTTTTGTTCTGAATTCGCGGATAGTTTTATTTATCGGGTAAAATGTCCGATCTTGACGTAGCCAAGTTAAATCACTGGTTAAGTTAATTAGATATATTTAATCATCTAATAAAATACAGATTCCGTGAAAAAATCAAGAATCACATTTTATAGAGTAAACATATAAAGTTAAATTGAAATGGGTTTTGTTCAAACCAATACCAAAAAGTTATTGGACTTATATGGTATTAGGCATACTGTGCCAAATATAAAGCAAATATTACTATGTAAACATAGTACCTAGGTGCTATAAAATATAAAAAAATCTATGACAATAGTAATTGGCACGTGCCTGACTATGAGAACACATAACTTTTCGCGTCTTGTCACACTTTGTGGACTGTCTCCCCCCTTTCTTTCACTACCCACTTCCTTCCTAGAAAGCCATTCAAAATTTTCAAAAAGATATGTAGTCATATAACCTTTATTCGAATTTACAAACGTGGTAATAGACTTTGTTTTCTTCTTAGACAGTGATAACAATATATCAACCACAAACTAAGTTAATTAGAATTTATGGTACGGTATTGAGATTGTTTATAATGACTCGCATAACTCTTTCACTACAAGACAGCTGTGAATAAGAAAGAGAGGATATATGTTTATTAGTCTATTACTTGAATTATAACTTGAATATACTTTAAATGCTTCTGTAATCATTTCTATTTTTAGTATTCATTTGTATTACCTATATTCAGAGAACGAGAGAATTTGGGGTTGATGGGACTCATTTACAGTTCGTTTTTCGAGAAATAATTATGTTTATTAATCAGAATTTTACATTCAACTCACACCCAACAAATACAATTCTTTCCAGTCACTATTCACTCAGAAGAAGGCAATTTTAATGCTAGAACTTTAAGCTTCAGTCCAGTCAGTCTAATTTGATAAGAGTATTATATAAATATACTCTGAATATATAATATACAGTATATAAGAGTATTATATAAATTCCAAACTGAGAACAATTGTAAATTCTGAAGTTATGATGAATGCTAGTATCACAGGCGCATTAATATTGAGAGAAAGATAATTTGCTATATGACGTAAGTTCATTTCTTCGTAAGTCCTTTTTATTTAAAGGTCCAATACACACTGGAATATGTTGGGTTCGTAACTGGCTCGGCAAACATGTTCGATCGTTTTTCAGTGCGATGAATAAAAGTTGTCTATTAGTGATTAGATCAATTTTTATATAGAAACGCAAGCTCTTTCACGTTTCTGACTTACCCCAGTTTCAAGTAATTGCATATATCATCCAGCAATTTATTTCGAAAGCATTTTGTTACATAGGAAACACTTTTTTGTGGCAACAAACATTTATTCTCCACTAACCTCCACATTTACATTAATAATTCCTTGATTTATACTTAAAAGAAAACTTCGAACACAGCATCATTAAGTAATTTAACCCCTAATGTATGTATAATTACCAACTTAAATCCTTTTATAATTAACAAGTTTCAGTTTTGACAAGTCATTTAATTCTAAAAAAAAACACATCATGATTTAAGTTAATGGTTGTTTGATTAATGCATTGTTTACATAACCCGAAGTTCTGCCCAGTTCACAAGTTCATCAATTCGTTGTAAAAAGATAATGTTACTCTGACGCTGTCAACTATGGTTTATGAAGGGAATGTGGTTTCAGTGTTGTCCTCGGAGAATAACATTGTCCAGTATCGCTTACAGACCGACGCTGATGCTTGAAGATGTGGGAGATGGCATCGCGACGATCAGAGGCGCAGCGTGCCCGTAGCTTTGGAAATTTCCATTATCAGTTCTTACCGTGGAAGATAGTTAAAAGATTAATCCGATTCAAGACTACGTATTCTAAATTATTATTTAGCTCCTTTTTCAAACTAGGTTGCTGTAAAATTTGTACAGTTCTTCCTCATAAAAATCACGTTTATTTAATAACGTGTAGATAACAAATATAATAATGGATTAAAAACTAACTCGGATGCTCAATGGCAAAGCTGACAATGTATGTACTTTTAAAACGTGAAGTGACCGTGCCTTTTAAAAGGCTGAATTGCAAAATGAATTGTTTCTATCGGAAGCTTGACTGCTAGTAAATCGACGCTTTGTTTTAACCTGAAATCCGACGATGAAAGAGACCGAAGACGTACGATACCTTATGTTTGGAAACTGACTTGCGCGCATTAAATAATATGTTAGCAGTTGGCATTACGCGGCTTACGTTAATTTAACATAGTAAATATGTTAAACACGGATGATATAAAGTACAACAATTAATAATAAAAATAAATGCAAAATAAATATTTATTTTATATAAGATTTAGTTGGTGCGCATGCGTCTTTAATAATATAAATTATGACAGTTGGACAAAATTGAAGGTGAAATAATTTAAATTGCTGTTTTTAATAACATATTAGTAATAGAAATTGTTTTTATTTTTGACAAACTGACAATAAATTTTTTTTAAATATAAATTCTACTGCATTTGACAAATTGTCACATTTTGGAGGTTATAATATAATAGAGTTTTTCTTAATTTAATATTTTTAATTTAAGACATTGGACCTTGTAAGGTTCTAAGAAAACTGAAAAAATAAATTAAATATAACAATTTAAATTGAATACAAAATTAAATTAAAGCAGTTAGTGGGAATGATACTTTACAGTATATCATTTGGTGAAATTTCTATTCGGTGTTCGTGCAATTCGTTTGTCTATTCTAACCTGAAATCAGCTTGAGTTCAAAGTAAAATAACTATTGAAATAAATCAAGAAATATCTGGTTCTGAATATTGTAAAATACTATATCTCGTGTTGCCCCCCCCCCTCCTTTTAATTGAGGAGTCGTTTTTTTATCCCAGTTCGTTACTGATGGTGTTGGTAATAGAAAACTATATAAATGACCCCGTGCCTGTCGCACGTATACTGGTCACTTTACCGTGACTTGTTGGTGCGCTCGTGCAGTACAATCTCTGACCCGACCTCGTGGTTCGCGAACTCCAGCACCAGCACCAGCGCCAGCATCAACTCCAGCACTCCGTAGACATAGAGAAAGACCTCGTCAGTTATTCTCTGCCTCACTCCAAACCTCTACCTCCCAGAACCAACACTATACTAAAGAGCGAGCCTTTGACAGTGATTGAAGACAAAAATATCGAAAATTTCAACACGATTAATGTATCTGGTTGTGCAGTCGCTAATTACCCAAGCTGATGGTTGATGGCTGATGGCTGATGGCTGATGTGGATCGCAGTAAGGGTAGATTGTAATAACGATGGTCTGTTGGTGGTTGTTTTAATATACCCCCAAATGTTGGGTCAATGTTATAGCCATTTAATGATAAAAAAAGAGCAGCAACTATTCCTAAAACTATGTTTTTGAAATACCGCTGTATAAAATTACTGATTTTAACTCTCGTAAATATAATGTGATCACTCATTCGGTATAGCACTCAATCATGAAGGCATGTAGATGAGAGTTAAAAATATTGCTAGCCCGTGTCAAAACCATATCGGTCTTTAAATCTTTAACGGAAATGAAATTTATTTTGATATGGTAAAATACATACGTACTTTTTCACTGAGTAGAAATTTAATTTAAACTATTAACTACCGTTGATTATAAATAATCTATAAGCTAAGTTATTCATACTTAATTTCATAAAATGTATTAATCCTGCGTGTGTACACTGGGTCTTTTAAGGAACAGTTGAAATTTATTTTTACTCCTATTTCTCTCTCATGAGTACAGAGCGCGCTTCACCTATGCCCCCTAAAAAATATAGGTAGTGGTAGGGACTTAAGGTTCCAGCAGCGCCCGGATCTGGCAGGTTACTTGCAAAGGCGAGCCAGTGAAACTTGCCTCTGTTCCAGTATTTTCTAATGTTATTTTTTAGATTATATATATAGATTTTTTTTTAAGTTCATCTTTTTACTACAACAAGTTTTTGAAGATGGGTGACCATTTAACGGGTAAACTAGAAATGCGAAAACTACGTTCTCTTTCAACTTGGAAGAAAAACAAAAAAGAACGTATTCTTGTGTATCGGGCGGTGTGCCGGTTTGCAATAATCATTGTAGCCATTTTTGTCCCAGTTGCGCACCGTAATTTTTTTTTTGACACTAATTTTTATTAACTATTATTAATTATTATTTCAAAACATTTGTATTTTCATCAATCAAAACTTATTTTGTGCCGAATAATCACCGTTCCGTTTATTAGGACATGCCTGAATCCGTAAAATATTTCCCACTTTCATTCAAATAATTCAATTTTTTGGAGCACACGCCAAAGAAACTAGATTCTTTCGAAAGCTTATAGTCTAAGATAAAAAAGTCTAAATCTGTTTTTCTTAATATTTGTTTGTTATAAAGTTATGAATTTTTTAACAATATTCCGTTTTTTCCGCGTTTTTCACTATTTGTGAATTTTTATTAACAACGGTTTTAAACTTCGGACTTTGACAACTTCTGGACAATGTAGTAGACACTTCAAGAAGTAATTCAGAATTTTTTCAGATTTTTTGAAAGTTTAGAAAACTCTAGAAACTCAACTGTTCCTTCAAAGACCTAGTGTACACACCATGGCTTGGAAAATATAGTGTTCACACGGAGGGTTAATAAATGACTCTGTAATACCTACATCGACATGTTATTTAGATCGCCACATATTATCACACATAGAATTTGATGGAACATTTGAATCAAGTATTGATAGGGGGAGGGGGGGGGGTAGGTGTTGCAGGGTACGATCAATTAGAGACTTTACACGAAGACTGACTACACCCGCTGAGTGTTTGATATTCCGCGCCATTAGTGCTGCGCTTGTTCGGTTTGAGCTCGCGGCGAAAAAAAAACTTGTCGGACAATCAGTCAAGACGGAACGTGACCTCAGCTCGTGAAGACGAAGACGAAGACGAAGAATGAACAAACCCACATCCTGAGGCTAGTATTCGCGCTCGGTTCGTATTCTCGTAGTAAGAAGGTGAGATGGCGAATTACTAACAAACTTTAGAATTGTGGAACATGAAAAACTTTACTAATGTGTACAAGTGTTCTGTTCTGTTCGTTTCAGTTCAGTTCAGTTCAGCTCTAAAACGTAAGTTGAAAAGAATTTGCAAACTGCGTCACGTACCGTCATTAAACATAACTCTGCATTTACCACCGTAAGGGTTCGTTCAAACTAAGTTAGTGTACTCGTACTCGTACTCGTAGTCGTAGTCGTATAAAGCCCGCCAGCCAGTTTGTGTATTATAATAGATACACAATAGATTGGCATCAGCGTTCAAGCTTTGCTCTCTTCCTCTCTGCCTCTCAAACGTGTAAACAAAACCCTTCACCATACCGTAACATACTTCATTCAGTATTAGACACGAAGATCACTTCTCTTTAGTCCCCTTCGCCTTAGTTTGAGTTTCGCTTGTGGCTTGTCACACGCCCAAAGTAAAAAGATAGATGTCACCAAAGTTTCTGTGGTATCTCCTGTCAAAACGAGTGTATTGTCCTCCACTCTTTGGGAAAACTTTTAGAAAATAATTAATTTTACTTTACAAGGCAAGACAAGGTGTCTGCTGGCTCCGGTATCGTGATGGAACTAAGATTGGGGTGTTTGACGTTAGTGGCGCTGCGTAACGCGTGACATGCATTCATTACACACGCTCCATTATCCACGTGGCGTTTTAGCATGGTGTAATGTGTCAGCTTTGTGTGTGTGAGAGAGCTAAACATTGTTTTCATTGAAACGCATGTTTTCGTACAACAATCCTTGCGGCAGACTGCTTTGCATTAGTAGCTTACCCATAGAAAGAGGTACTCGTTCAAGGGGTTTACTGATAAACGATAAAAAAAGGAGGCACGGCTGTTGCGAATGTAATTCCGTGACATCCGGCTCGCACGTCTGGCAAATCATCCTGTCGGTGCTGGTGCTGACGTATTCAGCCAGCCATTGGCTACGACAAACTGCAAAAAAACTGATAACACCAACTATAAAAACATATAATGGTTTTTACTTGGTGAAATTGAAACGGTCGATTAGTTTTTTCAAGTCGTGAACTCGACGGAGGTAGATTTGACGGCGGACTTTCAAGAAAGCAATGGTAATGCTTTGCTTCTGTATCCATTTCACAGTTTCAAAGCCGCTAAATCCTAGAATACAGTCGACGATGGTTGCTGACGAGGCATAATTCGTATTGGTGAAAAACTTAAGAACAACCCACCACGACTTTTCAAACATTTCATTCTACCAATCTAATTTTAAAAGCTCCCTAAATGTATTTCTAAATAGACGGTGGGTGAAACATTGACGTTGAAATAGTGTCGATCGTTCTACGTGCTGTTTACAGACGCAATGGACGATCTGTAATTAACTCTAGGTTCCAACACAAATGACATAAAATCCGCGACCATTTATCAATACCGGGAATGGAAAGGAAGGGAGACGTGGAAGGGTAAGGGCGGTACACTTAAGCTTACACCAGAGAACAATCAAGTGGAGCTTAAAGTCTCCCAAGATGGGAGGTGGGGCACCACATACAATAATATTCCATGGTTTATATATATTTCTAATTTTTACTGCAAATTGCAGATTGAGGTCATAGACCTATCGAACCTCTAGACTTTCCTGTATGATTATTGTGAGGGGTCATCTATTATTCACTGAGTTCAAATGAATATGAATACGTGTATGGGACAGTACATAATTTTATTATAGAGTCTGGATATGCGCAAAGTATTCACATATTAACGCTAGTGTGAAAACAGCGGATGGACCTTTGATAGACAAGCTGATCTATCATCCGGTCCGTGTTCGTATCCGGAGTAAATCAATAAATAATTAAAAGCCTAAAAGCTTTACTTGAAAAAAAAAAAAAAACTTTTTATATTTAAACCGTTGAAAGAGAAACGAATCGGGTTAAATTTTAATGGACTTCTTATTTTACGAGAACGTTCAGGATTTATATGTTAGTTTTATATAACTCAATACGATTGCATTACGATCCGCTACAATTATATTGTGACCCGAACCATAATGCCTGCATGGGCTGACTGAATTGAATTGAGAATCCCACGTGACCCGGCGTAAAATCTCTTTAGGATAACAAGTTTTGCTCGCTTGAGAACACAGGGGTGCCTACAAGCGCTAACATGTGTCTGGTCCAACGTTGTGTACAGAATATACAGAGCAGAGGGTTGGAACCATTTTTGATTTGATCCCCATCACTTTGTAATTAACAATTTTATTTAAAAACCTAAAAGTGTTGCAATCCTGACTAAATTTTGCTTTTTGTTTAATCTAAGAAATATAGTATGTCATATCAAATATAAGCAGTAATAAAGCTGTCTACATAAACGTGCTAGCTTGCTACAAGCTAATTTGTAGTTGTTAGTGATTCATTTTCCACTTGCTATAAAGAATTTCTAACGCAGTATTTAAGATTGAACTTGTTAACGTACTACAAGCTATTTCTGAAGTTTATTTCCCACCTCTCACATAGAAATTTAATTAAATGTGCTAGCGTGCTACAATCTAATTCTAGCATTATATAATTATACAAATACTTCAATTCTAATAGAGTACCCGTTCAACAAAGTTATGGAACACGGTTAATAGTATATGTAAGGTTTCTTTTACATAAACAAGTTCACTTAATTTTTTAAGGTTAATATAATGTAAAGATTACGTAAAAAAAGTTAGCTTTCTACATAACTGCATGCTTTCTGATGTTAATACAATTTTTTATTCAAGATTGTATAATATTTATATAAGATTGTATATAATATTTTTAAGGTTTTTATTTAATTACAATTTAATAGAATTATGTTAATCTTCGGTAAATAAAAAACCCAGCGTTAAAAAAATAATATTACGTTAAATAATACATGAGTTTACGTTTTGTATTTAGCTGATAATATATATATTATTTTATGTGGAAATGCGAAACTGAGTATAGCGGATAAACCTACAGTAATTTCATTACTATAAAAGGTGTAGTTATAGAAAAGGTAAGCTTCCACTTTTTCATCAAACGTATTAACTTAGTTAAATAAAATGTGATAGAGAAGTGATGCAAGAGGGAATGCGTATGGTGTTACAGTTTTTCGCATTAATGGTATAATCATAAAAACATGCTCCTGTCGACGATGCCTAAAGGAGTGGCTTCAATGAGCAAACCTTGAGACAGTATTGTCACAGCAGACCCTTAGCTGTCGCTCCATACGGTTTTCTTCTCTTCCATGGTTTAGTTGATACATCGATACATCTATCGACCTTAATACATCGATATTTTGGAGCTTAGTACTAATAGAAAATTGTATTTCGAAAAGTGAAGGTTGCAAGCAGCTGTTATAGAGCACAGCCTAACTCTAACTGAACCTAATACGACCGATATACCAATACAGCAAGATATCGTTTCATACAAAGGAAAATAATACACTCCTCTAATGTATACCTTTAACCACGGCTATACATAATACATATACAATGCGACCATACTCGTATACCATATAAGCCCTCATTGTAAAAGATTGAAACTTATATTGTATACGAATAATCACAATATATACAATATAAATTGCTTCGTTTTATATAAAACTGATAAATTCATTTGGTTTACTAACAATGGTAGATACATGTTACAATACTTTTGATTGTTACGTGCTTATAGCTATACTAGTAGATAGCATGCTTAAAGTGTTATTGTTGATAAGAGAATAACTTAAACGAAAAGAGATTTGCAATGCGTATAAGAAAGATATACTTATTATTACTGTAAGTTAGGTAAGATGGTTTAATCCTTTATGATATTTTATGAAATACATAAAGTTGATCGTGCTGGATTAGAGACAAGTTACGGAAATAGATCAATCAGTGGCTAACAACATTTTTAGACAAGTGCTTTCTTTAATTTCAATCCTACTTTGTATTCCGCAAGATATATTTTCTTGCGGATTTCGTATAAATCTTTTTTACCTAAATTACTTTTGTAATCCTTTCTTGATGATGTATTTAATTGACATTTGAAACCATCCGAACATTTTATACGTTTCCTAAATGACAGTTAGCTATATGTATGGACCATGTTTCTACAATTATAAAATGACCTGCCCCTTAAAAGCCGGTTGGTTAGGCATCCTCCTTTGCCCTCTAAATCACCCTACGTTCCCTCTTCCCCGCACTTAACATGATATGGGTATAAAGTATCATGGTCACCCACTTGTACATGGTACATGTTTTTCTATATAGTATACAGACTAGCGCCCAGTGTAGACTCGTATAGGACGCAGTGTGCTTCAGCGGGGCAATGTCTACCGCATTACACTTAATCTGGCTTTTGTTTCAGAGCTATCATTTCCCCGCTTCGCCGAGCCCATTCCTAATGTGACCGTGACAGTGGGCCGCGATGCCCTACTGGCCTGCGTAGTGGACAACCTGAGGAATTACAAGGTAAGATTAATGCTTTGTTTGGTGGATTTGTGGCAACATGGCACAGTGAATGCCTTGGGGTATTAAGTCTCTATGTATTGGAATGAGAAAACGGGTAAAGGGTGGAAGGGAAGTACGCAAATGTTTATTAAGACGGCTATTATTCAAGGCACATCTCTGTGATCATCCGTACTATTTGAATTGACCTGAAGGACAGACATACAGACAGACATAAAAAAAGATTTTGCTTCGAGAACATCGTAAACTGAATGCGATCGACGAAGCGAAGAATTGTGCATTCCATACTCGCGTACAGTAGTTTCAAACAATGACAAATTCAATAACGACATACGCCGCACACTATCAGATCTTCTTATGTTCCAGACCACAAGACAACTTGGAGTTTTGGTATAACTGCGAGTATGGTACAATGCTAAGGTACACTCAAGCTATGAGCCTTTGATCTCTTAAGTCTTCACAAACTTCGGAAGGGTATTGACTTCAAATATACTTTGGGATTTAACAACCCTGTTGTAACAGTAACAGAGTAACGGAGTAACGGGGTGACAATCTTTATATGTGTTTTGCGTGTGTGTGTGGGAGGCGCAATGATAACTATTAAACATAATATTTATTCATGAGAATGGATCGGCTTTACTCAACCGAAAGAAAAAAGAATAGTGGAAGGTGAAGTATATTTTATTCGTTTGGAAACAGAAATCAGAGACGCGAAGCACGTTTGGGCCTGTCGAGAGCCCCGCAGGTTCCACAGGGTTGAAATAGGGGCGGCTGTACTCTCCCACACATACATATATGAAATGAAATGCTTTAGAATCATTTTACATTTAACGTAATAGATTTTTATAATTACTTTCATTCTCGTTTGTTATTTCTAAGAATCCAAGTGAGTGACTGTGACCAGCGCTTCTGAACGTACAGTGGTCGCCTCTGGGGGTGCCGAATGCGATTAGGGGTTGTAAGCGCTTGCCGGATGTTCTATATTCCGATCACGACTGCCCACCCTATCTTACTTTGTTCTATTTCGGTGTTTTATTGTTGGCTCTTGTTGGTGAGGTGAGCTCCAAGCTACAGTTACGCGGAAGGAGGGTTGGTGTCTGCTCTAGTCCACCCACTCCTCGCTCTCTCCCCCATATATATATCATATTGAGGATTTAATTGTTTCATAAAAGATTATACTTGGATCAGTTTTCTTATGACTTTGTATAGGATTTGATCTCACATATATATATCTCATCGATCTTATTATATTGCTTTATTATACTCACTTATTTTTTTGTAAAACACATAATCCTTCCATTATAATAGGATCAAATCCTATATAAAATCCACTACCAAATTACATTACTCCCACAAAGAGTAATACCTGCTTATTCACGTTTTTAACTTTTTCAAAAGTATCGACAACCTTAGGCCCTCAGCACACGACGCGACTGGTTGCAAACCTTAGCCCCGAATCTGGCCGAACCGAATGTCATTACAACTGTGTTGTTAGTAAAAGAACGAACGTGCTTACGAGTGAAATAAAACACACGACACGAACGTAACTAAACTGATTTGAAACTGGTTTTGAGCATATATTCAGCGACTAGATTTCTCGGTCGCAGGGCATTGTTGGTTTCATCAGCAGAGATGCTTACGAATACTATTGAAAAATATTTAAATACATACATACAATCAAATATAACACAATAGAATTCCCTGTTTGCAACAGGCAAATATACACGGCTCGTGTTCGTTTTCGTTGAAAACTTCGTTTCTCGTTTGCAACCAGTCGACTCGTATGCCTTTCCTCATGTTTTATTTCACTCGCATACACGTTCTATCTCTTACTAACAACATAGTTGTAATCACTTTCGCTTCGGACAGATTCGGGCTAAGGTTTGCAACCAGTCGCGTCGTGTGCGGAGGGTCCTACTCCTACTCTGCTTCTTTAAAAGACCCCAAGCACTTTATCGTTAGACGTTATCTCGCTGTAGGCGTAATAAATGCAGTTAAATCCCACACCCTCCCCCCGTCCATCAGCTTCAACTGTAGAGATTCGAACAAGTACTGTAGTACATAAAATTAGTTAAATTTCAGACAAACGTGAATTTCCGTAGTCGACAGTTTTTTGCCGGCTCTTGACTTGGTGCTTGTAAGATCCGACATCGTCGTTCGCAATCTTACTGTACCAGTTGTTCTCCAGACTCTGTGAGTTCATGAATCTGGAGCTGCCTGACTCTGGGGATGGCATTTCACGACGTAATTGGATTCACATTTCATATGTCGTAATCTTAACTATTAGATTTCATAACCGATGTAGCAGACATAATGATATCGCGTCATTAAATAAATTGGTGTCATATCTTAATTCCATTTCGATAGTTATCGATATTTCCATAATTATTTCCTACGTCAAACTTATAAAGATAACGTCGAACATCATTTTTATATACGAAGGAGGAAATAAAGTGAAGGAAAATTGCTCTCTGGTACCCTATAGCCCTTGCTCCAGGTCTAGAAGAAGTCTCAGATCGACACATTTATATACAACATTATTTGAAATGTTTTTTTAATTATAGTTAAGTACTTGGCCATGTAACAATATTCTCATATTTATGAATGCAAGTATATATATATATATATATATATATATATATATATATATATATATATATATGTGGAAACGAGAGTACAATGCCACCTCTAATGTGGAAAACGAGAACTATCCAACTTCTTATGTGGAAAACAATAATCAATTCGCTAATCTGATGTGGAATCAAGGTACTCTTATTTAATTTAGGGCAAATGTCAATTCAATTAATATTCAACTATGTAATATCTTAGTTGGTTTGTCAGGATGATAAAGAATCACATAATTGGTTTAATACATTTATTGAATAAAATAATAACGATGATAATAATAATGATAATAATAATGCTAATACAATAAAGATACAATATAAACGTTGATGTTTACTTTACAAATACAGAACAATGAATACACAAACAACCTTAAGTTCTAGTTAATATATACTCAGTCCTATACATTAGTTTTTAGCTTGACTTTAAAAAGGTTTGTTTTTATTACTTCCCAGAATATGCCTGGTTTGTTTCAGTAAACACATGCCCTCATGTATTCAATCAGTGGTTTAAAGTTCCACACATTATAATTGCTTTTAACCTGTCACTTGGTTTCTATTTAAAACATACCCTCATTAATCACATTCTTTATGACTTTCTTAGACCGGGTATTATAGTTACGCCTATTTTGTATGCTCGATATATTTTTTCTTTCCACACGGCCATATGACTCCTCTTTGGCCTCCAAAGACGATACGTCACTGCGGTCATCTGTTTGCTGTTCGGCATCTGACACAACATTTCCAGTTTCAGAATCGCTGTCGTCTGAGAACACACCCCATGGCTTCATGTGGTCTGCACTTGAGTGTGTATTAAAAGAACCTTCCCCTTCACCGATACGTCTTACCCTATACCGTTCATTTGGGTCAACTCCTGTAATTTGATACGGTCCTAAATATTTATTATGCAATTTCAATCCAGTACCAAACTGAGTTCTTTTTACAGCTACAATGTCCCCGACTTTGTATGTCCTAGCTGGTTTCCTATTTCTATTGAAATTCTTGCGATTCTCTTCCTGTGTTTTTAATATATGTTTCTTGTCGTTAGCACGTAACTCTTGCAAATCGTCCTCACGCATTTCTCGATTAACTTCTTCTTGTTCGCAGTAAGCCATACGTCGCGAATTTTGAAAAACAGGAACCTCATCGGTCATGTATATTTCTGCTGCTTCAGTAACCCTTGTTACTTTTGGTTCATAAGTTTTAACTAGTTCCTCAACTTTAGCCCTGGCACCTGGACTAATGTTATTACCCATGACGATTTCGTCGTCGGCTACACCTAATTTTTTATACTGTTTACTTTCCACGTACTTTTCTCGCATGGTAATACCGTCTACGCTTATTATAGTTTCTACTTGATCTAGCAGAGGTTTACCGATTACAACACTATGTCTAGTTGTACTTGATGGAACTATTAAAAAGTTAGTACAGTACTGTTCATTGTCTACTTTCACTTGAGCACTAAATTCACCCAAAACTTTGATTTTAAATCCTCCGATTCCAGTCAATACAATATTGTTTTCGCGCACAACCGCTTTATTACTTAATTTAATATAATCGTCAGCTCTAATCAAATTCTGATCACTTCCGGTATCAATCAGACATTTAAAACTGATACTGTCTATGCTCATGTCTTTTGTCATATCACTTGTTTTATTTGTGTCCACTAACAAAGCATCACTCGTTTTATTCGCGGTACAATTTCTCGAAATATGTCCCTCTTCATGACATTTAAAACACTTTATTTTACTTTCACTTTTTATCTTCTTACTTGATTCATCTCTTTTACTATTAAGGTATTCGTTGCTTTTTCGGCACACGTTTTCCTTATGTCCGAGTTCATTACAATTAAAACATTTTATCGCGTTTAAGTCTTTTGTTCTGTCCTTACGTACACTAAAATTATTCCTTTCTTGCACTTGCAATAGTGTCGAATCATACCGTTTTACTTTTAACAACAAATCGGGCACTGTTTTAAAGTCACACATTGATAACACACTTATCAAGTCTTTGTTGTTTAGTCCGGCTATTATGTACTTTATCACGGCCTTTTCACTAATATTATCACTCTTACTAGCGATCGCTTTCACCGAGTATACATAATCTTCTATTGCTTCGTTTTTTTCTCGTTGTCTCTTCATTAGTTCCATGTGTACGTCAGATTCATCGTACTCCACTGGAAAATTCCTGATTAATTCGTATTTGAACGTCGTCCAATCCTTGACTACGTTCAAACTAGCATCAAACCAGTTTTTCGCGGCACACTGCAGCTTGTTGACACCTTGATGAAGCTTCACTTTATCACTCCATCCATAAATGTCCGCTATTTCATCCAATTTTCGCACCCAAGCTGTAGCCGTCAATACCGTGCTTGCTGGGTTAAACACAGGTATACATTCCAGGTTCTGTGTCGGCATAAACCCATGATGATTCATTCTCTGTTCCTGTATTGTACTATTCCTGATACTCAACTGCAATAGTTCTGTTCTAAGCCTCGTCAGCTCTGCTTGCACTCCCAACCAACTATCTTCACTAGATGTTGAGTTTCCTGAGCGTCCAGCTAACAAACTATCATCAACAGTAGTATCGTTCATGTTAACGTTATATGCCATTTTCAATTTTTTCCTCGTAAAACAGTTTACACACTTTTCTAATACAATTCACTTGCTAGTCCTATTATAAAGTCCGTCTTATAAATTCTCGACTATTCCGCTAATGAACTATCACTTGAAAGCACTGTTTGTAGAAAACTATTTTGTATTATTCTTCTCTGTATTATTCACTTGTGGATAACTCGTAGATAACTAATCCGCACTTAGTTCAATTCACTATGAGTTACTAATCCGCACTTCTTTGTATTATTCACTTCGCGCACTTAGTTCAATTCGCTATGAGCTACTAATCCGCACTTCTGATGTGGAAAACAGAGAGTACAATCGCACTTCTAATGTGGAAAACGAGAACTATCCAACTTCTTATGTGGAAAACAATAATCAATTCGCTAATCTGATGTGGAATCAAGGTACTCTTATTTAATTTAGGGCAAATGTCAATTCAATTAATATTCAACTATGTAATATCTTAGTTGGTTTGTCAGGATGATAAAGAATCACATAATTGGTTTAATACATTTATTGAATAAAATAATAACGATGATAATAATAATGATAATAATAATGCTAATACAATAAAGATACAATATAAACGTTGATGTTTACTTTACAAATACAGAACAATGAATACACAAACAACCTTAAGTTCTAGTTAATATATACTCAGTCCTATACATTAGTTTTTAGCTTGACTTTAAAAAGGTTTGTTTTTATTACTTCCCAGAATATGCCTGGTTTGTTTCAGTAAACACATGCCCTCATGTATTCAATCAGTGGTTTAAAGTTCCACACATTATAATTGCTTTTAACCTGTCACTTGGTTTCTATTTAAAACATACCCTCATTAATCACATTCTTTATGACTTTCTTAGACCGGGTATTATAGTTACGCCTATTTTGTATGCTCGATATATTTTTTCTTTCCACATATATATATATATATATATACCAATTGGGCTGTAAACTATGCCTATACAATAGTATTTTTTATGACCTTTGATATATATTATAAAAAAGAAACAAATTAGTTCAATCAAAGAATTTTCAATTCCGTTTTTCTATAATTTATATTTATTTTTTATCGTTTATGAGAACGGTACAGAGCGTTTCTATCTGAAGCTATAACACAAGCGAAGCGACTCATTGTACACTTTTATCCTAAAGTACACAATTTTCTCAATATGGAACGTACTTAAGTATATACGAATACTATCTTTTTTATATACATATACAAGTAGATATATAATAAAGTTTTAGAGACTTTAATATTGATATTTCAATACATTTATTTTACTTTATAATAATTTTATTTACAATAAATATTCTGGTAGTTTTTAAGAATATTAGGTAATACTTTCTTATGCATTTTCTTTTAAGAAATATTAAGCCTCATTCCCCACTGTTTTAATATTTAATTTACTGTTTTTATTTAATACTGTAATTAAGATTTCAGGTTTTCGCATTCCTTTTCACATTTGTGTTTTAATTTAAGTTTAGTTAATTTAGTTGGTGCGCATCGTTAGTAATATAAATTTTGACCGTTCGAAAAATTGTATGTGAAATAATTAAATTTGCTATTTTTAATAACAATTACTAATAGTAATTGTTTTCACTTTTATATTTTTCAAAAACTGACATTAAACTTCTTTTAAAAGTAAATCCTATTGCATTTTGACAGATTGTCACATTTTGGAGGTTACAAAATAATATAGTTTTTCTTATATAATTAAGAAAACTTAAAAATAAATGAAATTAAAAATAGTACTGCGAATGACTACGCGTATTGCCATATGCAAAACAATTTAAATCAAATACAAACAAAAAAATAAATTTAAAGCAGTGAGTGGGAATGATACTTAATTTATTACAGACTTGCTAATTTTTAATTTAATTTATCCTGTTTACTAAAGAAGCCAGTCATTGTGTTGGGTTCGTTAAATTGATTGGCATTTGTGCAGTACACTTTTGTGATACTTCCACACCATAAAGGCAGAGTAGAAGTAGATAAATAACTTCGTGAATTTTATTTCGAATATCTAAATAAATGGCGCTACTGTTGGCAAATCCGTATGACTTTAAGATAGTACTAACCTTCAAACAATATGTGTCAAAATTTCATGACATTCTGATCATTAGTTTACAAGTTATAGTGGTTTTAGTGACGCTACTTTCTTAATTTTTAAAACAAATCTGAATTTCTTGTGTTGATAAAGCATTGTTTTCAACGGGAAAAATACTGAGTCTGAATAACATTTGTCAAGCCATTGCTTTGCATGAATGTTATTTTCCCCCCTAAAACAATTTACTGAGATTCAGACTTCTAGACTTAGAGAGTAAGAAAATAAATATAAACCACATTTACAAATCTCAAAAGAAAAGTTAAATTAATAAAATGATGTAGTCATTAATTCAAAGTGTCTTCTTATAAAAGTACAATAGTGACGTCATATTTCACAGTCTGTCTTGTTTCGCAGGTTGCTTGGGTACGCGTTGACACGCAGACAATTCTGTCCATCTATCACAACGTCATCACCCAAAACCCACGAATCAGCTTGTCTTATAACGACCATCGGTCTTGGTATCTACACATCAGAGAAGTGGAAGAAAGTGATCGGGGATGGTATATGTGTCAGGTCAACACGGACCCTATGCGGTCAAGAAGGGGTTATCTACAAGTTGTTGGTAAATATCAATTTCATAATATTCAGAAATATCAACAGGTCATTACATGTATATAATAAGAATTTTTAAATTCATAAAGTTTGTGTCCTTCATTTTTTCATTCACTACATCTTCAAGTTTAATGCTTGTAGCGGAATTTCTGCCTTACTATTTCGTATTTACATTATGTAATTAAAATAACAATAATTATTTTAAATATCCATCAAGAGCTTTACGTACGGTTTTCATCTTGTTCAGCTTCTAAATATATATAAGCTCAAAATCTAGAGCATTATATAATTTAGTAGCTAGTGCTCCGATGGGACTTAAGAAGTAATTATACAATCGTGACGTAAGGTACTGTTTCTCAGAGATATGCTTCTTTAAAAATACACGTTTAATATAAAGACAAATATTCCCAAACCTTGAAAAGCTTTAATTAAAATCATAAATCTTTATGTGTAATTAAATTATTAAAGAAGTATTTGAATAACATTGAAATTGGAATTATGAAAACTTGAAAATCTAAAATAGATATAAGACATTTTAGGAATTTTAAATTTTTAATTAAACTTATGTGTTGCTTCTGAAATCAAAGACTTATACTTTAATAATTTACATATACATTTATAGTTTATTATTTAAATTGTCAATTCCTTTTTATCTAATTTTATCATAACTTAATATTATGCACGGTGAGTTTTGTCTACTCCAAATACCAACCGTTGGCACACACTACATTAAAAGTAGCTTTATATAGATTTAAAGTAAGTTAACTAGAAAGTACAGTGCGGGATTTCCCGGGAATTCTAGACTCTTTCTCAATTTCAACAAATAGAGTTTGTTACATTTTACTCTAGAATTTCTTCACTGTCGGATTTTAAACTTTAAATTAAAAACAACACTTAATCTTATCAAGGTTTGATTGTGAGTATTTTCTACGTTTTCCTGACACCGTCTAACAAAGTTAAGCATTTTTCTTTCCTTTTTTCCTTTTTATTGACGCTACTATTTGACAGCATTATTGATATCTCAATCAACTGCTATTGGTTCAACGCTTCGATAATGGACTCATTTGTCTTACATAACGAAAGGTTTATAATGTTAAAATAGTAGTCGTATTTTCAGGGGCTTTTTAACAGTATGTGTACGTATACAGTATACACCCATACTCTTATGTACTGTATAACATTCAGGTTTCATGCTCTGTTGGTCTTATATAATATTTAATACATTTGTGAAATGCATTTTCTATGCAACGATGAATTTCAATACGTTAATTATTAACTTTTGCATAATTTTCACGAATGTGTTATTAAATATCATATGCATTATATATATTCCCTCATTTTCAGCCAGTAATAATTTACCATTGTCAATGCGTGAAATTTAAATGAAATTTCAAAGTACAGCAACGAGTATACAACAACATGTGGTACAGTGGTTTAAAGAGGATAACATTTTCAATTAAATATCTTTTTAGTATAGAGAGCGTGACTACTTTAAGGTAAGCGTCTAAAAGTTTAGATGGCTCGCATCAAACACATTTGATTTATCGTATGAAATGTGGAAGCGGGAGGGAAGACGTATGTAGCGAACACTAAGGCCCTCCGCACACGACGCGACTGGTTGCAAACCTTAGCACCGAATCTACCCGAAGCGAATGTGCTTACAACTGTTGTTAGTGAGAGATAGAACGTGTATGCGAATGAGATAAAACACGAGGAAAGGCACAGAGTCGACTGTTTGCAAACTAAACGCGAAACGAGCACAAGCCATGCCGAGCCGTGTATCGTGACTCTATAGAATTTTTAACAATAGCAAAACAGGGGATTCTATTATGTTATATTTGATTGTATGTATGTATTTAAATACTTTTCAATAGTATTCGTACACATCTCTGTTGATGATGTCATCATGAAACCAGCAATGCCCTGCGACCGAGAAATCTAGTCGCTGAATATATGCTCAAAACCAGTTTAGTTACGTTCGTGCCGTGTGTTTTATTTCACTCGTAAACACGTTCGTTCTTTTACTAACAACACAGTTGTAATCACATTCGGCTCGGGCAGATTCGAGGTTAAGGTTTTTTTATTTTTTTTTTAGAATCTTCCAACTACAGCAAATTATTGTTCAAATTGTTTGACAGCGATGAAAAATTTACGGCGACCTTATAATTTGGTCGATTTTTTTCCAGCGACAAAAATAAAATCGATGGAAATTTCTTACAGAATACCAAATAAATAATCATCGCTTTTGTGACGTCATTTTACAGCGATGAAATTTTTTCACCGGTGGAAATACTTTACAGAATAAGGCCCTAAGTCTTGCGTAATGTAACCATATAAAACGATTACGGCCTTACAAATAAACCTGTTATAAAAATTATACCAGGTATAAACTAATACCTGTCCGGACGGGATTTATATCTGGTATAAATGTTATAACAGGTTTATTTGTAAGGCGGTTAAAGTTTGAACTTTGAACTATACGTGATTATTATAACGATTATAGGTATATTATTTGACGCTACATATTCGAATAAACGCAATGTGAGAAGTGATTGACTAAACGACCAATAGTCCATGTCGAATCGCACATTATCACAATCCCTTCATATTCACAAATCGTTTCGCTTCATAAATAAATAACGGACGTATCTCACGTCATTTTTTTAATATGAATTCTAGGAATATCATTTTCTGTCTTCGGATAAAATAGGATTTCCATTTAACTAAAACACATGATTTGTTTGATTTTCTTGACAGTGCCCCCTCAGATCGTGGACACGGCAACCAGCAGTGATCTCGTTGTTCGAGAAGGCACCAATGTGAGTCTATCCTGCAAAGCACGGGGCTATCCAGAGCCCTACGTCATGTGGAGAAGAGAAGATGGCGATGAGATGTCCATTTCAGGGGATAATGGTACAAAATTTAATATTGAATAGATAAATTATTCATAGGAAATGTTATTTTTTAGCCTTGTCAATTTTTCAAACGGAACGAAAAATATTATTGATTCCCAGATATTTTAAATGTCTTGAAATAAATTTTACGAAAGAAAATCCAATTTTATAACATATTTATCTTCAAAAGTGGAGAAAGGCTTTTTTATTATTTTTTTGTTTATTTGTTTATTTGTGTGTGTTTATTTGTAGAAGTTATTGTTCTATTCCGTGGTAGCATGCTGTAAAATTGCAGCGTTTTATTTATTCTATTTCATGAGACGTATGTTGCTTGCATGCAATGTAAAATATTCGTGTACTGGTATTGAATGTTCGCCTATTACGCGACAATACGACATTTCATGGACAATTACATGTGTTAGGTAATATATAAAATTGTCAGAATAGAGAACACATTATATTTATTTCTATCCAGTATAAATTTATCATAGATTCCATTCTAAATTTTCTAAAGTTATATAATTCAATTAAATCTTTAGATACGCAGTTTTTAACGCACGAAAAACGACGCCGGTCCGAAACTGAATTGTTATATTATTGAGATAAGAAAATAAAATAGCTTCAGATAGATTAGAAATGTCCAATAGGGTATTATCTCGTTTATCATAGATCGATTAACGTTAAAAATTCAAATCTCTGGTAAAAACCGGCGTCAAAAAATAGCGCAGAACTTTTTTGCTGCAAGACCAAGCAAGAAGTATAATTGTCATTTCAAAAATAAGTTTCTGCGCTTGTATATATCTTTGAAAATATAACTCGATCTATATCTATATATATCTATATATCGAATATACTCTTGTGATCGAATTGACGCTTCTTTTAAAATAGAGTTAGTCAGTTACAATTGAATGTCACACACTTTAAAATCCATATTCAAAGTATAACGTAACTTAAAAAAACAGTTTTTATCGTAAAAATGTGGCATACATAATTGACAACAAATAATATCAATGATACGGGGCCCCCCGGGCTACAGGGGCCCCAAACGTATGAACATTCGTATAGTGTTAACCACAATCTCAGTTAAACTCTTAATCCGTACTTAGCTTAGTTCCTAAGAGTATTCATTGTAAGTAATAACGTATAATCAATATATAATTATTTTAATTCAATGCGAGCGTTTTTGTTCCTTTTGTGAAAAATCTTTACTCATCATTTGGGCCTCCCAATAAATTTTGATACAATGCCCGTCTAAGGCACGATGCTATTGCTTTAACAATCAGTTTTAAGATTAAAAAGTTTTTTTTCTAAGTTACTTTTTACTTTATCTGCAACTCTATTTCTCAAAACGGAAAATTGCTGCCATAGCAGGGTCATCGACCAATAAGCCAAATGATTTGATTATATCTGCAGCTGTCTGCCATTCGTTGGACAGTGCTGAGCCAGAGGGAGGTCTCCGAAGACCTCCAAGTTTCTCAATGCAGACAACGTTCAGCGAAGATATGATTGCAAAATTGAATTTCTTATGTTATGACAAGCAATTTCTTTATCTGCTATCGACCAACTATTTATCTTTATAGTTTATCGAGTAATAAAACATTAATTGAATATAGGATTAGTCATTGTTTAGGGTAACAGTGCCCCTGTAAATGAAATAGCTTTAGTAATATTTGATGTAGTTGACAAACACCTAATTAAATTCGTTATCAATTAGGCCCGGATGTATAAAATTGAGATGTTAACACTTAAAATAAAACAAATAAATAAAAATATGCGTATGTAAAAACGAGATAAATATGTATTTAGCAAAAATATACTTATCTAATCTAATAGTGATACTATCGTTCTCGTCATGTCATATTTTAAAATAATTGTATTAACCTTATATGACATTATATTATACATTAAATGGATATAGTTTCAAAATTCAAATTTGTTACGTAAAAAGTTAAAATTGCAACCGTCAAAAAATATAACCGGAAAACTTTATTTTAAATAAATTCAGAAATATATTACTGTTAATTTAAAATGTTTGATAAAATGTGACACAGTTCTTTTTGTTTTTTTTTTCAGTAAATGTGGTTGACGGAGAAATATTATTTATAACAAAGGTGAGCAGACTGCACATGGCTGCTTATTTGTGTGTGGCATCGAACGGGGTTCCTCCATCCATCAGCAAACGAGTGCAGCTTAGAGTTCAATGTGAGTATAACATGAATCCTGTACAAGTTAAAACCTGAATTGGAATCAGAAATAAAATATACAGTAAAAGCTTCTCATTCGTAGATTTCATGTTTTCCAAAAATTGGTAGAATTTAAATCCGAAAAACTTTAGCAATAATGTCTCGCTAAGAACACTTACGTGTATTTAAGTTTAAGGTATGCAATTTAGCGAATACATAACGTTTGGTGACCTGTTTAACTGCTTAGAAATAACTCTGCCTTTTTGCGCATTTCCAGTAAACAATTTAGTGAAGTGTCCCTTTTTGTGAAGTTTCTATTACTATTTCACTTCAATGAGCTTGTGTCCTCATTTTTTAGTGGTCGATTTTTCAATTGTTGATTGAAATTGATGTTAATAAATGTGTATTGACGTATCTATTTTATTAAATATCTAAATGTTGACGGAGATATAGCAATTTAAAATTTGAATTGTAGTTTTAGCGCTGTGAAATGGTCGGCCATTTGTATGACGTGAAATGCATTTTAACGTCAGTTATTTGTTGAGTAGGTCAGTGCTGTGGTAATGTTTTCTAGCTGTTGAAAAAATCAAATCAAGCCAAAGAATAATAAGTTTTTTTTTTATTTAACCCTGTTACGGCAGACATAATATTGTTTCTTGAAATAGCTGTAAATAATATTTGATATTTTGATATACATATAGCAGAGATTTATGAGCTGTAAGGTTGGTAATCTGTAAACTTGTCAGAGTTTTGTCAAGAATATATCTCTTTTACGCTCTGTTGTATAATAGAGATAGCAACTAGCGGTTGTGATGTCTCATGCATTTGGAATGTTGTACAACGTTGAATCTCTTTAATAATTAAAGAGACAAAATGACTTTTTTAATTGTTAATATCTCTTAACATATAAGGAGTTATTAAAAAATAATTGAACATTTGAGGTTCTAGTAACCCACTTTATCAATATATAGTACACTTTTATAGAAATTAAGACAAAGGACATAAGCCCATTAAGTTCGCATCAACTTTATCTTATCGTAATAGACAATATGAAATAGACATTTCATATGAACGATTGTGAGAAACTGAACTATAATTGAAGTCTGAATATGATGGCGAAGTGATTTCAAAATGCTTACTGGGTTTGCATACTTATTACAAAGATGAAATACTTTTATAATAGTTATAAAATAACACTCTTTTGGATTAAATATTTAGGTACATACTGCTTACGTAAAATATTACATGAGCGTAGTAAGGTGACATCACTTTTTGTGTTCTCTTTTTATTTATTCGAATGAGAAGCTCTAACTGCACTTCAATATATCTACCTAAGGGTACAAAATTTCGAATTGACAATTCATCATTTTGTAGGATATTGATATTCTATTTGACCTATATTTAAACTCCTAACGTATGTAAAAATATATACTAAAAGGTAATATCTCATTTGAAGATATTTTATGTAATAGCACGAGAACGAGCATATGAAAAAGATATTTGCAATGTTTACATACTTGTGGTGAATACAGTGACTGGTATTGGGGTTAAATAACATGAAATTGTATGAAGTCAATCGATGCTCTGGGTTTTACTTCAATGTACTGAAGCACAACTTTAAAAGTTTCAACGAATCTAAGGTTGCTGCAGGATATACTCGTATACATACAAATACATATCCTGTTTCTCATGCCACATGTTTCAAATTCGAAATGTATACTTAAGAGAATTTAAAAAGTTAAAAACGATTTTTTGGAAGTTTTAAAATAACGTATAGTTAAAAAAAACTAACACTTTGCCTGTGAAAATTTTAAGTAAGAAGAAATCAAAGCAAAAAAAGTCTACAGATATTGTCTGAGGTCTACAGTTTATAAATGTCATTCATTATAAAAAAGTACACGTTTAAAATATGTAATATAACTGAGTAATGCACTGAGAGTCATTTGATCGTATGTTTAGCATAAGGTTAAAGACCGAGAGATCTATTTTTGTGCCTCTCTTACACTGAAATCGACTACTTGCCTTCTAAATCGACATCTAACCTTTTCAGTAGAGTATAGTCGCATTAACACACTTTATGATGAAAGGAAGTCTCTGTTTAATGTTTATCAATAACCCACTGCTTCAAAGAAATGTGTAATTCATATCCGAGCACAATACACAGGAAATGAAAGGGGATGATTACTTCACAACAGTGATGTATGGATAAATATTAAAGTAGATGTCTCATACCATGATAAAGTGTACTAATGCGCAACAGCTCGTATATACCCTAATGAGAAAGTTGAATTTCGCAAGTGTCGGTCCAGTGTGTGAGAGAGCCCTTCTAATAAGTCACACTTACTCGTACTTGTTTAAAAAAGGAGCTTAACGAAGTTGTGATCAATGTAATAGTCCATTAACAGTGAAATACATAATTATTTATTGCTCCCATCTGCAACATTCAACTGCAATTAAAAAAAGTGTAATTAATTTCATCGAAGAATTTTATTTATGTTGCTATTTTAAAAGTAATTAGCAAAGGTATTCATTTAATGCAATTAAAAAAAACTCTAGTATACAAATGTTACCTAGCTTAGTTAGAAGTCTTTGACTCGAGCTTTATTGCAATTAAATGATAATTTCAATTAAAATTAAAATAAATTATCTTTGTGGAATATAACTTAAAAATAAGTACAAGATATTAATCTACAAACAATAAACAACAAAATTTACATTAAAACAATGTTTATACAATACGTGACTTTAAATATTTACACAAATATAACTTAAATATGACAATGTATCACAGATTCTAAAACTAGAGTTAACATTGTTAAAACTAACGTTTAAATAACATTATTCAAATACTCACAGATTGAACATTTCTGATATTTGTAAATAAAACCCTTAATGAATATTTAACATTAATAAACTATGAACACAAACGCGTAAATAATTTCTTTTTACCTTTTCCACAAATTGATAATGAAATAATTTAGTTTTAAATGTATTTTTTATTTCCATATTATTGCGGGGGAGTTTACCGTTAGCTACTACCCTTTTCAAAAGACACTTTCGTATAAATATATTCCACGCCTACACAGTCTATTTTAAGTTTTAATCAAAGCACACCACTCAATCAGTGCGAGTGTGTGGTGAAGTATGGGGATGTTTATTAATTGCGCTGCGCTGTGCGGTGTCATGAATGAAATTGTTACGTTTCGGTGATTTTTATTGTGTGTTTCACTCTAACACACTAAAAATACATTCTCATTGTCCTTGTTCATATTTAATTATTGTTTATGCATTTCGGTTTTGCAATAATCTTACCCACGTTTATTTAATTTACATTTGTAGTTCTGCTATTTCGTTTTAAACTACCCCCCCCCCCCCTCCACTAAACACAAAGTGACGGTAAATAAATGCAATCGCAACGTTTAAAGCCTGTCACTCACTGCAAGCGTATTTAAACGAATTTTGACCGGACGTATATGCGCTACTACGCTTTACCTATCCGAACCCTGTAAATGTAATGAAACTCGCACACTCCAAGCGACGAAGCCGTTCGAATACGGGCGTTACGTAGTTCTCACACTGTAGGCGTATATTAGTAAATTTTAAACAAGTGAAAACATGCTAAACCTATCAGAACCTTGTTAATGGAATCAACCATCTCAGACTAATGTTATTCTCTTTTATAACAGTGGTGTATCGATAAAAATTAAAGTAAATATTTGCTCTTATGATAATTAATACATTAGTGCAAAACAACTCCAATACACCCTACAGTACACAAGTTGCTTGGAGTACTGTCGTAACGGTACGTAGTATGCATGTATTGTGACACAACACATGCAAAGAACACAGGAGTCGATTTGCTTTGAGAGTTTTCACACAACCTATCCGCCGATTTACAGCCGAATTCACGGTCGCTTAAATACGCTTGCAGTGTGGGACAGGCCTAATGTGAAACAACACCGCTATATGCCATTGTGACGTCACAAAATTACTGACACTATGGATGTTCCATATGGAAATCCATACTTAAACCGGTATAGTCATATGGTATTCTACTATGAGGTACTGCATCTATCTCTAATATTGAAATACTCCAGAGATTCCAATCTAAAATGTTAAGGATTGTCACGACCACCATGGTCACCATGGTTTGTACCTAATAACATAATACATCGCGATCTGGATATACCCATAGTTAATGAAGAAATAGTGCTAAGAATCAAAGAATACAAAGAGAGAATACTTGATACATCCAAACAATTTGGCCAGCTGTCTAATGTCCAATAATTCGGTAGTACGCAGACTAAAAAAGAAAGTATCTCAAGACCTATTAACCAACTAAACAGAATCTAGGTATATCTTGCGCAAGACACTTTATTAAACTTACGTCCTCTAAACAAGACAGATTGTACTAATCTATAGTAATCAAATAAAAACAAATGGATGTTGAAATAATATGTTATTTAGATATGTAATTATCCCATTAATTATAAGTATTTATTATCTATTATTGCCATTTAATTATCGACGAGTATTCCGTTAAACGACAAATAATAACGAATAACTATTTATCGTGGAGATGTTTTTTCCTTACCGCACCCCCACCCCAATAAATATTTTCAACACGGTCTTTAAGTGTTACTTAAAACTTTATTTCCAAATATACATTATGTTTTTATACTCCCTAAAATATTCCTGTAAGGATATTTTATTTCTTTCAAAGCCAAAAAAAAATAAAGTAAATTTCTTTGTTATTTTTAACACTTTATGATATAAAAAATGTGTATTTTTTATGTCTTTTCTATTTTTTTTTACTTCGTAGTTCCACCAATGTTGTCGATACCCAACCAATTGGAAGGGGCTTATACGGGACAGGATGTGACTCTTGAGTGTCACACTGAGGCTTATCCCGCTTCAATAAACTACTGGACTACAGAGAAGGGAGACATGATTATATCTGGTAAGTTATTTTTTTTGTATAAATAACACTTCAGATCTAACCCTTATAAAATGTTCTGTGTCCTTCTGTGTCCTTTGCCAATCATTTTCCATCTTTTATATGTCCTTATATTGTAATTTTCGATCATTTCTTTTGTTCGATAGCACTTGATTGCATCTTTATCTATTTCTTTGTGTGTTGCATCAAATTGACTTCTTCAAACACTGGTTTTGGACGCTACAGTGCTGATTTAATAAAAGCAACTAATTGCGTTTAACAAGTTATTTAAAGTTCGGAGAAAATCCAAATAAAAAAGACTATTTGTTGTCCCGCACAACAATCATGTTCTACTAATGATCGTAAACTAGTTAAAACGACAAAATAAAAACTTATTATTCTTTGACTTGACTTGATTATTTCGACTACCAACAGCTACAAAACATTACCAAATAACTGACGTATAAATGCATTTCACGTCATACAAATATGGCGCTAAAACTACAATTCAAATTTTTAATTGCTATATCTCCGTCAATATTTAGATATTTAATAAAATAGACACTCCAATACCAATTATAATACGTCGGTATATGATACTGAACAGTGAACGCACTTGTATGAGTAGCTATACGAAGGATACGATGCGTGCAATGACTAACATGGTGATCTGTCAACATGTACTTTAAGATATTTTTTTCTTAGAAGAACTAAATTTTCTTTTACTATTTTCACAGTATTTATAGTTGAAACTAAACTCTTTTAAATTTACAACATGTGTCAGATACATTTTTGATAAGATGAAATGCAGCCGTACAAATTCTTTGTTAATATAAAATATGAGGGGATTATATTGAAAGTACATTTGATAAATTATGATCGATTGTGAAACTACACGCCAGATGTAATGTAATACTGTTTTTGTTTAGGAAATTTATTTTACCAAAGCTTTAAAATAATACACGTTATAGAAAATAAATAGAATCTTTACTAAACAAACAATTTTGTTAAAATCAATTACTTAGAGCTTATAGGGAATACGTTATACGATTATACGAGTATTATATTATATATTTTATATATCCTTTAAGTAAATGTTACGAGAATAACTATATATGAGTTAGATATAAATATATACCTCACCTACCATATATGACTGTCCATTGGTTAGAAGATTTTCAAAATTTCGAAATTAGTTCTTTTTCTAGATTAATTTTATTTTGAAGAATATTTTAAGACTTTACAATTGCGGTATTTTGAATATTACTCATCTGTATAGTGGGCACTGCAATGGTTTTCAAATTTTAAGAAAAACAATCAACATATTTTTCAAAATTTGTTTACCTTTTTATTTCAAAGTTTCACGGAAGAGAGCACCCCATAAAAGCTTATATCTGCGTCTCTTTTTAACAACTACATACAACAAATACATACTTTAAAAGTCAAAACCGTCAAAAGATATGTTCTTTTTATGCCAGTTTTTCAAAGCGCCATGTGAATATCAACCCAAATCGAACCCAAAAGCACGAGTTCAGATCTTTTATAAATTATTTATTTAACGTTGGCCCATTTCCGATTCTGAGTCTTATCACACTTGACCTTCTAATACCAATTTTTGTGGTGTCGTAACTTATAGATGAAACTTAACTTACCATAATCAATTTAACTTGAAAAAAACTTAACGCACAAAATTGTCCAGCATTAATGTTCCCGCCCACTGCGTGTCAATATAAAATATTAAATAACATATTTACAATACGTACAATTTGAATATTAACACTTAAATAACTAACTCCATAAACCAACAAAATTATTAAAAAGTTTGTATTTTTAAATTTCTTATGGTTCGCTAATAAAGTTACAAAATCAGTAAACTTATTTAATATATACAGTTCTCTTATTCTTGAATATGTACGAGTAGTTTATAAAAGAAATTGAGATTGCCTGGAAAATGAGCTGAATAGATGAGATCTAAGCTGTACCGGAAATTGTGTTTAACAATCAGTTTATCGATTTCTTCAATTCTACTTCTATTTCTGTCAGGGAGTCTTAAAATAAACCCAATCCTTGTATAAGATTTAACAAGAGCTGACTGTTCTGAACTGTACGTGTATATTTTGTATATACATATCTATGTATATATATGTATATATATATATATATATATATATATATATATATATATATATATATATAATTATGTCGAGATAACAAGTGCTTTTTACAACAAGAATTTTACTTTCTTCTACTTTATCGTATTTAACTTTAATCTATTTCTAATGCCTGCCTTATTGTAGATGATACCCCTCATATATGGGCATCAATAACTAAAAAAGCATAATTATATTAAGTATATAATTATGGACCATCCATTAACTATGTCACATGCAAATAGAGGGAAGGGGGGGGGGGGAGGTCTAGAAGCCCACTCCTGCTAACTTAAAGCTATGTGAAATCTTATTTATGGTAAGCATCGATTCTACAGACCTAGAAGAGAAGGAAAGCGGGTGGGAAAAAACGTAAATGCCATGTACCGTGACACAGCTCAAGTGAATTCGGCTTCATTGAAATACGGGCGATGCTAGTAGTAACACATTTATACGAGTAAATATACACGTACCGCTAGTTCTTACTGCATACGCTGTCCCTTCTCTTCCATGTTTCATTCATAAATCTAATGTTTTGACTGCTTTCCGTGTTATACAGTGAACGCGCACCCTTAGTGTTCTATGAGAAGTGAAACTGTGTCAGAAAGCAGTGTGCGCCAATACTTAGGTATATTTATATGAAACGCTATGAATGAAGTATGTTATATTATACAACATTCATATGCTAAATGAGTATTAGAGAAATTTTAAAACACATGAATAATTATGTTGATTTATAATTATAACTGTATACGTAATTATGCCCTACAGTTTGTTGTTTTACCAATACATTATTATGATATACGTCATAGCCAAGAGATATAAATGCCAAGTCTTCATCAACGGAAGAATCGATTATTCTCTTTATGAAAATGATATCCAACATATCTTAGTTAAATGTTAATATAAAGTCTAGTATAGTTATTCAACTGAATTGATTATTTTGTAATTAGGCCAACACAAATGTAACAGGTTCCCTGAAGAATGTCATCATGGATATTTCACGGATGACTGAATCCAGAAAATACGATAGTTATTATAGCATGATATTCCCTGAAGAAATATGTACTAGTACAGCCGCTGTAACATTGACTCTGCACTCTGTCAACATTTTTATATTGTTTTTGTATGTGTATGAAATTCCAATATATTAGTTAGTAAGTTATTTGATGCAACCAGACCCGGATTAATCGTTAGGCTAAGAAGGTAATGGTTTAACTACTCTCTAAAAACAGTTAAGTGATTTAATACAGACCATACACGTAACGGTATATCTGACCGGTTTACCTGTACAGGTAATCTGCTCAGGTAACCTTTCTGTGTATGACCACCATAACTATACAACCTTTGTGACCTATTTTGTTCATCTTCAAAAAATGTATCTAAGTTTTCCTCACGTTAAATATTACGCGAGTGTAAGGTAGCATCATGTTTTGTAATTTTCGGGCAGATACAAGTGACAGACATTCCGCGTGGGAGTTAACAAAAATTTATTTAATAGAGTTCTACCAATTGCTAGAATATTGTTTAGATATGTCTGGCACGTACTCACACCTTTTCGGACTTTTTTTCTATTTAGACTTTCGGTCGAAAATGGTATAATCCTCCGCTGATTTTAGCGAAATATTTCTGTAATATAAAATAAAGAATATTGTATAAAGTAATATTTTACGAAGTTACCTTTTTTGTGCAACACTTCAACAGTTCGAGATCTTGAGTTCGAGAGTTCGTAAAGTAAAATTTAACAAAATTGTTTCAAGTGATCCCATTTTTTTTTATATAGAACTTTTTGTTATGCTCGTTAGATGTAAAACGTTCTTGAAATCGTACACAATTATCTGAGGATAACAGGATTGCGAACAAGGCTCTTCTCTGCATTTTGTATATCCTCATAGTATATATATACAACAATAGTATTTTAGAATATAAGGTCTCGTCGCTATGTCATTTTAAACAATCTGCTTCAAATATCAATGAATATTTGTAAAATTGAAGTTACAGTTATAAAATATGTTGGAAGTATATACTCGAATATTATATCTCAAATAGATGTACTTTAGTTTTTGTAATAAATAAATAAATTGTTTTTGTAATATTTTAATATTTACTTAATATTTTTTAGATTAATAAAATGGTAAAGTAACATTCTTCATAAATTTTTGTTTTCTGATAATGATAAAGCTTTTTATGCAAGATTATATAATATACATATTAAATTAAAATCTAGTACGAGGTTTGTAATATACTTTACATTTTTTTAGTAAATTTCGGTAGTTAATAAAACGTCGTCTTAGGGCGTCCGCAGATGGGACGACTGGTTACAAACCTTAGCTCCGAATCTGCCCGAACCGAATGTGATTACAACTGTGTGAACGTAATTAAACTGATTTTAAACTGGTTTTGAGCATATATTCAGCGACTATATTTCTCGGTTGCAGGGCTGTGCTGGTTTCATCAACAGAGATGTTTACGAATACTATTGAAAAATATTTAAATATATACATACAATCAAATATAACAGAATAGAATCCCCTGTTTTGTTATTGTTAAAAATTCTATAGAGTCACGATACACGGCTCGACACGGCTCGTACTCGGTTTCGTTGAAAACTTCGTTTAGTTTGCAATCAGCCGATTCATGTGCCTTTCCTCGTGTTTTATCTTTCACTAACAACAGTGGCAATCACATTCCCTTCGGGTAGATTCGTGGCTAAGGTTTGCAACTAGTCGCGTCGTGTACGGAGGGCCTTAAGTAAAAAATATTACGCTATAAATGACTTTACGGTTTAAGTTTAGAGGGAATCTATTACACACTTGGTTGTTTCTCTTAACTAAAATTCGAATAATATCTGCAATAATTTCGAAATTCATTATGTTGGTGAATAAAAAGTAGTGAAAATATTTTTATTGCAACATCTACAAAAAAAGTAAAATATCTGTAACAAAACAGCACTAAATAAATCACATGGATTAAGAAAATGTTTCTCTACATTTTGCAAGATTTACTTTAACAAAAAACTAACGCAAAAAACCCCATAACTTTTTTAACGAAATGGTATTTCTTAATCTTGCGACAAGATTCCTTAATTCCTTTTTCAGTTATTAAGAAAAAACTGTGACATTTAGAAAATAGCGACATTTAAGCACTAACGTTTTTTGTTGGGTAGATTGCTCGATCCACATCTAACTTCGAGCCTAATATGTATCTATATTTATACAAGCATCTGAAACAGTGTATTTCCTAAAACACACATCCATTTGGATGGATTCTATGTATGGTACACACACATATAAATAACATACACATACATACTTGTGGATAAACACATAGGCTTATGAACTAGAAGTAAGAACATCTCGGGGCGCAGCAAGTATGGAACCCCTGAAGATATTCTCTACATTATAATATAAATGCCCGAAGGATAGAAATATGAAGGGGTGGGGGTGGTAGGTGATAGGTGGAGGGTTAAAGTCGTACGCCAGACAACTCTATAAAACTTGAGGGTAATGTTGACGCCAATGTCGTTGATATTCGACCTTAATTATATTGTAAAACTTGTAGCAGTATTTCTAAATGATATTACAAACCCGATCAGAAAATTTCTGTGATGATGGTTTTGTGATATCAATAAAAATACAAAATGGATATTATCTATGTAATGAAAGAGTACTTATAAAATTATATTAAAAGTTTATATATAAACTGTATAAGTTTAACATATTTTCGGGTACTTTTAATAGAAAATTCACATACTTTTTAGCATATTCTAATATTTAAGTATTTAATTAAAAAGTTTACATTATTCTAAACATAAAGAGATTGATACATAAAGTATGTTTGTAAACGTAAAATTATTTACATAAATAAAACATAAAATATTAGGTTAATGTTTTATCAACCCACGAAATCCAGATTTATCAGAAGATTTCTTTTTCATTTTATAAATGGTTCACTAATTGCAAAAAGTTATTTTCTTAGAAAATTGAAATTGTATATTATATTCCTACGGTAGTGAATCACTGTATGGTAGTTTAGATGCTAGAAATTAATTTGATATTTAATCTAACATCAGTATTAAGTTTCAAATAAAGAAAATAACCTACCGATAATATCACAATAACATATTATGTAAAATTTTGAAATTTGAGAAACATGAACATAATTTACATATAGTGATTCTAAGAAGAAGCTGGTAAAGATCGATAAAAATATTTAATTAAAATTTTGTTACAATTTTTCTAGGCGACGGCGTGTTTTCTTTTTATGTGCCGTATTTCACCTGCGACTGGGTTCTTTTAATTACCGAGCGGAGTAATTATGTTTAATAAATAAGTCGCGTTGTAACTTTTAATTAATTAATAATAGCCACAATTAGAAAATCTGAAGGATTCACACTTTTTATTAGACCGCTTATAAACTAACTACAAAAACAATTACAATCCACACATGCTTTTGTTTTTGTCACCGTGATCTGTCTATCATGCGACGATCCCGTAAATTCGTAACAATATATTCAACGTGGATGGTAATTAACAACAGTTTCTAAGAAATAAGGATAATTTTAATAGTTTATTTAATTTTAAATTAAATTAAATTAAAAACATTTTTTTAAATTAGAAAGAAATATTTTGTCGATACTAATTACTTTTCGATTATTTGTCTGTGAAAGTTTGCTTCGCTGGTTTCTTTAATGGATCTACTCGAAACTTCATATTATAACTAAAACGAATAAGCATTTAATATGTACTGTCGAAATTATAGGTCAACTACCTTTTCTTATAATAAAAACAATGGCAAAATAGATCATTTTCTTCTATTTAAATACTAAATGAAATGTAATTAGTCAGAGGAATGCGTCATATTTTGGGTAGCAATTTCTTTGCTACAACATCTAAAAAGGTCAAACTTGGACCTGAATTAAAAATGTTGGGGTAAAAAGTAGGGTAGATTTGAATATTCCGCCATTTTTAAAATAAGATTCTCTTGAGAATGAGACCCATGGATGAAATTTTGACGTAGAGAATAAGGCCTTAATTATAGAACTCTAAAAAATCGGCAAAAAAATAATTTGAAATTAAATAAATTTAGTTTTAAAATTCTAATATTAATTTCGAGCCGATCTGGAAGGTGCCATTAAAATTTGTTTGAGCACACAACAATTAAGTGTGTTTATTATTATACGAGTATGTTATACTCAGATTTCATTTTAATACAATTTAAGTTACAATGTATATGTAATTCAAATAATAAACAATGATAAATATAAAGCAGAATGTTCCCACAAAATTATTAAATACAAATACAATGATCAAACAAACGTTTATTGCCTCAAGCAAAGCATATTCGCAGTTGATTTTCTTGCAATGTGAATTCCTATATTACTTGCGACTCTGTATTATTCTAGCTATTCGTTTTGTGTGTATAGGATAAGGTAAGTAAGGGGGGTGCAGGGGGCAACAACGATTGCAATATATTCGTAAATCCCCTGTGTTAGAAATAAAGCAGAAACAAAGAAAAAATATATTAAAGAAAATACTATTCTTTAAATTTTAATTTTATATTTCTTTAATGAAAGAATTCTGTGACATTCATCTTGAACTAACGCTGGTACTTTTATTAAGATTTTGGCGGAATATGCTTGATTTATAAATCCACGGTGTGTTTAATTTTCCAACTGCTCCAACGTAACTGCACAATATGATGTCAAAATTAGAACCCAATAAACAATTTGGTGAAATGTCCTGTTTTCTGACGTTTCTGTCACTATTGCACCAAGTTCGTTTGTAATCCGATAGGTGGAATGGTTTCGCTATTTGTAGCCGATAAAATAAACATTTCATATGAACGACTGTGAGAGACTGAACTATAATTGAACTTTGACAAATGGATCATATGCATCTTAAATATGATGGCAAAGTGACTCCAAAATGTTTACTAGGAACTCCTTCGTATCATAATAATAAGAACAACTATTTTAAATTAAAGCTAAAATCAATGGTAATCATTAGAATTACTTATCAAACTAACTAAAAACTTTATTAATAATTAACATCAAAGTTCTCGACAAGTTTTATAAATTGATCAATAATAAATATGAAAGAAGAACGTTAATTACATGTCATGGCATTTATGGAAGCCAACCTGGTCTTAATATCCATAAGGTCATAAGGTACGACTAAAATATAAGAAGTTAAATTACTGGCAATTATATTATAAAATTAAAAAAGTTTTAATTTATAAGTTAAAGTGCTTTAATTAAGTAGCTCAAAAATGTCGCTAGGTTGTGAACTAGCTAAAGAACGTTAAAATGGTCGTTTTGTCTTACGTTTTTAAATACAGATCACGGTTTCAACATTGCAGGACGTCGTAGGTCATAGGATTCAGTATCGGAAATAGACCTACGTTAAATAAATGATTGAATTAAGAAAGAACATATACCGTGATTTGAAACATGGTTATAAAGGATAATTACGATTTTAAAACATGATATAACTTATACCTTTTATGCCGGTTTCCCACCAGAGAGACAGTTTTGTTGTCAAAAAACGAAACAAAAAGATGTTTTGGTTTATTTTAAAACAAGTCTGTTTTTCGAAAACAGACTGGTTTTATTTTTTGTGTTTTTCTGTGTCCCATAAAAATTATAAAAATGATGACAACAACTGACAAGTGTAAATGTTCGTAAAAAACGAAACTGCGTGTTCAAAACAAGCAGACTAAAAAACAACAACAAACGTGTTTTCCTTTGATCTTATCGACTCCAGATGGGAATGTGTTTTGTTTACTAAAACAACAGCAAAAGAAAAAAAAATGTTTTAAGAACTTTCTCTTTGGTGTTTACATTGTTGTTTACAGTTTTTGTTCGTGTTTTATTGAACTGTCTCTCATTTATATATCAGTAGCTAGATCTTTACAACCTTTAATTAAACCCTGTTCGTAATAAATTGTCTATTATTTACGTATATTTTCTTAAAAATCAATTTTCCAACCTACAACCCTATTTATTGTGATTTTTAATTTAAAAAAATATCATGCCACTATAATGTAATATTAAAAATGTGATTAATCTATAATTAAAAGTTTGTAAACTTTGAATCCCAAAACTGATTAAGAATTTATGGTATTCTAATTGAAAACGGAAACCACATTAAAATCATTAGAGTACTTAAAATATTCGCATAATCGGATTATTTTTATAGAACCGACCGGAGAGAAGAGTCTTCCTCGGGTCCATGGTCCATGGTTCATGTTCTACCTGGTGCGAAGGGTTGCTTGTACGTGTTACCGTCTCCATCGAATTGTCGCTTTTGTCGTGACTGGTGGGGAACACTTAAAATGTAACATTCGAAACTTTCAAATGGATGGAGAATTTAAACCATTCCACTTTTAATTCAGGGTAGAAAGGTTGAATTTATTTTATTCTATATAGGGTCCAAGTCCAAGCAAGCCCAACAATCTACTTTTCACATTACCTTTTTTTGTGATCAACTGCTCTATGGGTATTGTGGATTATAGAATATAGAATACGAGCATTCTATAACTATAGAATAGAATAGAATATATTTGTAGGACCGTGATACTTTCCTACACTGCTATATCGGATGTGAGATGTTTGGTAATTCGATCAAATTAGTACTAATGTAGCTCAAGTGTTTGTCCGAAAGAATGGAGAATGGAGAAGGGTTTGGGGAGAATGTATTATGATACTAAACAAATAAAACAAAATGGACGCCTAAAGATTTTATGTTTTACTTAGATTTACATGACGAAATAGCCCGGTCAAGATAGACATTTGAAATAACAAAAATTCCCGGAGAGCCAAATATTGGTGGAGAGCAGGGGTTTATCATTACAAATAAAGTTTTAAAAATCCCCATCGATTCTATGTGTGCTTCAAAAGTTATTCGGGGTCAAAGGTCAAAATTTGAGGTTTTTTTGATTTTTCTCGAAAACGGTAAGTTTTATCAAAAAAAAAACTAAAATGAAAATTGTTAGTTATACGAGAAAAAGTAACAGATGAATAAATATGTATTTTTATTAGATCTACAACTTTTGCGTAATAAGTTTTTGCATAAAATTAATATTTCTCAAGATATAAGAATTTTAAAAGAAAAATCTGTGATTTTTCAATTTTCGAGGCTCTTGGGGCACGTTTTCCCGTTACCCGATTGACCTAAAATTTTACACAGATTATTTTTTTAGGCATTGGCACCAAATGGGAGGGTGCCGCAAAAAAAATTTGAACTTTAAAAATAAGGGCCACTCTAATGTGCATATATGTATATAAAAGTCTAAATATCTGCGTACAGTATTTAATAAAAATAAAATACTTGTACTCTCCTATATAGTAAAGTACGTAATGTTTGCATTTAATATTCGACTATACTTTTGACTCTGATTGACAGTAGTGACCTATTTATATATACTTCTGCTATTTTGTTTTATATACAATACAATTAATTCATTTTAAATACAGCTTTGTCTGTAGTGTGCGACCACTCTTAGCAATGAGAGTGATGAGCCATTTGCAACATATATTACACATAAAATTACAGTAATATTTAAATGTTGTTATAGAATATCAACAGTTTCATGATTTCATAATACCAGTAATATTAACTTTATGAATATAAATAAAATAAACAAAAAATTACCATAATCCAACGTAAAACAATAATTACATTACAGGTAAAAAAATATTGTCTTTTATTTCGCTGTTCTCCTTCACTGTGGGTTTTTGCTTCACCCTTACAAAGACTGTAAGATTTACCTAGGTGTTCTTGTACTGTCTCGTAGAGTCTGAAGAAGTTAAAATTTACTTAACTTTTTTGTTGCCGCCAGTTTTCCTTCAAGTAATGCATAATAAAGTTTCTTAATGAGATAAAGAATTTATTTTCTTTGCTTTTTATTTAAGAAATGAAAAAAACATTGACAGGCAAGAAGGATTTTATTGCTTTATAAAGAACACTGTTATTTGACTTAAGAATATTTGTAATATGTACTTAAGCTGTTGCTTGTTATTGACTTATTTGCATGTTCGTTCTCAATTTCAACTCACTTACTTTTGTTAGAACTGAAGTGGAAGCAAGTGTTCTTTATTGATAAATCTTTCATTCACTCGAAAGATATAAGAATATGTAGCAAACTAATGCAACTCTATTTAGAAAATTGCGCAAGAGAAATTGATTGTGACTAATGCTGAGTTTTCTAAACTTAGGTTCAATAATAAAACAACTATATATCTTTAATATAATAATAATATTTTCTAATTAAGGAGGTACAGGACGTAAACGTAAATGATGAAAACGTCGTGAAATTTGGAGGGTCGATACAAATACTTAAAATACATGCTGTCTCAAAATTTTAGAGACCTAGGGTTCATAGTCAAAAATAGACATTTTTCATACAAATCATAATTTTTAGCTCAATTTCACCACATAATATAACTTTTAACTATAAAAAAATGGTTACACGGCTTTCAAAAACTAGGTGTAGGTGTAGGTATATAAAATAATCTTTTCTGTAACTATTGCAAAAAGAAAATTATCAAAAGAATACCTATTTACGAAAATATTTAAATAAAACCTTTAAGAAACAGTAAATGTAGGTTATAAGCCGGCAACGTTGCAAATGCCAATTTGAGCGGGAAATTCAAAATCGGAATAAATGTTATATAAAATATAACAATTTATTGGTCAAAGAACCAAATAACGCATGCGCCAACACACGTAAATTTGCAGCGTTGCCAAATTCATTATTCCTTTTTCAAAATATTTAATTTGAATTTAAATTGAATTAATATAAATTTGATATTAATTATAGGTAATTTTTAATTTATTAAACTATTATATGCATAAAAAATCATTGTACAGTCCCAATATTTGCTCGTTCCTCATGTACTTCGTATTTTGCATTTCGTATTACCGAGAGATAAACTTTTTGCATTGACGGTACGTCCTGTACCTCCTTAATTAATAAATATTTGGAAAGGTCTACAGTCTAATAAGGTTGTCATAATTTTTTTTACTTATCTTGAAAATTATAAGTAACACTAGAGTTTTAAAAAAATCAATTTTATAGATAATACGATTATCTGCAACTTCTATCAATAATAACTCTTTCTTGCAACTTTTAAAACAAACAAGTTTAAAGACAAGTAATTTAAAATTTTCTTTTGCAATACGATCTGTTTATTACTCCAATCTGTTATTAATAAAGGTAGTTAATAATATAATTATCTACAATAAATTTCTTTACCAAGTTATAGTAGTAGTAGTACTTTTCAAGATAAAAAAAAATTGATTGCACCCTTATTGTTAAGATGGGGGCAAAATGCCGCGCCATCTCCTCTCCGAAAACTCAAATCTTTTTATAACGTCGAATTTACGTCACATTAACTTAAGATTAATTTTTAATTTTGGATGCAAAATATGAGAAAAATTTCTGTCAGTAACTGATTTATTTCTTTTTATTCTGTATTTTATTTTGACACGAATTTTTTGAAATATATTTTTGTATAAACAAAAAAAATATATATACATAGTATATTTACATTTTAAAACTAGATTTCACAATCCAATTCCGATGTTATCAACACATTTTATTTTCCATCTCATTTTGTGTTTTCTCTTTCCATTTTCCGTACCCTTTCCACAATTGTTTGGATATAGTAAGCTTATGGTTGGCTCAAATTTCAAATTCTATCAGATTTATTGTATAATAGGATTAAAGAGTAAATAATATACTAGACCAATCAACTACATGAGTTGTTATATCGGCATATATCGGTTTATTTCGACATATTTGTTAAATCAACCACATTAGTGCAATTATTTCAATTATAACAGTTAGACTTATATTATAACCGCGGCCTATAATAGATATTGTTGAGTAAAATCTTAATTAATTATTTTAAAATTAACAGAGATGTGAGTCAGAGGCAAAAAGAACTTATGAGGCGTAATAGAAGTCAGAAAAAATTTACAGATATTCGAGTTCGGCGAAAGTTTTGTACAGTGAATAAATTATGTTTCTACTAAAATATTTAAATAATATAAATAAAATAGCAATTAACTAAAATGTAGAAATCATGCCATTAAATTTTCAGACTGGTGATGCAGTCCGTTGGTGAATCATCCTGTTCTTAATAGAGTATACCAATATAGAATAATTGTAATTTTAAATTTGAATCATTAGTTTATACAGGGTGTCTTAAAAGTAGCACTGAGGCAGGTAGATCTGCCTCAGACGCATCGAATGTGCCTACATGACCTTAATAAAAGTCGCATGGCTTTCGAGAAATCGTCGGATAAAGTTTTTTTTAAATGCTCCATTATTTAACATTGTTAGTACCAGCATTTTCTTGGATAGTTCTACGCTATCGTGAATACTTACTTAAAACGACACCATCGTTATTTTGTCGATGACTTATGTATAAAAAATTGGTGATTTAATCTTTACTTAAATCACCAGCAAAAACTTCGTCTTTGATTAGATGCCGTGAAAAAAAATACTAGACACGAAATTAGCAAAACTTTTTAAAAACTTGGTTATGTTATGCCGATCAGGGCTGCATTTGGAGATGGAATAAAGGCCCCTAATTATTTTCCAAATAAAAGGAACACTTTTTTTCTGTAAAGTCTTTCAAAAATGTATTGCTTTTATCTCTATTGTGGGGGGTCCCTCTCTTGTGGAGACCCCAGTGCAGTAATCCCGCCTGATGCCGATTTAGGAATGATATAATATTTGTATCTTACTGACCTTAAAACTTAAATCCAGTTACCTTTACTAAACAAAGACCAAAAGTCAAAACTAATTATTAATCAAAACAAAAGGTTGTTGATTAGTAAAACGGACTAGTCTTTATTGATTATGTTCAAATGTTTTGATAAAGGTGGATTTAAGGATCATTATATCTTCAGTTTTTATATAGAAAGCAATGACCAGTCAAGGCTTCATTCTCACTCACTAAAATTAGTTTTAATTTAAGTTTTCAACCTTAAACGTAAGTTACAGCGTGTAAAATCATGCGAAGCTTGTCAGTAATATACTTTAAAATTCTAAATTAAGAATAAAATTCAATTTAGGAAGATATATCCACATTTAATAAGCAATGTATTCATTTTTTTTGGGTAACGTGCTTAATTTGGTCAGAGTCAGATTGATAAAATTATATCTATTAAAATTATATATATATGTGGGATCGTAAAAATAAATCGAGCATATAAAGTAATCATAACTATAACAACCGGAGTAGAAAAGTCGTAAAGGAATGTGATTAATGAGGGTATATTGTGAACGGAAACCAAGTCAAAGGTTAAAGCAATTAAAATGTGTGAAACTTTAAACCACTGATTGAATACGTGAGAGAATGTGCTTACCGAAATTAACTAAACGCATTCTGAAAAGTAATAAAAATAGTCTAGCTGAAAACTAATGTAGGACTGAGTATATATTAACTAGAACTTAAGATGGTTTGTTTATTCATTGTTCTGTATTTGTAAAGTAAATACCAACGTTTATATTGTAACCTTATTGTATTATTTTCATCGTTATTATTTTATTAAATAAATGGATTAAACAAATTATGTGATTCTTTATCATCCTGACAAGAAACTAAGATATTGCATACTTGAATATTAATTGAATCGACATTTGCCCTAAATTAAATAAGAGTACCTTGTTTCCATATCAGATTAGTGGGATAGTACTCTTGTTTTCCACATATATATTTATAGAAATGTCAATACGATTTTTCGCAAAAATTTATTTACATTACTAAAACAAAAGCTTTACATAAAATATACGTAACAGTGTTTAGCGCAGTAGTTGTTTCTATTAGTACTCAAGTCGATGTATCTCCATTAATTGTAATTCCCTGACAAAGGGTGTCAACACACCCCAATTATCTATTGAACTAAGCGTTAGTATCAAAGCCTTTATAATTACTGTGAAATGTGTGAATGGATTAACCTCTGCTTAGGCGCTGTGGCATTTTCAATTAAACTTACGTAGCGAACAGTGTTGTCGAACTAAATCAATGTATAGAATTAACTTTCAATCGAGTTCTTACTATCATTGTTTTTCTTGAATATTCTCGCAGTAAAACAATTACAAATTTAATTTTTAAAATGTTAGAAGAACTTTATTTTAATTAATGCTGATTTCACATGAATAATTTTATAGATCTCAATAAATAGAATTATATAAGTGATTATTGTTGGTTTAATAACCTGCGCCTAAAGTATTTTCATGAATTTTTCCAATCAATGAACCTAAAGCAGCACCTTCAGGAGTAGCTGAATGATCTGTTCCATATGGGTGAATTATTTCCAGTTCCGCTAAAATGGCATTAACCATAAAAATAACCCACAGTGTTGAAAGCCATAGTCCGTAGGATTTGCGTGTTACAAAACCAGTAAGACTTAAAATAATGAGAGATCCAGATAGGGACATGCCCAGGAAAAATGCACAGTTGAAGCCAAGAGCTCCAGGACGAACCTGAGAAAAATTTACAAGTTTGGAATTAACTGTAAAAAAACGTTGTTTGATGTAAGAGTAAAGGATTAATACAAAATCTTATTGACACAAAGCTTTTGAAGAAAAGTAGGAACATATTTGATTATCAATTCATAAGTTCTGTTAAATGTGAATCTATCAGATAGATTAGGTAAAAGTTTAGACGTAGTATTTTGTAGGCATTAATTAAACATTGAACTATAATAAAAATACTAGATAAGGATTAGAATTTATTTGATCACTCGAATTACTATTAATCTTAAATAGAGAAAATCTACTTGACATAGGTAGCTCTACCGTCCATTGTGGGTGGTGTAGTAGGGCGCATCACCAAATGAACGTCTAAACAACGAACGAACATAGAGCATAAATGTGAAATTTACTTACAGAGGCAAAATTATCTTCCTGGAACGAGATACGCTTTAAGAAACAAAGACCCATTCCCACTGTGACAGCTACTTAGTAATATGTTTAAGGAGAACGGTAAAAGAATATATATTAAAGACATCATCATATTGAAAACATCAATTTTCGTAAATTTCTTATTAAAACAAGTTTATACGTATCTATAAACGGGTACATATAAACTCTTATAACTCCCTAAATTTTATACGGATCGACTTCGTAAATACAGAATATTTTTGAAGTTGGAAAATATGTCGAAATCTAAACTTACAAATTAGTGAAACACCTAAATAATAACACAGTAAAAGATCAAGATGTAATCTTATCGTAACTATGAGATTGCCATAAATTAATTTAGCCTAATCATTTTTGTTATAGTACTAAATACTATAGTTGAAAATATAGAAATATAATTTCTATTATTATCAGTTTAAAAAGGATACAAAAAAGGGGAGATCCAAAGCAAGCGATGTATCCCATTCGAGCAAATCCTTGTTTTGCCATTAATATATTTGCAACTAAATCTGGAATATATTTAATTTCAAAATTTGGTCAATACTTGTATATTTTGGTTATAAATATTATATAAAACTATAAAATTATTACCGCCAATACTATTTCCAACTGCCATTACAGAAAGACCCATGGTGTTGTCCGATATTTCAAAAATACGACTTAGAGCACGAAGTAAAGACACAATCTCGTCAGCGGTTGCCCAAAGAACCATTATTGATCCAATAAATGCAAAGAAGGCAAATGCCTACCAAAAGGAAAAATAATCAAACATCTCTTCCAGGTATCGACGAAGTATGCCATCATTTATTAAATTGTTAAAACTATTTAGCTTGCCAATTGGCAAGGTAATAATGAAAATAGAGTAACTAGAAGATAACATAAACCAAATTTTCCAAATCTGTGACACACAAATATGGCTAATTCGATCGATTTGAAGTTTCATCAAATTTATCTAATGCACTGAACTATAATTTATTTTAAATATTTATTTACATTAAAAAAATGATGAATGTTTTAATAATGCTGGGCATACACATAAGCTTCATCTGACAGGTATGACTGTGACCACAACGTGTATGTTTTACCTGTAAAGGTGGTCTGCTCAGTCAAACCTGTCAGGTAAACAGTAATTAGCAGATACTTACGTCATGTAGTGCCGGCTGTTTGTTGGTATCTGTTATTATGAATACAGTTGAGGCGATTATAACCAAAACTATTTCAACAGCGACGACTAACGGAAACCCGTTAATATCGTTATGAATCACTAAAAACATAAAACAATCTTAATATTAAAAGGGTAATAGGCCCTGGCACCATAAAGGAGCCTTTTCCACAAATAGGGAGCTAAAATATGGTAACTATAAACAATCGATTTTGGCGGAACTTTGAACTAGATACAAGTAGATTTTGACAATAAATTGGACTCGATATAATTGATTTTGCGCTTTTTAGTCTAGAGATCTTTTTTGCTTAATTTAACTTACGCTTCAGTTGTATCAATACTAAAACAGGACATGTACAAATGTGGATGCAGTTCAATAATCGTGTCCAGCCGTGAAGATGCACTTTATAATTACAAACTGGTAAGCAAAACTTCAAAAAAAGAAGTAGAGGTAACTGAAATAAGAAATTTTATAAAACTAAAATTTTCTCTATATGAATTTTTATTTTTAACAAATTCAATAGTAAATTTACTTGAAAAATTCCAATTAATTTTCCTATACCACCCAACTCCCTCCACTCCTCACAAGTTATTGGCAAAATTTGATAAAAAAAGTCTCCTAGCAAGGAATGAGCTGTAAAAAGTTATGTTAGAGATGAATGAAAAAGGGCAATGGGGAAATTGAAATGGAGCACAAAAAGGGAAACAGTTTCATATTTCGATAATACAACTAATGATTAAATACATAAAATTTAACATACTGGGTATTTCGCCATGATCCTCCTCCTTATCTAAAAATACAAAAACTTCTTATTATTCATTTATTTTCGAGAGTTTAAGTTTGTAGCTTAAATAATTAGTGTTTGTTGGTTTGAAACAAGTATAAGGATGGACCATTTTAACCGCAGAGTAAACCATTTTAGTTCCTTTAACCAAACGCGAACTCTTAACAACGAATAGAAATTTGTTTCTAACCAAAATCACTGACATTTATTTAAGTTCAATTCGAATTGACGCAAAAGAAACATATCGTATCAAAATATTAGAGTAACTAATTTGAAATAGAGTACTTATGTCATTATTAGCTCCAACAGCCACCCCGCGTTCTCTGTTACCATCTTTTTTTTTGGGTAGAACTACTTTTAATCCTGCCTGATTTTTTCTTTCATTGCCTGGTAAATAAAATTGAAACAACACATAAAAAGAATTATTTTTAAAACCTACATTTATTAATACGATACTAACTTTTTGCAGCTTCCGCAGCTGCTGCATGAATCTCTAGATAAATATAAAATAAAGAATTGTTTATTATTATAATTATGAGTGAATGTTATTCAAAATCTGCATATTTCTACAATCTATTATTTACCTCGTCGTTTGTACAAATCTAAAAAATGCATGGTTAAAACGACTCCCAGAAAACATGCATATATCAGTACCATTGCTGAAATATAACAGTAAAGAATTATTTTAAGAGCTAATAGAGGCTGGAATAAAGAACGCTGCTTCCGTACCTATTGCGGTTTCATTCGTTACTATCTTACTATGGACTACTGTCGATGTAAAACTAACAGCCACTATATAAAACAACAAATTTCGTATCATATCAGGAGGGTATATTTTAAATGGTGAAATAATGCAAATGCATCCCGCCACTATACATGTGATGAACATCCCGCCACCTGTAATTGATTAAATTTATTCGATATTCTAAAATCATTATTTCTTAAGTTAGACTATTAAATTTCTACCATATAATTGACCAATCATTAGTGCGGTATCACTTTTAGCAGAAGCTATAGCAGCAAATACATCAGACGCTCCATTTCCCATTGAGAGGAGAGTTACTCCTGCTAAACTTTCTGTCATATGAAACACTGTAGAGAGAACCCCTAATGATGGACAGAAACTAGAAGAAGATGATCTCTTAGAATATGTACTTATCAAATACATTATGAGTACATTGTTCGTTTATATATTTACTTACAAATGCTCCGCAGTTGTAGCGAGTGTCAAAAAACAATAAAGCAACAAACCCACCTACATTAAATAAACTTGCGTTGGTAAAATGCAAATAAAAATTGGATTTTAAATAACTAAGGTAGAAAATAAATCTTGGGAATTATCTTGTAGCAAGCTAAAAATACTGTAAGACAATTTTCTACTTGTGAAATGAAACATATTTAAAATAGAGTTTTACCATGCAAAGATAATATACAAGTCTTCCAGTTAGAGTGTCGTTAATTTCAGGTAAAGAGCAAAATAAGAACTGTAAATAATTAAATAACTGTATGCCTTCATTACAGCTTTCTGTGTTTTTAACAAAATTGCATCTATCCTCTGGATTAACTTTATATAAGTATGAACAGTCTGTCTATAAAAAAAATTAAGCAAAATTAAAAAAAAAATACCAGTACGCGGTTGAATGTGCAATACATAGTGAAACAAACGAAGAGAAAGGCAGCAGATACTGTGAAAATAGAGAGGAAAGGATGCACAAGGTGTGCTGGAGACAGATAGAAACGCTGGAGCACATCAAGTATTCATGTGAGAAAAGGTTAAAAAGTATAAAGAAGATGTGCAGTTATTAAAGGGAGACAGAGGTGGATGGCGGAGAGAGAAGGAGCAAAGAAAGAGAAGGAATGGCAGAGTACAAACAGGTGCAAAAGTAGCAGGTAAAGAGAAGCAGTAAGGTTTTTGGAAGGAGTGAGAATGGGTAGATAGAATAAGGATCACAAATAAAATGTAATTAAGCGCAATGATATGTAATAATTAATGATTTAAGATTTAGAACAATTTAGATTAATCGGGGCCATTGTGACAGGATACAATTGATTTAGCGTGGTACCTATATGTTACTATTAAATTTACATTTTCTTGTATATGGGAGGCTGCCAAATTGTATATTTTATCTTAATCTGGAGCTGCCTTTGAATGATTGCTGAAAAAATTGCTGGCTATCCTATATGACAGATTTCCCCTATATATAAATAACATATACTACAGACTATGTATTCATAAATTTCAAAAGTTATATTTTCATACATACATCATCAATAGGTGTTGTATAATCCAAGTGATATTGTATTTTTGGCGCCCACCCAATGGTTATATTCTTCTCATAAGTTAAGTTATACAACATTATGATAAAAGTAAGATGTTTTCGAATTACGCACTCACTAATAACACATTTTGTTTTAATATGTTAAACAATTTCTTTTTTTATTAATAGCTTGATCACTAGATTTACATACAAGAAATATTTCGATCTTAGTTGCATTATACGGGTACTCTAGGCTTCCAGTGTAACAATGGGCTTGTATCCTATGCCTTAATTTCTATAAAAGTGTACTATATATTGATAAATTGGGTTACTAGAACCTCAAATGTTTAATTATTTTTTTAATAACTCCTTATATGTTAGGAGATATTAGCAATTAAAAAAGTCATTTTGTCTCTGTAATTATTAAAGGGATTCAACGTTGCAGTTCATAAATCTCTGCTATATGTATTTATATATCAAAATATTAAATATTATTTACAGCTATTTCAAGGAACAATAAAATTTAAATATTATGTCTGCCGTAACAGGGTTCATTAAAATAAAAACTTATTATTCTTTTATTATTTGACTACCAATAGCTACAAAACATTACTACAGCACTGACCTACTCAACAAATAACTGACGTTCAAATGCATTTCACGTCATACAAATATGGCCGACCAATTCTAGCGCTAAAACTACAATTCAATCTTTTAATTGCTATATCTCCGTCAATATTTAGATATTTAATAAAATAGACACGCCAATACACATTTGTTAACATCAATTTCAATCAACAATTGAAAAATCGACCACTAAAAAATGAGGACACAAGCCCATTAATTTATTTGACCTACTACTACACTATATAACTATGAAGTTAGCTACCTATTCCTAGGCAGCACACCGGGTCAGGTCACACTCGTATCTAGTTTACATTAGCTAATGTTTAATTTGAGTGTAATTTGTGTATCGGATTAAACCCGGGTAAACATCGCTGGTACAATCATGTAATCTTCTCCTAGATTAACATATTACGTAAAAGGTACATCAAGCGACATACCACATACGCATGTGAATAACTATGTATAAGCAACTATGGTGTCGCGGTCCGAGTATAACGCGATTTCCAGTAATGCGAATTCTCGCAACGCGATAAAAATATCTTCAAGAGAAAATCTCGCGCGAAGCTGGTCTTTAAAGTGTTAAGTTTCCTACGATAAAAAAATACCTGTATAATTTATGTAAGCAAAGCAGGTATAAAGGCGTGTTTATAAGCTATTACTAAATATAACAATCCTTTTGTACAAGTAGCATTCGATTCGATAAACGCATTGCAAATAATTACGATCACGAGTACCCAGCGCGTTATAGCGAATGTTGCATGCGATTTAATTTAACATTTTAAATGCAAATAGTTCAAGATATCCAATTAATTTATTTTCTTTGAAATATCAATTTGAATAAGTACTCTTTATTTGCAAAGATATTGCTTTGTGCCTTATATTATATACGATTTAACGGAACTTGCTGAAGCTATAAAGATATAACTCACATAAGTTGACCATAAATATGAAGCTGACAAATAAAAGATCTTTTCATTTAAAACACCCTATAGTAGGAATAACGTGTTTGACATAATTTCAAAGTTTTCTCGACTAATACTTGATAACTCTCTAAGAATGACAAAACAAAGAAAGATCCACACGTCCAGATGTCAGTAAAGATGGAAGTAAGTGCAACACCAACACATTGTCAGGTTGTGTTATTTAATCCCACTTCTGAGGTTTCAAATTTCGCATTTATTTTTTTTAATAAAAGGGATTATTTCTTTGGACAGGAAATCTATATTTCCGAGAAACGTGTTTCTTTTTTCTATTATATAAAAGTATCTGATCTTTTATTATTTACTGGAGTTCTTTACACATAATTGACTCCTATCAAGAAGACTTTTATAATTCAATAAAATTGTATAAAGAACGAATGATACTGGTACTTATAATTGTTAATTTTATTTCTTATGTACAGAGCCGGCCCGAAAAAACGCGAAGCTCTGTGCAAACTTGGGTTTTCATACAAAAAAAAATCCTAATTTATTGCATTTTGTTATTTATTGCATTACCAAATAAATAATAATTAAATTATTATAACATTTAGGGCCTTATTCTGTAAAGTATTTCCACCGGTGAAAAAATGTCATCGCTGTAAAATGACGTCACAAAAGCAATGATTTTTTATATGGTATTCTATAAGAAATTTTCATCGATTTTATTTTTGTCGCTGGAAAAAAATCGACCAAATTACAAGGTCGCCTTCAGCGTTGACTTTAAAATTTTTCATCGCTGTATTTTTGAGAACTGTCAAACAATTTGAACTATAATTTACTGTAGGATTCTACGAAAAAATAGAAAATAAATTAGTATTTATATGTACACATATATTATTTTTTTTATTGACATCCCAGAATATTACAATCTATCCATAGATATAATAATATGTATACATATGAATATATAAATATATCAGAAAGTGAGGTTATGTTGTTTTTCAATTATTGCTTCAGGTGAATGCTTTTTTACATAAACTGTGCATGGCCATTTCTATTTATAATAATTATTTCCCCACTGATTTTCCCGTTTTCCTTTTCGTAGATGCCATATTGACTTTTTTTTATAGATTTTGACATGTATGCATTATATAAACAACTGTCATTTAACATATTTTTTCTATTTAATACTTTGTCGTGATTGGTCAAATATCATCAATACCAGGTTATACTCTTTCAGCGCTGTATACTCGTACTTATAAGGGCGGAGGAAAATTATGCATACAGAATATCACTTTAGATATTTTAAATACAGCGACCTAATTCTATCGATGAAAAAATTAAATATTTCCACCGCTGAAAAAATAAGGTCGGTTTTTTGAAAAGATACATAATAAGGCCCTAAATGTCTAAACGAACAACTTTTGCTTGAGTGTAATAAAATTGTGTAAAACTAGACTGTAGCAAACTTATGTTTATCAATTTATTGTTATAATATCAGCAATAAATATTTCTGTGAATGTAAACGATTATCGGTTTTCCTAATTACCGTCCTTAACATAATTTAAGCATTAACATAAAATATGTTATTATTTTAAGACGAAAAATGAGCGCTAATTGTTAGGTAATAATATTTACACGTATATTCCAATAAAAACACAAAGAGAAAATGAAAACATTAAAAAAAGGATGTATCGTCAGCTGGGTGTACTTATTTATATGGAGTGTTCAAAAAAGGTAATGAATTCAAAAAATATATGCAAGCTTACGACAAATGATGATGCAATTAATTGGGCAAGTAGCAGTTGCATGATAGATGTCGCACTCTAGAGATCTCAAGAAAAACTTGTTCGATATTTAATTTCAAAACATCGTGCATTTCCCTGAGAATATTTTTGTAATAATCATTAGAGATGAATGAAGAAAAGTTGATAGAGTTATTCCTCAGGGATTCGAGAAAGATTATTATGATCGATTATGTTCCAAAGAGCTAAACTATGAACAGCGATAACCTTTTACAAGAAATATACAAAAATATTGAGAAAGTTCATAAAAGTAATATACTTATCTAGTAATGTATCAAAATTATAAAATTATTAAGCAGCGATGTGGACCATTTACATAAGGCAACGAACAACATTACTTGGCATTATAAAAAAGATGTTAGGACATATAAGATATAAGCATATGTTAAAATAAAAACCACATCATAGAAATAATAAAATAAAATAAAACTCACCATTTAAGTAGACGCACTTTGTTTTGGGAAGGCCACAGTACCTGCAAAAAATAAAAATATTTAGTCCAAATCACGATAGTTCGGCGGTGACTTATACTTAAAAGAGGTTATAAAAGCAGTATAAATCTATAATACGATAATAAATTTTATCTTATTCGTTTCTATATACATTATAGAAAAATAAGTGAGTCAGTGCTTTTTAGCTATATCGGCGATTTATACCCCACAACTTGTTTTAAGTATGAGTCGCCGCCGGACTCGTAATTTGAATTATAGTACTTAAAGAAGAGCAAAAAATCTTACATCAATGCTCTTCCATTCAATATTAAAAAAAGCATTATCGCTTGCTGATTACAATATAACCTCAACATTTTATACCATTTTATGTTTGAACTCACGCGCAATGACATGCACCAACTTGTTGTACCATATAGAAAAGTTAGGTTACATTTTCCAGAAAAAATCAATTTAATTACAAAAAGTATGAAATAAAATCTAATACAGTTTAAAAACCGTGATCTTTACATTATTTACATAAATCAATTTAATTTCTTTTTAATAAAAATAATTTCTTTGTCAAATATTTAAGCGGTACCATTCCCTCAAACTCTTCAAACTAACTAAAGCTAAATGTAGTTAATGAACTCGAACGGTGACGAGTATTAACGAACTAGTACGACATAGAACACAGGTCTAATTGTTTATTGCAATGAAAGCCAAGACAAGATAGAACATGTTTTTACGCAAAGCTGATAGATACGTCCGTCTCACAGGCACTGCGTCGAACGTTTTTTTGAATATCGAATATAAACAAATTAGAAAAGTGTTTGTTTATGTTTTATAGTGTGTCCATTTAATAAAATGCACATGAACATAGTTTAGTACCTCACGCAATTAATTTGTGTAACCATGCAATTTGCTTTTATTCCTTTAAAGGTGTTAATGCTACATTTTGACCATTTAGATTTCAGCGTCATATTATCCATCTGACTTGTCTGATGTGTTATTAACAATAATGTAGCGTTTATTCAGCCGTTCGGATATGCACTTAACGGAAATTATATTGTCAACATATTAGTTGATGAACATTGGAGGATAAATATGAATGACGGTTGACAGATTCAGACGAATCATTCACTGTTGCACTTGCACAGCATCCACGACTTCCGATCAGCTGCAACGTGGGCGACATATGTACCAGTATGCTTTATATGGTTATGTGAATTAGATGTAAGTCTATTAAATATGAAAATCAAGAGTTTAATTGTTGACTGGACATTGTTATATGCAATATGAATGAACATGTAACTTGCGCTAATGGATTATTCCTAACACGTATCATGTGATAAATACTTCATGTTTTGAATGGCGTTGCTATGGTAAGCGTCCACTGGTCAGCATAGAAAGCAGAGCACAAGTCGTATTTAAGGGGGGCGGGGCTTAAGGTCAAAACGATGAAAAAGAAGCATATTTTCGATAATGTTTTTTGAGGACACAGTTATTATATAATTATTTGTATAATTACAACATGATAAAATGACATTTGAAGAATACTTTGTGAAATTTTCAGAAATGAGGCATTGACAGCGAATCTCCGCAGACGTTACAAAAAAAAGTAACATTGCGGTGCCACTCATAACTCATCACTGAATTTTCTGAAATCGAAAAACCAAAATGATTTCATTGTTAATAAGTGTCTGCAGGTAACGCTGTCTAGTTTTTCTTTTTCTATTGATTTCTTAATTTTTTACAACACTTAAAAGTCGAAATACCGATTTTTCATGAAACAAATCAGAAACTTTGGTATTTTAAAATACGTTAAAATTAAAAAAATTAAAAAAAAACTCGACAGCGTTACCTCGGCATTTATGTAAAGAAAGAGTGTGCAATTTCAAAAGAATCGGTCTAGTAGATTTTGAGCTAGAAAGGCCACCAACTCTGAAAAAGCTGTGTGTGAGAAACCGCAGAAATTTAAAAGTTTCAAAGTAACACGAAAGCAGACCAGAGTGGTTAAGACTTAAAACTCTATATTTTCGACAGTTTTATTCCAATCGACTTCAAATTTTTACACAAGAAACTTAATATGTTGAACAATAATATAAATAAATAAAAAAAGAAAATAGTGTAAACCTTACACCTAATCCGAATTCACCGTCGCTTAAATACGCTTGCAGTATGCGATAAGCTTAAGAGATTAGTACACGTGAGTAGAACTTCGATTAATGGAAATTATAATAAGGGCATTAATTAGCGAATATGACCCTATAGTTGAAATCGAGTGAAAGCAAGAGAACTAGAAATATTCAGATAATTTCATAATAGAAGTTATTCCAGCACTATTTACTAAACTATACAATTAAAAGAGCACGCGGCGATATAGTTGGCGAGACAGTTAATGCTTGATACTCGAACCAGAGCTATATTTTCTGGGTTTGGTGGTTATTAATTATGTATATAATCGTAGACTTATTAGGAAGCGGTGTAGCAGACAAATGTATGGCTACGAAAAAGAACACATCTTAAGAGAACAAAGCTATGAATACAGTTTAGTGCAGGGGCAATAAATACTGATTCTTTATACAAAAGATATTGTAATTACAAACATCCCATTCACGCTTCAGTCTATATATGTATGTATATCAACATTTACATGTAGACTTTTTGTAACATAGTACTAAACAAGCATAATAGAACAAGTAATACATCATGGTGTTCATTAATATTCAGTACTGGATGGTTGCAAAATACATTGCTTATCATGATGCAGCAGTGTTTTGATGCATTAATGAATCACAGATTCGGTTTATATCTTTCATCAGACAGAACAATATCAATGCATCATGCGTTCACCATTCAGGATATTTGTTTGCATATGTTATGATCAAAATAACGTCTGTCATTCAACAATTTGATATAAATCAACGTTCATTGAAACTGTACAGAAGATATATAATGATACTGAATAGTGTTTGGGTTCCCAAGAAGGTAAGAAATGGCATTATTGTTGCATCTTCGTAGCACAGGAGAAAAGACAATAACCAATTTTGTAGAACCGCTTTTGAAATTTCAAGATTTCGAATTTCGTCATAGAAGTATTGACAGTTAAACATAACGGAAACATTTTTTGCATCAAAAGCATGAAGCAAACAACGAAAGAATTTAAAGGAAAGTCTGCCTAAGTTTACCTGAAATTCTTAGAGCATATATATATGGAGAGAGAAAGCTGGACCTGAAAGTGTGTCCAAAATGTGTACGAGAGAGAAAGGTATATGTTCCTATTTGTTCTCTATGCGCATGCGTCGAAAGTGACAGTTGTCAAGTCAGCGGTGTCTAGATATAATACGTGACAGTTGTTAAATATGACATAATATTAATGTAGAATAATGTAGATATGTATAAATATAAATAAACTATATGTAAATTTAACTAAAAACGTGCGTTCTGTCAACTCCAAATATCAACTGTGTTGGCCGTTATTCCTAAAACGACATCTATAGCGTTCATGAGTATATGTGTTCACTGAACGGTCACTGTCTTACCGACAGACGAGCTTTGTACCAACTGAAGACATATAATTTCTTTACATATTTAATATTTATTATATCAAGACAGCTGTCACTTTCGACGCATGCGCATAGAGAACAAATAGGAACATATACCTTTCTCTGTCGCACACATTTTGGACACACTCTTAATCTATAGGAAATATAGGCTATTCACTCTCCATATATATGCTCTAAGCTGAAATCAAACTAACAAATAATATCATCTTTTTTTTATTATATTACCACGATATCAACAGCTAGGTGATATCTCTCATTTTCATTAGTAGAACCATCTATATGTCATCCTACGAACTTATTGAGTGATGCGATATATATGGTACATTACGAGTATATATATAGACATTTATATTAGTTTTATAAATATTAAAATAACTCTACTTATATGAGTTACTATTAAATTGGTCTCCCATTTCGTAGGTTTTATAGTTTCTTATACGATTACAATTTTTATTTGGTTGTATTCTTTCATACGAGTGTAAGATATGTAGCTATAAAATACAGAAATTAATTCCCAGAGATTTTTAATATTTAAAACTTTAGTAACAGTTTGCAGTAAAATATTTTGATATGAAGTTATAACTCCTTGTTCTTTATGTTTATATGTAAATCTAAGCGAAATATAACATAGACAACAAAAACAAATATATCGGTAATAAAGTAACATTGAAAACTAACTTAAATAAAAACAGAAGAATGTGTAACACACTACTCAATAAGTTCGTAGGATGACCATGTGATGACCAGATGGTTTTATAGATAGTTACAACCTTCAAACAATATGTGTAAAAATTTCATAACATTTCAAACATAAGCTTACGAGTTACAGTGGTTTTGTTGACGGTGCTTTTATAATTTTCAAAGCAATGGAAAAATCAGTGGGCTTGTGTACTCATTTTTTAGTGATCGATTTTTCAATTGTTGATTGAAATTGATGTTAATAAATGTGTATTGACGTGTCTATTTTATTAAATATCTAAATGTTGACGGAGATATAGCAATTAAAAATTTGAATTGTAGTTTTAGCGTTAGAAATGGTCGGCCATATTTTTATGACGTGAAATGCATTTTAACGTCAGTTATTTGTTGAGTAGGTCAGTGCTGTGGTAATGTTCTGTAGCTGCTGGTAGTCAAATAATGAAGTCAAATCAAAGAATAATAAGTTTTATTTTATTTAACCCAGCTAAGGCAGACATAATGTTTAAATTTGATTATTCCTTGAAATAGCTGAAAATAATATTTGATATTTTGATATATAAATACATACTGCAGAGATTTATGAGCTGTAAGGTTGGTAACCTTACACAAGGATTTTGATGTCACATGCACTTGGAATGTGTTTGACTTTTTTAATTGTTAATATCTCCTAACATATAAGGAGTTATTAAAAAATAATTGAACATTTGAGGTTCTAGTAACCCACTTTATCAATATATAGTACACTTTTATAGAAATTAAGACATAGGACACAAGCCCATTAATGAAATTTGCAAACTTTTTTAATACGTTCCATTAGATCTATCATTGGTACAGACTATCTGCGCTTGCTTGAATATTATTATTTAACTCAGCATGTACTTATTATCACTCTGTAGCATAATTTTATGGAAATAATAGAGAAAAAATTATTATCGAAATAAAATTGCCTGGTAAGGTGCGGTCGCTCAGTTTATACAGATAATAAAATAAAGTAATTTGTATATACAGTACGTATAAGTATATTCTTTGCAGACTTACTAGTAAATTTCTTATTTACAAACGAGTTTTACAGGCATCCTATATATTTCCAAGTCTTGTATATAAATTTAAAAGTCTACCGGCATTAGCAAAATTAAAGTTTTCTTTTTTAATAGACTACATATTGCATATAACATTTTCACTGCAGGTTTTTCCTGAAATTAAAAACACGTTACAAGCTTTAAATATAAAAGGAAGTGATTTCAGTTTATACAAGCGGTTTATTGTAAGGTTAATGATATTCATAGGTAAGCGAGAGCGAGAGCGAGAGATGGTTTAAATGCAAAGCTTTCGGAAAAACTTTTAATCGACATCCGTTCAAGTGTTATATAAGAAAATTGCAAAATGGAGGCTGTAAATATATATCTACAGGGTGCAGATGTATACACAGTTTCAATGATTATAACTTCAGTTTTTATAATTAATATTTAAATTTAAAAAAAAACAACATGAGTAAACAACAGTGTATACATTTCTTGGGGCACTCTGTATATAAGGCCTCCGGAAAAAATATGATTATTATTTTTAAAAACATGAAAATGTATGCAACTTCATCATTTTACATTTCCTTTACAAATCTTTAACATTTTTTAAATTCTCTTCTTCTTCGTTTTCAAAGTCTCCCTTGTTATCTTCCTATACTGCCACTTCCTTACTTACGCCACCTATCTATTGTTTGCTCTTCTCTTGCAATAGTTCCTCAAGACTTTCTCTTTTTACTAAGTTTCTCCTCGTTCTCTCTACTCTTTCTCCTAACCTCCATCATCCATACTCTTCCTTTCCTCTTTCTTTACAATAACTCCTCCAAGCTTAATTTACTTTGCTCTTTAACCTGACACTCTTTTCTTGCCCCAGCGTAAATCTAGCAATCATTTTCACATCCTTTCCCACTTGGTTTTCCAGGTACCGTGACAATGTCTTAATCCATAACCTTCAATATCTTGTATTGTATTTCGTTCTTAAATATTCCTGTTTTTAAATCTCCACATCTCTTTCTTTTATCATGCTTCGTACCTCTCTTCCCTCTGCCCTTAGTCTACCCACTTCTGACTCTACTATCCCACTTCCTTCATAATACTTTCTCCTTTATTTCTGGACTTGGATGGGTGACCATTTTATTACTTTTGCGAAATTCAATTCTAAACAAAGTTGAAGGTATCTGCTTGAACTTGGGAAGCCGTCTCCTTCAATTATGAAAATTGAGATACGTTATGAATTCTTTTGCAATTTGCTGTGGTAGTACGAAGCCGAAAGAAATTTTTTTTGTTAATTCTTTCTGGAAGTATTTCAAATATGTTTATTTTTACATTTGAAAAAGTATAATTAAAACTTCAAATAGATGTAACTCCATAAAGAAAGATGTAATGTAAGTTCAAAATTAAGATAAGTTTCACACGAGCATTTATTATCTAAGACACCATTTTGTAATAGTAATTAATTACAACATTGTAAGTGAAGTTTTGTGAACAAGATATATACTAAACAACTTCAAGACGTGACTCTAAAAATAGAACATCTAATTAAGCTTTTATACAAGTGAAAATTCAGTCTCAGTCTGACAATGCCACTAAAACGTCTCGTTCATAATTTAGTCTTTACAAAACGGATATCTTGAAAAGTTCTATTTAATAATAAATAATAGTTGATAAGGAACTTCAAATTAAACGATGTTATGGGATTTTCTTGTATTTTTCGATATTATTAATACGAAAGTTCAAAAGCTGTTACAACTTTGTAAAATAAAAAAAAACTTTTTGATGATGAAAAATCTCAGCGCGAAAGAAACAACGGTTAGAAAGTGAAGTTTTAAAACAGCCACTTCATTTATGGATGAGAATTATACGTTCTTTAATAATTAAGTGCTATATAGTTTCAAAAATAATAAATCTTAAAACAAATGATAAATTAGAGTGAAACAACGGTCGATTTTTTAGTTAATCAGCGTTAGTACAATTAAAGATCATCACAAATGGTAAAATCTACACTAGACATCTATTGAACATGAACGTAAACGATTTTACCTAATATGCAACATTTTGTGACCTATTTTTAAAAGAAATTCTATTCTTTTACGGATTGGCATACTCATAAGCTACTTAAGAACATTTTTATGAAGAATTAATGGCTTTTGAAATAGCTACAAAAGCTTTTTTAAGCTTTCTGATTAAATATTATTATGTTTTACTTAAAGTACATTATTGTGAGGTGAAATCCACGTTTTTGGATTTATGGTACTAGAAATATAGAAAGAGTGTGGATCAGTGCTCCCACTTCTACGGTTCTACCCCTAGATCTGGGTTTTTTGTTCTCATCAGGTTTATTTCATGAATATATGTCATTATCTGGGGTTTTTATATATTTATCGGAAAAGAGTAATTTTAGATAGGGTATAAGGTAATTGTGACTAGATATAATTGTTTTTTGCGTGAGAACTAAAAAAAGAATATTTAGAGCCATATATAAACTTGTTTCTCATCAAAAATACTTTTTCTGGGTTTATTTAAGTTGCAATTTTAGTTTTCCTTAATTTGTGAGATAACCCACAGGTGCGGAGTGTAGTAATGATAAACTCTTTAAACTTTGTTACAAATATTTCATTAATTATATTAATTATACTTAAAAAATGACTGTACCTAAAACGTACCGACATACCATATATGTATTGACAAATATTGATTTTCCATTAAAGTTTCGAATATTATAAATTATGTAAGAGACGACAATTCCATTCTTTTATATTCACTTAGACGATCAGTTTTATTCTTGGTTAGAAATGTTCAGTTTAACGCCAGTCACGGTTTTATAGAAAACTATTTTATTCGTTATTCTACCTAAAGCTAAACTACGAGTATATGAATCCGAAAGGTGACGTACAGTTTTATAGCCTCGTATAAACCCTACTTCACGTATTTTATATATCTGATACGAATACATAATGCAAACCAACACAGCTCTGATAATATTTTGTTCTATTAGAACAATTTATTTGCAATGTCGGCCCTCATCAACTATTTATAATCGTGTCGAGTTATTTTGCTATAGTTGGCTTGGTCTTTGGATATATACACATACACATATACAATTTAAGCCTTAGAGATCAGGGCTATAGTGTTAACAATATATTACTGGATAAATCTTCTCTGCTTTTAAACAGATTTGTTTCTGTCGTAGAAATATAGAAACAATAATATTTCTTATTAATAAAAACAATTAAAACAATATTTACGTGTATAACCATTTTTAATACGAGTTAAAAGATTAAAGCAAGCATTAAACCGTAATTAGAAGTACCACGGTTTATGAGAGTTAGACTAAAATTAACCATGTACTAGACATAATTGAGATTGAGTTTATTTGGTATTGTTTAAGTTACGAGAGTTTGCCGGCGACTCATGGTTAAAACGGGTTGTGCTGTATACATCTGCGGTACAATGGAAAAGCACTTTCAGACACATTATTTTATAATGCATATTGTAATTAATAAAATAAAATTCACCATCGTATCACCATTTATGCGGCTCTTATAACCTCTTTCAGTCATAAGTCACCGGCGAACTCTCGCAATTTCGACTATAAATGATAATTGTTTAGGATAAGGACTTATGTGTAATCTGGATTAGTTCCTAAACGTTCCGATTCCGATCTTTGAATCGTTCTTTTCTTTTAAGTTTATCTGTTGTAGAGCAAAAAAGTGTGCAAGAGAAAAAATTGCACTGTCGGAACCCTACTATAAAATAAAGAAAATCTACTGGTTTTAAGTGAAAATGAACATATTGCTAGATATAAATTAAGTAACACCAGTCCAATTTATTCATTTGTGTTCATAATTATTTCTATAATTACTACATGATAAAATGACATTTGAAGAACACATTGTAAAATTTTCATAAATAAATATCAAGAAATAAGGCATTGACAGCGAATCTCCGCAGACGTCACAAAAAAAAGTAACATTTCGGTGCCACTCATAACTCATCACGGGATTTTCTGAAATCGAAAAACCAAAATGATTTCATTAGTTGATAAGTTTCTGCAGGTAACGCTGTAGAGTTTATTATTTTTTATTAATTTTTAAATTCTTTACAGCCCTTAAAAGTCAAAATACCGATTTTTCATGAAAAAAATCAGAAACTTTGTTATTTTAAAATATGTTAAAATTGAAAAGTAAAAAAAAACTCGACAGCGTTACCTCGGCATTTATGTAAAGAAAGAGTGTGCAAAATTTCAAAAGAATCGGTTTAGTACATTTTGAGCTAGAGAGTGCACCGACTCTGAAAAAGTTACGTGTGAGAAACCACATTTAAAAGTTTCAAAGTAACACGAAAGCAAACCAGAGGGGTGAAGACTTAAAACTCTATATCTCCGACAGTTTTACTCTAATCGATTTCAAATTTTTACACAATAAACTTAATATGTTGTACAATAATATAAATAAATAAAGAAAAGTTAAACCTTAACCTTACCCCCCTAAGCATTTCAAGGTGACACCAGTTATAAATAATCAAATAGAAGAGTAGACAAGTATAACAATGGTAGTAACAGTGTATAAGAAAAAGAAAGTTTCAAACATAATAAAGTAGATGGCACCTCAAGCAAAACTCATTGTAAAACTTATTTGTAAAATTTGAGTCGACAAGGACTTTGTAAATGATAAACCTCAAGTCAAAAAGAGCACATACATCTGTCAGCTAACATGTCATAAAGATCTTAGAGAATGAAAGGAATTAAATTGTGTTATATAAACCACATAAGGTTAAAAGTAGAAACCCAAACCACATCTACCTCACCAGAGACAAGCAAGTAAGAACAACTAACGAGACGGGTACAACTATGAGTTGAGTACAATATGTTTGCTATATGTATACTAAGTCCATTACTTATTAAAGTTGCACTCAACTTTGTACGAGCGCTAATACAACTACAGAACTCCGCGACACGTCAGAAGGTTTGCTGAGTTTTCTTTACGTTCGTTGAAAACTTTTACGTTTAGTTTATTTATTGTTGAAAGTGATCATTATAATTACATGATATTTATTAATTATATTGTATGACAAGCAGAGGCGGATTAATTGTCGACTGCACACTAGACAATCACCTTATCGGCGCCCCTCTGGTCGTCATACCTTGACTCAAAAGTTCACACTTCGGAAGCTAAGGATAATCCGCCTCTGATGACGAATGTTACTCGAATTACGACATGTTTTCCCATTAAAAAGCAATGCTTTATCAACAAACGAAATCCATATTATTCCATTGGCTTGAGCATTACAAAGGTGACGTCACTAAAGCTACTGTAACTCGGAAACTAACAATTGAAATGTCATGAAATTTTGACACATATCGTTTGAAAGTTGGTACTATTCAAATAGATTTTCAAATCGTGGTGCCATCTATATGTCATCCTGCGAACTTATTGAGTGATGTGATACTTGTATATTGGCAGAAGAGGATTTCTATAGAAAAAAAACTAACACGCCTTTGAAAGTTGGTCACGGATATAAACCTATCTCCACTACTGAACAATATGATCCATACCCTCAATACAGTATAATAATTATAAAATTCATTTGATATAGTTCAAATTAAGAGAGTTCTTCGGCAACTCATGCTTAAAACAAGTCGTGACGTATAAATCTACGATACAATGCAAAATCACTGTCTGACTAATATTTTTATAATGTATATAGGAACGAATAAGATAAAATTCATTATCGTATTATAGATTTTACGGCTCTTATAACCTGTTTTAAGCATGAGACGCCACTGAACTTTTTTCTTATATATAGTTTCTCCTATGGCTTCCTAGGCACGTAGCCTTTTATCGCCCCTAATCCAGACAACAAGAATGATCCATTCATGGCTACTGCAGTTATAAATTTCGGTTTCTCAATCAAAAAGGCGGTGTTAACAGGAAGCGTCTGCGAAGTCTGTAGCACAGCCCTACCGCCGAACTTTCGTAACTTGAACTATACCACGGATTTGATGAAATGATGCGGTACTGACATGTGCACGCATAACCATATAGAATTCCTGTTTTAAGCAATTTAATTAATTAACTTCATTATTATTTAAAGAAAATCTTGCAGCAGTGACAGTTTCGGGGTCCATAGGTTATTACCAATTATACAATTTCTAATTAATTGTCAAGTACTAACAATTATTCGATTTTAATTAAGATATCATTTTGTATCGCAATGCATTGAACACGACGAACTGGTTTTGAATTAAATGTATTTCTGTTTTTATTTCTAGAATAGAAATATATTCACTACGACTTTCTTCTTAATGTTATTTAGCAAGCTAAAAGGTTTTTATAAATAAAAAAGTTTTTCTTTCGCTTATTTCCCGTTTTCCGCAATAGATTATAAGAAAAACAATAAATATATAAAATCAGTGTTAACTTATGTAAAAAGTAAGTGTCGAGTTGATTAAAAATGGAGTTGTAAAAAATTTATAGGAAAAACTTTTATGAAGAAGGGATATTTTTTTAATATATTTTTTAGTCTTGTAAAATTCTTTTTAAAAAGTACGTGTATAAAAAAAAGCTTGATGCTTATTTTTAAAATATTGGCTTATAGTTTGTTTGACAATATTTTTCCATTTTTTCACATACACTTGTCGGTGACAGTTCAAAAGCATTACAAATTATATATTGATAAAATTTTATAAGGGTGAAAATACAAAGAACATTTCGAACGTTTTACAAGTTCGTTTTCAAAAGTGTACGAGTGTTAAATTTTCAGAGAATTTAACAGCATTTGGAATTATGTTGATAACACACCCGTACTCGTACGATTAAAGTACTCAAAGGGATGTTAGGGAAGCATGTTAACGGTAGGTAAGGGTGGAAGGATTTGTGTTAACCTTAAGTGATGAATTTAATAACGATTTAAATAGGGGTTACGCAATTTTTCACGATTTTATATGAGATTGTGAATATTCAAATGTATGCTCTAACATTAAAAGTGTATTAACCTACATTCACAGTTACTGTTCAGCACTGGCGTAGCTAGATATGGGCCCCCAAGCTCAGGGGGCCCTCGGACTTTTATAACTTATATTTTAACGGTTTCACCGTGAAGTAATACTCTTAGTAAATAGTTATTCTCGACAATACATACAAAACTTTTATAACAAAAATTCTAAATAGTATACTAGGTATTTAATTCTAATGTGAGGTATGCAGTAATAACTAGATCGGAAAATGGGCAGTTTTGCTGTGCCATTTAAAGCTTTGTTCCTTTAAAGTATTTATATATATCTATATCTGAGTCGAAAAACCTAAACAGTTTAGTTAGGGGCCCAGATTTTTTTTTGCACCGGGGCCATTGGTTACCTAGCTGTTAAGCCAGCCACTGCTGTTAAGTTTTAACTTTTAGTTTCTTTTTGGAATGTATTTCAAAGTAATATACTTTATTTGATAACACTGACAATCTAAGTGCAGCGACAGGAAAAAACGAAGAAGATGGATGAATCAAAGGCCAGTACAAGATTGAGACAGTTGACGAAAAGGAGGCCGGACTAAGGAACGAAGAAAGGGGAAAGAAAGAAGACGAGAACATGCAGGGCGTGTTGGAAGGAGAAGGAGAATAATGAACTCGAGGAAGATTAAGAGTAGGTGTAAAGAAAGAGTGGATTTAGCCAAGGAAGAGTGAAGAAAGAAGATGGACGGCGGAAGTAAGAAAGAAAATAGAGAGAAAGAGACTAGAAGGCAAAACAATAATAAGAAAAGGCAAATACAATACAAAAACAAGAAGATAAATTATTTATAGTAGAAAAACTATTCTCCTTGCGAATTAAAAAAAATATTACTATTACTCGCACGCATCTAAAATGTATCTAAATCCAAATATAAATATCTCGTTAATTAATCAATTTGAAACTTATAATTACTCATATTTTATTACTGACGTTCATTTTGAAGTCATGAATGTTCCCAGCCTCCACATATTATTCCCGAACGTATACAAAATGACTAATTACTCATCTACATACATTTTAAATTAGGCTTTTTAGTAATTTATATTTTTCATCTACCCAACGGGGATTTTCTATTGTGAGGTGCTAGTTAATAGACATTTTTTTCATACGTTAAATTATATTGCAACAAAAAAATATTATGTTCGTTGGTTTAGAAATAAATTGTAAAGAAAATGTTGATGACTTCATCAGACCCTGGTAATTAACATGTTGTTGTTGTTGTTATAAAGAAATACATATTTATGAAGTGTTCACCAAGCACGTATCGAATGTTGGCTGGGGCTACGAACCGAGCATGCTCGCGGTATATGCGCGAACTGTAGCTTAACCAAGGTCTATCGGTTTATAAACAAACTAAAATAATTTTTAATTTATACTTTAGTTATGTTAAACGACTCTTAAAAGATATAAGCTGCAGACTATCGTTTCACCTAAATAGAAATACGAAAGAAATAATATTTGTATTTCTACCAATAGTGAACACAAATGATTAGCCTTGAATAGCAAAGACTCGAACCAGAAGAAAACTTAAAGCTCTTGCTTATGGCTATATGTAACGTATACTGGTTTCACACCAGAGAGACAGTTCAATAAAACACAAACAAAAACTTGTTTTTCTGAACAAAAACACCAATGTTTACACCAAAGAGACAGTTTTTAAAACATTTTTTTGTTGCTGTTTTAGTAAACAAAACCTATCTGGAGTCGGTAAGGTCTGCTGTCAGTAGTTGTTTATCATGTTTTTATGGGACACACAGAAAAACACTAAAAACAAAACCAGCCTGTTTACTGTGAACAGTCTGTTTTCGAAATACAGAACTGTTTTAAAATAAAACAAAACATCTTTTTGTTTTGTTTTATGACAACAAAACTGTTTTCAAAACTGTCTGTGTGGTGTGAAACCGGCATAATATTTGAAATGTGTAATTTAAATTGGACACATACTTTTACATCACTATATAATATTAAATATGGAAGGAAAAAAACCAAAGTGATTTAAAAAAAAAAAAAAAATAATAATCATCATAACAGATAAATCGCGTAAAATATGCTTCCGAATATGTTCCAAAGTATGTGCATCAGTGACATAGTTATGTGGTTACATTGATACTAGCAGAGATGCTGTATGCTGTACAATGTATACAAAGTCTCTATGTGTGTTCATGTTTACAGGGTGTCATGTACTCTAGTAGTACGTTGTTTGCTTTCGCCGAGTTGTATTGAATACATGAAAGAACGAGACGTATGGATTTTGTGGGTATGGAGAGCAACCGTGTGTAAACATACCGAGGCGCCGCGATGAATGCCAGAGTGAATATTTTATTGCCTTCGTATAACGGTTGCGAGCTATGAATGCATGGCCTGAGAGAAGTAATTGTCATAGATACATACTAGTACTCGTATACATAAGTATTATCCATCTCAGGCTCGGATGCTTTATTCGTTTTCTATGTCTATGAGGGGATGTTATAAACGTAAATATGTTTTTCATATTTTTCAATTTTCTCTTTACATAAAAATAAAATATGTGGTCTATGACAACGTAGTATTTAGTATAATAATAGTATAATAGTAATATAGTAATAGTAAATAGTAATATAGTAAAATAGTATAATAGTAATAATAGTTTTACGATTATGAGATATAGGTTACTTACATTCTTCGGTGGAACTTTCTGTATATGACCCGCCAACTTTCTTTTTTTAATATTTATTTAAACTTGAAAGAATATATACATTTATAAACATTCACAAATCATAATTTACAACTTATAGTTATGAGTATGAGTACTCAATATGTCAAAAAGAGATTATATTCGTTTTATTGATAGTGTCAATAAGGTTTTTCATACTTTCCTGCTTTCAAATATCTGACAATATTCCTCAGGTATATTACAGCCTTGTCAGTGCGATGAGTACCTTGGACATATTGGTTGAGGTTCTCTTTTGAACAAGTAGGTATGAGTAAGATTTGTATGACCTTCCATAACTCTACATATTACTATTTCCAGCTTTCTATTTAGTCCGACCGGTAACTCTTATTTGCAAATTGATAACTTTACTTCCCTTAATTTATTACCACTTTTTGCGTTCCATGTCATTTCTTAATGCCATGAAATTTATTGCATTTTTAATCTTGTTCTTTAAGTCAGAACATGTTATAGTGAAACCTGCCAATTTTATTGTATTTCAAGTTTTGGACAACTATCCAAGAAATCGTTCGTCAAATTGGCATAGCAATTTGAGGCATGACTAATATGACCATATTATCAATTTGTCGCTATTTGCATCTAATTAGATGTAGCATTAGCAATTTTTTCGCTGTTATCGTTTATGATTTATTATCATTCTTGTTTTAATAAAATTAAAAAGCAAAAAAAAATTCTAAGATAAGAAAATTGGTTTTGTCAATGTTTAGTTGCCGCATTCTCGATTTTATTGCGCCAGACTCTGAGAACGCTCCAGTTCTGTCCCCAATTTCTCCACCGTCTCTAGTCTTGTCCGTCCTCAGTTATCCTTTTCTCTTTCTACTCTTTCCCTGTCCATCCACTTATTCCTCTCCTTGATTTCCTTCCCTTCTTCCAGCTTTTCCAGTCTTCCCAGTATCGCGTTTATCACCTCTTTTAGGAGGGTTCCTTAAATGTTAATATCTTGAATCCTTAAAAGTCTGTTATAAAAATCAATGAAATATTAACTATATGTTATAAACACCAACTTAAACATTAACCTCTCAGAGTAGTGTAATCCCTTAAATGAATTAATTGATTTTTCTAAAAGAAAATTCAATTTACTCGTAGGTACTATAAAGAACAAAATTTCATGTCAGTTCATAATAATCACTGTTAAATAAATTACTTATTTAATCAACATATTTTCTAAACAGTACAGCGCAGCATCCCGGTACATTATGCTCGTTAATTCCAAGTAAACACATCCTCATACTCGTGCTCTTGTTTCTTTAAAAGTTTAGTGCTTATCTAAGTCTGTTATCAGATGCGAGATATACATTTTACTCATATTATCATACAGATTAGCAACGATGTTTGCACATTCACATACAGTCAAGATGGTTCGCGATATGAACTTGTTCGTACCAGAGACAGGGCTGTATTTACCTTGTAGATTACCAGAGAGGTGAAATGGGGGAAGAAAACAGGAACAACATTTTTATTTTTGTTAAACAAAAACAATAATTCCGGTTTCATGAACAGTTTTTTTAAAAGTTGTATGAAACTTATTAAATACAAAACTTTTTGAATTATTTTAAAAGTTATGGAGTAACGTATTTATAATTTTTAAGTAATCATTTCATTTATTTAATAATAATATAAAATAAATAAAATATCACATCACTAAATAAGATGAATGGCGCCACTATTGCAAAACCATGCTTTTTATATAGTACCAACCTTCAAACGATATGTGTCAAAAGTTCAAGATGACGTTACTTTGTAATTTTCAAACAATGGTAAAGTTTGAATTTCGTTGTAAAAAAATACCGTGTCCGAATAATTCCTTGTCAAGCCTTGATTTGCTTGAAATTAGTTTTAATTTTGGTTTTATGTTTTAGTTTTATAAGTATGTATACTACAAACTTTCTAAAACGTAATACATGGCAGTACAGTGTTCTTTTTTGTCGTTTATAACCTACACACTTTCAAAGTTAAATTAATTATCTGCCTTTGAAAGATAAAGGAATAAAAGTAATTATATTAAATATAATAAATAATATTACACACTTAGTACATTCAAAATAAAAACAAAAAAGTAAAATACTGCAAGAAACACATACTCTGTTCTGTAACTATAACATCAAATTTAAGGTTAAAACAATAAATTAAAACTACAACTTATAAAAATGTTCTTAAGTGACGTAAAAAACCTTCTGAACCTGTACAAAGTACGAATCCAGCCCTTTTATACATGGAAGCTAGATAGATATACGGGTGAAATACAATGGACGGTTTTCCATATTGTTCCCAGTTGTAGATGATGTCTTATGCATCACGTACATCTATATCCACCATCCAGCATCCAACTTCACGCTGAATATAAGAAATATCATTACTTCTCAGTATATTAAGTGTCTCTGGGTATTACACTCTAAATATATATTTTTCAGACAGCGCTCTTTCATATAATAACGGGTTCGTTTAAACATAAATTTTTATTGTTCAGAATTCTCTCCATATATACTTAGATATATACGAGCATGTATACATATATACATAAGTATATATGACATATATTTTGATATATTTGCTATGAAAATAAAATAAATGACCTACTCATTTTTGTATGCTTAATGAGTTTTTTGTTGAATTCTTTTAAAGCTTGAATGTTATATGTATATATGAATGTCTCATCTCAGGGTTTTCATTTTTTATGCAAATCTCTGGGGGGCTTTAAATAATAAATATTTTGAGCTATAATTGAATTATATTTTTAAGTACTATTACTTATATTTTGAATTAGTATTCTTTTTACGTTTTTGAATTTAATTTATTATAGTTTACAATTTATTTTATGAAAAATTGAAAAGTTACCTTTAGTTACAGCTTTACTTTTTCTTGTACCTTATATGAATAAGGTTAAATACACAAAAATTATTTATTATGATATCCACTCTCAACAAATCAAAAAAAGGAAATATTTTGATATGAAATTCTATTCTGTGAAGCAATGAGAGTGAATGAGAGGCACATATATTTGTGGAGTAGGTTTATCAGTTTCTTCTTGGTACTAATAAAATATCACAGTACATTTTCTAATAAAACATAGTTGAGAATAGAGGAATATTTTTGCGTACAATGAAATTTTTAGATGCTATTCTATAACAACATAATTTTTTTTATTACATTATTAATTGTTTTCTTTTCAGTTTTACAATCTACATTCATATTTTTTACAAGATTTCAACTTAAAATTAATTTTAACTCTTTTAGACCTTTCCCTTTCCCACAGTATTTTCTGCTTCTTCTTCTCTTTACCCTCTGCCTTCCTTCTCATCGTTTCCTGCTTCTCCTTCTTTTTTGCCTCATCCTCCGTCTCTCACCAACGTCCCTACCTTGACCCCTTTATTATCTTTGTACTATTCTTTCTTCCTTTCAGACTTCTCTTTCCTGCCTTTTACCTCACTCTGTTCCGACATAAACCCTCTGATTTTTCACTTCCTCCTTTTAATTATTTCTGCCATCCATTTGTTTCCCTTCCTACTGCTGCCTATTCTGTCTACACACTCATCCCTTAGGTGTTCCAGTGTCTCCACCTCTGCTTTGCACAACCTTTACTTCTTTTCTTCTCCGTCCATTCAGTATCTACTTCCATTTTCTTTGTTCCCCAATCTAAATCTCGCTGTTTTTCTAAGACTCTTTAGGTCACTCTCCTTTCCCCTCATATACTCTGGCACTACACTTTCCTGGCATATATCTGCTTTTATCCTTACATAGATTAACACCATACTTAATAACATTTATAGATTTGAAAAATACGTTTAAAGAGCTGGAAACATGGTACAACAGTATATTAAAGTAAAATTATTTTAACTGTAAAATAATCATAAAAATTGGTTTCTATTTTTGCTTTAGAGGTCAATGTACCCCCTTAGATATAGTATCCGTATATGTCGAGTGATAAGGGTTGCACACATAGGTTCAAGCTTTTCATAAACTTAAACGCGTCCGCACAATTCAAACTCAATGTAATATTAATTAATTAATTATTAACACGATAAATTTAGACAAGCTATAACACTAGTACTACATTACAAGGATGAAGTAACAGGATCAGGATCAGGATATTGAGGATCTGTGGCAAGCTTGTTAACGCCCGACACAGATGGATATAAACCGTGCTCTGAATGGTTAATAACGCCGCGGTACATTGGACGCTAACTAGAGCACCAGAGTAAGTGTCACAAGTGGGGTAATGGAACCATAAACAAGTATCTACGTAGGCCGCGACAGGGTTACATCTGACCCCTATATCAAGCTATCAACCCCGACAAGATATGTCTGAGTGTTATATAGGACCAAGGTTGCCAACCGTTCTGAATTGACGCGGACATGAAAATTCAACTACTGGCTCTAAAATTGTAATATCTATATGTATATCCTTTATATTAGAAAGCTGGCAAGCTCACCGTAACCGTAACCTCTGACTCGTGCATTCCAAATTTCTCAATTAAGCTTTTAAAATTATATTAAAAAATATAAGAAAATTTCCTTTAACGTTGCAAATGAATAGGTCATAAATTATTTCGAATATTCGAGGTGAACCATATTTGTGTTCTGATTTATGATCTTACACTGATTAAAGGCGGTTATTCCATGATATAAATCTATGGGGATGTTAAAGGTTTGCCATAAAAAAACAATAAGCTTTTAAAGCTGTCAAGCAAAACATGAATATGCCCTACTATCATTCCAGATATTTTTTATAATGGAAAAAATAAAAAAAGCACGAAAAAGTATTGTAGAACATACAAAAGCAAAACCGTGATGAAAAAAAGATGATATTAATAAAAATAAGTATTTCTTTAAATACACGTTCAAACTAAGCTGGTGTTATTAAAAAGTTTATCAACACAAATTCAGATTAAACCATTGTTTTTAAAATTACAAAAGCAGCGTCACTAAAACTACTGTAACTCGCAAACTAATAATCAGAATATCATGAAATTTTAACACATATTGTAAATCTCAATAGAAGCGCCATCGATATATCATCTTATTACAATAACAAGTTATTGTGACACTTGAGAAAGTTATAGACGAAAATGATATATAATTCCTATGTAATATTACCTGCATTATTTAGAAATCTACATTACGAAACATAATGCTTCTAATTGATTCTATTACGATTTAAATAACCGAACTTGACGAACCGATTGATGACGTTAACAACTGAACGAGTGACTGATGTGCATTTATAATGTACGTTCTCTTTATCGCTTTTATTTCAAATATATTTTCATTACGAGTGGAGTAAAATCTAAATGTGTATTCTGTAATAACCATTACTCAGTTACATTAAATAAAAATAAAATACAGTGTAATCAGTTGGATCAATTTTGTACAATTAGTTTTGAACTAATTTTTAGGTGTGATTTTTTAAATTTATTATTGAAATATATTCTAATATACACGTATCTTTGTTTTACTAAATATTTGAAAAATATTGAGATTCATTTAATTATTGAATTTTGTATTACCGTTTAAAGGGCTTATATCCTCATTTTTTAGTGGTCGATTTTTCAATTGCTGATTGAAATTGATGTTAATAAATGTATATTGGCGTGTCTATTTTATTAAATATCTAAATGTTGACGAAAATATAGCAATTAAAAATTTGAATTGTAGTTTTAGCGCTAGAAATGGTAATGTTTTGTAGCTGTTGGTAGTTGAAATATCAAGTCAAGTCAAAGAATAAAAAGTTTTTATTTTATTGAACCCAGACATACTATTAGAATTTTATTATTCCTTGAAATAGCTGTAAATAATATTTGATATTTTGATATATAAATACATATAGCAGAGATTTATGAGATGTAAGATTAACAGCGGTTGTGATATCATATGCATTTGGAATGTGTGCAACCTTGTATCCCATTAATAATTAAAGAGACAAAATGACTTTTTTAATTGTTAATATCTCTTAACATATAAGGAGTTATTAAAAAATAATTGAACATTTGAGGTTCTAGTAACCCACTTTATCAATATATAGTACACTTTTATAGAAATTAAGACGTAGAACACAAGCCTATTGTCAAACATATGTTTAACGCATAACGACGTTTTGCATCTGTTTTACACCTTCTTGTTTAACAGCGATGGCAATGGTTGTGGTACTGAAAGTAAGGAAGGAAATGCCGCCAAAATGTTTAAATATTGAAATGTATTTCCTTTATTCGTTAATGACTTCTATAATATGGCGAATTGAATAAAAATAATTCGATATTTGAGTTTCTGATAGATAACTTCATCAATATACCGCACAGTTTTATATAGATTGAGTTATGGTTCACAACACAATTATAATACTCGTACAAGTAAATTAAACAAGGAACAAACATAGGCTATTGTTAATGTGTTATGTTCTAGATTTGGTATTAACTGGTGTATCACATCCATCAAGGAAAATTATTAAAGATAGATCCGTGGCTCTATTGTGAGTACGTGCAGCGGTTGTTTTATACGAGCTTAAGTCAATTTAAAAAACATAATCCCCTCAAGGTAGAATAACGTGCAGAATATAGGGTAGTGGTAGTACTGGTGGTAGTGGTAGTGGGTTGGAATAACATATCATCCAGTCTAAAGCTTCATAGTATACCATACCTACTATATACATTGTACTTAATATCTCATACCCTTTCTAACTAACACATCTCTACTATACTACCACATGCACACCAACCTATCAGAACGTCCTGTTTAAAGATTACAAGAGAATTATTCGACAAGTTGTCTAAATAGGACAGATTTACTCAAAGTACCGTTAACACCTATTTGTTTGGAATCTGAAATATGATAAATTTATGTTTTGAATTACAAGTTATATATATATATTATACTAGAGTTTACCCCGTCGCAAGCGACGACTGTCCTTTGTATGTGAATTGAATTTCATTTCAAATTTTAATTCCATTTTTAAATTGAAGTATTAAACACGTTAAATATTTATTTTACATATAACAACAAATAATTTTTCATATAAACTGACTAAAAAAAAATATTTTTTCAATTTGTTCATTATTTGACTAACCTTTTTGCAAAATTTGGGTTTTTTTTTTGATTCGTAAATTAGTTATCAAGGTTAGCCTATATACAAAATTCCAACTTTCTAACACAATTTTTACTCTCAGCAAAAACTGCCCCGTGCCCAATTTTCAAGAAAATATGCGAAGCCGTTTTCGAGCCACCATACGAATCGCTGAAGCATATAAATAAATAAACAAATAAGTGGTGGTATTTTATAATGTAAAGACCAATATGAATAAGGTAGCGATCCAGTATTGAGTTCAATTTATAATTTGCTTTACCTGAAGATAACCTCGCATGGGGGTTCGAAAGCTACTAGTATCATATTAAAATAAAGTAAGTTTTCTAATGATAAAAGGTTTGTTTTATTGATCATACGTGTATATGTTGCTAAATTAAAAAATGAAATTTATAATTTATATAGAGGTATCACACCTTTTTAAAAGATTGATTGGTACGATTTGCGATAACTGTTACTTGAAGTTTCTTTAAAAATGAATTTTGAACTATTGATAAATTTCCAAAAATCTTGAACCTGACATGCACTTCTTAATTGTTACGGCTGTGAAATATTAGAGAGTCAATTTTTTACGAGATCGATGGTTGAACATCGATGTATACCCGATTATGATGGTGATATTCTTATGATACAAAATATCTTTAATTTACTCTGCCTTACATGTGATGGAGAAAATATTATCTGAAGTGAACCACTTCAGATATGAAATTTTTATTGAAAGGGCAATCCAAGTTAAGAAGTCAGTTATATAACGCGTATAATATGAACTGTACTTAGCAGGGATTCTGTTTTCAAACACTGCATTTTGGAACGTTGAGAGAAATGGAAAAATAATTGCTAGATTTAGACTTGGGAATAAAGGAGTATATCTAGTTATTAATTGTGACCAACCGTGGAATTATTCGGCCCCTGCGAGAAGGCCAAAGTGTTAAAAATTTATAGTTAACTTTCAGTTGTAATTATCGTTCTTAAAGTGATATTATGGAGTTTGTAAATTTGAATGTTCTCTCTTCCATTGGGTTCTTGTATTTTTATACTCTTTTGTAATACGCCTTCTTCCACTTCTGTTTTTTCATTGGCTTTTTTTTCTTATATTTGTTTTATTACAAATAGAGCTTAACCCTCGATCTCCAAAAGTCAAATATTTATTTATCCAAATATCGCTTTTACTCATCCTTAATGATTTTTTTTTTATTCCAACCTAATTTGTTTAACTATAAACTTTCTTCGTCCACTCATCATGGACTTTGGATGTTTACAATTTAATGTATAATGTCGCTGATAGTTCAGTGGCGTGCGATGGTTACATAATGGCAATTCCAAATCCTTACACCTAGGACTATATATGTACAAATATATATTTTATTCTAATCCAAATTACAAACTACAAACAAAAAGTTGTATGTTTATAGTTAAAAAATGATAGTATTTTTAAAATGACACCTCTTCTTGAAATATCGTAGATGTAATAATAATTTGTAGTATGTAATATAGGACTACAACATGTAGCCTTTTTATTATTTTCCACAATGAATTGATAAAGCAGTTCTGCATTAAGTGTTGTTCCTCCTCATATACTTGTTTCATACTTTATATGATCTAATATAAAATATCTTATAACTCTCAGAAAAGATCAGTAAAGATGTAGTCATATTATAACATGATATCATCCATTAAACATAAAATGAATATTAAAAATATAACATTATTTATGAGTATAAAACGACGTTTATAAGTTTAATATTAGTATTCCTTACATGTTCTTATTCTCGTTCACGTTCATGTTCATGTTCATGCTCATGCTTTCGTAACACATGACTTTGTTTTGCAAGTTCAGACGAGATTAAAACTAAACACCTGAAACATTTCTGTTGCGAAGACTTTAACAACCTCAATGAAGCTCAACATAACCGCGGGGGTGTGGGACGCGACTTTTGAAACCATCCTGAAGTCATTTGCATTTCATAAGTGTTATTAGTCAAGCAATTAGTCCTACAGCTTGAAAATAAAAGTTCAACAAACTCAAGTTGCAGTTAAGTTCAAACCTGTGGTGTGGTATCATTTGGTGTACTTACTTTGTAAAATGTTCAGTTCTTTATTGTTTCAATTTGTCTACTTCCTCTATTCTGGGTTAATGCATACGTTGTATGTATAAAACATTCTATGAAATAATTATACAAAAAATTATTCCAATAAAATTTGTAGAAATTAAAAAAATCTTTAAAAAAATTGGTGTTCTATAATAAGTAAATAGTAAGACCTTGCACTCACTGTAGAATGTCATTTTTGTATCATTACTAATTTTCATATGTAATAAGATAAATATCCAAATCACAATAGTTCGACGACGACTTTACTTAAAAGAGGTTATATGAGCGGTATAAATCTATAATACGATAATGAATTTTATCTTATTCGTTTCTATATACATTATAGAAAAATAAGTGAGTAAGTGTTTTTTAGTTATATCGGTAGTTTATACTCCACAACTTATTTTAAGTATAAGTCGCCGCCGAACTCTCGTAATTTGAACTATAAATCACCTTTTATATATTATACTTAATGTACTACATCTTATCAAAACCTCCACTTGACCTTCAAGTATAATAATAACAATAACAACATCCCTTCAAACAATTAGTCTAAGAATTATACGAATCTAATACGATTTTAGTACGATTCATACGAATCTTTCACGATTTTTGTCTAATTGTTTGAAGGGCATGTCTTAGAAAGCGAGCACTCAAGACAAAGTACTTTCTAATGACATTTTTATCACTGATTACAACATCAAAATAACTTGCCTTAAAGTTGTCAGACCTTACATGTATATATTTCAAAAATTGTCGTTTTATAATCTGTTAACAGATTTTATATAACACATCGCCAAACCAACCGTAATCCTACGACGTATTAAAGTTTTATGACAGTTACGTGTCTAAAAAGGTATACGGTACAAAATTAATTCTGAAAGAACTCCGGAGAAGGGAACGAAAGATCTACCAAGTGTCAAAGCGTCACACTGATTCAGGCACATTTCAAGCAGAAAATATAAATTGGAGTGTTTTGATTTAGTCTCCAAAATATTATCAGGAAACATTTACTATGAATACCTATAGAAAATAGACACAATAAATGATGGAAATTTTTGTAAATACTGTTAAAATATATTAACATAGAATGAATCTACTTGTACAAGCGTGGGTTCGTTTCCCACTTCTGATATGTCAGGAATATATTTTCTTATTAACAATAATAATGCGACTAATCTACAAACAAAAGCTGAAATATCGGAAAAGATTTAATGAAGAAATACAATAAAGGTGTTCCAGGACTTTCAAGTATACAAATTACAACACTTTTCATAATTAATTTTCCATAGTATTTTAAACGAAAGCGAAAGACATCAAATAGCACGAGGTAGTAGTCCTTAAGACACCCTCATGACTCCTTGGACTAAAACAAAAACTCGATTATTCATTCGCATCAGGATTCCGGCCTAAAGATAAAGTTACGAGTACTTAATCTTAATAATAAATTCATAATATCTTGGTGTTGGTGTAAAATAAATGCAGCATTATGATAATAGACTAAATTAAGAGTAATAAACATTTTAATGAATATTTTATTCCCCTGTTTGATTAATTTTGTCTTTTATTCAACAGGAGATAAATACGAAACGGTATCAGCTCACAGCGGTTACAGCAAATACATGATGCTGAAGATCCGCGCCGTGGGACCGGAGGACTTCGGGTCTTATCGTTGTGTGGCGAAGAACTCACTTGGAGAAACCGATGGACTCATCAAACTTGACGGTCAGTTATCTTCACTTATTAAAAACCGTAAGCAATAACTCTACGGACAACCGAGACTTATATAAGACGGTCGTTTCTTAAAGTAATAAATGTACACAAGAAAACTCTATTATAGCTTGCAGACTGTTATAGCTTTACAGAGCAGAGGAGCGCAAACTTTACAAGGACAGCTAAATCTTTGCATAGAAATGAAATAAAACTAGTCTAATATAGAATATAGATTATTTGAAAAATCATTTGTTACTTGCAACGACTCAATGAAAGACGAGACTCTAAAGAAAGTAATACCACAGTATTATTACTTGTAATTGTCTATAAAAACAACTTTCATAACTTTAACAATGTAGTTTCTATAATTTAACTACAATAAAACTTTTCTCTCACATTGCAACTGTATAAGTCACAGAAGCCTAATCTTCTATATCATCAAGGAAAATTACTCTTTAGAAAAGAGTTTTATGCTTCAGATATTCTTCCAAATAAAATTCAAATTTTAGGAAAATAAAAAGTAATTTATTTTTAAAATAAAAATTGTTTTGTTTGTTTTTTAAATGTCATCTAAACTTTGTGTTGATACTGTCGCTCAAATTGAATCTCATGAAAACTTGTATAATAATTTACAATATGTATTTTTACCGTGTATATACACTTCTGTACATATTTACCAGTGTCATTAAAAAAGCTAACAAACAAAATCTATTAAATCTTCTTTAAATCACGTTTTCCACGATTTCAATGCAATTTCATTAAATACTAGACTACACAAGATAATGCTTCACATTCAGTTTTCCTTCTTTTTTTTCATAAAAAAAAACTTTAACTGCATGTTGTATTATTAAACATTAATTGAAAAAAATATGAATTTAAAATAAATTGTACGATCCGCAAACAAATATATTTCTTGTAAAGTGTGAATTAAACCTAGATTTATATTTTCGAAACGAAATTGTTTTTTCTGATGTTCACCAAAAGACAACTTTGTACATTGCCTCTGTATTTAAAGCGTGAGTCTCACTGGATACTTGGTGCGGCGTAACTATAATTGAAACTAGGTTGATACCGTCTGCTTTTACTATCTACGATATTACTAATATAGCAGTATATAAGTTAAATGTTTCATTTCAGAAATCCCAGCGCCGACGACGTTGCTTACAACGGAGCCACCCGCAAACAAAACCAGAGGTAAACTTACTTTGTTATTATTATTATATTAAATACTAACAACATAATTAATAGACTTTGTTTCAATAATATATAATCATCATTTTTGTTTTAATTAACGTTGTCATGTTTAGAATATTTTGGTTTTCATTTTATGGGTTGATTAAGTTAGACATGTTACGATTGCACATGCCACTAAACACTGTTACATGTATTTAGTAAAACATGTAACTTTTTAGACAAAAGCTTTTGTAACCGATTTTACTTAATGCACAACCTTTTGTGACCTATTTTACTGATTTCTAAAAAGTATAAAACTTCTAAAGATAACGTTTTTAAGAATTACAAAACCTGTAAGATTAAAGGCTTTTAGAATATAGAAACACAATAATAAATAAGACTATTCGGTCAAAGTAAAAAATTACATCCACGTATTATCTTTTACTGGTATTATTTCAGTATAATATTACGAATTAATTGAAGTACGAGGCATGTTTTTTAAGTAAGTACCGTTTTGCGTTTCCGCCTTTGCAGCGCTACGGTCGGCGTTCCGCGCATGCGCGCTGGTTACCTACATCTCTTTTCTACGCACTGACGCCATTACAGTCTGATTCTTCATTGTATACGTTGTTTACTGAGTGTTTAAGATGCCTCCGACAATCGTGAGTCCCACCGATTGTGAAGTACGGGCTGTTATACGATTTCTTAGTGTTAAAGGCGTAAAACCGATCGATATTTATCGTGAGATCTGTGAAGTTTACGGACAAAACATTATGAGTGATGGAATGGTAAGGAAATGGGTGAGAGCATTTAAACATGGCCGCACAAATGTGCATGATGAACGAAGTCAAAACAGTTGTGATACAGTGGTTAACAAGTCAGGCGGCAGAATTTTATGAGGAGGGTATTCAAAAACTGGTGCCACGTTATGACAAGTGCCTCAATATTCACGGAAATTGAGAAATTGAGAATTCAAATATGTAGAAAAGTAGATTAAGGTACAGGCTTTCATGTAAAAATTATTGCGATATCTTTGCACGTCTTTTTTTAATTCCAAAACGGTACTTACTTAAAAAACACGCCTCGTATTACAAATTAATTGAATTATATTTTGAATTAATTGAAGAAAAATGTAACAAAGTTATATTACGTTTCAATGAATAAAAATGTAACGTGCGATAAAATTTTGTATATAACATAATACATGAAATATAAGTAATAATTTTGTAATTTCTTTAAGGGCGTTCGTTAATATTAGACACTTTTTCAAAAGCTCTTTTTAGGGGTTAAGTGTCGTTTACATAAAGTTTTACATACATATGAGGTACATGTTTTGTATTTAGCGGAATGCAGCGTTTTTTAATCCATTGGGAATAAAACTCCGTCTAAAAGTCTATTTGCGTCAAGTTCATATAATCGAATTTAATTTCCGTTGTCGTCAGACAAATAGCTCGGTAAATACACAAATAATTCAAAGCTATTGGATTTCTCAATGTGCGTTGAGAATGTCTCAAGATAACACTAAAACACTTAGAAATTATCATGCCTTTAAACAGATCCTTACGTAAAAGCTTTTGAAAATTTTAAAACTAAACTGAATCTCATAATAATTTACGGAATATTACTTAGTGTAGAAAACTTTAAATAAAATTAATTCTATTATCTTTAAATCTTAATATTTCTTTGTGGTAAAATAACTATTTGATTTAAAAAAAATTATTTTAAAAAATTTCTAAAATAATAATTTACAAAATATATATAAATGTAAATGCAAAACAAAATTAAACAACATACAATGTGGGAGTCGGGGAGAGTTGAAGTAGCCATTAATTTTTTCTTTTTTCCTTTCTCCTGACATTTAACCTGTATTCCTTTTGATAACTCCTGTCAAAAAGATTTATTATACTTTTTAAAAGTCAGTTGAAAATCATGATTAACATGAGAAACCAAACAAAAACGCAACTTTGCATTTATTTATTTCTTGTTAACATCTGTGATTCTTGTATATACGAGTATATATATAAATATAAGACATTTTAGGAATTGTAAATTTTTAATCAAACTTATGTGTTGCTTTTGAAATCAAAAACTTTTATTTTAGTAATTTACATACACATTATAATTACACTGTTTAACTTAAATCATACTATCCTATCTGAAATCAAAGAAACGACATTTAAAGTTTATTATTTAAATTGTCAACTCCTTTGTATCTAATTTTATAATACTTAATATTATACACACGTCAGTTCTGTGAGTTCTGTCAGCTACAAATATCAACTTTGTTGGCTGTTGGCACACATTACAATGAAAGTAGCTATAACTAATATATTCCGTTAGCTCATCTGACCAGAATTCAGTTGTAATATCTTTGGTCGTCTTACCAACTAAAGAAATATAATTTCTTTAATATATATATACATATATATCAATAATAATCTATTAAGTGTATAGTAATACTTTAAATATAGTAATCTTGTTAAATTTAGTATAAAAGATAATCGTAAAGGCTTTATATGGATACATAGCACACGCCTTATGACTTAACACGACGAGTAAGAAATACGATCTTTATCACTTTAACATCTCTCATCCAGCATCCAGCATCAGAGAAGGCGTGTAACGCCTTTAACCATATTTAGGTTTACGATCTAGACTATTTCGCACTAACAAAAAATATTATTTGTATCCATAACATTTGATATTATTCTTTTTAACGTTTTCAATTCATCGGAGTGTGTAATAATGTAGGTGGAATATTGCGTCTATTACAAATAACAAAAACTGCATCGATAAAAATATTATTGTACAATAATATCGATACTTTATTATTTATGTGCGCTAAAATTTTTCATACTTTGTTATATAATTTTTATAATTTTATTTTCGTTATTTACTGTTATCAATAAAATTAAAATGTGATTAAATAAATAGGAAGTTATAAGTTGATAGACTAAAATTGCGTGCTTCGATGCGCAATAAAATTATTATATAACACTAAAATATTTATTACAAGTAATAGCAGATTGTATATTAAGCCAGTAAGCTATTGCAGCTGCGAATAAGTTCTTCATTATTAGGAATAAATCAGTAAGAACATAACTAATAATAATTATTATATATTCATCTTTGATTTCATATCAGAACTGGGATAGTAATTTTATTTCCACATCAGAAGTGGGATAGGTTAATTGTTTATACATCAGAAGTGGGACAGTAATCTCATTTCTACATATATATATATATATATATATATATATATATATATATCATTGTTCTAAACTGTTAAAATGATACGAATTAAAAGAAAAATGTTGGTTTCGAACTTGCCAACGTGGCACCTAAATAATTCAGGGTAAGTGGGTAGATAAGAGATGACTCTGTCGGTGTGAAACGCTTATGTGTGTTACCCGCTGGCATCTAGGGGTGTTCTGAAGGGTGAAACAATAATATTAGGCTGGTAGCTAACTTGCGTAGGATAGGGATCGCCAACCAAAGACCAAATGGGTGGGAAAGGTACAATCGGATTCACTTGTCCGTGGGATGGACAACACGCTTGTAAATTGATAATATAAATTTCTTGATTTTGTTCTTCTGAAAATCTTTTTCTTTTTTTTTTTTTGATTTATATTTTATGTTTTACTTTATCAGAAATAATTCTTTATCTGTCGCGTGTTAGATACTTTTATAAAGGGGATTTTGGGGGTGCGTTTTATGGTCAAGGTCGATTCTCTTCCGCCACCATTTTGATTTTCCTGTTGTTTGTCAGTTCATATTTGATAATTGTGGAGAGTCGTTGATAACTATTTATTATGGAGCAGCTAACCTCTCAACAACGTGTTGAAGTTATTAATACATTTCAATTAAATTTAATTTTTAATAAGCGTTATTTGCCTATTTCTTTGAGGATGTTTAAATGCAATGCTGTAATATTTACTGGTGGTCGCTATCCTAACATGTTGGAACACGTTCTACTGCCACACCACAAATGGTATTACATCACATGCAGGTCGTGTTAAGCCGGCTCCAGACGATGCGATGAACGTTTGATTCAAATGCGTGAGTCAAATATAGGAAGATTGACATGGCAAGTTTCCTACTACAAGGTGGAACGAATGTTTAATAATTTTTTTTATATTATTAACACTGACACTGCTTAACAAAATCTTTCAAAAATAAAGAAACTTTCAAGTATTAAACCTTCCTTTGTTGGACGATTCGTGCAGCAGTACTTGTAGTAGGACACATTACATGTGAGCAGTAATTGGACACACTTAGTTCTGGCATCGATTACACGATTCGTCTAACCATCAAGCGTCCAACGTTGGAAGGTGATCGTAGTATCGTTTAATACCGGCTTAACACGTGAACTAGACTGTTTGAACTATTATAAACCAGCTGAGCATTAACAATTTAGTTTGGCATCGCGTTTTCTTGTCTCTCTTTGTGACTTTCTAAATAAATATAGAAAGTCGATGATATGAATATATGAAATGGGTAAATTAGCTGGAACTTATTGGATATTTTTATAAGAATCAATCCGGAAATTTTTGACTATATAATTGGGGCGCTACGAGCCCTAAAAACAATTTACCCTATAAATAAAATTAATTCTATTGTATGCTATTATCATTGTATTATGCTTATTATATTATGTTTTATTATCCACTTCGAATTAATATTTAGGGTGTTTCAGTGAAAGTAAAATGTTTTAACTCCTTTATTCCATTCTATTGTACACCTATCCCACGTTCATACGCTTATACGCCTACCTTTCCTTTACTATATACTCGTGCGGTAGTTAAACTTTCCAACAAGGGTACATTCGTTCATCAAGACAACCACCCCTAGCCTACCCAACACAACCCCATGCTGTTGTACCATGATATAATTTTATCATTGCACAAGACTTATTTTCAGTTTAGGTTTCATTTGTAATTATTATGTACTTCAACAGGGAGAGGTGGAAAATCTTACAAAAGCATCAAAAACAAAGGACATCCTGAGAATCAAGTAATCGGAGATTTTGGGGTTGAAGAATGGAAAGAGGCCGGCAAGGAAGGTCAGCAACTAGTTATTCTATTGGTTTAAATCTCGAGAGTTTATTTTTACTACACACTTTAGAATTCATTGCACTATTGTTAAATGTGTTGAGCATGATTTGATTTTATTGAGTAATACTTTTATTAAATTAGTTCATTAATTTCAGAAAAATTTATTGCTGACGCTGAAAGAAATGATTTAAATGTCGCAATATCATTTCGCAAAGAAAGTGTATGATGTTTTCAGATTGCTTCTAGCGCGGGACTATTTTTATAAAATCTAACATATTTAAACTTTATTAACTAGACTGTTGCAATCTAGTTCATATTAAAAATGATTTAAGATATTTTCTAAAAATAATAATAATAATATAGACTTTAATATATGATGGTCACACATATAAAGCAGAATATTTTAATACAGATATATTGGAGTGCATTATTTTTCTACAAATTTTCTTCAAAAGAAATACATTTTCACAATCGGATAGGAAGTTTTTTGATTCTTTCATGGAAACCTAATTGCACAAGATGTGTTAGACTGCAGTGTCGTCCCCAAATCTTTTTCATCCTAATGCCTCCTTCTTTTATGTAAGACTAAATAATAAATTGAATATATTACAACTTAGAAAATATATGTAATTATATAAACGTAATTAATGTTTGATTCGGTAAAGTAGCGTGCCTTAGACGAGCCCCGTATAAAATTTTGCGGGGGGGCCCAAATGATGGAAGGGAACAAAAACGCTCGCATTGAATTAAAATAATTATATATTGCTTATACGTTATTACTTACAATTTATACTCCTAGGAACTAACCTAAGTATGGCATAAGAGTTTAAGTGAGATTGTGACATTTTTTCGAATTCCGGGGGCCCCGTACCCTTAAAGGGTAGATACGGCGGCAGCTATGCCACAGATTTGAATAAATCTCAACTCTTGGTTACATTTTAAATTATTAATATTATTTATTATTACATACTTTATTTTAAAAATAATTATGTATTAAAAAATGTTCGATTCTCATGCCAGTGTTATATTTACAAGTATTCAAATATCTTTTGAAAGTATCTATTGAAAGACGCGAGACGTTTAATAAAATGATTTTAAAATCGAACAAAAACCCCTCTGCCGGAATATTACCTGAACATATACGTGTACAAATGGTTACCCTGTTTTGTTCAACTATTTATATATCTGAATATCAGTCTATTTATCTTATTTATCATTTTCAATAATTGTTTAACATCAAAGAAGTATTTTATCTTCATTTCCTAACGATAAACATTTCGAACAACAGCCATTCCCTATTCCTCTTATCCCATATCTTATTCCTTTGTTACGTCGCTTAGGGATATGGCACAGACACACTGTCACGTGACATGTGTGACGCAGTTTTTCCACTTTTCCCCCTGATGAACACTTTAGCTCGTATACAGCTCTCAGTTCGTTTGTCGTTTCACTTTACAGGGAAATGCGGTTCCCCACACCTACTAAAGACAGGGGCTTTGAGTTTTCCACGCAGTTTCTCCATTTCCCACAACGCATAACTGATATTTTCTTCACTATTTTACTGTTCACATACGTATGTGTATGCATGCAACGGGGGGCGGGGTGGGGAAATGCACGGGGAATTTGGGATTTATATTTTGTATTTTAGTTCTTAAAGTTGGTCTTGACGCCCCTTTTATAAAGATTTAAGGGTGTTGATTTTTTAAATAAATTACGAGAAAATGTATTGAAATATCACTCTCTGATTATTTATTTATTACCGCTGGGAAAACGGCTATACTCTAAGTGTTACATTATTTCCTACAATGCCTTAAATCTCCTGGAAAATGTGTTGGGAAATAAGAAAATTCAGTAAGTACGTAAAAGATACTCGTACAATTCTTATTGCTTCGACGGCTTAAGTTTAAATAAATGATTCAGAGAATGAACAGTTCAAAATCATTCATTTCTGTGAATCTAGCTGTCTGACTATACTCGTACAAAGGGATTAGATACGTCATTATCTTATTTCTATCGATATATAAATAAATATATGTAAACTCGTATACATATATCGATATAAGTTATGATAAAATTCGAAACTGATAAAATATATTAAAATATAAATATATAAACAAATTTTTACGATATATTTGTATAAGAACCAAAGGTATACGGTTTTTATGACAAAACATTTCACAGTTTATGATATTTGGGTACTGAACTAGACTTCATAAAGGCTAAATTCAATAGAAATGCCGTGCCTGGGCCTATAAAGAATTCCTCAAAGAGCAATTCAGTGACAGAGGGCGACATGATAGCAAAAAGCACCTTACAATAAAATTCGCAACGATCGAATTATATATATATATATATATATATATATATATATATATATATATATATATATATATATATATATATATATATATGTATTATTATTACTGACAAATGAAACACGTATATATGTGTTCAATTTAATTAATATTTTAATAAGCTCTTTAAATTTTTAATCCGCATATATGACCTTATTATTTAAGGCTACTTAAACAAAAACTCTATATAAAATTTTAAGAGATTATACAGTACCCGACAAATATTTGGGGCATCGTGTAAGCCTACAAACAAATGGTACAACCCTTAATAGTAAAGATTATTTATGATTAGTAGTAGAAATATTGCGATAAATTCGATAAAATTATTAGATTTTTCAGCCTTCTCTATTATTTGCCGATAAGATAAATACGTTTAGCATGGAAGAATTTATGTTTATATAATATACATTGCAAAAACAACCTACAGAATGTATAGACTTAGTCTTATGGTTTCTTTCAAATCTAAAATTAGTTATAATCAGTTAACAACATAAAGAGCTTTATTCTATCATTAAAGTTTTGAGGCTTAAATAGTAAACTTTACGTAAAGCTAAAAGATACTCTTCATTTATTTGAAACCTTTAATGCGATTATTAATAGAGACTTTATAGTAAAATTAGTGATGTATTAGAACAAGTATAATATTTAAATAGATGTACAGTAATAACATAGAAGTATAGAAAAACTAAACTTCCCGAGTAGAATTTTCCAAGTAAACAATTTGGTGAAGTGTTTTGTTGAATTCCTACAGGTACAGTGGTTTCGCCATTTGTTGTCAATAAAATAGACATTTCCAATGAATGACTGTGAGAAACTGAACTCTTTCATGACAAAAATATGATACGCTTCTTTATTATGATGTCAAAGTTAATCCTTTGAAGCTTATTGCCTACTTAGGCAGATTGCTGAAACAATAGGAGAAATAAAAAAAAAAAAAAAAAAAAGTTAATCTAAAATGTTTGTTGTGTTGTCTTAGACGTTGCAACGCTCTGAAGATATTCTTGTTAGGCATAGCATAAGTCCTGATAATGTGCTGGTAGAAAATATAACTTAGACCTCCTTTTTGTAACTTTTTTTAAGCGATTTTCTTAAAGACTTATATTTCCTAACTTAAGCTACTTCAGTTTACCTATTGGGCAAGCCTTATGAGCATTAAGTTGAGGCCTTATCCCGGGAAGAATATGAACCTTGTAATTAGCTTGTAGCAAACTACTAAGTGTGAACCTTGCATTGCAAGACAATTCTCTACCTTGGATATGATATTTCATTATTTGGGCATGATTCTTTTAGCTTTATAATGGGCAAACTTATTAAGCACTAACAAGGGCACTAATAAGGGTATTTCGAGCAGAATTTCTACTCTGGCCTTGATTGATTTTATACCATTTTTGACATAACTATTAAAGCAAGTTAAATCTATGAATGTTACTACATCATTTCATACAACAATACATTTTTAAGCATAAATAAAAGCTCTTTAAGTGCAATCAAGATTTTTCGAATCACGCTTAAATTTACCTAACAAATTACCCTACTTATATTCCACTTTTTTTCATAAAAACTCATCAATTTCATCTTGACTATAGAACAATAATTTCGCTTTACAAGGGATTTTCTATTATTAAAAAAATAAATCAAAAGTATAATTCTGTAAATTTTTGTAAGAAAATAAAAAAAAAATATTTTTGAACCCTCTATAAATGAAGACTTTTGATACAATAAACTTATCAGAAAATGTGGAACAAACAGCGCCCCTGAATCAATCACTGACACTGCGACTCCTCTAAGTTACGACTCTCTCGCACGTGCCTTACCTCTCTCACACTCCTACTCTATCTACCTATTTCACCTCACACCGTTTACTGTTGGAATATGCTTTATTCTTCACCAACTACCCCACCCCCCACCATACCTCTTCACCCTGTTACCCTTTCCATAAACACAATGCATGCTCACGCTCGTACCGTACATAAATCCTACAAGAAATGTTCATGTCTTTTGTGAATATATACCATAATAGGGATAGCATCTGCTTACCAAGGAACAACAGACTATCTGAAAGATACTATTGTATTGGTACCGTGAAATTCCATATCAAGATCTGTCCTGTTGTATACAAGGTGGTACAAAAAACTGAATATCTACTGTTAACAAATTATTGTAGTTCAATGGTACACCGCATGGAAAAAACTATGCCCACTTGGAAAATTCCAAAAAAACGGCAATGAAGAATTTCATTTGGAGCTATGCAGTTAAAACCCTTAATAGTAGTGGACTTTAAATAGATCAAGGCCGTTTGCACTCGGGTCGACTGATTGCAACGAAGTCCCGCAACGAAGTTTCCAACGAAAACGAAAAACGAAGCGTGTTTCATGACTCTATAGAATTTTTAACAATGGCATAAACGGAGATTTCTCTGTGTCGTATTCTGAGGTATTTGTATGTATGTATGTATTTAAATACTTTTGAATAGTATTTATGCACATCTCTGCTCATGATGTCACCATCAATAGCATGCAACATAATTGCTCTGCGACCAAGAAGCACAGTCGCCCAAAACGTGTTCAAAACAAGTTTGAAATCAGTTTAGTTTCATTCGTGCCGTGTGTCTCTCACTCGTATACACGTGCATTCTCTCACTAACAACACTGTTGCATTCTCATTCGATTCGGGCAGATTCGGGGCTCGCGTTTGCAATCAGTCGACCCATGTGCGGAAGGCCTAAGAATATTGATACAAAAACGCAAATACAAAAAATAAAATAAAACGTAAAATGTCTGCGGTAGTTTCCGTTCCGTTTCCGGTTATTATTTATTCCGTTTTACGAATAAATTACAAAATGTTTAATAATAATATCTTAGGTAAAATTAGTACGAGTTATAACGTAGTACGTAAAATGGTTTTTAAATATGTTTTATAAATTGGAGTATGGTCTATTCCGTGCAAGTATTACACCATTACAAATTAGAACCAAACCCGTATTAAATTCATACACCTATAATTAATTATTTTCTATGATTAGGGGATACAGTATTTAATTAATTTGTCATATTTTGACAGTCTTACAACTTCTTATTATAATAACAGAACTCCCCCCTATTTACCCCTTTCTATGTGTTAACTATCTCATATTTACTGTCATTTATATTTAGGCAATTTCAAAAGAAAATTCCAAGAAGTACGAGAATTCCCTCGGTTTTGATACTGAAATGAAGGCATCGTACCTATGTGCATAACAAGCTAGAAACAATAACCTTTATATATATTTCTATAGCAAAATGTTAATTAATAATGATGGCGATGTTATTAATTACTACTAATTGTAAAATAAATAAGAAATAGCGTTTACAACTAAGGAATTGCAAAAACTGTAAAATCAATGGAAACTAATTTATTTTAATTACGTTTCTTTTTAAAAACTTGTTCTCTACTTACTAATATACAAATATTTTATATTGTCATACTTTTGAAATATTCATTTGAGGTTAGTAGAACATTTGAAGTGAAACTTCGCACACCGCATGATATGTTTTAAGGGCTTATTTATATACAGTTATTAGGCCCAAAAAAACCGATTTTTTAAGAATTTTTCCTGGGAAGACTTTTAAATGTATTATTGTAAAAATTTGTAGAAATATTACAGTAACTTTTAACTGTATTTTAAAATTTTTATATCTCCCGGAGCCCCTCTCAAAAAAGGCATCTTGCGGTGGGCACGATATCTCTGGACTGAATCATCTAAAATGAAAAAACCAAACGGATCTCGTTAAAGTAATGTATATTCTAGTAATTCATCAAAGGAATAAGCAAAATAAATTTTTTTTAAAAAATGGCTGCTTCTCAAAGAAGAAAATCGATTTCTGACCAAAATATTGGCATTAAATTGTTTATAAAAAATAAAATATTTATCGGTGAGAAAAAACCTTCGATTAATTACTAAACAATATACTTAAGAAACTTGTGTCAAAATTTGAGACTGATCGGTTCAGCCGTTTCTGAGAAATCTTGGTCACCGATTTAAAAAAAAACAGTTTTCAGAAAAACGCATTTTAAATTTCAAAAGCACAATTAGCATTTGTCTTCCCCTCTCTTCCACACGTTTGATACTAACAAGTCGGACCTGTAGACACTTACCTTTACGATACATTCCTCGGTATTAGCGTGTTATTTGGGTGAAAAGCTTTACATTTAAAATCTATATTTCCAAATTTATTGTTCTCTAATAAATCACACCGTTATGCTGCGAATGATCATGTATTTCTTATATTTACGAATACCATGTAATATATATCGTTATTACAAAGTTACCTCTAAATAAGCTAATATATATTACTTGCGTCACCGTCACAATGTGACCTCCTTTCGTACATCGAATACGAAAGCACGAATACCACTACTAACTAGTAAAGTTACATTCAAATATTCTGATTAAGGCTTCTGCTTCCAACATATATTAAACCACAAAATTAGAATCAAATACACACACGAATAATATGTTTCTATGTGTGTGTGTATCGTATACATATATTCATACTCATACCCTATAAATTAACCTTTTAAAATCATATTTTGCTTTAATGTGGATTCATTTGTTTTCAGAATACAACATGGGCGACTACACGCTGCCGTCAAGGGGCCCACCACCTATTCGTCATCCCCCAGGGGCGTTCCACAACGTCGCTGCTCGCCAGGTGATCACACTACCGACCGTGCTGTTGATGTTAGCTGTGTGCTGTGTTTTCAGATGACTGAGTTAGTGAGTGAAACAAAGATTAGTGCTTTTGACTATAACAGTGTCTTTCTACAACGCAACGCAAAACCATTGTGTGTCCACGTCAGACGTACCGTACATACTGAAAATAACGTGATTTTTCGTGAACCTGAACACAAGGGGTTTGTTTTTTCCTAAAGTGTGAAGCTTAAACGTGACCCCAATTTACCACAATAGAGAAATTTTAGAACAATGTGCTGTGTAGTATATACCGTTATGTACTGTACAGGGTACTGATGTACTACACTTTGTTTTTTGCAAATTATAAACTGATTTTGTTGTGGAGGAGGCATTTCATATATTTAATACTTATATATTATATAATATATATAGTTATATAATTATACAAATAAATATATTATATATTTAATGAAATGAACTCGGGGAATAATGTACAGAGCAAATTATATTCTTACTTAATTTTACTATTTTTTTCTCATTTGCCCCTGTTTTCATTTCTGTGTTATATACATTTAGCTGTAAATATTTAAATGAATTGTACCTATTATACGTTATACATATAGTATATATATGTAAATGAGCTAGCTGAAAAGTGTACTTAAAAAAGTTTGCTAAGATTATAACCCATGCAATATTGCAATGCATATTTACAACTTATGTGAATTATTTTAAAGTGACTAAACAAAGTAACTACTTAATGTAAATTGTAAACATTCAAGATGTATTTTTACATATATGCTCTGTTTAACATATTATTCAAATTTAAAAAATAAACAATTTAAAAAGGCGATCTCCATTCTTGCATTCCTCTTAAATTGTTGTACAAACTAGGTAATAAGAATATTTTTTTTAATTTTTAAATTTGACTGTTACGAGTTAAAAATAAACATATTGCATTCAGTTATTATCCGAAAACACATTTATGTATATTTTATGTAAAATTTTCGTTTTATTTACGTCAAAAGGCTTAGATAAATAATACGTAAAGAAATTAGATTCATTACATAAAATTTTACCATATATTATATAAAAAAATATGTTATATTTTAATAATAATATAAATATAAATACATACTTGTTGCTAAACACAGTAACATATATGTATAAAGTTTATTTAACATAAAATTTTTATTTTTTACATAAAATTATTTAGGTTAATATCATGTAAGATCACATAACGAAACATATCTTTTACATAAATTTATATATTCTGACTCTTTAAACAATTACAAAACTTTTTATATAATGTTACATATATTAAATCAATTATTAAATATTATGACAAAGTTACAGAATTATGTAAAACTTAGGTAATAATAACGTAAATTTATGTAAAATATAGTATGTTAAATAATACTTATAGGTTACGTTTTGTGATTAGCGGGATCGTAAAAGATCAATTGATAAAGAGTATCGATTTATATTTTACCCGATAGTTTTTCTATTTTCATTTATTACGGAAACGAACAAATTTGGTCAATAATATACTCGTATATTATCCAATCTCAAGAATATACGTGTATTTAGAACCCTTAACAAGGATTAATGACATCCCTTAAGCGATCTAAGAGATATATGTGTTTAGTTGAATTGAAAATAGGCAATTTAGGTATTAATATTTAACAATATACGAGTATACCTTGTATATATTTTTAAAAATATATTTTTATATTCCATTTGACCTTTCACCTTTTATTAATTAAGGATTGCGGTCACATCTACTTGCAATTAGAAGAACAAAGTTTCTATGCAACATAATAATATTATGTTTTTATATATTTTGATTTGATAAGGTATACACTTAAGTTTTCCAAGAATTAAATAAGAAAAATTAAAAATAATATGTGATCTAGAAAATTGTTTTGAAGTTTATAAGAACTTGGAGACTTCTTACTATTGTTTGATTAATTTTTGTAGCATACTATTTTTAAGTACACTTAAAGAATATATATAAATATTTATATGTATATATATATATATATATATATATATATATATATATATATATATATATATATATATATATATATATAAAAGCCTAAACATAAAAATAAATAGCAACAGCGTGTAGACAATATAAGAGAACTATGCCAGTGTAAATAATAAAATACCAGTTACTCAAGTATACTTTGTAGTAAAAGAATAATGTATTCGTTTAATATAAAATATAAAATAATATTAAATTATACATCAAGTGTGCCAGACTTTCTTCAATATATTGACTTTTTATGACATTTTTATGATCACAGGAAGTGTTAATATCGGGCTTAGACGCCCCCAACACTTGTAGATATCAAGTGGGTATACCAGCTTTCTTGTACCGCGGCAACATTGGAAAAACACTGTTCTTCACTGTATCTGGTCGTTTTCCCTTTAACGCAAGATATAAGGGGTGATATGATTTTGTGTCAAGCTGTATTCACAGTCTCGCCGCGCCGCACGTCTTGCACTATCTATAACGTTAACGTTAACGTTCAACATATCGACCTGCAACTAATATTGACTCACTTGGAGGGTTCTTTCGATGAGGATCGTTTGCTGAGTATTATGTGTTGATACTTAGTGCTGAGGTACCATCGACGACTTTATTAAGTGTGGTAAGTATTAATGATATGTCTAAGCTGCATTGATTTATTGGGAATATAGAAAACAAGAAAAACGAAGTACTTGACAGTAGCTAGAAGAAATATTACGAAGATGTATGATACTGCATTCATTACCTGTAAAAACAGTATTACAGTATTAACAGTAAGGCCCTCCGCACACGATGCGATTGGTTGCAAACCTTAGCCCTAATCTGCCCGAAGCGAATGTGATTACAACTATGTTGTTAGTAAGGGATCGAACGTGTATGCGAGTGAGGTAAAACACAAGGAAAGGCATACGAGTCGACTGATTGCAAACTAAACAAAAAACAAAGTTTTCAACTCTATAGAATTTTTAACAATAGCAAAACAGGGGATTCTATTGCGTTGTATTTGATTGTATGTATGTATTTAAACACTTTTCAATAGTATTCGTAAACATCTCTGTTAATGAATCCAGCAATGCCCTGCTATCGAGAAATCTAGTCGCTGAATATATGCTCAAAACCAGTTTAAAGTCAGTTTAGTTACGTTCGTGTGTGTGTTTTATCTCACTCGTAAGCACGTTCGTTCTTTTACTAACAACACAGTTGTAATCACATTCGGTTCGGGCAAAGGATTGCAACCAGTCGCCCTGTCTGCGGACGCCCTATTCTACGATGCATAAGTCTAATGTGAATTCTTATTTAAAAGCTATTATCTCATGGGATACTTAATATATAGTCCAAGTGATAATGGTATAAAAGGTAAGTAAAGGTATAGATTTATTAGCATATCTACAAATATTCTTATAAATAAATACATTGACCTATAAGGCGGTTCTACTGAGTGACAGCTAAATTTCTGAGTTTCTTTTCTAACTAACCATAAAAATACACCATCTCATAATTTGTAAAATATGTTTATTAACATTGATTCAGTCATTCCGAATTTTTAGAACTTAAAAAAATACTTTAAAAGTTAATAATTAAAAATATAAAATGGTAGAGATATAAACTGTTCCGAGAAACACGCTTGCCGAGATACTCGTTGATGGTTGCTATTGCATCTTTAGGAATCGTCAACAATAAGGATATTAATATTTTCTGGTAAAGAAAGAAATGTATTATTTATCGAGTAGCATAGAGAAAACAAATTAAATGATTTTTTGTGGAATTTTTTTATAAAATTTTAGTTGAAAAATTGATTAATAACTGAGCGAGGCATCTAATCGTAAAAATTCTAACTCGATAGATAATTTTATAAAAAAGACATAGAGTAATTTTTATTAAAATCGAATAAGATGTTCTGGAGGTATCGGGGCAACCAGTTCAGAAAATTTAGTTTCAAGATAAACGCAAAAGAAAAAAAAATACTACATAAGTATATATGGTATACTGCTCCGCTCACTTCAAATTTATATAACTCAAGTAATATTCGGAATATTGACATGGGTAAACTTTTTAAATATTCTTAAAAGCTTATTTAATAAATATAAGCAAAAAAAAAATTGTTTAGTTAAAAATTTAGGAGTGAGTTAACTCCTTAAAGCAGCGGTTCTCAAAGTGTGGGGCGCGACCCCTAAGGGGGGCGCAATGAAGGCCCAGGGGGGGCCCAGCTTGGTTGAAAAATTAATTAAATTTACTTACAAAATAATAAAGCAAACTTTTTATTTTTAAAATTACAACAAGTGTATAATTTTTAGTCAACGTCGTAAGAGTGCCGAAGATTTTATTTTTTTTAGTTTATCTGAAAAAAGATGCAAACCTTCTGCAATGGGCTGAAAAGGTGAAAAGCTTTGTAATGAAGGTAAGTTTGTATGTGGGCGATCTGAATAGTGACAGTTTGGAGCTATTTCCTAATCTTAAAATTATGATTGAAAAAATCGATCTCAAAACTATTCCAACGAATGCACAGAAATGCTTTCTTAAACACTTAGAAATTCTTAAATCTTGTTTTGAAAAATATTTTAATGAGAACTTGGATGGTTTGGCATGGAATCAAAACCCGTTCAAACCATCAGTCGATGAGTGCTCCCTCAACATGAAGGATAAATAAAATCTCATTGACCTCCAAGGTGACACAGGGCTTGAAATGAAATTTAAAGAATCTTCTCTTACATCCTTCGGGATTGGTGTACAAAAGGAACATCCAATTTTGAGTGAAAGGGCATTGAAAATACTCACTACATTCGCAATAGTCACTCACTCTTGTGAAACTGGGTTTTCTGCAATAGCTGCCATGAAGAGTAAATATCGCATAAGACTGGATGTGACCAAGGAACTCAGAGTAGCGTTATCAGAACTGACACCGCGTTTCAAGAAACTATGCGCAGAAGAAAAGAAGCACGTCCTTCGCACTGAAGCTTTTTTTTATTATTATTGCTTTGAGTTACAAATAACAATTATGTACTATAGTAGCTAAAATACCTACATAAATTGTAATTCTTTGTATAGAATTTGTTGTTTGATTACGATTAAACCTAATGCCCCATTAGAGTATGCATAGAATGTGCAAAATATAACCAAATAAAAATTGACTGTGAAATGTCAAATGCGACTCTCTTATAATATGTAGTACGCTTACATGCAGGGGGGCCCGGCTTACAGCTGGATTATGCAGGGGGGCTCGGAGTAATAAGTTTGAGAACCGCTGCCTTAAAGGATATAATAAACCTTTATTAACCTTTGCCTTTTTTAACAATTTTCATTACTCTTTATACAATATTTATAATATTTATTATTCTATAAAATATATACGACACTTAAAGATTTATACACACTGAATAAATTAATCGAATTTAGATGTGATTAAAAATGAAGCAGCTACCTAACCGCTAGCTAATAATAGACTGAGGATAGTCACAGGAAATTTCCAACCATTGCTTATGGTATGGTACATATAATAGCAGTACAAAAGTAGCAGGAAAATTCGCGTAATAAATCTCGCGACCATTAATCCATCCTACTCTAATTAATAACCTTTTAAAATAAGAAATTTTTTTGTTATGTTTACTGATTTCGATTTGAAAGTCGTGAGAATGCTATTTTCTTAAAATGATAAAGTCGGGTTGTTTTTTTTTTACGTCACTAAACGTTGTGCGCCTTTTATTTCAGTTATTCCCGATTATATATGGCTTCTAGCAAGAACCGCTCTCTCTCTCTCTCTCTCTCTCTCTCTCTCTCTCTCTCTCACGCACACACACACACGTAGGTCTACACATATTGTTATACGTCGTACATGATGATTAATAATAAACAACAACGTTTAATAAGAGATCGCGTGAAAGTCATAGTCGTCGGAAAGTGATGAGTGATGGCATTAAAAGCCCATGGCTTTTGGCACTCACTGCTTGGCGCCTGCCGTGACAGTGTGTTCTAGTGACAGTGTGTACTGTCTATGTAGCACACTCCAGACGAATGAGGCAGTATCTAGCCTCAGAATAACCTCCATCCCCCCTCCCCATCAAAAACTCCTTAGAAACCCCTTCAGAATCTATCCACATGCAATATCGCGCGTGCTGTAAGCTGCTTGGGTTAAAGCTTCCACTGTTAGTGCGGTATGGGTATGGGTATGGGAAGGGGTATAACTTGGTGACGGTAATCCCACCCACAATACCACCCCGTATGATGGTGGCGACATCTCGAAAATGGGGTAAGGGATCAAATCATGAAACTATATAACTTACACAATCGCTATCAGTTTCTAGTATACTTTCTTAAAATGTTCTATCGTTGGATGATAGAAAACAATTGGTCGAGTGTATTTGCCTGTTCGCACAAAAGCGTTTTTGTAAAATTGTTGTCTTGTGTTTGATTTCATAGCCTATTCTTATACTCGTACGTCAGACGTAACTGACTAATAAGCCACTTTAAACAAGATCTCTGGGGTTGCCTACGTACACTCCCTTATGAGATACTTTGTGTTACTTTTTATTTATATGAAGGTAATAACTTACAAACATTTAATACTAATATATGCAAATCGCTTCAACCAAAGTTATTTAATTGCTCAGGATTGCATAATGAAAATTAACAGTTTCAGTGAATCTAGCAGTAATCTCGTAAGTCAATACACTCTGTGCCAAAAATGAAGAATGAAGGAGAATTATACCCGTATACCGGATATAAACGACAGGAAATAAAGAGTAAAGTTGTTCGTGATCACATTACGAAGTATCTAAACCACGAATATAGAAATCTTCAGCCTATACTCGATCTACCATTGGTTCATCACGATTTTACTAGGTTGGTTGGGTGCTGTACACATCTATGAAGCACAGGTCTGAAAAACTTGATCCTGTATCGGTCCGTTTTATTTTCCCGATACTACTTCTATGACGAACAGGCCTGACATATGTGTACTACACTTATACTCTATAGTTTTATAAATATTAATAAATATGTATATGAATTCATATATGTCGGATGTGATGATAATTTAGTTTATTCGAAAGTACAATCTTTGAGGTTAGTAATGCATCACAATCTGTCTTTTAGGTTACTAATGCTGTCACTAAATGTCACTACAATGATTTTTGGTGATTTATTGTTGATAAATGTTTTTTTTTAATTTTAAATATAGTTTCTCGGGCTTCCTAGGCACGTAGCCTTTTATCGCCCCTAATATATTCTGCTTCTTCTTATACTTTGTATCCCGACAACAAGAATGATCTATTCATGGCTACTGCTATTATAAATTTCGGTTTCTCAATCAAAAAGGCGGTGTTAACAGGAAGCGTCTGCGAAGTCAGTAGCACCGCCCGTTGAAGTCCATTTCTTGCCATTGCTGTATTTTTACATTACAGAATGTGGTCAGGGTCTGCTTCTTCTTCACCACATTCGCATTTAGAGTTTGGAATGATTTTGTTTCTTGCTAGATGTTTCGGAGCTCCAGTATTGATAAATGTTTTAAATGCATTAAATTACATATCATTGCGCTTAATTACATTTGTGATCATTATTATATCCAAACATTTTCACTCCTTCCAAAAGAAAAAAGAAAAATAAAAAAAAACAAAACATATAAATTTAAACCCCTATTCCTTCACTCTTCCTACTACTCTCAGTTCTGTTTTTACTTTGCCATTCCTTCTCCTATTATTAAATTATATTAATTGTGTGACTTTCGGCTTTAGAATCTACATTCTTAATACATTTCATAGAACTTCAACTTGAAATTAAACTTAAAACTATTCTAGCCCTCTTATAACTAACTCTTATAACTCTTATAACCCTAACTCTTATACCTTTCTATTTCCAAAAGTACTTTTTTGCTTCTTCTTCTCTCGACCCTCTACCTTCATTTTCCCTCCTTCATTCTCATGGTTTCCTCACCTCTTGTCTTATTTGTCTCTTCGTCTCTTTGTCACTTCAGATTAAAATCACTTCTGCTCTGTTGTTACTTCTTTTTTCTTGCTCCTTTTCTCTATCTCCATTATCCACCTCTTTCCTTCACTTCATCCCTTTAATAACTACACAGGGTGTAATATATATTATTAAGAATTATTTAGAAATTAGATTAACTTGTTTCAATTATTGTTGTAAAAAATTCTTGATCATTAAATTAGATTGTCCTTGGTGAAAATCATATTTTCCTAAAGTTAAACGAGTTGGACGTTAATATAAACTGTAAATGTCTTAGCCGGTGCTTATGACTCATAATGAGCTGCGATTGGGTCTAGCGAGGATAGAGGAACTCAGTCCTTGTTGGACCTAAAATATAAAGTTAATGACTCTACCTAGAGAATGAAATTTGAAATGCGAGTACAAAAAACTGAATACGAGCGGTCATGTGTTTAATCCCGATAACGCACATTGCAAACACAAAGGACCGAGGTCGACATCTTGCCAAGACCTGATAGTAGTTGTGATCACCACCAGTACCACTCAACTACTAACCTTCAACATTCCCCCGCATCTCCTATGCTACATATCTTACAACCGCACACGAGACCCGTACATTCTCTACACGACACTATTCGAACCCCTAGAATTTTATAACCCTAATATCTGACCAAAGTGTGAAAATCTAGAACTATAAACATTTATCGGGCAACGAATCATGTATTTGTGGCAAGTACATTTCTACTTAAAATGCATTTAAAATATATATTGACAGGTTTTTTGATTTAAGGATTATTTGGAATGATGAACTTCAATATCTTTGTAGCCTGCGAAATATAATAAAACTAGAGTTTGTCCCCGTCGACCCGCGACGACTGTCTTTCGTGTGTCTGAATATCATTTCAAATTTAATTCCATTTTTAAATTGAAATATTTAATTCGTTTTTTTACATATAAAAACAAATAATTTTTCATATAGCATAAAAAATATTTTTTTTTCAACAAAATAAAAAATATTTTTAATTTATTCGTTATTTGACAAACTTTTTTTCAAAATTTCATAAATTAGATACCAAAGTTAGTCAATATGAAAATTTCAACTTTCTCAATTTTTAGCCTCGTCAAGAACCGAGGTAAACTCTAGTAAGAATATAAGAATGTAAGATTATAAGAATATAAACATACAAATTATAATATACTCGTATATAATAAAATGTATACAAGACTTTATGTCTCTCGATAATAGCAATCCCAATTTAATTTGGCGGGTACTTATTTTACATAACAAAGACTTTCTCGTAGAAAATCAGCTTAGAAATTCTTTCATTTTATTGGAACATTAAATTCAAATGTATTTTTATAGGATTACTATTCATATCAATTAGACGATATAGATAACTGGTGATTGTGTTTGGCTTTTCCCGGTATAATACCCGTATCTTAATAAGATATATTAAACACAATAAATAATTCATATAGGTAATAACAATAATTTACAAACAAAGCGATACAATACAATTGGACAATATCCCACTTATCGAAAATTATAGAAAAGAAAAGATATAATAGACAATTATCTTAGAGTGCAAAGTATACATTAGCTAGCTTACAGCTAGCTATTTAAAGTGTTGCGAAATTTCTGTCACTTCTGGATTTCAATCATACTTCGCATCAACTTATTCGTCATTTTGATTCTGATACGTGAAGTGTATTCTCCTTCAATGGCATTTCGTATGATCGACTGTGAGGAACTGAACTGTGAGCAAGCTCTTTTGGTTTTATGACAAATATTCATAGATTTGAATAAATATGATTTCAATTGGAGTTTAAAATGTTTATTGGGATACTTTGTAAAAATCAAAATTTGGTATAAAAAGGAAGCGAGTTCCTTGTTTAAAAGTTTGATCTTCCTAGGAACACCACTGTATACATCTTAATCTTTTTGTAGCACACATAGTTGTGTCCTATTTACAGTGTGCTCATAGCCTTACCTCTAGAAATACACCAAATTAATATATACGAATAGAGTACATAGAGGAACAAAGGCCGATCCCTGTAGTAATACATTACAATATTCTTTTAACAATGTGGTAACGGTATAACTAACATATACTTAACTCTAAAACATATGTTATGATCTACCATTTATAGTTACTCCATCATATAGGTAGTGGAGCGAGTAGGGAGGGGTAGGGGTAGGGGAAGGTGGCTATAAACACCCCCTTATAATAATAATGACAGTCATTACAAACAGCATTGCTGCTGTGGCAGAATAATTCAGTATAAAGTTTTGTTGGAGTTAAAACTTTATAAAGCCACAAAAACTTAAGGCTGGCTTAAGACTATTCTGAGTTTGCAGTTTTGCACCATTTCTATATTGTATCTCATCCCATCGTTGCAAACTCGCGGAAACTCGCTACTCAAGATATTCAGAATTCGCGTGGTGAATGAATAAAACAGTATTGGATTACCTTGCACTAATTCACGCGGAAAATTCATTTCCGTTTGCATTTTCAACATATGTAGGTATGTGTATGCCAGGTAAATCGAGAGGAAATATCTTTCCATTAATTTTTATGAATACTAAGTACTTGTGTAATAGTAGCTTCTTCGATTCACCTTTAAACTTTGTACAGCTATGAAGAATTCGGGTAAAAATCATAACACATTTTTTATGTAGAACTTTATCCTCTGCAAAATTTATCCGAAACTTTTCTTAATTTTTTTTTACCGTCTTCGAGTTATACTCGAAAAAACCATTTGTAGGGTGGTTTTTAAATCTTTTCTACCAATCCCGAGAGACTGCGAACTTTTGTATATCACTACAGAACATTTTGTCAAATTTGAAGGAGTCCTGCTTGAAAAGTCGATATCTTAGTCAATTTTACTGGACTAAAGTAGACTGACGTCACGTAATATTAAAAATTTGTTATTACGCAACTTATTTATTATTATTGATAAGACAATGGTGATAGCATTGCTGCTTGCAACTTATTTCTGATTTTGGATTCGATCTTCGGACCAGAGTTACATTTTCTGAGTTTGGTTGTTAACAAGTTAGTTTGATTATGTAAATACATAATTATAAACCAGGTTCGAAAATAAATTTAAATGTTTTTAATTAATATGCTCTAATTTATATTAAAATATTTGTTTATATTTTTACAAATAAAAGACACACTTATTTTATGCCGGTTTCACACCAGAGAGACAGTTTCTATAAAACATAAACAAAAACTTGTTTTTCTGAATAAAAACACCAATGAAATGTTGCAAATGGTGTAAATGTTTACACCAAACATTTTTGTATTTTATTGCTGTTTTACAAAACACATTCCCATCTGGTTGGTTTTTTTTTTAGTCTGTTTGATTTGCGAACATTTGCGCTTGTCAGTTATTGTTTAAATGTTTATAATTTTTATGGGACACACAGAAAAACACTAAAAACAAAACCAGCCTGTTCAGTGTAAACAGTCTGTTTTCGAAAAACAGAACTGTTTTACAATAAAACAAAACATGATTTTACATTTATTGATTTGAATCAATAAATACTAAAATCTACCAACGAGGAAGTCGTATTCAATAAAAACCTTTTGTATTTTTAATTATTTATTTCTTTCTTTAAGCATTAAAAGAAAAGCTTTAGGAAAAGTCTGGTCCCGGTTCCGGTCCCGGTCCCGTTATGTTGCAGCTGCATTAAATCCGAATATTTTAAAATGCAATATATAATTCATGAGAGTTTTTATGTGTCCAAGTTACTGTCGTCAGCGGTTACATTGCATTCGGAAAAAGAAATAAAATATACGAGTATGGTATATATCTCTTAAAAACATACCTCTCTTATATTTCAGCAAGGCTTCTATGAAAAAAACTAACAGCTTCGGGATTGTCACGGAGTTATCGCACTTTTTCCCGCGGGCCTAGCCGATGTTCAGGATTACCGGATTTTGTTTTTCCAAAGCGATTCGAAAAACATTTTCCGAGTTAACAACTAAGTTGTTTGTGGAATATATTATTATATCGAGGAAAACTTTATATTATGACTTGGGGGGGTTGGTTGGGTCATACCAACTTTCAAATTCCCGGCTTATATGTTAAATCTTCACATTTTATATTTAAGCCTTAAAATGTGCAATAAATGTTGACTTTTTTTGTGATGAAAAACACACTCCTCGGTTGTCACTTGGTTTTTAGGATATTTGTAAAGTTAGAAAGTTCATTTTCCTGTAACCCCAAGGTATACCGGTTTAATTAATTGTCCCATTATTAATTCAAGTCCCGTCTGGGAAATCGTTGAAGCTTTTCCACTCATTGCACACGTCACAGTTACGTTACAAAAGCTTTTCTAAAATATTTTCTTCTCCTTGTATTTTGTGCTTTATTTATTTTATAATTTTTGTCTTTGAATTTATTTTTCGAAGTTTCGGCGAGATAATAAGAGCATTTTTATTCTTAGTTAAATTTTAATCATAGTTTAACTATAGCTTGATTTAAATAATAAATAGTTTCTTTATAATTATTATTATAATATAGTACTAGAAAGTTTGAAGTTGTAGTCGATTGGATCTCCCATTGGTGTTATGTTTAAATATTGAAAAAGAAAACGTTTATTTCGCTGTCTGTAAATAGTAACGTTGATCGTAGATGGATGTGCATGCCGTTGTTAGATAATAGCGATGGTTGATTCTTATACTTCACAGCTACGGATGATTGTGCTTTGTTGGTTGAGCTGCGAGCTCATCAGTTAAACTGTGACTGAAGGTAGTCGGAGTCTAATCGAGGAAGAATGGAAAACGTGATAGAGTAATGAAGCTATTTATAGGAGAACAGCAACTGTGCAGCGCTGAATGCTATTAGTTTCGGTATTAAATAGTTTCAAATTATATTTATTGTATAGAACGTTACGAAAGAAATACAACTTTATACATAGTGTATGTCTGATTAATTTTCAAGCAGCTTCATTGTAAATGCATATTCTTTTAAATTCAAAATACAACCTCAAATTGATTGAAGAAATTATTTTCATCTTTGAAACTACATTTAAAGTTTAGCAAAGTAAAATATATTTTAGTGAAGTGACAATTGAAAAAAGTGTCGTAAATGTCTATCTACAGCATCACGGCCGAACTTTCCAACTCCATATCAGGTACAGTGTAAACGATAAATGATATGCCACTCAAAACACCGTCGACTGTCACATTTATATCCTCGTTTTCCAAACTGATACAAATATTATTTCCTCATCAATTTTTTTCAATCTATCGAAACTAATGTTAGTGGCAAATAGAACAGGTGTTCGATAAAATTGTCTGGGGACGTTACGTTGAAACACATTTCCGTCTTTACGTTAGTGAAGTTGAGATATTGATGTTTCTTTAATGTATTAAGAACTAGAGCGTGCTACCATACGCTATTGTAAAAATGTTTATTACAAAATGCAAATTGTTTATAAAATGTACTTGTAGTATAAATTGTTGTAAATATGACATTTTTTGTCTTTAAATATATATTTTTTTTAATTGCGCCGTAACGTTACAATAAAATTTTACGTAATTGTTACATAAGTGTTTAGTGGGTGTATTACACGTATATATTTCAAAGGAAACTGTCAAGTCTATTAATTAAACTTAATACCAGTTCTGTAACTAGAATAATACATAGTTAATGATGACGTATGCAGACGTAACAAAGCTTGAAATGTCTTAATATAAGAACATACAAACGGATTAGCCGCCTCGTTCACAGGCTGTGTTTATCACTAAAGCATTAGCACAGGGTGTTCCACAAACTAATAAGATTATAGATTGGTTCTTAAAACACGTAATGAAATTTGTTTTTACATTACTAAGTATCGGAGATTAAAGAGTTCTTCTTATTGGAAATTGCTATATCCTGTTCAATGATAATTTAATCTAAATACTTGTTAGTGGTTAATAATCTAATTAACCCTGTTTGTAATTTAGTACCCGGTAAACAATTTGATGAAGTGTCCTGTTTTGTGACGTTTCTATCACTATTGCACTTTAATTATAGTTCGCATCAACTTTATTTTCATTTGCATTCCGACATTTTGGATCTAGTCAGTGGACTAGAACTGAACAATTATATTTTAACCTTTTATATATAAATTACTAGATAAGCCATGCTTAGTTGTAATATTCTTTGTAATAAAAAAAAAAATAAAAAAAATCCGGCAGATACAGTGGTTTCGCGATTTGTAGCCAATAAAATAGACATTTCATATGAACGACTGTGAGAAACTGAACTCTCTCATGACAAGAAAATCGTACACATCTTCAATATGATGGCAAAGCGATTCCGAAATGTTTACTGGGTGTTAATCTTATCCAAGTCGATTACTTTTGTAACTCAATTTAATTAAATTTAAATTATGGATACTCTCAGATATAACTCGACATGATCTTTTTATCTATCAAAGTTCTGATGATTACAGAAGATACGGAGAACATTGAAATAATGCTTATTTTAGACTACATCAGATGCGACCTTATTAGACTATCAGATTAGATTTTTAATCAGTTTTAAATTCAGACGAATTATCCATTTATCTTACGTGTAATCAGTAAAATCTGAACGGGGGATCTGAACAAGGAAGGTGATCTGATTTTGTCTTATAGTATGAGAAGAGCGTTCTCTTAGATTTTTGTTTCCAATCAGATCTTAGATTTTGTATCGTTAATAATATAACAAAAATGTAAATAAACGCGTTAATCGCTCATTGTCAGTTTTCTTAAAGCCTGTTTCTGTGTACATGTACAACTGTCAAACTAAGGCGACTGCAATAAGATAGTATTCATTCATATATGTATAATGTGTTGTAGAGACAATGCGAAATACAGGTCGAATCAGATTGTGTAAAGGACCGCACTTTGGAAATTTGAGGTGTAATGAAATTTAAATTGAAACTGAATCTGATTCAAGAACTGCTCTTTACACTAACTTTATAGTCTCAGACCTACAATCTTAGCAACCCTTTTCACATTGAATAGAGTAAGATCTTATCGAAGAAAAGAATTTGCGTCATGTGACCAGTTAAAAGTTATAAATAAATTCTAGATAACAAATGAAACACCCTTATGTGACGTATACACACAAAACTGGTTACTTAAGATGCTAATATAATTCATTAAGTACATGTCTCCCTATAAAATTAACACCCTGTACAACATCAGTAACGTAACAGACTCGGGGTAGAGATCGGAGGACGAAGGGAGTTCAAGAGAGCAAGAGAGATAATCTAACAGCGAGTTCCATTTAGCGAGATCTATTATTCCAGTGGACGGCACCACAAACCACATTCCATTCTAAGTTCTATGTATATCTTCATCAGAGGGATTCAATCGAACCACCGTGATTAAGATAGCAATGTTTGCTGTAATGAAGTTTTCGTTGGTTCCAAGGTACGCCACCGTTACGACGTACGCGCTGCTGTATCAATGTCTGATGACAGGATTATACTTGTATCGATAATATCTTTATATGGTGTAAGCTATACACGAGATGAGCTCACTAAATATTCTGATGACGGTCTAAATCGGTGAGGTATTCTTCTGTAGGCTGGTGCCCTGATTAATAATACTATACACAATACTTTATGGATATATTTCGTACGTAGAAAGAACAAGGTTATACACAGACTTCTTATGCACAGCGATACGGAAAGGTTATGTTCGATAATAGTCGTATATAAATAATAATTAATGTCACAATATGATTTATCATATATATTATATAAGCGTAAAACGTATTTGGTTTTCAAAAAAATATATGTATTTGATATAACAGTTTCTGTTGTACTAGACGCGTATTGCAGTGGTTCTGAAAGTCGCGAGGTTTCGCTTGTCGCACTATGTACGCACTACTACGCTTTTCCTATCTGAACCCTGTAAATGTAATGAACCTCGCTCACTGCAAGCAACAAAGCCGTGCGAATACGGGCGTTAAGATTTGAAAAGAATTTTAACCAAACGAATACACTGGGGTAGGAAGGGATATGAAAGAGAATGCAATAGCCTCTTTCATAACAGTGACGTATCGATAAAAATTTAAGTAAAAGTTTGCTTTTATGATAAATTGTGTTAGTGCAAAACAACTCCAATACACCCTACACTACACAAGTTAGACACCCTACACTACACAAGTTTGACTTGGCGTGTATGTTAATATTGTGATACAACACATCCTTCGTCGCTTCCATAGTGCAACAGGCCTTAGAATTATATATCGTACCAATTAATACGTAATCAACAATGCACTACAAATTTAAAAAAAATTAGTTTTGTATATCTCCGCCGATAATTAGATAAAAGATTTAAAAATCAAAAAATAAATACTAAAAGTGTATTTACAGAAATAAAAAATAAACATCAGTTTATTAAGCAAGTGTATAAGCAATCGGTTCTGCAATATTTTGTTTAATTTAACATTATCTATATGTTATCAATTAAATTTGTTGTTAAACAACAGCTGTATATAATAATCAGGTGATTGTTTTCTGATTTTTATGAAATTAGAAAGTAGATAAATGATATATACTCGTATTTTCTAAAGTAGTTTCTTATACTGATGTTAAACTTCAAAATGATTTTTAATTATTTGATAGAGTTTTCGAATAATCATACCAAAATATATTTTCAATAGGACTGTCTAATTGTCTTACTGCACCTTTAAAAAGATTAACCTCTTACTTTGTATGTAACTTATTAAAAAAATTGAAGAACATGAAAGACTTTATTAAACTAAGTAGTATGGATAATTTCCAAGGAATATCCATCATTTTACAACACAGAAACAAAAAAATAGTTTGGAACCATTGACCTTCACGATGATATTACAATTCCCGACATATTTCAAAAGGGATTCACGTTCTGATCTGAAGCTACGGCATTTTACCGCCACTTGAAGCAATATAAGATTGTATTCTCATATCCCCCTCGTTTCCCCTCTTAACCTCCACACCACCAAACAAAGACCTACAGCTACAGTTTCTGTGGACTTAAATTGCGAGAGAAAATCGTCCTGTCACGAAAATGGCCAGCCGCCTGCCCGCGCAGTGATAAATCGCATTGCGAGCATCTTAGCAAGTTGTAAAGGGGTACCAACTACCATACAACAACCCCCTAGTTAGGGGTAGTCGTTCTGTGTGCGGTTATCTCATTATTTATAATGAATCAGTTGAAGAACCGGACTTCTGGTCACGCATTGTTATTCTATTATGCTTTGCCCTGAGCTTTACCGTTCTATTAAACGTGTAATGAACTGATAAAAACTTTTAAATCCTGGTGTGATATCTTACGAGTCGTGGTATGGTGTTGTGACCCCAATAACGGTTATTGATTTAACCCATTCAACCGCCATAATCCGTCTCCTTAGATCGTCTGATAATGTTTCAAATAATTGTACCGAAAAAAGCGAGTTTACTCTTATAACATAAGAAATTGGTTTTGATTTACGTAAAATAATAAGAATAAGTACGAACATTAGTAGATCATATTGAAACTGTCGATTTACTCTTTAACTGGACATGTTAACAAACATTTACGAAAACTGTGAGTTCACCAACTTTCCTTACGTCTGCCATAGACGACCTCATATAATCTTTACTTGCTACTGTTTAACATTTGCATGATTTATTTTCATATACGAGTATAATCGATTAAATAAAATATCGATTATGCCAATCCCAAAAGATATATTGCCGCTCAGGAACTCAAAACCAAAAGCATTGGACTTAACGACAGTATACGAAATAATAATATTAATAATAAGTTAATATAAAAACACTTACATTTCACAAAGCTGCCTCATGTTGAACCTGAAACAAATAATAAATAAAATTAATAAAAGCATCACAACATTTTTTAAATGATGAATTCTCTTAAAATAAGATAATTTGATTGTAAAATTGTATTAGCCAGTTAAACACAAGACATAGATTGTACCTTACAGCAATACTAGCCAATTACTGTTATACTATAATGTAATGTACATTTATTACTATAATGTACCAATTATATAATATTATTTAAATAACTATTTATATATTTGTAGGTGTATGTAACTATTTAGCTTGATTTTTCTTTATTGTTTCTAACCTTAAAATCCTTAGAAAGGACTTCTTAGGACTTCCTGATACTTTTTTTTTTTTTTTTAATATAGATTTTTTGGGCTTCGTAGGCACGTAGCCTTTTATCGCCCCTAATACTATTCTGTCTTTTCTTATATATTATACCCAGATAACAAGAATGATCTGTTCATGGCTACTGCAGTTATAAATCTCGGTTTCTCAATCAAAAAAGCGGTGTTAACAAGAAGCGTCTGCGAAGTCTGTAGTACCGCCCTTTGGAGTCCATTTCTTGCCATTGATGTATTTTTACATTGCCACAGAATGTGGTCAGGGTCTGCCTCTTCTTCACCACATTCGCATTTAGAGTTTGGAATGATTTTGTTTCTTGCTAGATGTTTCGGAGCTCCAGTATGATTCATTCTTAGCCTTGAGGTCATTGTAATTAATCTTCTTGGCCATTTTAATTTGGCAAACCATGGCTTACGTCTCAGTATTGGTTGTATTGTATAAAATTCTCTACCTTTATCAGAATTATCCCACTTGTCTTGCCAATTCTTCATTTAATTTTTTTCTAATTCTGCTTTCATGTCTGATTTTATAAAAAATGAAATATATTTATCACAGGAAGTAGCTACCTTGGCCATTTGATCAGCTTTTTCATTTCCCTTAATTCCCTTATGTGACGGTATCCAAATTAGTTTAATATTTCGGCCCTTATCTATTTCCCTATTTATTTTTTCTTTGACATAATAAATTTTGTTGTCTAATTTTGTATTGATTCCCTTACTGCTTAAGGACTGTATGACTGATAACGAGTCGGATAATATTAAAGTGCTGTCTCTATCATCAGTAATGATTTGATCCACAGCTAGATCTATAGCACATAACTCAGCTGTATATATGGATGCTTGATTATGAAGCTTGTAAATTTTGCTATTGTTAATATCTACTACTGCTGCACCCACTCCATCTGCTTCTTTTGAGCCGTCAGTATATAATTTTGTATAATTCGGGAATTGTTGATCTAATTTTTGTTGTAAGTCTATAGTTATTAGCTCAGGTAATATGTTACTCATATTTAGCTCCTTGCCAATAGTTATATTTGCAGGAGTTCCTCTACCTGAGTAATAATAATCTAATTCGAAAATTGGTATTTCTACTGGGGTTCCTCTTTCTGTCCATTTCCTTTTTTCATTTATCCAAATTGCATTAAGCTCATGACTTCTTGAACCTGTTCTTGATAATTCGTTAAGTTCGTCCCTTATTAATGTGTTATTTGTCATTAAAGCGCTAGCCATAAAGTAAGACGTTTTCTTTATCCATCTTTCTTTTAATGGTGGCATACAAGCCTCTGCTAGTAATGAAAGGGTATGAGTTGTACAGATAGCTCCTAATACTATTCTTAAAGCTTTATATTGCAATTTTTCAAGTGATTCTATTGTATTCTTTTTACACATTATTAGTACCTCTGCACCATACTCCAAATGAGAACGGACTAATGATTTATATAAATTTAGTAGCGAAGATGTATTTAGTCCCCATCTTTTTCCTGATACTTAAAAAGTCTCTATGGTTGTTGTTAATGCCTAAGGTAAATTTATGAAAAGGGAAAGAGTAAAATAAGTCACAAAATGTTGTGTTTTAGGTTACAGTGTTTAGACAAGAGGTGACTTTTATTATGTTACATAAACCTGAATTACACGTAACTGTATTCAGCGGAATTATATGTAAATAAGACTATTAGTACTGTGTTTTCACTAGTCCGCATTATTTATCACAAATCCGGCGTTTACAAGTTATTAATAAATAAAAGCTAATCAACGATATGCATAATACCGCATTTCTTGTGTTTACAGAAACGTAATACCGCTTTCATCTGTGACGTCACAATTGAAAGTGTAAGGCTTTACACATTTAGAGGGTCTTGATATATCTCGCTATAAAAATAAACACAAAAGAGTTACAGTCCGAACTTTGCTACACACCGTTTACTACACGAAATCTGATCTCGTAGAATAGCTATTCTATACTCGTAGATGTATTTCCCATCACCATTTCTCTCTATTTCCCCTCTCCCTTCCTACTGACACCACCCTACGTAAGGCCCATTGCCCATCCGGTATAACAATTCTCCCTCATTTATTTGTTCCCTGCCGTCACCGTCAGAGGAGTTGTGTCCCTTTACGGTTATTTTCAGGAGAGGTGGTCTCAAATAAGCTAGGGTAGAAAACATCATTAGAAATTGATCACAATATTTACTCCAAACAAATGAATTTAAAATAAAACAGGGCAGGGCGAGCTTAATGAGCCCTTTAAAATAACAACTTTCGGTAAATGATGTTAATCAAACACAGACGATCATAGTTTCATTTTAGTTTAACTTTAACCCTTATTTCAGTCAAGCAAATAGATTGATGTATAATAGTAATACTAAACCAGTATTGCCATATACGAATATTGTGTTACAACTGGTTAAAATTATTTATATTTAATACAGTCTACTTAAAATAGACACACATAAATAAAACACATTCTTTGAAATACGAACACTAGGTGATAAACATTATCTCTTTCTGTTACCAAAATAGCTGCTATACAAGAAATAACACTAACAAAATATATATATATCGACCAGTTCGTTAGTGAGACATTTCCGAAAAATAGAAATTTGAGATGGGATTGATAAATGTAAAAATTTAACATAAACAAACCTTAGTAACTTGTAAACTTATGGTCTGAATGCCATGAAATTTTGACACAAATCGTTTGAAAATTGGTACTATCTAAAACTCAAATGGATTTTTCAATAGAAGCGTCATTTATCCTACGAACCTTTTGAGTCATATGATATTTATGATATTCTTAACCAGTGCCGGTCCGAGGCCGATGCAACCGCATAAAACACCAATATGGGAGCGCCAAATTGTATTTATCCATTGCTCAACTGGAAATACAATTGTAGAAGCTAGATACGTAACTTTCAAATATGAAAATGTAATCTTACTTCCACCAAATATTATACTTAGAGAACTTGCTATCGATTACGATAGTAATGTTTCAAAATAGTGCAATAGTAGATGACACTTTAAAAACTTTCTCAAATTTACTTCAGCCACAAAACTTTAGTAGTGAGTAACAGTATATTCCTATAACTATTTTCAAATTGTTGAAAGCTTTTCAAAAAACCTATTTTAAACTTGAAACCGTGTGATATAATTGGCTCTAAAGGTAACGCCTTCAACTTCAACGTTGGCAAACATTCTAACGTTGCAAAAATATCTTTAAGAATGAATGCATAGCATTGTGGCATACTCGTATAAGAAACGACATCAACGTGCTCTCATATAAATCGAATTCACAATAAATTTAACTATAAATGACTTTATACACAACACTACTTTGCTATTTTAAATCTAATTTTGTATATAAAAGAAAGCATCTATATTGTTACGGAACTTGAAAGCAGAAAGGTGAGAAGAAAGAAAGCAAAATAAAATCAAATATGCTGTTTTGCATTACAGTGTGTTACATTAAGGTCTCAGCCATCGGTTGCGGCTGTGTTGCTTGAATACTGTAAGATAAATTAATATGGGTTTACTAAAAGGAAGGCATTCTGAACAAACAATCAGTCTAAAAGAATCGTGTTAAAGGAATAGACATGTCTACTTTTCAGGAAAGATTAAGTAATTTATCTAAAAATCTATTAACCATATACAGTGGCCATTCACAGTGGGGTTAGTGTCGAAGAATAGAATGCTGCGTAAAGAGAAACAATAAATAAGTGTAAATTGGCTGGTATCTTTGTGTTAAATTAATGATCAATTTCTTCATCACCACTTAAACTAAACTGCCCGTTTAATGACCGTATTGAATTACCGTACCACAAATACAAGAACCATATAAGAGAAGACTTAAAAAGAGTTAACTTCAGTAAGCGTGAATATTTCTTGTTTTTAAATTTATTTTAGTGCATCAACTATTGATAGTTATTAGCACTTAAACCAATATATATTATATTAATTAACATTTTATAAGACATAATCTATAATATATCATATTTCTTTCTATTTTTCAGCTCTTTGTCACCATACTATTCCTCACCAATATCCTCTCACCTGTTTCTATTTCAACAATAACTGCATCAAGATCTGATGAATCGCTTCCACTATGATGACACCCACTGCATTGCCTTTCCTGATTCTTTCTTCTTTTAACACTATGCTTTATTACTGTGTATCACTTTTCCAATCACAGTGTCTACCAATTGTATACTGCTAATTTGGTGCCCGTAGCGCACAACTTCTATCCTTTTAAGGATTATACTTAACTACTCTTCTTATAAACCTGTTTTTTTATTCTTCTTTTGTTTATTTACTTTTCCTCTTTTCTATATCCTTTTTCAAATTTTTACCTTTTGTGATCATGTTTACCTTTTAATAATCATGATTATGGTTGTGCATAACCAATTAGATCTGATTGTAACCAAACTCAATAGTCAGAGTCAGTGCATCAATGCTCCCACTCACTGTGTCGTGTGTGAATATTTCTGTTTCGATTTATGTCCCCGTTTTTAGAAAATTAATCTGTTGATATTATACTGCCTTCATTATTGAACAGAATGATTGTGTTCTCGTGAAAGAAAACGAAGAAGACAACTAATCACTTTGTCTTGTTGCACAATAAAATGTAAGGATATAAAATCAGCTAAAATAAACAATGGGATAGTTCGGTGTTTGGTGAGAGGCGAGAGACAGGAAGGGGTGGGATGTAGCGCAGAAGATAGTGACCACACAATAAATGTGGCACTGATCATCTAAGTAGCACCGCTAGCCCAGTCATGTCCAGGCTCCCAACCTGGAGCAAGACATTGTACGACACATACAAGGACATGAATTCTGGAGTGCTGCCCAAGGGATAACCGAAGTGCGGTTTGCGTCCGCGGTAAGGTAACGTAAGGTACCAAGTTTTATATCACGGTTTATCTCATATATCACTCGTCTTGAATGAAAAATACGTATGTTATGCCATACCTCCTCTAAATGACAATCTTTGTAACATGTGCAAGCCAAGAAGGAACGTTAACGTGAGTAGTGTCTTATATACATACATACAAAGATAACAAAGATTCTCAAAATAAGGGTCATCAAAGTAAAATCATTTTCGTGCCATCTGTATTCAAAATCTTTTTTAATGCTTTTACTAATAAACCTAGTAAATAATTTGGTGAAATGTCCTGGTTTGTGATGTTTCTATCACTGTGCAATAGTGATTCAATTATATTTCGCATCAAATTTATCTTCATTTGTATTCCGACAAGTGAAGTGGTTTCGACATTTGAGGCCGATGAAATAGACATTTCGTATGAACGACTGTGAGAGACTGAACTGTAAATAAACTTTTTCATGACAAGAAAATCGTACGCATCTTCCATATGATGTCAAAGTGACTCCAAAATGTTTACTGAAAAATAATAAAGAAAATATTCCAATCGATTTTTAAATTACTTTTTAATAAGCTATCAGGCTTAAACTTTGCAAACACACTCTTTGTGCAAAACCCAATACAACATAGCGCAATAGTTTTCTATTAATCTTTTTTTAATAAGTGAATTATTAGATAAACATAATAATTAACTCCAAAATATATGAATAAAAGTTTTATATAAAAAAAGGTTTTATTTACCAGTTGACGGTTTACGGTTTACGGTTACCAGCATTTACGGTTTATATTTAATGTTAAACAGCGATCATAACACTTAGTAGAGCTTCAAAGTGACTTCATCTCAGAAATTTTATATTTACGTCATATTAGCTATTTTGACTTCTCTCTTAGAGAGAGTTGGAGAGAGACTGATTTTTCTTTTATCATTTGTTTTACCTCTCCAGCATAGTTAGACCATTTTTGACTAGTTCGATTTGTCATAGCTTCGTAAATATTATCAAAATAAATAATACCATTTCATTATCAACAATAATATCTTAATAAATAATCAACGTTCAGAAACAAATAAATCAAGAACAGTTTAAGAACCACACGGATTTGAAATTACGTTTCCCTTTACCTTAGATGGTATTATTCTTCTCATTCAGTTTGATGGCCGGGTGACCCCGACGAGCAGGTGATTACGAAAAGTCAGTTAGGCTAAAATGGGTTGAAGAAATGAGGAAAAGACTATAAGAATTAGATACACTGAGTGTACCGGTGCTATGTGATGGCGCATTCCGGCTCGATTACCAGCCATTACCCCGCCTGGCCATCCATCAGCCAAGGGCCGCATTAGTAACGTACATTTATATATTTTATCTACCACAATACAATGGGATTATTTATTCACCCGTATATATTGACGAAAGAGTAATAAATCTAATCTGCTCTCTGGTAGATTTTAGGTTTGGGATAAGATTGTGTTCTATTTAGTTAGCAATTATCGGTAAGTGTACTTAAAAAAGTAAGACAAGGATTTGTCGATGATTAATTTTTGTATAATATTTAGACTAATTGAAAACTAATTCGATATTGGTAGTCGTCATAATTATCTCTTAAAATTTCTCCCTAGATCCAAAGATTTCTGTACCTAATAACATAATACATCGGGATCTGGATATACCCACAGTTAATGAAGAAATGTGCTTAGAATCAAAGCATACAAAGAGAGAATACTTGAATATCCAAACAATTTGGCCAGCTGTATAATGTCAAATAATTTTGTAGTATGCAGACTAAAAAAGAAAGTACCTCAGGACCTACTAGCCAACTAATCAGAATATAGGATCTATTGAAATTGAGGGATGAGTCGATGGGCACATCCCGCGCAAGACACTTCATTATTTTTACACACCTATCACTGAATGTCCTCTAAACAGGACAGATTGTAATAATCTTAGAAAGCAAAGAAAAAAATATATGTTCAAAAACCTCGTTCTTTGTAAAAAGCGTGATTGAAGTGCACTGATTCAAGCAACTGCTGTAAACAAACAAGAGAGCATTGCGTACAGCATTACCAACTTACAGAAAAAAGATTTTAAAATACGAAAATTAAGATTTTATTTGGTTTCTTTTTTTTAATATTTACTTGAGTATAAAAGAATATATATATATATATATTTATAAACATTTACAATATAATTTCCAACTAATATACAGGAGTATGGGTACTAAAAATAAAGAGATCAAATAACTTTTATTCATAAAATCAATTAGGTTTTCCAAAGCCTATATTCCTCAGGCATATTACAGCCTTATCTGTGCGATGAGTACCGAATTGAGCATCGAAGAGTAATATTTATTAGGTTTTAAAAAAATCAATGCAATACTTAATGATAGTAATTAGGCGACCTAGTACATCCCTGGCAGTTTTATTGCAGTTTAAATATAAATAAAAATGCGGTAAAGTAAACTTAATGACACATATACATTGTGGTTGCGCATAGCGGAAATGTTAAACCATAACTTTACCAGTGTTTTAACACTGAACTATTTTATAGTTTTACAATATTCACAAAAATAATAAGAATGTAGTGTTTACTATGATGACGGCGTTCTCCATCCATGTGAATGATTGGATCCCATTCGGTTTCAGGTGCATGACGTATGACGTATGATTCGTTACGACTTCAATATTCTCGCAGCTTCAATGAAAATCTTCTACGTATAATGTGGAGGAGACGAAAAATAGGCGCGGCGAATATTCCCACTTCGGCAATCAAATCGAGTGCAACATATCACGGGTGGTTGCGCAACCACGTATGGTGTACAATGCACGACTGGTACAGGGGCACGGATACATCGCAACGATTCCGGTCAATAAGTCACAAGCGCGAGCGTCCATCCGTGAATGGTGAAGGATAAACCACACATTTCCAGATTAAGTTATGACTCATAATGACTTCAATAAAACTGCAGTAGACACTCTTTCTATGGTGGTGGCGTAAAGGGGAATGGGAGGAAGGCGTAGATTTCAGGAAGAATAAAACAATCCATGTAAGTTATTTCAGAGAGGTGTAAGCATAAGCTTTTTCGAAAGAGCAAAGCCATTCCACGGGGAATTCTGAATCGTGGATCGTACAAATCGGGTAGGTATAGATGTTTGCATCACCAGCAGAGTTGAAGGAAGGTGGTGGGTGCAGGGTAGGGATAGGGGGTGTAAAAGGACGATATAGATGGTGGGATGGAAAAATGGGTGTTCACCCTCGCCTTTGCTCTGTCGCGAGAGATTCCTCGCAGAACAAACACGGGACAGGCCCACGGGGACCGGAGATTTATAGTGCGGCTGCCAGCCAAGCGGGACTTGAACACTAACCTAGTGGTTCTATGGCTGTACGTGAAGTATAATGCTGATTATAATGTTACATTAAAGAAAACCTTGCTTCTACAACAATGCATAAACAATTCAGTTTCATTTGCAATTAATTTTTGTGTTTTCCGTCTCACCATAGATTTCCTTTTATTCTTTAAACTGTTTCTATGTAAGAAAAAAGGTTACGCAACTTTCTTTCTTCTTGCCTTATTCACTTTATGAAGCTATTTGAATAATATATTACTTTTATTCATATACTTGATCCGACTATTAACGACGGTGCATTGATCTACGCTAATTTTAAAGGTCATTTTCTACTTCTCATGGAGTCTAAGTTTCACACTTCCTAGTTTACTACAAGCTAAATAAGGAAATAATGAACTTTACACACCTTAAAATTAAAATTGAAATAATGTTATCAATTTAGTTTGATCTAACAAATTAATTAAAGTTTGAAGATTTTATTTATTTTCTAATATCTTTTTAAAATCTGCTACAAACTTGCTGCAGTGAATACTTTGTACATTGGAGAATTAGATGTTTGAGAATTACAATATTATGACATTGTTCTTAAATTGGTTAAGGTTCCTAGTATGGTTTACTTGGTTTAATATAATCCATAGTTTTTGTTTATTAATTTGATTTCTTTACTTCATTTAATTTATTGCCAGTTCTATTCATCTTGCCATGTATATTAAACACAAAACGTAAATTCATATTATTTAACGTAATATTATTTACTTAAGTTACGTTTTATTATTTATGAAAGTTTAATATAATTATATCTTCTTTTAGTAATTTAATAATTTAATATGTAACCTTCTATAATATTTAAATGCCGGAAAGCATAAATTTATATCGAACAATAAGTTTTAATATGTAAAATTACATTATTTACAAAAGTTACATTACTGAAACAATTTATGTAAAAGGTGAACTTTTATGTTTATTAAATATACATATACATAAATGTGTTTAATGGGAACTCTATCATTAAATGTCCAAATTTAATTAAAATCCATAATTACTGTGAGGATTGTATAATATATATATATATATATATATATATATATATATATATATATATATATATATATATATATATATATATATATATATATATATATATATGTGTGTATATGTATATATATATATACATTCTCAACAAACAGTGCCTAGCACGTTCGCGAATGCTTGTCTTTGTCTAAGCTAACCGAGTGCGTGGGGAAGTGCGAGTAAAGTAAACAGGATTAACTATGAATTACTTGGGTCCTACCTTCCGTTCCACCTAACGTACTAGCGTTTGAAAAATAAATGTGTTTTCGTGATATATATATATATTTAACTATTTATTTATTTTTAAGCTGTACCTTAACAAAATTCATATATTTATCCACACAAGTAAAATGTGTGATTCGGAGCACTTATAAAAGCCCTCCGGCAAAGGGGGTGTAATCTGATCGGAGGGGATAGGGGTAGGGGTAGGGGTAGGGGAGAGAGTAGACAGGCAGGTGGTCCATTGTGATGTCTTATTGTAAGTGCCGTATCGGTTTATACGTTTTTCTGATTCTTCGATTCAATCTGCTAAGTGAGTCCTTATATCTTCTATAGATGAGCGGTTTTGACCAACGAGATAAATTTCACCAAATATAGATATGGTTTATTGAGGCGTAAGGGGATTTTGTTGTATCCTTCTGCTTTTCTTTAGGGACTTGGAAATTTAAATGATAAATGATTGAATTATTTACAGGGATGTTTCTTGATATTAAAATAGCTAAGCTGCAGCCACTCAATGTAAATTTGAATAGAGGGTCGATCCACCCTTCGCCCCTCGCCAGTCACCCCGCCCTATTCTATGTAAATGAGCAAGTACTTAAAAGTAAAAAAGTTGAATTCAGTTGAAATGGTACTGTAGGACACAGGCTTAATTTATTGAAGCGCAGCGGTAAGAAATTCGGGGAATTAAAACACAAGACACGCTAATTAATGTTCATTTTTAAGCCAAAGTGTTTTTGTATATAATTAATTTTTATCATTTGTTCTTAAAAAGTTGCCGCTACAAACCGCTAACAATAATTCATCATGCGTTCGTCAGTTTAATTTAAATGGTTTTAGTACATCGTTTATGTAATTAAAAGGTATGGTTCATTCCTTTAAAACGTCTAAAAACGATGTCAATTTTTCAGTATTTTTTAATTTAATTTATATAACGGCGGCTTATTTCCGATGCTAAGCCCTTTCACCGACGATTTAGTTGAAATTAACCCTTTATAAATGCTACATACATTGCTTAGGATAATTTAATGTAAGAATACATATCAAAAGTTTTACAAGATTATTAGTATATACATGTAAAGAAATTATATTACAACTGCGTTCTGATCAGATGAACTAACGGTATAAATTAGTTATAGCTACTTTCATTGTAGTGTGTGGCAACGGCCAACACAGTTGATTATTAGAGTCGACAGAACTCACTGTGAACTTTAAATGTCGTTTCTTTGATTTCAGGTAAGATAGTATGATTTAAGTTAAACAGTGTAATTATTATAATGCGTATGTAATATACTAAAATAAAAGTCTTTGATTTCAGAGCAACACATGAGTTTGATTCAAAATTTACAATTCCTAATATACAGTACACATCTTTTAGCATCAAAAATTGATAGACTTTTAAATGATTTATGTAATGTAGCACAGTTCCCAGTTAATATGTCCTGTTTAATGACAAGTGAAGCAACGGCGGAAATAGTAACAAACTTTGTGATAGAAAATAATATAGAAGTGTAATTTAAGTTAGAATATTTTATTTAGTATGTATTTAATTTTAAGTTTAATTTTTTAAAAAGAATCAATTTGTTTGTATTTATTAGAATAATTATAATTTATATGTAAATTTTTATATAATTTTACAAATAAAACCAATGGCAAGAAGGCTGAATAAGCCAAAGCCTAAATTAAAAAAAAAAAAAATAATAATATACAGTACACCATAGACAGTCTTATATACAGTACACCATATATCCAATGCCATTTAAATTCGGTAAATAGTAAAATGTAATGTTAAATAATACGTTTAGAATTTAGCGGAATGAATATGAACTAGCTTCCATGTTTTGTGTTTTCCGGGCAGCTTATATTTTCGATAATTTTCATACAAAATATAAACCAGTATAATGCATATATACGAATGCAGATAGAAATATTTTAATTGGATGAAATAACTGCATTTACTAACAGAAAGTCTTTATTCGAAATATATTCAAATCGTTCAATAATTGGTTCTGATCAAAGCTAATGGAGCGAAAGCTTTGCTGGCAAAAAAAAGCTCTAACATTTCAATACGATCATTATATAATGGTTTTGTTTGCAAACTTCTAATTGTTAAAAAACTTTCAAAGAAAATTATTTATTTTACTTTTTACAATTGAAAGATATTGAATAATACTTATTTCTAGTTTTCTTATTTGATTTTAGATACTGAATAAACTGAAAAAGAAAATATTTGTCAAATTGTTGTTTAAATTACGTTTTATAAAAGCTAGTAACGAATTTTGAGTGGGCACTTTTCGCACTCCAAAATGTTTTACAATAGGTATTTATCTTATACTGGCAGAATAGAGAATAGCCAATTAGTGACAAGCTAATTAGAGCAATAATGTAAATAATAACATTTTTTATTTGGCATTTTGGACACAGCCTATGATGAATAAATAATAACCTTGTGGGTAAGCGAATGTGACTTAAGTGATTCAAAAGAAGGTATTAAAAGCCAGTTATATTTTATTTTCACCATGTTAGATAAAAATATGTTTTTCATTAAAACTTAAGCGCGATGTATACATATATCCATCCGTATATTATGTTAAGCATTCTTAAAGCTACAGTAATACGACTTAATATATACAATATAACCAACATTATATTAAAATAAAGCTCTTTGCTACAATAAACTTTTTAGATTATTAAAAATATTATTAATTTAATCAAAATCACAAAATGATAATTATCTCACCGTTCTCTGATTTTGTATAAATCTAATTACGATATTTATAAATTGATACGATATTTATTTAAATAAAATGTTACAGCATAAAACAATTTGAGTGACTATTCAATTCGAATTGGGATATTGTTGCCGTTTTAAACATACAAACAAATATGGCAGTTTTTATCTGAAATTAAATCTGAATAACGTAGCCGATATAATGTAATACGTTTACATTGAATTGATATTATTATGCGAATGTCGTTGTTTTGATAGCCGACACTGATTTTATTAATAAACATATTTACAAACAAAACTACTAATGTACATTCGCGATCAGGCAAATCACTAATAGATTCAATTGAACGTGAAATAAAATAATTTAGTTCGAATGCAGCCATAGTTTTTACGAGAATTTTATGTGCGTTGTAAATATTTACCCGCTAAATGTAGTAACATAAGGTTTATCTCACGTAAGAAAAAATACCTATTACGTAAACAATGTTACCTAACGTTTTGTGTTACGTCTTGTGACCAATTTCACTTCTTTTTGAAGGATAAATCAGCCTATTTATCCGTTAACATAATCACAAGACTTTTTAAGTGACCGCCTTAAGGTCTATAGAATCTTTTTAAGGATTAACTGCACTCTCAAAAAAACTCTATAAATTTTAGAACAGTTCTAATTCAGATCCCAGAATATTAATTTTCAGAACATATACAGTGCATTTTCAAAGAATTCTTTAGCAAATTCAGACAAAAATGTACGAGTATCTTAAAAAATTAATAAAAGCGTCTTAATTTTAATACGCATTTGTGTATTAAATTTGTATTAAAATTAAGAACATTTTTAACAGTGTGCTATTAAAGTATCCCTATTTAGTCTAGAGTATAAAGGTTTAACAGAAAATTTTTAAAAAAAAAATCAAGAACGCCAAATTTTTAAGGAAAGAATTCTCTAGAAGATATAATATTAAGAAAAAACTGTTAAGACATAAAAAGCATTATAGATTTGTATACAAACTTTAACAAAGGTCTTTCACAGACACATTTATGGAAAATAGACCACACGGGCAAAGTTGCTAAACGCAGTATAGTCAAGAAAATAAAGCTAACTCTTATCCTTCTTGACCTCAAGGCAGGACAAAGGATAACGACTTTAAACAAAGACTTATCCTGCCAATAGGACGACACCTAAATAAAATATAAACACTACCTTACATTTTCCTATTAAATTCATCTTAATTCGATTTAGCATAATATATTTTTAAGATAATTTAAAATGACATATTCTATAAATATTGTTGTCTACCAGGTAAACGTGTTCTGTCATTCCATTCTCTTACTTATGCTATATTGTTTCTCCTTAGGTTCTAATACCTCACGTATAAAAGTTCTTTCTTACGTATAGAGTTAATTCTTCTTACTGACTGTACCTACATGCCCTAACCACCCCTAACCTATATTGCATTTTTTATTACTAATAAAAAACACTGTATACCAGAAATTACATATTATTACTTTGCTATTACATTTATATGTTTTTCTATATCGCGTTCATCAATCGAATTGAGTTGTATATATACCGTTTATATAATATATATGTATAAGTAAATACAGTGTTATTTTACTAACAAAATTATTAGCAGTTTAAAGAAGTTATAGTCACCCTTAAACAGATTAAGTATAGGTGTGAGGATAAAGTAGAACGTGAATTATGCTTGGAGGAGTTATTGCAAGAAAAGAGGGAAATAAGAGTATGGATGACGGAGCGAAGGAGAAAAAGAAGAGAGAAAGAGGAGAAACTTTGTAAGCAGAGTAATTCGTGAAGAACGAATGCAATAGAAGAGAAGAAAGTAGATAGGTGGTGGAAATAAGGAGGAAGCAGTAGAGGAAGATAACAAAGGAGCATTGAAAAGGAAGAAGAGAATTAAAAAAAAAAATGATTTGTTAAAAATTTGTAAAGGAAATGTAAAAGTAATGCAAGGAGGTTGTAAGGCCGAAAAGTGAGATACAGTAAAATACAATACAATAAGGTAACCGTCCATAGAGCTGTATTACTCGCGTTAAATGCATTGGTATTATCACAGCAAACGTGAAAGAGATGAGAAGCGAAGAGAAAAGCATACGCACGAGCTTGCGAATCTACGTAGTCAACATTTTTCTTATGAAAAATTTATTCTTATTCTTAATAGAATTTTGTATTTTTTTGTAATGTAATTTATTTAACGTCAGCTGATTTCAGACGTTTAGTCCTATCAGTGACAGTATTAACAGTGCTGCACCGCTGTCTAATAAGTTTTAAGATTATAAGTACATAATCAAATTAATTTTGATAACAACTAAATCCAGAAAAATATAATGCAGGTCCGGTGATCGAACTCAAAGAGATGGCAGTCTATCATCATGCATACTTTTAACATACTTTGAACCACAAATTGTTTTTACATAATATTTCTGCACTGTTCCATTGCATTGTTAAGTCATCCACAAAGAATATGCGTGCTAAATTTAAGCCAAGATGTTGCAAAGTTTTGTCCCTAACGATAAACAAACACTATGAGAATAAAAATTTATAAAAATGTGTTCTATATATTTTACTGTTTCGCTTTTTGGAGTTTTAGAAATACACTAAAAAGGTTGTGACAGAATAAAGATATATTAACAAATTTATTTCTTCTATTTATACATGTACAAATGTATGAATATGTGTGAGTGTGTATGCGAATGTAAAACTTAATATACCGAAGTCAATGTACAAATCCAATATCGAACAAAGAGCATTTCGAAACTAATATAAAATCTATGCGACGAACAACACATGTGAAATCAAACTTCCATATGAATGACAACGTCAAATTAAAATATGGAACGTGAACGATTCAGTACACTGCAAAACAATAGGTGCGGCGAATTGAAATTTATGTGGTATGCAAGGGGATTTGATTGGTACCAGCACTAGCATCAGACCAGCACCATCACGAACAACCAGTACTGACTGATTTATTTTAAAACAGCATGTACTAGTTCCCCAGGCTCATTGATAATTCAATACGGTTCTATTTAAATTGATTAATCGTCATAAAAACTACTCAATGAACAGCTTAATTAGAATATTAGTTAATCTATTTTATTTACAGGTTTATTGTCAGAAGTGAGACATAAGCGTGAGCTTTTCTAACATTATTGATAAGTAATTACCCAGCAAACAATTTGATGAAGTGTCCCTTTCTATGACGCTTCTATCACTATTGTACTTCAATTATAGTTCGCATCAATTTTATCTTCATTTGTATTCCGACAGGCGCAGGCCATTTGTAGTCGATAAAATAGACATTTCATATGAACCACTGTGAGAAACTGAACTCTATCACGACAAAAAAGTAATACACATCTTCAATATGATGTCAAAGTGATTCCAAAATGTTTACTGAGTAAATCCTTTTAGTAACAATAATAACACTTTACTCGTAGATACAGGTTATCAGCTCTCAGGAGTCGAACCTGGGTACATCGTACTAAAGCAGTAATAAATCAACGATCTCGATGTTAGGGGCAGAGCCGGATTAAGTAATCTGAACCAAAAGTGCCGAATAAGTTTAAGTATGTAGCAAAAATGAATAAAAAACATTTTCTGAATTGCTGTAAACTCTACTAAATAATTTCTTTTGCTAGGTTTCACTCGAAATCAACCGTTATCTCAATTTAAGAATTAATACAGATACGTTACGTTAGGCATTATTACCTGCCGTAATATGACAAAATGATATTTGAATCTAGAAAACCATTTAAATCATCATTTATAAAAACAAAAAAGTGCTATAATTGTAATAGAATATTTTTCATTAATTGTATTTGTGAAACATTTCGAACTGACCATAAAAATTCATTATCAAAAATATATCCACACACTGTGTGGATACATACACATGCACAACTTTATAAATGTTAACCAGGATAAATAAGAGACAAATCTATAACACTTAAACCCCTAATAGATGCTGCCAAATTTGCCATGTAGATAATTAGTTCAATGAACTGTATACACATTTAGAAAGTAAAATGAGTTCGGAAATATATATACACTCGAACTCGTACAAAACCCGCATTATACTAAAAGCGAACGTGCTACAAAATATCGATATAAATTAACTTATTTTATTATTTCACTAATATATTTTAATTGAATAATTGAAATGGAAAAACGATTGGTAATTAGTTTTTGTAAAATTCGATAGCTCATTCATTATATTACGTTATTTTAAACAAATATTTTATTACATTAATTTGTTGTCAGAGGCGTACCGAAACAGAAATTTAATTAATATAAGAATTTTTAGTGGAAACCTTTATATTTCCTTTTTTTTAATTTCATTTATAATTTTCCTGTTCCCGTATAAGACTGACTTATCCCACGCTCACAGACATTTAAATGTCCCGCATACTGCCGGATTAACTAATTACAAATGCCGGCTTACTAATAAACAAATAAGACAAATATCTGTGGCTTGACACAATTTTGCACGTCAACATTATAAAATTTATAACTTCTATCATCTTGTATGATAACAACAGCAAATTAAATATCACATTTAAACTCAACGAAAAGTCATCAATATCTTATAAAAAAAAACTATTAAAAGATTTTTTGAAATTCTATAGCAAAAGGAATTGTTAAGTCAGCTATTTCCGCTATTATCATTCGCCCCATTGGAGGTGTTTTTAGCATGGAACTAAAGTCGCAGGATGTACTAGGGTAATCTAAATAGTTTCCAGCTTAACACAAAATTTTTTTTGTCAAGATGCTTACAGCCAGGGGCGGCCTTAGCCATTGCAAAGCCCCAGGCAGCAGATCTTTGCGAAGCCCCGGGGTGGCAGATCTTTGCGAGGCACTTGTTCTTTATAATTGTTCTGTATAATTCATGTAAATTATGTAATGAGGTATTTTTGATGATAATTGACGAGAAATAGAATTTTATACTGGAAGTTTTATAAAAGTTAACAAGCACAAAGACGACAAATATTAATGATGATAAACTAAGGTAGATGAATGCCTTAAAAGAAGACGCAGTGATTCAAGTGGCATTTCTAAAGAGAGAGGCGCGAGATTCAAATACATATATGGTAATGAATTTTTCTACTTCGATTGTTTCGCGAGAATGCGAGGCCCCTACAAGAAGGAGGCTCCGGTCGGTTGCCTTGATTGCCACCCCCTAAGGCCGCCTTTACTAATTAGGCAATTTGGGCTAAAGTGTTACTGTTGCAAACGATGGTGCAGAATCTCTGCAAATATCATGCATCACAGCCTTAATTTGTGCAGACCTGTTGCCTTTCAAATTCAAAAACTTCGTAACAACTCGATGTTCTTTTTTTCCATCTTTACACAAACACAGAAGTGACTGTTCAACGACGACTGAGCATATAATATGGCTGATATTTTCAAGGAATATTTTTGACGATTAACACCATCTTCATATAAACTTCTAGAAACTTTTCAGACTATCCTCGTGTATCCAATGTTCAATGTAACTTTTACGAAACAAAGCAAACGTCAACATTGCAATACCATTACCATATTTTACCTAGTTCTCATAATATAATCGTAGTGTATAATCAATAACATTAAAGCTATCTAAACCTGTGTTTGAGAAGCAGGACAAGCACAAAGTCTCTAACAGCGCGGACCTCACATTTAGTTACAAAGAGATTTGTTTGAATGAATAATGACATAACGCAATACAGTTTCAACAACACACGCACAAGAAATAATTTAATTAACTTTGATAATTCTCTATACAATTGAATGAAAACCAAATTGTAACACAACACAAAGCCATAGAGAAGGGGAGAGAAACTTATTGCGTGCGGGTGCTGGAATATAATTTAACAAAAAACATAATTACCTAAAATATGTAATACCTCCTTTACGTTTAGCCTTAATAAGACTACATAAGTGTCATTCTTAAAGCGGTGGTTAAAACTAGAAAACGTACGAAGACAACAGGTTTATCATCCACGTTGTACGGTTATTGCGAGAATATAGTACACTAAACACATTCATTTCAAATTTAATATTATAAAATAAAGTAAAGTAATATTATACAATGTTTTAAAGGTTTAGATCGAATATTCAAATTTAAAACACGAAGTATAAATCTTATAAATGACTCAGTCTGTATAAAAGCGTGGATCGTAGAGGTAGTGGGTGGTTAAACGTAATCCATAGGGGTTGGGGTTGGACTGATAGAAACCAGACATTGGGGATGCCAGCCAGTATGGCTAATATCATCCCTGTTAACGCAAAGCCCACTTGTCACTACTCTTGACTAAAAAAAGCAGGGGTTGAGAGACGAACCGTGACGATAAAGTGTGTAACTATTTATCAGAGCTGTTTGACCTGTGACGTGTAACGTGTGACCATGTGTAGTAGTGAAACCACATGCCATGTAAAATAAATAGTCCAGCAAATCTGTGAGAAGGAATAAAGTCACGTGAAATTAATTCTAGTGAATTGACATAATGATAATGTTCCTTTTTATTATTGTTATTTTTAGTAATTGATGATAATAGCACTGAAATAATAGAGTTAGTTAACTGAGGATTATTGAAAACCTATCATTTTCGTTCGAGTCGGCCTTAACTGTAGTTTAACCAAGTAAAATACCATGGTTGCACCATTCATTATTTAACTGTCGTCGGTCTTTGACAAAACTAAAATGGAAAACCCAATTTCCTGATTGAACTTGAATTATACCATAACTTAGTAAACCGATTTCAAATATAAGTTAAAAGGGAAAAAAAAACTATATATTTTTTCTATCAATAACTTTAAATATCTTTTTAAAAAACTACAGTTTTCTTCATTCTATACTTAATGTCCTGAACAATTTTGAAAAATTTGGGTAGTTGTTTTCGCTATTTTATACAGAAATAAGTAATATATATATATATATAATATAATATGTAATATAATATATATATATCTGTAAAGCCACTTTTTTCAAAATCGAAAGAAAATAATAAATTAAAAAATCTGGTTCGTCAAATTTTAGCAACAACTTCTTTCTGATGGTTATAGAAGTTTTATAATATTTGGCGCCTACAGAGATTACGCTGCAGACTAGAGGGATTCGTTCTTCAAACACTAAAAAAAGAGATCGCTATTTTTGTGTATAAAGAATCGTACTCAAAACCAGTTTACTTTCGTTCGTGCCGTGTGCTTTTTCTCACTAACAACACAGTTCCATTCTCATTCGGTTCGGGCAGATTCGGTGCTAAGGTTTGCAATCAGTCGCCTCATGTGCGGAGGCCCTAAATGTCCAAATGCATTAGATCTCAGTTATTGTCATAGTAGCCCCATCGCTACCGTTGTATACGCTTTCCCTCTTTCTTTCCTTCTCTTCCACGTGTTATTCAATAACGCCTATGCATTCCTATGATTTTTTTCGTAATAACTGAAAACTGACCGAATGGTTCCACTACCCCGAAATTTTTATTTTTCTTGTCCTATTAATGCCCATATAATATGATTATTGTTAAATCAAACATTAACATGACTTTTCAACCCAGCTAACAGACAGAATCTCATACATATTTTGACATGATTCACTTTTGATACATTTATATTGTATGGTATGCAGTATGAATTACACGTAACTAGAGCTTATACCATATTGTATGTTGTCATATGTGCTAACAGGCACCAACTAGGCCGTCCGTGTCCGTGTCGCGTCGGCGTCGGCGTCAGCGTCCATGTCACGTCCACTGTTGCTACTGTTGTAAATCCACTGACATGTAATGCACCATGTACGACTAGTGTAAAATAAATCTATTTATAGAAGTACAATGAAACACGTGATAAGGGATACAACGAATTGAATCACACTCGTGAATTACACTAGTATTGGTTATACTAAAAACAAATTGGGCCACTCCAATGGTTTGCTGATTTGTTTTGTACATACAACCTTCATAGGATCATGTTCCAACCTCAGTTATTGAACATTGAAAACTGAGCTCGGTAATAACAAGTTTGATCTGATCGGATTGGATTGGTCATGTACTGGGATAGAGGATGGTGTCTTCATTTCGCAGCGGTGGAATAATTAGACACGTGTACATTTTTAAGAAACATAATATCTTTTATAGAAACTAGCCTAGACTACGTTAGGAAAGATAGAGCAGCTGTTAAAGAATCAAACAAACAAAGATATCGAAAACAATTTTGTTTATGTTTAACATGTTTTCAAAGCTTGTTTATCAGACAGGCTATAACATTAAACAGACTATTTCTAAGAATATGGAAGATTATATATTGGTTTTTCAATTGATAAAGTTTTATAAGCATTCATTTAATGATCTATATTTAGCCTGCTCAGCCTGAGGTTTATTTAGAGTCTGGATATATCATTTTGGAGGATGTTTTTCTTTTTGAATGATATGAAATTGTTCTACAAATGAAATTCCGTCTACCCTTGGAACCATCAGCGTTTTAATTCTGATTTCTCGTAAACATTTAATTATTTGTCCATTGATTATAAAGAATTATAACAACAATGTAATACATCACAGACATTAAAATCTTAATCAAGACTTATATAAACTCATAGTACAAAATTTTTTTTCATAAAACTTTTATATGTATAAAATTTCTATTTAGAATTTATATTAGAAATCTTTATTGCTAAGTACATCATTAAATTAAACTAGAGCTTTAAAATACTCAATCTTTTTTAACCCGTGAGTAAATTTAAACTTAACGATGTTTATAAAGCAGATTAGTAAATTCCCTTGTGCAATGGGATCATGAAAAGCTTTTGAAAAGCTTCAACATTTGTAGAAAGTGCAAAAGCTCACAATAAAATCTCCGGCTAGCCATCTAAATAGATTAAATCCTTCAAACGGGTCCTGGGTTTGGCCGGGTATGGTTTGATTGTATGTATGTATGGATGTGTGTTTGTGTGTGCGTTTGTAACGCTTTCAGTTCGACGCCAACGCCGACGGTCACCACTGTGTGATAGAAAGTCCGCGTATTGTTCTCTTTGTTTGCACGAGAATAGCTCATTGTGCTATTTGCCAAAGCGCTAATGGTATAGTTTTTACATTGGTCGGATACGTGCTGAATGCATTTGATACGTTTCCAGAGGACGAATGATTTTGCTTTTGAAGTCTGAAGTTTTTTTAATGTGTCGTTGTTTGTAGCTGTAAAGGTCTCACAACACAACGCACTTTGTTGACACTTCAAAGTTATCTATGAATATAGGCGTATGTAGCGACCTACGTGGTGACCATTTACAATTCATGGTCTTAATACATGTTACATTGTATATCACTGCAAAACATGTTTCCCACAAAATTCTAAACCTTAAGATATTAAAGCATATTATAAAGTTATTTTAATGTTTTTGCCATTTGGCAAACATTACTGCACCTTAACTCATTTATTTACATATCATTTAGTTTAATTCAATTTTGATCCTTATTATATCTAAAATTCTCAGTCCTTCCAAAAGAAAAAAAAATCCTTATAAAAATAAAATGAAAACTACTACTGCTATTGCTTCGCTCATCCTGCTACTCTCCCTCCTGTTTCTGCTCTGCAATTCCTTTTCTTTTCTCTATCTCCGCCATCCACCTCTTCTCTTCACTGCCTCCCTTTAATAACTGCCAAATATTCTTTTCGCTTATTACCTTTTTCTCACATGAAAACTTTATGTGCTCCAATCCAAACATCCTTTCATCGCTATTTGCCTAGTATCTGTTTCTTTTCTCCTCGTTTCTCAATCTAAATCTGGCAATCCTTCTCATGGTTTTTGTATCTTTTTCTCTTAAGTATTGTGGTATATTTCTTTCGCAAATCCTTTTATATATTTTGTTATAATTGCTCTTCTCAATTTTTTCCATTCTTTCCTGTTGTTGTATCTCACTGTCTTTTCTCCTTAGCTCCTCTTCCACACTTGTGCTTTCTCTCTGCCTCTTCTGTCGCAGAGAATTTCGTAATACTCCTTTCGCTTTTTCAGCCCACCTCACTCTCCCTCCTTTCTACTCTCCTCCCTAACTTTCCTTAGGATTTCACCTTCAGCGTTGCTTATTTTCTCCTCGAACTTGACTGCTCCCCTTCCTGCTACTATTCTTATCTTGTTCCTTTGCCCCTAGCGTGCACCTGATCAGCCCTAGTATCCATTTAATGTATCTCTCCTGGATTCTTTCCAATTTCTCTTGCACCTTCCACCCCCATATCTCTGTTCCGTTCATCATCATACTTGTTATTAGTCTATTAAACATCCATTGCCTCTTTTGCATATCCACACCCTTTTCATTGCTAAATTCTCACTTCTCATTGCTTCCTCGCTTACTCCTTTATTGATATCAAAGCATATATTAACTCATAAGGTCACCAACTCGCGGTGGGAAGATTTGAGAGTTATATAATTATGACCTTGAAAAAATTCCACATTTATACGTGTACAAAATTATTACTCAAAGTGTCGTAATAGACCTGTAAGCAAACACCATACGTTAAATTGGTACACAGGATTAATTGGCATGAATTCCTGCGCAACACTTAGCGAATTCGTTGTTCACGCTACGCTCCACAGACCGCCGACTCCTGCTGCTTTCACTGTGTAACTGTGGCTCGGCAGGTATCTGCAACAGGACTGCATCTGCAGCATCATAACGATAGACAATTAGCTCCACAGCATGCCTGCCACATTGTTACGGTTTTGTGTTGCAGGCCGGTATTAGTCCAGTAAATTTATTACAACAAAAAAAATTGAATAGTCAATAATAATTACAACATATCTAAGAAGACAATCTGAGCTAATTAAAACATATTTTATACAAATTATTTTCAGAATCCTCATATAGTTTGCACTGAGTATCTTCTGTCTTACGCGCTAAGCGATGTATCGCATATTCCATAGTAGTTATAGTAAGCAGCTTACCAGGTTATAGTCTAGTCACTAGTTTATAATTATAGGCTTTCAATAATTATCTGAGCAAATATGATATTTAGTAGTAGTTAATACGAAAACTTTAATATACTTATTTTAATTTCCTCCTTTAATTTCTATAATTACTAAATTATAAAATGACATTTGAAGAATACTTTGTGAAATTTTCATAAATAAATATCAATAAATGAGGCATTGACAGCGCTTCTCCGCAGACGTCACAAAAAAAGTAACATTGCGGTGCCACTCATAACTCATCACTGGATTTTCTGAAATCGGAAAACCAAAATGATTTCATTAGTTGATAAGTTTCTGCAGGTAACACTGTCGAGTTTTCTTTTTTTTATTAACTTTTCAACTTTTTACAGCACTTAGAAGTCAAAATACCGATTTTTCATAAAAAAATCAAAAACTTTGTTATTTTAAAATAGGTTAAAATAAAAAAATAAAAAAACTGGACAGCGTTACCTTGGCATTTATGTAAAGAAAGAGTGTACAAAATTTTGAAAGAATCGGTCCAGTAGATTTTGAGCTAGAGATGGCACCGACTCTGGAAAATGTGAGAGAAATCGCTTTTAAAAGTTTCAAAGTAACACGACGTGAAGACTTAAAACTCTATATCTCGGACAGTTTAATCTCATCGACTTTAAATTATTACACAATAAACTTAATATGTTGTACCATAATATAAATAAATTTAAAAAAATGTTGAAACCTTCCCCCCCCCTTAATCCACTGTAAATAACATAAGTACATGCACTTACTGGACTACATACCCCTTACCACTTTCATATTTTCCATTTCCTAATCCAGTAGTTTTACATTTACGTGCATTACGATGCCGCAGCGACATTTCACGGTCATCCTAGCACCTAGCACGAATACGCGACATGCAACCTATAAGAATTATGTTAATTTATTTAATGGAGAACGTCGTAACGATGGTATTTTATAGTTGGCCTTAAGTTGAGGTTTAATAATTAATACTGTTAATACAATAAATACTAAAATAATTTAAATGAATAGGGGGTACTTGGGAGATATAAATTTTATTCATTTATGAGAGAAACAGTGCCAGGGTAACTTAGTAAAATAAACCCTTGTTGCTCCAGTAATGTTGCTGAATTATGCGAAGAACAAATTTAACGTGGTGTAAGTAAATATAATATAATAGGTACAAGCTTCAGGGTACTTAATTGAATCACATGAAATACTGCATCTACTACAAAAAAATATATACTGGTCAATGTTAGGCGTAGTACCCATTGAGGAATAATTCCGCGTAGATAACTCTGTATACTAAAACTTCGGATAAATTCATCTGAGTTTATATGCAGTACTTGATTGGACCAAGAACTGTTGTATTTATATATGTTGTCATGTTAATATATGTTCAAAGAGATTCAGCGACAGATGCGTACTGCTTCCAATGAGATACGGAGAGAACATAGTGCGTGTGTCCTCATTCAACTATATGTTCTACAAAAGAAAGATAATGAAAACTCCTCTCTCTACTGATTTTTTTTGTGTAGAATTAAAACCAGTGCTGTTCGTATATCTATATGATTCCATACGTTTTTTTTCTTCGCGAAACTATTTATCAATGGGATCTAGCTCTAAAAAATTGCAATTCCAATGAGAGATGGGCCATTTACAACGCAAAATCATTATACAACAATCGTTTTCCTATTAATAACGATAAGGTTCAGAGGTTATTTTAATACATTGTTTGAAGTTTGTAATTTAGTTCCGTTGTTTAAATTTACACCCCTTCTTTAAACGCTAATTGACTATCTCTTTTTTACTTAATATCAAGAAGATTTTCTTTCATATGTTTTGAAACATCATCTTCGAGATGAGAAGAGAAGGGTAGAGAAACCCGTTCAAACTGATAAACATTAAACGATACGCCTCAAGCAATAATTAAAGCTTTCCTATCAAACAGCGTCTTAGAAATTTGTTGAATTCAACAACGGTCTGACACACATTTCAATTACTTTGTTGGCAATTTAGTTACAATACAAAATAAAGCTTCTCAACATTAATCTTACAAGAACATTGATAATAACTGAGATTTATGTTAAATTGATATAGTGTTATATTCAAATGTTAATAGAACTAAAATTTAAATTGCTTTGCTATTCCAAAAGGCAATAACGTAATAACGTGACTTTTATCTGATCCCAAAAATTAAATCTGCATTAAAAGGAACAAGATTCCGACGGTTGAAGCTGTGATGAAAAAGTGGCACGCTTCATGAACGAGGTCAGAGAAGGAGGAGTGTATATTGAAGAGGATGATAATGCATAAATTTAAAGTAAAAAGTTTTACAGCATCAGTCTTGTTATTTTATGCCCATAGCCCGCAGATCCATCAATTTTTTGATACCTAAACCTACAATAAACCTATATACGAGTATCGTATCAATAAATATTTAAAAGAAATGAGTTCACAACCCAATTAAATGAGTTTTTATTAAAAACATACAAATTATAAAAAGCTTGAAGGAGTTATTGCAAGGAAACAGGAAAGGAAGAGTGTGGACGACGGAGGTAAGGAGAAAGAGAAGAGAGAAGAATAAGAAGTAAGCGCAATGATAGATTTTAATGTTTGACAAATGCCGAAACGGAAGAAAGATGAAAGGAGAAATAAGAGTGTAGAAGGTGAAAATGCTATCTTAGGAAGAATAGGAAGAAGAGAATAGAGGGTTTGTCAAAAGGAGTCAAAGATATGGTGACAGACGGAGGTACAGGCAGGAAGCAAGATGGCGAAAGTAAGGATAAAGAAAAGAGAGAAGGAAGCAGAAACTTTGTAAGCAGAGTGAGTTTGGAGGAACTATTGCAAGAGACGAGAAGAAAGTAGATAGGTGGTGGAAATAAATAGGAGGCAGATGAGGAAAATATCAAGGGTGAAGAACATTAAAAGGAAAGAAGAGAATTTAAAAAATGTTGAAAATGTGTGAATGAAATGCGAAGTGAATTTAAGGAGGTTGTAAATACAATACTACTACAAATTAGAAAATCAATCCTAAACTCTTTAAGAACCTTTGCTTAATCATATACAAGTACCTACAATGAATCTATCTACGATATTTTGAAATTACGATTTATCTTGTGATCTACGTACTCGTATAATCAAACATCTGTTAATGTTCTAGTTATAACATTACGATGCGTTGAATTCTCTTTATTTCGTGTACACTTTGTACGTCACAATTTGTAACTTGAAGCTATACGAACGGAAGAGTAAAAGGGCTCATATTTACCGATTTGAACTTCTCGTTCTGACTTAAAAGGATCACAAGAAGATATGCACAACAGAAACAGTGTGGTTAGCCTGAGGCGTGCACAATCAAGATCTGCTCTATAGCATTATAGATACATAGGTACACAGTCGACTGGCTCGTTCGACGATACAGGGTGTGACAAAATACAACGTTTGTGTCAAATATAACTGAGTCGTGAAGTACTTTTTCAACGTCGGATTTTTTAAGTATTTGTTGAAATTTAAGCAATTGCCTAAGTTTGAATGTTGATGCCTTTAAAATAACTGACCTACTCTTAAGAGTACAGACATGTTACGTCATAAATATGAGCGACATCTCTAGCGCAAAAACTAAAATTCGAATTTTTAATTGCTATATCTCCGTCAACATTTAGATATTTATTAAAATAAAAACATCAATATACATTTATTTAACATCAATTGCAAACAACAATTGAAAAATCGACCGCTAAAAAATGAGGACACACGCCCACATTGCCTCTCCTATAAAATTGCGATTTAATAAAAAAAAAAAAATAGCTAGCTTTTTATTCAATGTAAATGAAGATATGGGTTACAAATCCACTGAAATTTAGTGACAAAGAATTAAAATTAATGCATTCGTGAATATTTTTAATACGTGGACAAAGAAAAGAAGACTCATAATTTCACTAATTTATTTTACATGAATACTTTCAAGACAAGTAAGCAACAAGTAAGAAATCAGTTTTAATAAAAACGAAAACACGCAAATATTTTATAGATTTTTTTTCTACATACTTTTTCTTATATAATATTTTATACTTAGAGATTTAGAGCGCGGTACACTCTGTCCAATTTATATTTATATTCTTCCACTTCGTTGGAGTAGTGAGCTTTTATTCGCGATGGCAACTGACTCAAGTACTTTACTATATCGAGAAGAATGTATGGATGTCGGTCGGTTTACCGGTTCATAACATAAACGTCAATTTTTTTATTATTGTCGTATCTCCTATCAAAACCGCTGTACTGATTGCATACAATTGTAGCATAAATTGTGATCATTTTATTAAGAAGCAGATTTTTGTTATTTTGCGTAATAACAATAAAATATATTACAGGGGTAGTTGTAGTTGGTGGTGATATTCAATTTATTATTCTTTACAAATGGCTGAAACAATTGAGCAGTCCAATTTCAAAACAAGATGGTTCACTTTTGAAAAAATGCCTTGAAAAATTTAGTGAAACAAAAATTATATAATTCCATTATTTATAGAAGTGTTGTATCCTCCTTGTTATTGGTATTAGATAAGCACAGATCTTCATATAATCAATATACATATAATCAAAAAATTAAACTTCAATTTGAGAAACCAAGATTTCATTAACAAAAGTCAATGAAAAGGAAGAGATTATTATATGTTACATCCAAATTTAAGTAAGAAGAGATGGTTTAGAAATGAGTACCGCAAAATTATATCAACTATAATCAGAATCAAAAGTAATCATTGTAAAACCCCAGCTCACCTGTACAAAATTAATATTAAATCTGACGATAGATGTCAATGTGGTGAAGAAGGAACTTTGGATCATATTATATTTGAATGCTTAAATTATAGTTTAGAAAGATCAAAATTCAATAGTGAAATATTATATGTGATTAAAACTTTTCCTGTTAATACTAAATTTTTGTTAAGTGATTCAAAATTAGTTAGTTAATTTTTATAAACTTCAGCTAGTAAATACAAGTAAATTATAAGAAAATTATTTTTCTTAGTTCTTGTAGTAAAATGATAATTAATTTCAAATTTATTTCGTAAATTACCGAATCTTTACGAGCATATGCACCGCTATGCATTCGTTTTTAGTATGTACTTGTAACATAAATTAATTATAGTAGTGCACTCGTATTTAAGGTCGAAAATGAACTAGACAGGCGCGACGGTTCAAAGCTTATAAAATGTTGTGGCGAGGAACACTGAATGGCTCATTAAGAAAATGGTTGTCCGCGTTACAAAAGCAGTAAGGTTTTTCTGTAATAGTAAATTGAACCTCGTAGCTAATACAAATGATAAATCATTAACAACACCTTGTACGAGTACGTTGAACATAGGTGTAATACAGGAATCGAAACAAATTACTCAGGTCTAGAGAATCAGGTATTTACGAGTAAACCCCTAATGCTACACTGGTTTGCAACCAGGGTCGATTTTGGTAAACACACATTGAATACAAAAAACTGTAAAAATGTTTATTTTACACTTATTTTATATATTAGTTATAGCTGACAGAACTTACTGTACATAATGTTAAGTTATTATAAAATTAGATAAAAGGGAATTGACAATTTAAATAATAAACTTTAAATGTCGTTTCTTTGATTTCAGGTAAGATAGTATGATTTAAGTTAAACAGTGTAATTATTATAATGTGTATGTAAATTACTAAAATAAAAGTCTTTGATTTCAGAAGCAACACATAAGTTTGATTAAACATCTACAATTCCTAAAATGTCTTATATGTAAATATATTTATTTTATGGAAAAAGACTTTCATTCTTAAAAAGTACTTCTTAAGAATTTGTAAAATGGTATTTTGTAGAACTTTTGTGAGCATGCCAAGCAATGAAATAGGTCACAAAACGTTGTATATTAGGTGAAATCGTTTACAAAACAAGTATGTTTTGTTATATTTAATAAAACCTAATTTATATCATTAATGATCATCCCACATTACATTATATATTTATTTAGGTATAGTATTACTTTAAAAGAAAACGTTACAATATTTAATAAGACTTAGATGTCGTCACACGCAGCATACCAATGCCCCTGCTTTCCCAAATCGACTATTGCCCCGGCCCTGTTCGTAGCCACCTAGTGCCGCCATCCATTATACAAAGCAGGCTATTTATTTCCCCGAGTTCGCACAGAAACGGCCTGAATATTGCATCGTGTTCCACTCCTACTCTCTCACTCCCTCTCACCCCTAACCAGGGGTGTAAGATTGGCACACGAATACAATCATATGTGCAGAACGTAGAAAGTTTCTCTGCATGAGATTCAGTTAAACCGACGCGACGACGGGCACGGTGGGAAACTCACGACAGTCACCATCTGTGTGCCCCCTAAAATCCACCCCCATGCAGTGACGATAAGAGATTTCCTGTTCTATTGGAGGTGAAATTGAGAAAAAGGGGCGTCAAAAGTAGAAAATACGAATGAAACCAAAAGGCGAAAATAGTCACTTATGCATAAAGCATATTCGTGCCGTACGCTGTGAATGTAGGATGGATGTATGGTATTCTAAAAATCTGCAAACTGTAAACACAATATTGTCGCGGCACTTTATTGAAATGCCATAACAATGTATGGTTAGGACAATCAACACATATTAGGGCGAGTTAACTTTGAAACGTTTTGCTGATGTAATATATATCACAAAAAACATATAGAGTATTCCCCGGTAGAAATTATTATTGAAATTAAATTTTATAAAGCTATCTTTGCAAGGCATTAGCTATATTTAAGCTTAATAATTTAAGTTGGTGCAATTTTAAATGTAACCAAGCTGAATAACCTTCCAGGATTAGCTAGTACCAATTGGAAAGCGCATGTATTTTACTATATCAGTAAGATAGCGCTACGCTTATAAAATGAGCATACCAAATTTCATAGAACGCTTGGAAAATAAGCTACCAGATAGTTAGCTTCAATGCTTAATTATTCGCTTAGAGTTGTTTTGTATATTATTCTAGTAGCAAGCCTTGTATACTAAGCCTTGTATACCAAGCATATATAACGCTACTTTCAAGTTTCAAACCTGGACTTCAAGACAATTTTCTACCTGGGTTAGTTTCAAATACATTTATGCGCAGATAGAACGCAATGAACACTGTAATTAGCTAGTAGTAAGCTAGCAAGTGTGAAACTTGTATTACAAGACAATTTTTAAATGAGAAGTAGAAAAAGAACCTTGAAATTAGCTTGTAGCTGACCAGCAAACCAATTTTCTTGAAAAATTGCTTCCCTTCTCCTCCATGTTTCATACAATCAATTCAATGCGTTTGATGCGAACCACGCGTACCTATAGACGCTTATCTTAAGATAACCATCACAGTAAGTAAGAAAAATTGTGTGATCAAAAAGTTTAGAAGCCAATTTCTTAATTAATGCAGCATTTCTTAAAACGGTGTGAACTTAGAACTGACTTGAAAATGTATTTCGAAACAGGTTACATTAAAGAAAACGGCGTCTGTAGTTAGCTCTCCGACCAATTCTTTTTACTGTATAGACACACACAGGAATCGATGCCTCCTCCTCATTATATTTATTATTTACTAGCTGTCCCGGCCACGCGTTGCTGTGACTAACGTTTTTGTCATATTACATTACATAGCGCCATCTATTGAATATTTACTCAATCTAGTCAACAGAATATTTACTCAATCTAGTCAACAGATGTCGCCATCATCGTCGCCAGTTGTCATATGTCATATACAGATAATTAATAGACAAATAATTTGCAATAAGATAAATAAATTGAGATGTAAGCTATCCTATCTTTCAAGTTGGATCAAACTGCACACGGTGTACAAATTTGATTAAAATCGGTTAAGTAGTTTAGGAGTCCATCGCGGACACACAACGTGACACGTAATTTATATACATTAAGATTTAAAACATAATTTGAAATACATATTGTAGTTTCTATTAAAGGTAATTGTTGTTACTAATTTGCTTACGTAACCTTCAAGTTACGTAAAAGTTTATGTAAAGCATTACTTACATAAGTCGGGAGCTGCTGTTTTTAGATTTAGAAATTTTATTTTTATTTATATCTTATCTAACGTGTTACGTATACATAACATAAATACTTTTTTGATTCTGAGAACGGAATCCCATGTAATAGCACGTCGCATTAATTTGGTTCGGCATGTTAACAAGACCATGTATGTACAGTGTACACTGTCAATCACGTGATTGAAATATTGCTAATTATTAATATCTTTAGATACAAACATCGATGTAACTGATAACACACATGTACGCCTGTATTCACTCTTGAACTAACATAAGTTCAGTGGATCTCAAACTTTCTGGCATTATCTATACAACTAAATATATTTAGAATTAAATAAAAACTTTAAATTATCAATTAACAAAAGTTTGTTCATAAATACATAATATTTAGTAGCTCTAAAAAACGTATTTATTCTAACACAGCCATAGTTACAAGAAGATTGCAGATAAAATAACAATTTAGTTTGAAACAAATTTCAGTAAATTCATAAACCCTGGTATTTCTAATACGGTTTAATATTTTCTTTAATTAAAGAATATTACAACAATATTAAAACATATGATTAACTAATTAACCCTGCGTGTGTACATTGGGTCTTTTAAGGAACAGTTGAAATTTCAAACTCCTATTTCTCTCTCATGAGTACGGATGAGTGCGCTTCATCTACGTCCCCTAAAAAATCTAGTTTTTGAAAATAGGTGACCTTTCGACGTATATTTTCTTTTTGTCACTAATTATTATTAACTATTATTAATTATTATTTTATAACTTTTGTATTTTCAACAATAAAAACTTATTTTGTGCCGAATAATTACCGTTCTGTTTATTCTGACATGCCAGAATCCGTAAAATATTCCCCACTTTCAGATGCACAATTTATTCAACTTTTTGAAACCCACGCTAAGACACTATAATCTTTCGAAAGCTTATAGTCTAAGCAAAAAAAAGCGTACAACCGTTTATCTTAATATTTGTTTGTTATAAAGTTACGAATTTTTTAACAATATTCCGTTTTTTCCGCGTGTCTTATTATTTGTCAATTTAGGACTTTGGCAACTTCTGGACCATGTATTAGACACTTCAAGAAGTAATCCAGAATTTTTTCAAATTTTTTGAAAGCTTAGAATACTCGAAAAATTCAACTTTTCCGTCAAAGACCCAGTGTACACACCATGGCTCGAAAAATATAGTGTTCACACGGAGGGTTAATAATCATCACTCCACAAACATTTATTAAATTATTTACCAAGTGCAGTAAATATTCAAATTCAGTCATGCAGTCAATATTCATTTAATAAATGTAAGTGATATCGATAAGATTAGGCATAAATTCAAGTTTACTCATACTCTTGTGCGTGTCCAACAGTTTGAGAAGATGTTGTCAATTCCGTTCTTCATCTCCTTAACGAAGGGTTTTGTCGAGATGCTATCTGACAGCTGGCTGTCCGAGCTCTCAGGAGACGATGATGATTTGTGGCAGCGTATCTTTTAGGATATACCACATCACTGATAGTATTTGTTAACGATATAATGGATTTAGCTCTGCGTTGTGCTACGATATGTTGCCGTGCCTTGCCTTGCCTTGCGTAGGAATCCCGATACAAAAAAGTCAAACCGTTAGTTTTTAGTAGAACATAGTCTCTTCCTTGTGTTCGTATACTAAGATGTTTGAATGGGATAAAAGATTGATTTGGATTTATTTTGCCAAAGATAACTTTCTTTGTTTCTATATACAAAAAATACTTTCTCTTTTTCATTTAATAAGTGTAAGTGATATCGTTAAGATTAGGTTTGTTTTGCTCATCTTGATCTACAATAAAATATGAGGAGGCAGATTGACAGACACATAAACATAATAAATGCTTAAGTGTAAGTTTAGACAAGTGATTAGTTATTAGCATTCTAACCAGTGTCAGGAATAATTAGGATTTACTAATTACAAATTATAATCCGGATATAATATTGGTACTGTTTGGGTTCTCTCAATGAAAAGTCAATAATTATATAATAATAATTTATTAATAATCAACTTCAATCTTAACCGATCTGTACGTGCCGAAGGTCTCATGGCAAATCAGTGGTCTTGTGTCGTTAAAGTTCGGGTTACGTTAGTCTCTTCCGGGTTCTGTTTCTAGACCAAGCAAAGCAGACCAATATGCATTTCAGAATTGTTTATGTTAAGAAGAGACTGGATTGATCAGGAAATGATCAGGATTGTACTGAGAGATTACCAAAGATTACATCTTATCTAAATTAAAAGTCGATATAAAACCAGTCAGATATATTCAAGTCAGCATAGCTTGCTGTGCCATCGTATTAAAAGTCTGTCTCCGCGAATTTCCGTTTAATGCTTATAACATATTTCTTTCTTTTTCCAGTAAACTTGGTTTTCACAGTCAAAGCAGATGGATTTTACGGTATTTTCACAAAGAATTCCTTAAAGAGAAATACAAATATCTTCTATTGCTATATATGATCCGCGGAGCTGGACCAGCGATGAAAGAATCGATTATATTTGCACTGTCTAGCCCGCCACAGTGTTCATCCGTTCTGCGAGAATGTTGCATCCCTTGAGATGCAAGATCATAGGAAATAAATAGAATGCAAATATAAGTTACATAGTGTAAGATGCGATACGTTTGTAATATATCGTCGTTTGTGGATACGGTCTTACCGAGCACAGCGGGACGGTACAGCGGGACGGTGGGACGATGGGCTTTGTCCCGCTATATCATACAGCCACAAAGCGATGCTTGGGAATTGGGACAGCAATATCCGTATATTGTAAGCATGTCTAGGAATGATTAATTAAACTCTAAAGTATCTAAAGTATCGGGAAATGCCTGGTTTACACATACGACCTTATACAACCCCTCCTTCTCACCCCACTACTTCTTTGTGTTACTACATCCCCCGTCAACACATGACACCACGGAAAACAGCACTGAAACCATTTTAATGTTTTACTCAAATATTTTCCAAACTTTTCCGTCTGCTGCTAAGCGGAATTCAGTGTATGATAACAAAAAGATTTATTTTACTTTAAATATATTTTTCTAATGTAGATTTTTACTTGATAATTTACACACTCCATAAATAATGGCTGGGCCTAGTAAAAGTTCGAAATAATTTAAATTTATGCTTCGGTCCGCCCTCTGTGGAACACCCGCGATGTGGCCACTTATGTTTCGAGCCTGGCAAGCGCACCCAGCTTCTGAGGACGATTTGGGTCCTGTGAGACCACGGGGCTAGGGCCAACTCACATAACGCGCGATTCAATTTAAAACTAATACCTGTTTGATGTGTGATGTACGGCAGTTCGCGACAGCTCGAGAGCGGGATGAAAACTGTGAGGGGTGGTGTCAGAAATATATATACAGGGGACGCGGGAACGGACGATGCTGCGATTTACGGTTGTAACAACTGTGGCACAAGTCTTCGCAAGATGGTGCACAAGTCTTCACAAAGACTTTTATTCCAGCAGTAAAATATTGAAGATCAACGAACGAACATTATTACTAAGATTCGATATAGGAGTCCCGTGTAGAAATGTTCAAATCAAATGATAATTGAATATGTGCTGTGCAGTCACTGTTGAATGTGCACTGACATGCACCTGATGCAGTTTGCGATGGGTTTGCCAACTTTTACTGAATACTTGTAGCATTCTGAAATACTATTCTGGAGTTGACACTAAGCGGGGTACCACAGTAAACAATTTGGTGAAGTGTCCTATTTTGTGACGTTTCATTTCACGTGACGATCACTTCAATTATTATCCGACAGGTGGAGTGGTTTTGTCATTTGTAGTAAATAAAACAGACATTTCATATGAACGACTGTAAGAAACTGAACTCTTTCATGACAAAAAAGTCATACGCATCTTCAATATGATGACAAAGTGACTCCAAAATGTTTACTGGGTATCAGAATGTTACCTGGAAATCTTAAAGTAAAATATATTAACATTTAACAGAACTTAGACATAGTAGACATAAGAACTTATAAATAATTAATTATTAATCAAGGATTGTCATAGAATAAATGTTCTCCATGCATCATATGCATAATCATTTCTTTCTGCACAAACCAGTTTTATGTTAAATCTTAAAAGAAGGATTTAACTCCGCTGAGAAAAGCAAAACAACGGTTGACATGCCTAGACGCAACCCCTATAGTTATGATGTGTTGGACTGTTACCCTGTCATTGGAATTTTAGATATGTGACAGGGTTGAGGGATAGAAGTGATCATGACGTACTTAAATGCGAGATCTCTCTGGCGCTATATAAATATAATGCGAAATGCCACCCACATTGAATTCGTGAAGGGAAGGTACAACGGGGTGCCTACCATCGTACATCGTACATCGTACAATGCAGCATCATAACTCCGAAAGGGTAGTAAATGAGGATCCAAAGCACATACACCTATTCTATAGAACGGGCATCAGACGCAGAAATCAAGTTTCGATACGACTGCTATAAAGGCAGTAAATCTCAGAATTTGATCTCCGCGAACGATAAATTGCACGTGTGTGCCCGGACTGCACGATATCTATCGTCTATCGAACTGAGTATCAGTGATACACCCGCGTTGCTCGTGCCTCGCTTAGATAGAACTGAACTGAAGATATCAGTGATACAGGGTCGGCGTCAGTGTGTCTGATAAACTCGATGACTAAAATGGCTTATCCATTCCAGAAATAAAATCAATTCACATATAAAGGCCCGTCTATGATACGATAATGAAATATTTTCACCGTAATTCAGAAATGTTGTGTCATACGTGTGAAATTTATCGAATGTTGTTCCGATAGCAGTTGGAGATATAAGAAAAATCTGTTTCTTTATTGAACTAATTCGAGATATATTGCATTTGCGTTCCTGGATATAGATTATTGTTTCTTTCACTTAATATTTGATGGTATGGACTGTCGGATGGATGGACGCTTGTACAAAGCAATAAATAAGGGCGGACAGAGCGCAAGTTTGTGTGTCCGGTGTTCGATGTCCGGTCCCATGACTTAGAGACGAAACGTTCATTCGTGTCAAACTGTCACAACCAGAGGGTGGCACGCGCCTGACAAAATTGTCATGGCAACACTCTTAACATTCACCATCTAATATTTACGTCGAGAATAAACAAACACAGCGAATAACGATATGATATTTTATTTTAAGGGGTTAGCGGGAGGTTTTATGGATTATTTTCTATTTGTTGACGAAGGTGTGGGTGTCATATGTTCCCATTCTAGGTAATCACTGTGTTCCATTTCACGCAGTCAGGGAAATATATATTCAAATTGAGAAGGGAGGACGAGGATCATATTATAAACGAATCGTGTAGGCTGTTAAGCACGTCCACATTGCCATGCTATCTCCTATTGTCTATTGGGTTAAATCGAACGCCCTATATGCCCATGTCAGATCTTCGAATGGTACCTTAAACTTCATTCTTTTCTTATTGGAATCTATATGTAGAACTGAATAGGAAATCGTAATATGAAATGTTATCATTAGCTTCCTCTGCTGCGGACATATACTTCCTCAAGTTCGACTCCTCCGTTATGGAATTGGATATCGGGTGCGTTTTATAGGCACTCTGGGAAACAGATTGCCGTGATCTTCCATCTATGCATTTCGTTATCCATTGCCTTACCTTTTTTATTCCTCTAACATTCTTCTATTCAACGACGGAACCGTTCATAATGTTACTACTACACAGAACTTTCAATCATATATATTTTAAATTGAAATGTCAGTCGCGAACTGAAACGGTATTCTTACTCGTATAAAACTAATTCGGACGGTAAATTTGTGCACGTCGCATCGCAAGACGAGAGCGAGAGAGCGAGAGAGATATATATGATAAATCTCTGGAGAAATGATTATCTCAAAATATTTTATGAAAAGCAGACTATTACTAATTACATGAATTAATCAAAAGCAAAACGCATTCGGGCAAGTGCTTTGTGTCGTAAGAGGGCCTTCTCGTTCTACTCCTGGAGACTCTGTGGGGTGGAATGGGTGGTGGTTTTCCTTAGAGAGTCTGTGGGTATTCAGTTGAGAGTGATGGTGGACAAACTCAACAGTGCTGTATTGGAATTGGAAATAAAGATTCCAATATCTTGTGAGACACTTCTCCATTTATAAGAACTTTATATATAACTGCATTTGGAGTCACTTTGACATCATATTGGAGATGCGTATTATTTTTTTGTCTTGAAAGAGTTCATTTATAGTTCAGTTTCTCACAACCGTTCATATGAAATGTCTGTTTTATCGGCTACAGATGACTGAACCACACCACCTGTCGGAATACAAATGAAGATAAAGTTGATGCGAACTATAATTGAAGTGAAATAGTGATAGAAACGTCACAAAATAGGACACTTCACCAAATTGTTTACTAAGTGAGAGTTTATTATATAAAAAATTACAACTTTGTTACTTATACAATTAAATCATTCCGCAAGGAGAGGTTCTCTAATGCAATACATTAGCTAATATGACACAATTCGTTGTAGAGCCTTTGCTTCTTTTTATACATTTTGCCCGTCCTTCCTATTGGGAATTTTTTCTTTCAATTTACAATATCCATTTCCTTAAAGTTTTCTCATCCATCCCGCTCATACTTCCACCTTCCCTTCCAGGAAGCTCTTAGCTATTCCATATGTCTGTATTCTCCACTGACTAAATCACTGCACAACAAGAATTTCGCTAAATTTTTCACAATCGCTTTCTCTATGTCAGGTACTAAGTTATACAGATAATTCTAGATCGTAGCTGTCGCTGCAAACGTTTTCCCTCCCGATTTACACCTCTTCCGCGTTTTTTAAACAACGCCAATGCGTCCAATATAAAACTGTGGACCTCACACAGTAAACAATTTGATAAAGTGTCCCTTTTTGTGACGTTTCTATCACTATTTTACTTAAATTATAGTTCACATCAACTTTATCTTCATTTGTAGTCCGACAGATGGAGTGGTTTCGTCATTTGTAGCCGATAAAATATGAGATACTGAACTGTCCATGACAAAAAAGTCATGCGCATCTTCAATTTGATGGCAAAGTCACTCCAAAATGTTTACTGGGCAGGCACTCAATGGATTCATTCTGGCCGGCAATAATGCCTTCAATACTCCAATTTATAGTAGATATATGAAGCCACTAGAAGCAAAGGGATGTAAGTGACAATTTTTGAAAATTTGTGATAGCCGGCACAAACGTTAGAAGATGTACAAAACTATTTAGTGACACAGAGATATAAGCGAAATCTGGTACAGATTTTACTGTATAGCGTGAATCTTACTGAACTTACTTACTTTTGCCACTTACATTCTTCCATTGCATCTCGCCTCATATATCCTTGCTGATATTTCGAATACCGCACTGCAGCCTGGAGAACGACAAGAGATATTTCCGCTGCCAATGCCAGCTTTACTACGGCCCTGTTTTCAGGTGTTTAATGAATAAATTGTGCGGTTGATTAATGGAATCCTCAAGACAGAGTATTTGTTTTACTTACGTGCTGCTTTGTATACGTTTTAATATTGAGATTGCCATCAGCACTAGAAGCAACACAACCAACACAACTAGCTGGCACATACCTACGTGAAAACATGGCGGACGACCAATACATATCCCAGACACGTTCTTATAAATCCTTTATTTATTTTTCACCTCACCTGCGGACAAAAACTTTTACCTGACGTTACAAATAAAGTATTAAGTTGTTCATGCGTGTTATTCCATATATCGTACTAAGATTATTTCTCAGCACACATTACTCCAGTGGGCTCTAATACCATAGGGGATTCCAAGTCTCAAATCGAAACAGAAATTCATCGGTTTTTGTACGTGATGTCAATACAGATTTGTAATGGATTGTGTGTGTTCTGAAACCTTGTTATTGGTTCTGCAATTCATCTTATTCATATATAATATTCAACTAACAATAGAATGGGGCACCCAATATTCGCACCTGTACTAAGAACTCTTCTTTACCAGCAGCTTTCGAAAAGCTTTAAATACATATGGGCAATATCTTAGATAGGAGCTTCTATAAAACTTATTGTAAGGGGTTCAATGTTGTATATTTTATATCGAGATACATAAAAGAAATATCGTGATCCAAACGAAATAGTTTAGCAAATCTATAACAGATGAAGACTAGCAAAGCTTCAAACCACTCCCGATAAATATGCTACTACTCATACTTACCAAGTAGCTAACAGGTGTCACAAGCATTGTGTATACATCTTAGACGCGGTTTGAAGCTAAACTTCCTTTGTAATACCATCTACAAATAATAAAATGAATCTTTTGCTTTCGTTCTTACTGAATAACATAATAGGTATTACTTTAAAACAAGTGTTTGTCTTGCTTCACCTTACAACTTACATCATTTTCGCTTATGCCTGTCTTCTACAAATTTTGTGTTTTTTATGTGTTTGTTATGTATAGGTAAATTAATCGTTTAAGTAGAAAGTTCATTTAAAAAACTATGTCAATACTAATTGCTGACCTTTCATTACATATGCTCAAACAATTTATACTAAATTACAAATATCTTGGAAATAATTGTGAATATTGCATTCAACGACTAGGTACTGCATAACGAGTACACTACTGTCAATTATTCCGAGAATTCAACTTCTGCCATAAAACGCGATTCCTTGAATTGAATATGTCGATATATGTATTCACCAACATAATGGCATATTTCTCAGAATTTACGTAAATAAGTTTTGTGAATTATTTATACAGAACTATAAAAGTTAGTAGCCTTGGTACCTTTCATGTACTCGTATGTGCATTATCAATGCATTTGTATTTGTTATTGGGGACATGCTAGAATTTTGCAATGTAACAGTTCTTTTAATAGGGACTGCCGTCATTTAATCCTGTTATTCGATTTATGACTAATATGTACGTGTGATCGAGCACTTAGATATAAAATATAATTATGAATAAAAAAGAGAAAATATGAAAGAAAAAAGAAATAAAAGTAATATTCATATTAAAAGGGTGATTTGAAAAGTATACAGCCTTAACATGAAGATGGTATTACTCCTTAAAAATATTCCGGAAATAATTGTGCATTTATTGAAAATATCAGCCATATTTGATGCTCAATTGTTGTTTATCAGTCATTTGTGTCAGTCGATGTTAGTATTTCTGTTCATTGCATTTGAAAGGCATTTTTTTTATATATATATAATTTCTCGGGCTTCCTAGGCACGTAACCTTTTATCGCTCCTAATATTGTTCTGCTTTTTCTTATACGTTATATCCAGACAACAAGAATGATCTATTTATGGCTACTGCTGTTATAAATTTCGGTTTCTTAATTAAAAAGGCGGTGTTAACAGGAAGCGTCTGCGAAGTCTGTAGCACCGCCCTTTGGAGTCCATTTCTTGCCATTGCTGTATTTTTACATTGCCACAGAATGTGGTCAGAATCTGCCTCCTCTTCACCACATTCGCATTTAGGGTTTGGAATGATTTTGTTTCTTGCTAGATGTTTCGGAGCTTCAGTATGATTCATTCTTAGTCAAAATTTGAAAGGCAATTAAAGGCATGCAAATTAAATCAAATATAGCCAAGTAAACAATTTCGTGAAGTGTCTTGCTTTGTGTCGCTTCTATCACTATTGCACTTCAATTATAGTTCGTATCAACTTTATTTTCATTTGTATTCCGACAGGTTCTCGCCATTTGAAGCTGATACAATAGACATTTCATATGAACGACTGTGAGAAACTGAACTGTAAATGAAGTCTTTCATGACAAAAAAATTATACGCATCTTCAATATCATGACAAAGTGACGCCAAAATATTTACTGGGAGATGTTGCTTACGAGGACTTTGCACCATCATTTGCAACGGTGAAATTGTGGGCATCGTGAAGTTGTAAGCGTGATCAAAAACTGCAAAAAATTTATATGGCCACTTTAACTAAGAAGATCATTTTAGTACAGTGAGATTTAAACAATTTGATTCCTCAAAATATCGCTATATTTTTCGTATTCTATCAGATTTATCTTAAACATTTATATTCAACAGAAATATTTATTTATTTACTAAGTTTATTGGAAAACATCTTTGTGAAATTTTATAGGTAAATTTATAAATGTAATATTCTATTTTAAATTAATCATGTTCTATTTCACCACTGGTAGACTTATAGTCGACGTTGGTCACTTTAGCATGCAGCGGCTCCAGCCAGGAGGGCCCGTGCAATATTCCTGGAAAAACTAAGGGTGGTTTTGAGGCAATCGATGCACTGTTTTCCAAGACTACATGTCCAATTACATGCCTTTTTATTTGAACTAAATATGAATATATATATAATTTTTTTAGTTAATATAATGTAAAAATAAATTAATGAATCTTAAATATGGGCTAAAAAGTTTTATATATTGATTTTAGTTTGTATATATATTATTTGTGTAATATTTATATAAAACAATATCTCCAATTTTATTAGGAATTGTAAATTCTAATCAAACTTATGTGTTGCTCTAAAATCAAAGGCTTTGAAATCAAAGAAACGACATTTTAAGTTTATTATTTAAATTGTCAATTCATTTTTATCTAATTTTATAATAACTTAGCCGTTATTCTTCAAACGTCATCTATGGTGTCCATGAGGATATGGTCACTGTTTACCGACAGACGAGCTTTGTACCTACTAGGGCTTGTGTCCTCATTTTATAGTGGTCGATTGTTGATTGAAATTGATGTTAATAAATGTGTATTGGCGTGTCTATTTTATTAAATTGCTAAATATTGACGGAGATATAGCAATTAAAAATTTGAATTGTAGTTTTAGCGCTAGAAATGGTCGGCCATATTTGTATGACGTGAAATGCGCTTCAGTTATTTGTTGAGTAGGTCAGTGCTGTGGTAATGTTTTGTAGCTGTTGGTAATCGAAATAATAAAGTCAAGACAAAGAATAATAAGTTTTTATTTGATTTAATCCTGCTAAGGCAGATATAATATTGAAATGTTATTGTTCCTTGAAATAGCTGTAAATAATATTTGATATTTTGATATATAAATACATATAGCAGAGATTTATGAGCTGTAAGGTTGGTAGCGGTTGTGATGTCACTTGCATTTGGAATGTGTACAACGTTGAAGCCCTTTAATAATTAAAGAGACAAAATAACTTTTTTAATTGTTAATATCTCTTAACATATAAGGAGTTATTAAAAAATAATTGGACATTTGAGGTTCTAGTAACCCACTTTATATATATATAGTACACTTTTGTAGAAATTAAGACATAGGACACAAGCCCATTATATGCCAGTTTTAATAACCCTTATAACATAATACTAAAAATCAATAGTTTAGAAACATTAGCATTCCTGCAACAAATAGAAGGATATCTGGATATAGTCTTGTCTCCAGTATGCGTCTAGGTTGCCACAGATTTAAGTTAAAATGTCTAATATAAAGACTAAATAAGTGCTCACCTTCGTAACACTTATGTAATACGTAATTCAACCCAAAATAAAACCATCTCATTTTTAGCAATTTTAAAGAGTTTAACATTGTAACCTAATTTAATTTTAATAGCTAAGTATCTTGTTTATGCATATATAATGTTTTGATTAAATGTTTTAGTAGCAGGCTCTCGCACAGCATTTTGGGAATATGCGTTGAGATTTCCTTCTGGGTTGAAGTAGAAACTCGTGGGTAAGCCAAGCCAAGCCGAGCCGAGCGATTCCCGACGGTTAATATTGTGGATGCAGGGAAGCTATTATCCGTCCAGTCCATGGAGACTTGTGCTTTAGTGAAAACTTCACCGCAGGACGAGAATTAGGAAGCATATTTTTAAAATTAACATTACGTTTAGCTTTTATTGTTTTATCTTTGTTGGTTGAAAATATAACTGTAAATCACATCACTTACTCACTGCTTTCTCGTGCGTATTTAATTAACACAAAAAAATATGGAAATTTTTAGAAATAATTATGTGAATGGTAGAATTACAGGTAAACTATAAGTCCTTAAATATGTGCATATAATATACACTAATTTTAGGGATATATGCAAGAAAAGTATAGTGAAAAACTATGATGCTTAACGTAAAATACCAATAGTTTATTATACTATATTCTCGCTAAATGTTACCTTACATTCATGTAATATTTTACTTAAGCAAAACTTAGTAATATGTAATCTAAAAGAGTCTTTATTTAACAGTTTATAGTTTTAAACGTGTTCTTAATTTATAATTTATATATTTCTTACATTAAGCAAATAAACTTGTAAATAAAATTGTATGAGTCCTAAGAAGCCCGTGAAGTATTAATAAAAAAAAAAAATTGTATGAGATTATATACAGGGCGTCCCAATATTCAACGATAAGCGGGCACCAGAGGTGGTCCTGCTCAGGACTACACAAGAAAAAAAATTTATCTCATTTTGTTTAGGAATTAGAAAAACAAATTTTTTTTGGAAAATTGAAACACCTTAAGATGTTTTTAACTACCATGACCACAATTTTTTAAATATTTCTGATTTTTTTTTTTTATTGGCAACCTAAATAGCACTGCTATCCACCACAACAATTAAAAATCCCAGAATGCTAGTAGTTTTTACACAAAAATCAATCGAAATTATTTTTATCCCTAAATTTTTTAAAGATTTTTACTTTCAGTCCATTTTAACTCATCGTGATGTAAAAAAAAAGGATGAACATTACTATGGCAAGTTTTTTTTAAAATTGGCGCCAAAATAGGACCACCCTCTGGTGCCCGCTTATCGTTGAATATTGGGATACCCTGAATGTATAGATCTAAATACGATATATAGTTTTAAGTAATTTTATATATTATAGAATGTAATAATAAAGCGATCCCCGGACCAGATATATATTTTCTGGGTTTGGTTATTATAAACTTATATTGATTATGGTCACACATAATCGTACAGTTATTAGGCAGTGGTGTAGCCCACATATATGAGGCCACGACACCATAAATACTGCCAACATTGAAGGAGGTCGTCGGTGATAGGACTCAGCATCGGAAATAGGCCGACGTTAAATAAAAAATATAGAATGTAATATTTATATATTTTAGAATGGCAAGAAAGTTGAATAAGCCAAAGCCTAATAAATAAAAAAATTTACACGTGTTCAATCCTTAATATTGTAAAATTTGTAACAGAATTTTGTAAGAGGGGAAATAGATTGACTTATTTTTCAAAAATCCGAAATATATGGTACAAAATGATGTATATTAGGTAAAGTTGTTTTGGCAATAGATAATTTTTATAGTGTTATATAAATCCTAAATACACGTAACTGTATCTAGCCGATTGCTTTATTGATATTTATAAAACTTCTTGTCATAAAGTTGTAAGCACAGAGTAAACACCTAAAATAAGTCGTAGTAAATAAATAAATCGAGTGGTTGACACTAAAAATAAAACAATTAACTTAAGGTATGTGGCAATATGTAAAAACGAGATAAATATTCACAAAATACGCACAGATCCAGGTCTGCATGCATTTGACAAATGTTGAAATGCATTTAACAATCATAAGACTTGTGGGAATAATGATTTCAATTAACTTGAGAAAAAAAATCGTTCCACAATCCATCAGTTACGGATTAAGTGGTCTAACACTGCAACCGTTTACTTGCGAATTGTAATTAGTGGTTTTAATACACCGCTGTATGAATTTCAAACGTCCGTATTCGTAATATAGCTCACATGTCTTCAGAACCCTCAGATACAAACAATCTTGGACGCCAATCTTTTTCGCAGTGCAGTCTTAGCCTAAGAAAGAGGTATCAAAAACATTTTTGACCAATTTTTATACGGTGCACCTAACGTTCTTCAAAAACCATCAGCTTTGGCATAACCAGTAGAGAAGTCCAATACAATTTTTGTTTTTTAAATATTTTGACATAAGCAAGCTTGATGTGCTATAAAGGTATAATATTTTAAACTGTCCTTCATCTATAAGGTCGTCTTTATACCTCACCTGTATGCCACTTACAATTTAAATCAGTATGTAAAATGATGCGGAACGGACCACGGACTTGAATCCTGGACTTTAGTTGTCCGTCTAATAAGAGATTGTTAAGCCTCATCATTGGAGCATAACATCCGTCAGGAGTCAGGACAATCCGATTGACCTTAGATCAAACTGTACAATTCAATATGTCCGTCCGTTCCAATTTACCGATGTGTAGTCATGCCAACAAACGTTTTATATTTGTTTTCCTTCAAAAAATATGATCTCCAAACGGAAATAAGCACACATACACTACAGACTGCATATGTATGTGTAAAAAACAACTAAAGAATACGAGTATAATACCAACAAGCTTTGTTGCCTTGGTCATTTTTTGATAGGATTTTAAACAAATCCTTTAGACTTATATCTCTGAATAAAAGTGAATGGAAACAAACAAAAATTAGGTATTATCCTACAAAAATATTCTAGGTTGTTTTCTTCTTCACAAATGAGATGCGAACATGAAGCTAAATTTAGAGACTTTCTTTTATTATTCATAATATTAATATGATAAGTCAAAACAAATAGTATTTTTAGACCACAATGTCTAAATAAAAATGTCTAAATACTCACAGGAAGTATAAATAATTTCCGTTTCACACGATTTTGTATTACGTTTATAAAATGTATAACTTCCTAACGTACCCAGGGTTTAATAGCGCTAAAGATTTAAAGATAATAAAGGAATTATTTATTATTAAATAATTTTAACTAATTTATCGATAACAGTAACCTATCTGAAAGCATTAGGTAGCTCTCACACTGTAGTCTATTACTTGCGACGACGACTTTTTGAGTAAGGTGCATTTATATTAGTAACTTTTATCATGAGATGCACCGATGATCAGCTGTGGCATATTTACACTGTTTCGCATACTTATAAGAATAAACTTAATCGAATCTCTAAAGTTAATAACACGAGTTTCTCTTAAAACTCAACGAAATAAGTGTAAATATTTTCGTACACTCGATCCACAATGCACTCGTATTGTCTGTTCGTACGTGTAATTGTTTTTAACTTGGTGCTAGTGTTGGTGTTCTCTTTGCTGACGATGTAATAGTCACGGGAATTGCTAAATGTGCTTCCGTGCAGAAAGTGTAGTTCACCGAAAAACCACTCTCGTTCTTCCACAAACAAACAGCTAATGGTCTATTCTCAACTTCAATTGCTTATTCAATATGATAGAATTTTAAGTAGACAGACATCATTGCACCAAGTCAAATTCACTGAATAGCCATTAAATATGTAGTTGTAAGCTTGAAATGAGCTATTGAAACTGACAGCATAGCTTCGAAGTATATACCTGCATATAGAAATATTAAATTTATCGGTGTCTAAAGCCTTGCCCGAATCAATGTATTATACTACATTTATATTGCACTGATTAAAAGATGTTGTGTAACACGTCAGCATAAGTGTGGTTATAATTGTGTTAATAAACACAGTAGATCCTCGATTAATGCGGATATTGTGTTCCTTGCAAAAATGGAACTGAAACTTATGAAATATTTTAGGTATACTCGTATATACAATATACTTGTATATATATTTGTCTTACACAAAAAAAATCGAGCTAATAAAGTTAAGTTTTCTACGGTAAGGTGTTGGTTTATTGAACATATCCCTAGTAATTGGACGGAGATTCTAAATCCTTACCTAGAAGTATTATATATATATATATATATATATATATATATATATATATATATATATATATATATATATACTAGCTGTCCCGGCCACGCGTTGCTGTGACTAACGTTTTTGTCATATTACATTACATAGCGCCATCTATTGAATATTTACTCAATCTAGTCAACAGATTTCGATTTACTCAACAGAATATTTACTCAATCTAGTCAACAGATGTCGCCATCATCGTCGCCCGATGTCATATGTCATATACAGATAATTAATAGACAAATAATTAGCAATAAGATAAATAAATTGAGATGTAAGCTTTCCTATCTTTCAAGTTGGGTCAAACTGCACACGGTGTACAAATTTCATTAAAATCGGTTAAGTAGTTTAGGAGTCCATAGCGGACAACACAGTGACACGTAATTTATATATATTAAGATAATCTACATGAAAACAAAAAAGTGTTATTATTGTGTAACTAAATACTATCCTAAAACAAATAAAGTACCTACTATATAGAAAACAACTACAAAATGAAACTGTGTTTAAAAAGTAATATTACGATGATAATTATATCGCATAAAAACAAATTAGCGCTGCATTCAACCGTTCAGTAAGGAGCCGACCGCGCGAGTGGTCTCTTAAATTTACATTATCCATAGAATGTTCTTCTACTGTTCTATTCAATCGATGATCATGAACTAATTGCGCGTGCTGAGTACGTCGACCAATATTTCTTGCTCTTCCACGAAGACGTGGCATTTTTCTACAAAAATAAAATATTGCAAAATAATATACAATTAATATGAGTTACTTATTGATAATGAATTTTTAATTAATTAACTCAAAAGATTTATTATGACAAATTTTAGATAAAGAACATGTAATCGCATTTTGTGAGTTTTTTTATTTAATATCTCCAAAAATGAATTAATTGTCAATAAAAATAATTAAAAAAATTCAATCCTCTAACTACACAAATAAACTTGAAGGTTATGTTGGTTGTTTAAAAAAACATCTGAATTCACAAAATTATTTATACACACTTCAAAACTCTTTAAAAAATAATTACATTTAATATTTTAATCAGCACATGAATTGAATAACAAAATTTGTTTCAAATTAATCGTAGCACCATCTGTCGGGACAAACTAAAATTGAAATAGAATAATATTGAATGCGATGATAGCGCCGTCCGCCGGATCTAATGTAAAACATTCCAAAATCAACAACTCCTTATAAATAAGAAATTAATTGAAAAAACATTTTCCAGTAGACCAAACTGTAAATCTAAACCATTCTCGAATCTCCACGAACACACACAAAAAATTTCATCAAAATTGGTCCAGTCGTTTAGGAGGAGTTCAGTCACATACACACGCACACAAGAAATATATATATCAAGATATATATATATATATATATGTGGGAATTAATTAATAAGTAGGTATATTTTCAGCATACTATATTTTTGTGTATGTCTGATAGATATTGAGCTGCACCGCCGTAAAATAGAGCACTGCATTTATAATGAGTAATGTTCAAAACAGCGAATGACATTCTACAGTGCATGTTCTCACAATGTTGCTTATATTTCTCAAACACATTATAATATATAAATTTATGTACGATCGAATCTTTTAAAAGAATATTTAACGTTTAAAGATCCAGAAATATAAACAAAAATCACATAAGATTATTTAAATTTGACATAAAGTAGTGATTTCTTGAATTATCATTGAAGGTATTGACTTATAAGAAGTAAGAGTGGTGTAAGAATCCCTACAAGTCTAGCCGCAATCAGATATCCTCGAGTGAGTACGAGTATGTCTGAAACAATGACTTCCTCACTGTAGGTGACAAAAATAAGAATAGAAACGTGCAGCAAATAGAAAAGCTTCGAAAATATTATGTTTGACCTACAAGAAATTTAATTGTATTTAGATATTACTTTTACGTTTTCATGAACAAGAATTTGGAAAAACCTACTTTCTCACTAAAAGTTCAAAACGTTATGTTTCAGCTTAGTCTTATCTATTTATAGAAGTTCTCTCATTTTTTCTACCATTAACAAAAAAGCTATGCTATGTTTATAGAAATTCTATGATCTAGAAGAATTACTGGACAGCATTGTAACAAACGTATGGACAAACACCTGGGGAAATCTTAGAAACTCACTAACTCCGATTCCTTGACAAGTCAATACTCCGCCTTGTCCTCAAGGAAAAATCTTTGACCGAACGAATACATTTGAATGTATAATAATAAGACGCAGAAGTATTTATTAATATTAGCTATTGAGACCATATTGGCTCGTATTGGAAGCGTTGAATTATCGTATCAAACGAGGATGGGAAGGGAAGTGGAAAGGAAGACGTATCCAATGACAGTAGTAAGGCATACAAATGTGCTAACGTCGGCATTGCTTGAGGGAGAGGGGTCATTGTTTTATTTACTTATATTAATGTAGACCATATTAATTTTATTGTGAGAAAATTTAAAGTCGATTGGAGTAAAACTGTCGGAGATATAGAGTCTTAAGTCTTGACCTTTCTGGTCTGCTTTCGTCTTTCTTTGAAACTTCTAAACGCGTTTTTCTCACACTTAGCTTTTTCAGAGTCAGTGTCCTCTCTAGCTCAAAATCTACTGGACCAATCCTTTTTAAATTGCACACTCTTTCTTTACATAAATGCCGAGGTAACGCTGTCGAGAGTATTTTTTTTAAGTTTAACGTATTTTAAAATAACAATATTTCTCATTTTTTTCATGAAAAATTGGTATTTTGACTTCTAAGTGTTGCAAAAAATTGCAGAAACTTATCAACGAATGAAATCATTTTGGTTAATCATTTGGAGTTAAGAGTGGCACCGCAATTTTACTTTTTTTTGTGACGTCAACGGAGATTCGCTGTCAATGCCTCATTTCTTGATATTTATTTATAAAAATTACACAAAGTATTCTTTAAATGTCATTTTATCATGCAGTAGTTATAGAAATAATTATATATTAACTGTGTTGTCAAAAAACATTATCAAAAATATCCTTTTTTTGTGTCGATTTCACTTACCCTGACTTTTGATGCTATTGATGATAACTGATAACTTGTCTTACCATTTTAATTGACTAGTAAGATCTAAACACATTATTTTGTATCCAGTCCGAGCAACGAGTTTCGAATTCGCAGCATTGGGATACTGCACATATTTTCTTTGATCTTAATGCTGCACAATTCTATATCTGGCGCTGCTAGGGAATGTATGCAGCTATAGAATCGTAGATCGTTTCACCCTCCTCATCCCACATTGGTTCAGTATACACTTAATATCGAGATATACTTTTCCTATGATTATCGGTACTAAAGCACGCTTCATTTATGAGAACAGACCGATAGAACGAGATTACGTCATCGTAAGAGCTGCTAATATCCATTGTGGTAAAGTACCAATACCGGCACTATCAAATGAATGTAACTATAATACCATTAGTTACGTAATCATCGTAAAATAGAACCATTCATAAAACTAATGCAACATTACGAATATGATATGATGTTTCATATACAATGTATATTTCCATGATATTGAACAAATTAGCTCAAGTTGTACAAAAGCTACTAGCTCTCGTAGTCTGTAGATATTTTATATATTGTAGTAGTTTGGCTTCAAACAAGATGCAACCGAGCCAAACAAGCAAATCGCCATTGTAACACACCGCAGATAGAAGCAGTTAACAAAAGCTCTCTCTATAATATTTGGCAATGCATTGCACACTGGGGTTACATATTCCATAGTTCTAGTTCTGGCAATGGTGGCTGGTAAATTGCAATTCGCAATACGAGGGAAGGATTTACAATAGCCTAGATACGAGCATCAGACTCGTGCTCGTAGAATGGGTGTTGGTGCAGTTTAATAAGGAGAAAAACTTGATGGAAAATATGATGGATACAGTTGCTCAACGTTATTCAAAAAGAAAAATAGCTGGAGGAGTGAAAAGTTTGATGGAAATTTATTTTGGTATAAATCATTTGATGAAAAACTAAGATACTCTTATTAGCCTGAATGAAAAATAAGTTGAGGTAGTTGTCATGCTATAAGGCTCATTTGTGAAGTGTTATAATATAATTACCACGAAAGTTTAAAGTTAATTCATAGTTTTGTACTAAACAGAAATATAATCCAACTTCGTATCATTTGCACTGGAACAATGAGAGTGAGTGGGACGCAGATATTTGACTTGTAGTTACACCAGTTATTTATTTTTAATAGAAAAAAACATATCGGTACATTTTCTAATAATTATGAGACAACCTGAAGTTGAATACTTTTTTACGTGAATTTTATCTTTGAAGATTAAACGGCATATTGAACATTGTTTGTCTCTATATAAACGTACATTCGTACGTACGCCAGAAAAGGATAGATATAGTTGTATGACAAAGTAGTTCCACTATGTTTACGACTATGCTTGTACAAAATTTCATAATAGTTTTTACTTAGTTAATTATAAGTGTAAAGTGTCATTCCCACTCACTGCTTTAATTTTATTTTGTATTTTGTATTTAATTTAAATTGTTTAGCATATGACAATACGCGTTGTACTCCACGGTACCATTTTTAACTTAATTTATTTTTTAAGTTTTCTTAGTTTTTCTAGAACCTTACAAGGTCCAATGTTTTAAATTAAAAATATTAAATTAAGCAAAACTACATTATATTATAACCTCCAAAATGTGACAATTTGTCAAAATGCAGTAGGATTTACTTTTAAAAGAAGTTTAATGTCAGTTTTTAAAAAAATGTAGACGTGGAAACAATTTCTATTACTAATTGTTATTAAAAATTGCAATTTTAATTATTTCACCTACAATTTTGTCGAACTGACAAAATTTATATTACTAACGATGCATACGCACCAACTAAATTAACTAAACTTAAATTAAAACACAAATATGAAAAGGAATGCTTAAACGAAAACCTGAAATCTAGATAACAATATTAAATAAAAACAGTAAATTAAATATCAAAACAGCGAAAGGGAATGAGGCTTAACACTTTGTTAGACAACGCGACGCAACTTTTGCCTCATACTGTAACGCCTTATTTTAGAAGTAGTATAACATAATAATATTAATATTTATCTACCTTATCAAATCATTCCAAGCAAAAATTTATTAAAGAATATATGAGTTAATTAATTAGTAATAACTTACTATTCATATATAAATTAAAAAAGTTTTATATATGTAATTATATAATGCAATTAGCACCAAAGCAAATATATATATATGGAGAACTGTTTCTATTAATTACTTAGTGAAATAATTAACAGTGAAATTATTGTTTGTGCTTATATTAATTTTGTTTCAAAGTGCTTATAAAGCCAAAGCGATAATTAAAACTGAACTTAGCAAACTTAAAATTTGTGTAAGTTATACCAGTAAACTAAATTCAAAATATGTAAACTCTTGTTTGGTATGTATTATAAAGCTACATGTAAAATTTAAAGTTTGTAACTTTCATTCGGAGATTTACCCGATTTATCATCTTCTTTTTATAAACTAGTGTCTAATGAAATTAAAAACATGTGAAATATAATAATGAGCTTTTCTACCGACACCACAATATTTCACATTTAATAATTCGTTATATTTTAGGAGAATCCTTTTGACTCTTTAATTATTAAAGTGATACAATGTTATGGAAAATTGCAATACGTCACATACGACGATTTGCCATTTCTTTTATACAACAGAGATGAATAGGAATGTATGTTTAATACGTCATTTGCTACTAATAGCCGTTCTGCATCCCATGAAGTATTATATTATGAAGAGTTTTATAAAAAAGAGTTTTTTTTTTAAATATAGTTTCTCGGGCTTCCTAGGCACGTAGCCTTTTATCGCCCCTAATATTGTTCTTCTTCTTCTTATACTTTATATCCCGACAACAAGAATGATCTATTCATGCCTTCTGCTGTTATAAATTTCGGTTTCTCAATTAAAAAGGCGGTGTTAACAGGAAGCGTCTGCGAAGTCTGTAGCACCGCCCTTTGGAGTCCATTTCTTGCCATTGCTGTATTTTTACATTTCCACAGAATGTGGTCAGGGTCTGCCTCCTCTTCACCACAATCGCATTTAGGGTTTGGAATGATTTTGTTTCTTGCTAGATGTTTCAGAGCTCCAGTCCAGTCCAGGTCATTGTTATTAATCTTCTAGGCCATTTTAGTTTGGCAATCCATGGCTTACGTTTCAGTATTGGTTGTATTTTATAAAATTCTCTACCTTTATCAGAATTATCCCACTTGTCTTGCCAATTTGTCATTTAATTTTTTTTTCGAATTCAGCTTTCATATCTGATTTTACAAAATATGAAATATAGTTATCACAGAAAGCAGCTAGCTTGGCCATTTGGTCTGCTTTTTCATTTCCCTTAATTCCCTTATGTGACGGTATCAAAATTAGGTTAATATTTCGGCCCTTATCATAAAAAATATGATATTATTTTTATAATATTTGATTACATGTGAATTTTCATGTTTGTCATAGTTTATTAATAACATATTTACTATTAAAATGATTAAATCTCGCAATAAATTTCTGATAAAACTACCTGTGTTTCCTAACAAAACAGGAACTGACTTTAGCACTATTTGGCATCAAACGGAAATGCACAGATCCCGTGATGGCGCAGTGGATAGGATTATGAAGGGAGAGATGTGCGGTGGGGAACCAGGGCTGTCGTTTTCGTTGCATTTAGCTATCATACCGATGGATAGGACCAGGACTAGAACTATGACTGCTCCTGATGCACTAAATCATGCACGATGTCAGTGTACAGCTTTGGATCGTAACGGCAGGATAAATCAGGATCACAGATCACGATGAGCAAGCATGAAACACGGTGAGTTATGATGCCATTACCCCAAAATGGTAAAACATCGGCTGGCGTAAACGACGAATGACGTAATTTCCTGTTGCGACTACATCGTATGGGCAAACCTTAGTTTGTAAGTAAAAACATATGCAAATTGAAAAGATTTTACGTTTTAGGTTTAATTTTATGTTTTAACGATAAATCAGTAACATACTTTATCTTAATATATATAAATTACGTGTCACATGTTTGTCCGAGTTTGTCCGCGATGGACTCCTAAACTACTTAACCGATTTTAATCAAATTTGTACACCGTGTGCAGTTTGATCCAACTTGAAAGATAGGATATCTTACATCTCAATTTATAATTGCAATATTATCTTATTGCAAATTAATTATCTGTATATGACATATGACATCTGGCGACGATGATGGCGACATCTGTTGACTAGATTGAGTAAATATAGATTGAGTAAATATTCAATAGATGACGCTATGTAATGTAATATGACAAAAACGTTAGTCACAGCAACGCGTGGCCGGAACAGCTAGTTTAATATAAATTATTATATTTAATATAATTATTTATATTTAAACTGAATATCATTTTACTTATGGTATGTCAGAGTGTATGTTATCAACAAGGTCGATAACACTGATTCATTTTGAATAAAAATATTTATGGTCACCTTATTCATGCAGCGAGTTTTGAAACCAATAATTAAAACAAACATTGCAATATTCGTTGTAATATCTCCCTTACGAATTATTTATTATCTCAATCTAAACTACCCTTACACATATCGTAGATACAAAACAAAAAAACTGAAAAAAAAATCATGAAATTGATATTATTCTGAGAGCCCTCAAGGGTTGGTTTAAAATAACCTAAACATATTTCAAATTTTATAATTTTCAAAACGCACTTACGTAGATTAATCAGAAAATAATTTCGTTTTCTCATCATGGCGTTTTTTATATTGGTCATAGAAATTTTATGCCGTTTTTTAACCTTTCTGTTCATATTGTCACGTCTAGTTACACAATGTATAAAAGAAAATTAGACATATTAGAATTATTTTTTCCATTCCTTAGTCTTGTCGAATTGTATATGTTTTACGTTACGTATATTTAAGGTTTATTTACCATTAAAAAGTTTACCTTTTACGTCATATTTCTTAGGATATAATGTAAGATTACATAACAAAAGTTATCATTACACTATATGTTTATGTTTTAATAAATATTATTATGCAAGAGTATTTCATAATGTTTCAGTACATTAAATTAATATGTTAGTAAAATATTTTTACTAACTTAACGAAACGTTATGTGAAAAATATTATGTTAAGTCATTATTATCATTCCCATTCACTGCTTTAACTTTATTTTGTATTTTGTATTTAATTTAAAGAGTTTAGCATATGGCAATACGCGTAGTCATTCACAGTACCATTTTTGATTTAATTTATTTTTTAAGTTTTCTTAGTTTTATTAGAACCTTACAAGGTTCAATGTTTTAAATTAAAAATATTAAATTAAGAAAAACTATACTATATTATGGCCACCAAAATGTGACAATCTGTCGAAATGCAGTAGGATTTATATTTAAAAGAAGTCAGTTTGTCAAAAATAAAGAAATAAATACAATTTCTATTACTAATTGTTATTAAAAACAGCAATTTTACTTATTTTACCTTTAATTTTGTCCAACTGTCGAACTGTCAAAATTTATATTACTAAAGACGTATGCGCACTAACTAAATTAACTAAACACAAATTAAAACACGAATGTGACAAGAAATGCTTTCTCTAAAAGCTGAAATCTAGATTAAAATATTAAATATAAATAGTAAATTAAATATCAAAAGAGTAAGTGGGAATGCGGCTAAAGCTTACGTTTTGTATTTAGTTGGTATTATTTCTATGTTGGGGCTTTTGTTTTTATTTTACATATTAAATGTTAAAGCAATTAATTACAAAATATTATATATACTAATGAATAATTTAAAAGTCACTCTCTGAACTTCAGAAAATAAATATCTGCGATGATCCACCACTGAGTATTAGAGTTTTTCAATATTTAAATAAAATGTATGTCTCGCTGGCTGTTCAAAGTCTGGTAATATTATCGCATCTAGTAGTTTGAATGCAAAAAGTTCAAACATTTTCATACTTTTATTTAGCTCTCTATATACGACTATATATGAATAAATCCAAGTCTTTTGTTCGTTATCAATATACTGGTACGCTGAAAGTTTGCTTTTTATTTTATATTAAAACTCATGGGCATCAATCATCAGGGGCATCTCCTTTGCCAGCTCCTCATATTCCTCGCACTCGTATATCCAAAAGTTAGCATCAAAATATTTATGTTCACTAATGGTCGTATGCTAGTATACTTGAAATCATCGATGCATCACAACTTTTGCTACAAGCACTCTTCTCTCGATAGATCATAGTACTAAAGTTCTTGTACTGTATAAATATGTAAAGGATGTATGTAGTACTGGTGCTTAGATTTGTAGGGTTCAAAAAGTGTTAGAAAGAGAGGGGTTGATTAGAGTGGAGTGGATAGATACTGTGTGTGTTATATCGGCGCCGGCGCTTGAAGAACCCGCGTGTTACCGCGTTTGATACCATTCTGGTCAGTTGGCGTGTAGCCTACCGGGAATAAACAGTTGGGAGTAACGCTTGAAGCCCTAAAAAGAACACGTATGGCGCGTAAATTACTCTACACTGATTATCACAATTTTAACAAACAATTTCAAATTTATTTTAAGTTATATAAAAATTCTATGTGTATGAAATTTTAAATTATCTTTTACTTTACTTTATTTTTATGAAATATAACACGTGATTTTTATACCACGAGTATTTTCCATGACCCGGTAAATAGAGTTTTCTCAATTACCTCGTTTAGGATATGTCAGTTTAACATTTTATGGTGAGAAATACACCTTCTGCAAAACTAACAATTTAGAAAATGGGGGTTGAAATAGAGGTAGCCGCATCTCTGAGAAGATTGTGCTTCGTGTTTTTGTTAACTATCAAATTGACAGCTGGAGAAATTCTTGGTAAGTTTACATTTCACTATTTTTTAAACCTTAGCAACTCTCAGAATTTATCGAAAAATGTTATTTAATTATTTCTTGAAACTAATGAAATTTATATCACGATGAAAACTAATCAACAAAATTCCTAATTGCTCATTAAGTATGAACAATACTAATTTGTGAGGGAGTGTATCAATATCACTCGTTTCTATGTTAAATTTAATTTAGATTTTCTCCAATAAATAATTACGTTACTTGTACACAATAACTATTTCTGTCTCAATCAATCTAATTTAATGTCTTATAAATATATTGTTTAAGTATTAACAACTAAACAAAGCTGATGCATTCAAATGAATAATAAAAAAATAAATGATATTATTTGTAAATAAAACTAAACCAATTTGAATAAAAACCAAGTCAGTTTAATTAGATTTAGAAAGCAATTAATATATAATTAGTTTGTTAATCTCACCATCAGAATGTTTATTGAAGCGAATTGAATCTAATTAACTAATAACTTTTACAATCGTTTTGTTGTTATCAGTTGGATTAATTAATATTACTGATAACATATTTTTTTATTTGATGCAAGTATGTATTTTATATAATAGTAGTGATAAAAACTATGTTATTAATAAATTCATTTATTTAGTTCTAACGTAATTTACCCTTTTGTAACCATGTCTGAAAAGAACTCGATAATAAAACCAGGCAGTTAATTAACCACGAGATTGTTAATTAAAGTTAATCGGTTATTACTTTATGAAACGTATTTTCAAGTCATGTTACGTAAATGTATGGATTACTAGAAAAGAGCTAAATGGAGACCAAAACTTGTGAATGTGGAAAATTATTTAAGCTGCAAATTATAAAGTCCGGTACAGACTTGTGCGACCCCAACATGCGACATCCAATATTCATATATTTTCATTCATAAGTTGACGTTTCTTAGACATGAGTATGGTTTATTTGTTGAAATGTTATCGTGCATACTAATGCGACTACAATATGCGACATTCATTTAATTTTACTGAACTCATAAAACTCTGCCAAGCATCAGAGTATTTATTTACCAACTCTGGCAAGTAAAAACCAAAATCATTTGTAGACTAGAACGAAAATAATATTTGCGTTTGCATTATCGTACATGTTATATGAGACTAAAGATTGACTAATTATAACTATGACTAAAATTAAAGCCAAAGAATATTTCAAGTATTAGCTTTATCATAACTGCATTTTTTGTTACTTTATAACAAGAACCTTAAATTGTCAAATATATCAGCTCGCGCTAAATACAGTTACGTGTATTTAAGTTACACTAACATAAAAAAGTTACCTGTTGTGTAAACGATTTTACCTAATATACAACGTAACTATTATTAGCGGGTTATATATATATTTAAAAGTGACTTCGATAAGTGAACATGTGCGTCTGTAAATAGGAATAAGCGGGGCACTAGATAGAGTCGAATATGTGACAAATTTATACAGGATAGATAACCTCACCCCACCTGTCTAGTTTTCCACAGACGCCTCTGCCACTATATCTATTTTATTAACACAGCATACAAGAATATACGAGTACGCTTGACAAGAACATTAGAATAATAAATTTAATTGTATTTACATTTATTTTATTGATAATAAATACGGGTACAACAACGTATGCTAAAATAAACAGAACGGAGTGTATACTTAACACAAAACGAAAATAATAATAGTTCCACAAAAGCGAATTAAATATGAATGTAGTACAAACATTATTTTTATAGTAAAATAGTCTTTTAATAGACTGTCTTAAAAGGAATAAAATATAAGATTGTATATATAGTATAAAGAGTAAGCTGTAACCAGATTGTTATCGCCTTCTTGCTTGTAGTTTTCAATCAATGTAAAACTAAGATATCCGTTGGGATATGTTTCCAAACTTTTTTATTATCTGTAATAAAGTTCATTGAACACAAATTTGATCAAGATCTGGAAATAGAAAAAGATTTTTGACAGATTTGTGAGAGAGATGAGTTAGTCACAAATATAGTAGAACTTGTTGACTAAATTGACAATTTTATACAAGGTGAAAGTGTTGCTCAATTTTGCACTTTACATATGTCTATCGTAAGAATAATACAAATAGAATTCTTTGCTTAGTCTACTGATGAGGGTTATAATTATAGCACTTAATTTATACTTCAGTTGAGAGTCGAATTTACATAAATTTTAAAGTATGTGCAATACAAGACAATTTCTAGCATTACATTAAAGATTAATTATAAAAATACAACTTGTTCAATTTTCGGGGATACAATTTAGCAGATCTCAAAGCGTAGAACTTGTGTGGCTTCATGCATTCAGTCGCTATGTAATATTTCTTTGGGAAAGGATCGTCGGTTTTATGTGCAAGCATTTATTAAACACAATGATTTTGCAATTATTGCACGAAAAAGTTTCAATTAATATAAAAGTAATTACTAGAGATACCCCCGTCGCAAAGATACCACGTCTTTTTAGTGTATATGATTTCATTTCAAATTTTAATTCAATTTTTAAATTGAAACATTTAACTCGTTCCATATTTATTTTACATATAACAACAAATAATTTTTCATATAAACTGACTAAAAAATATTTCAATTTATTCGTTATTTGACCAACTTTTTTTTTTAATTTTGAAAAATTTATTTCGTTTCGTGAATTAGGTACTAAAGTTAGCCCACATACAAAATTTTAGCTTTTTAGCACAATTTTTACCCTCGGCAAAGACCGCTCTCAAATAAAATTTTTGAGTTTTGAATTTTTTTTCTTAATATGATATTTAATTATTACACAATCTAAAATTTGAGCTTTCTCCAAAGTTTCTTACCGGGCCCCTAATTTTCTCGGGGTCCCTTTTATAAAATTTTGAATTTCCCAATTTTTAAATATGTTCGCATTAAAAAGGGTAATGCACATGCAAAATTTTACCTTTATATCTTTTACGAATAACAAGTTATACAGCAAAAAGTGCCCCTTTTTTTACCTAAAATTACGGATTTCCAAGAAATTCAGGGAAAAATCCGGGGACACCAAAAGTCTTAGAATTCTTTTCTCTACGAAACATGTAAGATCATAAATATACACTTGGAACATTATAGTACAGAATTTGTCCGTCATTAGTTCAGATTACTATTTACTAACATTAAACAATAAATCATTAATCACACAATATAATTATTAGTAAAAAATAATATTTAATAGTGAATTGTTAATCGAAAAGAACAGCTCTGCAATCACTAAGTGTTATTTTGCAATACTTATAAACCTGGTATTGAAATCCGGTCCTAACTTCTTGCTTTGACTTATCAGGCATATTTATTACACATATAAAGAGATTAGGGTACGTAGATTTAGGATAAGATAGCCCCACCACCCCTTTTCCACCCGGTGGGGGTTAATTTCTAACACAATTCGTAATTTGGTTAAGATCGGTATCTATCTGGGGCTGCATATATTACCTATGTTATGATACTTTTTTATTATTAAGAATTGTTACAGGATTTTCACTTATTTCATCAATTAAACTACGAAATAGGAATGTTTGTTAGAGCCAGAGTAGTACGCAGATTAGTTTATCTTAGTACCGTGCGCTGCCACGAAATACAGTCGATAAAAGCAAAATATGATTAAGTAACAAAAATCCATACTTAAAAATGTAAGACAGCTTTTAATACCGTCTAATCGTCGTATAACGCTTTAAAAGTATGATAGCTATATATTAATATTTAATAGTAAAATCAATAAATGAATAAAAATAATACATATGATATAAAAAGATTGTTTTTCTTCTTTAATTTTTAAAACGATAAAATAATGCTAAAGTTCTTCTTATATTTATTTCTAATTAAAAAAAATAAAGTGGAATTTTCATAAATGGTGAAAAAAAAAATGCAAATCACAGTTAATAGGGGTACTTATAGAAAATGGCTGAAACACTTTACTTTCGAAATACACAAACGAGAAACCATAACAAAAGAAAACTGAAAAAAATTATTTTACTAATTTAAAAACAAAATGCAATTTTCTAAGAGTTTAACTAACAGCATAATTATGCACAGGGTGTCCTAAAATAATCACGTTTTAATTTAATTTTTAATGAAAATTTAAAACACATTTAAGAAATTAAACTGTAATTATAATTTTATATTTTGTTATATTTTGAGTGGCCTTGTGAATTTCTACAAAAGATATATTGATAAATTTAGCTATGAGAACCTCAAATGATCTCATCAAGTTTTATATTATGATTGTTGTGGAAAAGAAAAATAATCTCGATTACTTACTTTTCCTGTGACGTCATACGCAGTGTTAATTCTTCTTGTAGCTAATATGTCTGTAGAATAGTACTGCCACAACGATCTAGGCCACGGTACCGACTAAATATTGCTTCGTCTCTTATTTCTCAAGGTAAGTTGTAATCTTAAACAACAGGCGTACGTTTCCTTTATCTTCAAAATAAAAGCCTACCTCTACCTTGTAAAAGAGGTACTATGTTAAAAGTATAATTAAATAAAATCAGAACCCCTTAATGAATAAAGTGTATCTAAATTTAAAAATAAATTGTTTAAACTAAGTTTTAGTTAATTTATTTAAAACAATAAATACTCCTTGACATAATAGAAGGAAATATAAATATTTAAAGCATTAGGTTTTAGTATCATTAGATTATACAGCTCTTAATTTTGTTTTAATTATATTTCCGTTTTCTCTGCTGCGATAACTCGTTATAATTCAAGGAGGCCTACTCTTACTAAACGATGTTGTCATTAATTTGAAATTTATGATCTCCTGAATTCTCGAAATATTTGTTTGAAACCTTACAAATGTTTCAAGTTTGGACTAATGAAATATTAGATTCGGTAAATTGACACTAAATATTACCACAACAAAAATGAAGCCGTATTACAGTTACAGATACAGGCTACTTTTGCTTGAAAATCGATTGACTCATACCAACTGCAAATATTATGTTATGAGTAGCTTAAGTACGAATGCACACTAAAAACAATTTGGTATTTATCATAGTACGATAGAGACAACAACATACGAACTCATTAAAAGAACAGAGACAGCGCTAACAATTTTGTGTCAAAGTTGGCACAGATATCAAAAATATAGGACAAAGTTGGCAAAAGTTAATTCGTATTTGGTTCGTTTGGTTTCGTGTTAACACGCGCGTATTTGGTTCCAATTTGAAACAAGTGAGCCCAAAAATATATATTACATAATTACAATAATAATCAATTGTTACAATTGCTATTTAGACTATATTATAAAATCAATATTAGTATACAAGAATGTATTAATTAATAAATTTTGTTAATTATATCTGACATTTACATATGTAGATATAAATATACATGTAACATTTAACTAAAACGAACTTTCCTAATAATTAGTTTTAATTTTTTTTCTATGTCAAGGAATCCGTAAATATGCCTAGCTATGTTTAACACTTCCTAATGATTTTTAATACTTCCATTTCTTCTGTAAAAGAACTTGCATTTAACTAAAGTACGTGAGAAACTGCAGTCCTAGATTTTGATTTTCTGATTTTCTGACAACCATCAACTTTTCTATACGTTTAACAATGCATAAATTAAAATTAAAATATTAAATTATTTTAATTATATTTTATGCATTACAAGTTTTGTAAAATGATTAAAAAACTTGAACAACTTCAAGAGAAAAATGAATTTATAATTAATATGACATTATTATTGGATTAAGTGAATAAATTAAGTAACCTTTTTCTGACTGTGCTGTGCAGTGATGGAATATTCCTTTTATCTTATTTCATTCTGCAGTTTTATGCTATAATTTCATCACAATATTTTGTTTAACATGGACGTCCGCAGGTGGGGTACAAACTGGATGGAAAGTAATCTGTTATAAATCTACAATCCCTGTCAAATGTATTAATATAAAGCTGACACAAAAGTAATTTCTATTTTCACAAATAGACAGCGTTGATTTTGTTATTAAACTAGTTCTGTCTGTGTTATAATTTTTTCTTTTTAACATTTAACAAATTACTGTTTTAGCTTACTTTAGAAGCAAGTTGTACGTAATTTTCTTTATAGCTGTTAGTTTAGAATCATTGAGAATAGAGTGCAAAAACGAATATTTTCTGATGAACAACTTCTGAACAAACAGATATTCGAATTTTATAATGTTGGTTTGCTTAATACAACGCATTTTTTGGAAATTATTTTTTTTTAAATTGTTCTGTACATTTTTTTGGTCAACCTACTGAAGGTTACCCACTGAAAAGGTTATTTTATTTATATTTCTAAATGCCATAAACTGCGCAGCTTATACAATTTCAAAAGCATCTAGTATTTTTGTAAATAATACAGATACTTTGAACTTGGTTTATTAGTTTAGGTACACATCTGACAAACCTCAAAAAATAAAACAATTAACATACCAATTTAAATTGGGGCACTGTTGGCATGTAACTGTAAGAAATTGTGTGTTTTCTTTAAATAACATAAAAATAGCAGTTAAAAATGGCATGTATGGCTCAAAATGTTCAATGGTTCAAAAAAAATGTAAAGATTGGCGCAAAATATAATAATGCTGCTCCAATAAAAGTTATAATTGAATCGGATCATCTCATAACTAACCGAATATAAGACCTATAAGTATATAAAACGATTTTCTGCTTATTTGTGGTATTTTGATGTGTAATATAGGTAAATACTCGTATATTTATAAAATACAGGAGCTTTATTCAAACTCGTAAATACTTCTGCGAACAATACGAAAGATATAATATAAATAAAACATTTGATAACTACCATTGTTAATAAACAAAAGCAAATACAAATAATAAAAAAATGCTTTTCAAAGAAGAGTTTTATTAACTCCCAGTTGGCTATAATTCCATTACATCTAATAAAAATTAAAAAAAGATTTTATAACCCTGCCTGTATAAAAACAACAACCAAATAATAAAAGTTGAATGAAATAGAAGATAATAAAGTTAAAGGGTAGAAATGGACATTAAATGATGGAGCAGCCCCTATGACCCACTACGTGATAAGTCATTCGATATACCAATACGGACAAGTTATGTACAATCTATTGTGTGTGTGTGTGTCACTCTATCCGCACTGGTCAATTAACGTTACTAAATCATAAACTTGTGAGCGATGTAATTATTGTTAACATGCCGCTTCGTTAGGAGACTTAATGAATGACTTAACGAATTGAATTAATTACCGCTCTCGTTTAGACCACGTAAAGGGAATTAATACCTTTATGATTAACTCATTTTTAAATATTTTATTTATTGATTTGCAATAAAACTAGGAGCTTTATTTAACGTACACTTTGGGGCACATTAGTGGTACGTTTGCCTTTCGACTGTCTGCGTATTCCGCCGTAATCGAAGAAGAAATTTTAGGTCCCATCTTTAAAAAGTTTACAAGGAAAATATAAATACATATTATTCATTGTCTTTTTTCGCAATTGCTTATCGGCAATATTATTTGTATCTAGTCATAAATAAATTGTTTCCAATCACGATTGACTTCAGCCTAATCTTAATGATCTCTCTTTTTCACCTTCTTTCAAGAAATCATTTGTATCCAGTAACAATTGCATTCCGAAGTGGGAATGTCGTGATAGAATGCTTTTTTTTTCCTTTTTAGTTCATTGTTTAAATTGCTCATTCGTGTCAGGTGTGAAAGATGAAGTCATGGTTGGGAATCATCACAAAAGCTCGACTTTATTGTGCTAAAACAACGCCAATCACTCGACTGAAAGACAGAGAATTTAGTGTTAAGCTAGGCGCACATCAGAGGCGATACTATTTAACAGTTATGTGGATACCAGGACGAAACGAAATTCCAGATAAATTGGCAAAGGAATCTATAAATTTGGAAATTGAGATGTAAGTGGAATTACCTACATATGAAATTTTTAGTATAATCAAAAAATTGAACTTCAATTTGAGAAACCAAGATTTCATTAACAAAAATCAGCTAAAAGAAAAAGATTATTATATATTTCCTCCAAATTTAAGTAAGAAAAGATGGTTCAGAAATGAGGCACGTAAAATTCTATCAACTTTATTCAGAATTAAAAGTAATCATTGTAAAACTCCAGCTCACATGTATGCCAATGTGATAAATTAAGAACTTATTATTAGATCATATTATATTTGAATGCATAAATTATAGTCTACAAAGATCAATAGTGAAATATTAGATGTGATTAAAACTTTTGCTGTTAATACTAAATTTTTGTTAAGTGATTCAAAATTAATTAGTGAATTATTTAAATGTTTAGATAATACTAAAATAGAATTATAAATGTTATGTTAAATATATATAAAATATGTTTGATGGTGGCTATGACGAATAACAGTCAAGGCCATACAAATAAATTTAAAAGAATATATATTCACTATGCCACTATGCGCCTAGTCTTATATTACAGATGCAATCAAAGACATACGGAAAGTTTTACAACTACTTAATGATCTACTAAACAATCCAAATCATTACCAAAAACTCGTTAAGTTTACTACTGGTATATTTCCAGTTGGAATCATTTATAAACATCATCACATGACCTACTACCTACTACCTACTACCTACTACCAACCCTCTCCTCCCCCCACTAATTACATGTTTGTGCTCTATACAATATGTCAATAACGTACAATACTTTTACGTGCATTATGAATATTAAAAAATGATTAGGTAGCACTCGAGGCAATTGTTGTTTAAACATCGATGGCAAGGTTGGTTGCTAGTAAGCACTCTGCTCTACTCAACTCTACTCCAGGTCATATACTTTCACGTGTTTTATTCAATTGGATGGCAGCGATTTGGATCGTTTACTTGTTCAGCTTTTACACTTCATTGCTTTTATACCCTTGAATTTATTACCTTTCTGGTTGGTATTTGGTATCATTAGGTTTATAAATATTTTCTTATTACTCTATTTTTTATTTTTTATGAGAACTCTGTCTGATATTTACGAAAATTCCGCTCCAAAATTGCAAGAATTTCTTGCTTGTTTTCTGCTCTACAATTAAAATGTTCCAAGTAATGAATTTTGTACGGTGGTTCGAAAACGGCTCAGTCAATATTTTAAGAATGGGAAAAGTGTACTATATATTGATAAAGTTGGTTACTAGAACCTCAAATGTTCAATTATTTTTTAATAACTCCTTATATGTTAAGGGATATTAACAATTAAAAAAGTCATTTTGTCTCTTTAATTATTAAAGGAATTCAAAATTGTACACATTCCAAGTGCATGTGACATCACAATCCTTGTGTAAGGTTACCAACCTTACAGCTCATAAATCTCTGTTATATGTATTTATATATCAAAATATCAAATATTATTTACAGCTATTTCAAGGAATAATAAAATTTAAATATTATGTCTGCCTTAGCAGGGTTAAATAAAATAAAATCTTATTATTCTTTGGTTTGACTTGATTATTTGACTACCAACAGCTACAGAACATTACCACAGCACTGACCTACTCAACAAACAACTGACGTTAAAATGCATTTCACGTTATACAAATATGGTCGACCATTTCTAGCGCTAAAACTACAATTCAAACTTTTAATTGCTATATGTCCGTCAATATTTAGATATTTAATAAAATAGACACGCCAATACACATTTATTAACATCAATTTCAATCAACAATTGAAAAATCGAGCACTAAAAAATGTGGACTCAAGCCCATTTCTTTATTCATGGGTTATAGGTTATAGTGTTGTACAAAAAAACGCATGATTCAAATGATGAATTTATGATTTTACATATTATTGAATAGGAGGGTTATTCCTGTGTCTACACCAGCGACGGCGAAGTGAAGGTAGGAGGTAAAATAGTTGCAATAAAGATCTCAAATTTAACAGAATTTATTTTTTAAAAGATACGACTATCTAAAACTCTAGCATTTTCATTCTAAAATTCTCTCATGTAGATATAAGCTTCATGTTTTGATGTATGCTTAAAGATGTAGATAATTTAGTAAAAATAAGAGAGGTTTTTGCTGTAGCATGAAACTACTGCGGTTGACAAGTTGTATTATTCGTACGTGGTGCTTAAAACAAGCTCGTTACAGAATAGCTGTAGCAGCTCCAGCAGCAGACTTCACATCAGTATGTGAGTTAATATTTTTATTATTTTTAATATTGAAAATACAAACATTTCTACAAAATGCACACAAATCCTAGTCACGTTTTGAATTTTTGTTATAAAAGATTATAAAGATATTTAAAATTAAATGGAGGTTTACAATGTCGTAATTTATTTTTAACAAACTTATTTATGTTAGTTTTACTCGTAAAATCTTCTATTAATTCGTTCAATTATTGAATTATTTCGACCGAAAATTTAAAGAATAATAATAAAAAAATTTATTAATCGCAATATTTAGAGCTGCTGACCTAAAAAATGGCGGGAAAATTAAATCGGGCGCTCTTATTTATACACCGTATATATCATTACAGAATATAAAACTTTATTGATTTTTAGAGTATACCAACATTGATTTATACGCTTTATTTTCTAACCAGACCTTAGCCTCTTCTCCAATCGTTCTTCGTGCACTTGTCTACTGATGTCTATTTGTTCTAAGTGTTCAATTTCTTTGTCTAGGTCATATAAATATATGAATGTATCTACAGGATATTCTAAAAGTATTATAGAAAGTCACAAACGAACGAATCAATATGGAATGAAATTTGGAACATATGTAGCAAATATGATAAATGCTAAATATGACAATATGTATTTCATAAAACAACGAGCGGGACCGTATATATGACTTTTTTTTGCGTTTATCTCGAAACTACTTTTTTCAAGCTAGTGACCACGATATCTCGAGAACTACTCAACTAATTTTAAAGAATTTACACTATATCTTCTTTACACTATTATCTACAGAGTAGCGTATGCCTTTTTGTGATTGGAATCTCCTTCATTTTCTTTTTCGAGATTTTCTTCAAAACGACATACCCAGCTATGTGTAATCTTATACGAAAATCATCACTATTCACTATTTAAGGGAACTGTTGGAAACTCGTGTTCACTCTAAGGTTAAACTAACTTAAAAAATGAATTAATCGCAATAAAGAAATTTTGTACAGTGAGGAACACCTTGTTGATATGAACAAACTCATTTGTGGGTATAAAGTCAGCTGTGAAAATAACGTCAAACGTACAAGTAAGTTAACAATCTAAAAATCAAGTGATAATAAACATAGAGTACCGTGTGCTTGTACACTCAGTCTAGTTAATAAATAATAATGACAAAGTAAATAGTTTGTCAATATCGAAATAATAAATGTCATGAAACATGATGAAATACCCTAGGTCCGTCGTACGAATAAATATAAAACAACTGTAATTTACTATATTGACCCTATATACAAAAACGAATTTATCGCAAAAATAGTTGTATGATCTGAGCTGGGCAAAGGGCAAACGTCAATTAAATCTGTTCTATGTTTTATTTATTTATTATTTTAGTTAATAGTTTTACAAATATTTGTTAGCATGACAACCTTGAGAGTGTTAAGACTCAATACATATTTAATTTCTTTGAAAATTTTAATTAAAATTTTATTTTTATTTTATTAATAATCTTAGGTTAAATGGGTTCATGCTTTAACAGTATTGCTAGCAGAGCGATTGCTTAATTAGTGATTAGATCTCACAGAGGATAGAAAGAAGTTTCATTTTAAAAATTAACAGGATAGTTTATGTATCAATTTCCGTTCTGATACACGAAAAACAATCGTTTCGTAATGAAAAATAAAAAGAACAAGAACAATAATTGCAATTGTACAAGATTATATTTTGAATATATAATTGTTTCTATACATGTAATCGAATTCTGATCAATCGGGGATTTCTCTCAAATCCACAAACAGTCCGATGCAGCTGAATAGGTATCTTGAAATTTATATAACTGTACTATACATATATTGATATGGTAATCTTTTAGAATATCAAATATAATGGAAAGGGGCACTTTTTATCATCTTGTCACTGCAGCCCATGTACAGCCCTTGGCCTTCAATAAAAAAATTTCCATTCCTTCCTATTTATCACCTTTCTCCAAACCTATATTCTTTAGGTTATATATTTTTTCCAAAGACTTCAGTCCAAAATGCTAAGGATTGTCACTAATGCACCATGGTTTGTACCTAAGAACATAATACATCGGGATCTGAATATACCCACAGTTAATAAAGAATTAGTGTTTAGAACCAAGGCATACAAAGTGAGAATACTTGATCATCCAAACAATTTAGCCAACTATCTAATGTCTAATATTTTCACAATACGCAGACTAAAAAAGAAAGTACCTCAGGACCTACTAGCCAACTAAACAGAATCTAGGATCTATTAAAATTAAGGGATGAGTCGATGGGCACATCCCGCGCAAGACACTTTATTTTGACATACCTATCACTGAATGTCCTCCAAGCAGGACAGCTTGTAATAATCTTTAGTAATCAATTAAATAAATAAATATATATATATATATATATATATATATATATATATATATATATACTAGCTGTCCCGGCCACGCGTTGCTGTGCCTAACGTTTTTGTCATATTACATTACATAGCGCCATCTATTGAATATTTACTCAATCTAGTCAACAGATGTCGCCATCATCGTCGCCAGATGTCATATGTCATATACAGATAATTAATAGACAATAAGATAATTTTGCAATCATAAATTGAGATGTAAGCTATCCTATCTTTCAAGTTGTATCAAACTGCACACGGTGTACAAATTTGATTAAAATCGGTTAAGTAGTTTAGGAGTCCATCGCGGACAAACTCGAACAAACATGTGACACGTAATTTATATATATTAAGAAGATAAAGAAGAAGATATATATATATATATATATATATATATATATATATATATATATATATATATATTTTAATGTAAAGCTTAAGATGTGACTTTTGCTTGTTAACTAATGTTGGCTGGCGACGAACTCGGCGAGCGGAACATTCTTGATTCGAGCCGAGCCCAACATATTCGTGTGACTGACATGTCAAAGGACTTGGTTTCTACATATTGAAAAAACCAATTGTATTAGGAAATAGAATGATTAGTAATGTACGGGCAACATCAATAGCCCATAACTTCATAATAAATTTAATGGAAAACTCTGGTAGTGATTAGTTATCAAGTTGGCTACACTGTATCCGTACTTCACATTACAACTGACACAGTAATTTATCTGATTCGTGAATCGTGTTTTTACTTTTATTTGTAACATTCAAAATTAACTATTTGTGCCATCAATATAGTAGTGCTTGTGCAGCACTAACAATAAATTGAATAGAAATTCTTTTATTATTTAACAGAGAACTGCAGCTCTCAACTTTTTATAATATCTTTTCTTTTCTAAAGTTGGTGTTGAAACAATGAGGATGCATTATGTCACATAATTTATACTTACTATAAATTACTGTTATCTTTATGCTAATAATATCAACTGAAATGCATAAAACTATTATTCATTATTTATCATAAAAAGCTTACATTTGCTTTTTTTTAGTTATTAAAGCGCTTCATAGAGCCAAGAGGTAATCATAGAGAAATGAATAAATGATAAATCATTTTAAAAGAATTATTTTACTTATAAATATCTTATTTAATAAGCTAAATCAGTGCATTTTATAAAATATTACGGAAACTTTTAACTTGAAGTAGAGGTGGTTGAACTGAGTTCCTCAATCTGTGAAGTTATTAAAGACATAATTTGGTAGATATAGTTTTTTTTGTAATGTTATTGTTAAGGTTATGGACTCAGGGCGCTTTTCTAAAAATATATAATAAATACAAGCTAAGCGTTATTAATTAAATACGGCTGAAATCTAAGATTACTTTCCCTACTAAACATAAAACATAAACATATTAAAAATCTTTTTTTTTTTTTTTTAATATAGTTTCCCGGACTTCCTAGGCACGTAGCCTTTTATCGCTTCTAATATTTTTCTGCTTCTTCTTATACGTTATATCCAGACAACAAGAATGATCTATTCATGGCTACTGCAGTTATAAATTTCGTTTTCTCAATGAAAGGTGTTAACAGGAAGCGTCTGCGAAGTCTGTAGCACCACTCTTTGGAGTCCATTTCTTGCCATTGCTGTATTTTTACATTGCCACAGAATGTGGTCAGGATCTGCCTTCTCTTCACCACATTCGCATTTAGAGTAAAAATTTACTAATATAACAATTTAGTAGTACGTAAGATAATTTTGCATAACAGCTATATTAACATTAGAAGAACATAAACCTAAATGAAATTATGTAAAATGTAAACTATTTTATGTTAAATAAATCGAATCGTCTAAACTCTAAACCAATGTGACTCCAACATGCGACATACAATTCATATATTTTAATTTATAAATTGACGTTATTTAGACAAGAGTGTAATAAATTTGATGAACTTTTATGGTTCACATCAATGCAACAACTAAATATATGCAATTAAAACCTACATAAAACCTACATATGGTAGGGTGTATAAACCATATGTAGGTTTTGAGACAACTTTAGGGTGTCAATATACAAGTATTTACAGACTTACAGCTGGGTATCTCGAACTCCGAGATTCTTACCTAATTTAAGCTTAAATGACTGGGCCATATAGGTACTGCAAGTGAAATTTGTAACCCAGAAATTTCACAAATAAATGAACAAAAATGAAATAATAAAAGTGATAAATATTTGGGAAACTCTTTCCTATACAACAAATTACATGATATTATTTTTACGTAAAAAGAATTTACAGATATATTTGATTCAAAGTACAAAACACGTACAACGTTTTTACGAATGCAGTTATGTTAAATTTATCAAGATACAACATGTTTTAGCTTTAATACTGAATGCATTCTTAGAAAAGCAATGCCTAAGCAATAATATATTCAAAGTCCGGACTGGCGTTGGTGTATTGGGGTATACGTGTGTTGTACAAGTATACTCAAAGAAAGGTTATATAAGGCAGGTGGGCCGATTACATGTGGCGCCGAACTATATATTATAGAAGTCTGAAATCGACGGAAATCCTATGTAATCTACTTTAAATTTATTCAAATCAAAACGCAAAGAATATAAAAAAAATATTTATATTTTATTTATATAAAAATGTATTATTTTTGTATTACTACTTGAAATTATTTACACCTGATTATACTTTATGATTCTTCATCGTTTAATATATTTTGTGTTTCTAAGGAAATAAGTTATTAATATGTTTCTTGAAAATATCTTCTTGGTAAATACAGTCTGTCGCGTTTAAATGACACACTTTGTCAATTATATTTTCGGCATATTTCTGCCAGTCAAAATTTACCTAATTGGGTGCTTCTTTAAGAATCTTAACTTTGGCATAGACAGTTCAAAAGATAGGGCTAGGTTCTTGAAAGCAATTAACTAACTTTTGCACTCATAAAGAAAGTAGAAAAACATTTTGTCAACTAAAATTAATTATTAGCATAGACAATTCTGGATAATTTATAGTTCTGTACCTTTAAATTACACTACACCACTGCCTAATATTATTACGCAAGTCCATACTTATATTTAAATAGAACCCCTAAACACACATATTTTTCTAACATAAAAACAGTATCTTGTTACGTAAAATCAGTGACCTAATATATAACATTTTGTAATCTATTTCATTGTACAGTCACTGTTTAATCCGGTAATCTACGGTTTGGCATATTTTGTACCTCGGCATTGATTAAGCCACTTATTAATTTTTTTTTAAATTTTCTCTTGCTTTGGGGCGGTAGTAGAATAAATTAAAATTGACAAAATTGTAATAATCAATAAAATAAATATTCAAAGTTTCAATTCAATTTTGTACTCTATGTATTTTATTTAATCCGCGCACTTGCTGGAATGGCGATGATATACTTTTGCGGATACGCTGCACAGATTCAGGGATTTGCGTAAATACATAAAATATATCACAAGAAAAAAAATTGTGTTGTACTGTAGTGTCACAGTTGCTAGCTTACTATAAGCTAGTTAAAGTGTTGCATTCTCTACTTGAGATGTTTACAAAAACATAAACTTTTATTTATCGTTGGTATTGCTATCAAAATTTTATTGGCGTTTGATTATTTTTCGATGACCTTTTTAAAGACTAAATGATTTCAACGTATTGGATTAAATAGTACTAGGTTTCGTTTATTATGTTGACACCCATGTTTTGTGATTAGCGGGTACAATAACAATAAAATAAATATATTTTTTATCCAATAAAAATTGACCAAATCTATTTTATTACATTTAGTCTAAGTAATTTACCTGCTATTATTAATTCCACGAAATAAATTGAAATGTCAACAGCGCCGTTGTACAGCCATACGAAAACTTCCCTCAATTTAAAAGTCCTACAATTTGACATTTTGTTTATAATGTAAAATATTAAATCAAATTGTAAAGCATATTTATTGTATCATTTATAGAATGGAATACTCTATGGCCCATGCATAGCCCGTTGTCGTATAGTGCTTCTACTTTTACTATATGTTCCAAAACACGCAAAGGAAACATTCAAAAATTGTTATTCAAATAAAACATTAAAAATACACAAGGGAATTATTTTGCTAGTATTATAGGGGTATATAATTGACTATTAGCATATAGATGGGTACATGAATTAAAAAAAGATTTTAATCTAAAAGAAGTTGTTTAGTTTTTTTTCAGTTGGCTGCATGTGTTGCTAAACGGTACTTTATAGTACGAACAGTTTAATGCTGCTTTACCGTGTACGAGTAGAAATAAAGTGTTAATGGAGACCATACTCGTACTCGTACTCGTCCTGTCGTTGAAAGGACCCGACGCCGACGCCGACGTCGACACAAGGTCTAGGGAGTGTTATGTGTTTTGTTTATATATTAAACGAGATTTAACAAAAAGTGCCATTCCCCAAGTGTTGCCAGCTGTTAAGAACTTAATGACTGTTATGAGCGAAGCAGATGACTAATTTGTCTGTAATTTAGAAGAAAAAGAGAAGCACCTGCTGGGAAAATGAGGACAAAACGTTTAATAACGTCGCGCGACTATTAGGATCACTCAGTATGTACGTAACTGTGTGAGTCACTTAAGGGGTTAGACTTTCGTATTATTACTCAGATTTATTAAATATATTTTTAAAAACGTATATATTTTTACTTTTATCAACCGGGTTATAGCAATTGAAAGTGGGAGCGTAGCAGTATATACATATAGACAAGTTTGATCAAAACCAAAATTTAAGTTGAGTATGCAGTTATATATAAAACTGATTCATTACTCAGATAATTCATATTTCGCTATTATCGAAAATTGTTAGAATGCATATAAATTCAGAGTTGTTTCACTAATGAACTGGACTATCCAGATATGTACTTCTATATAGTACTTTTATTTCTTTTGCGTTTGGAACTGGTGACCTCCAATCCAGAGTACTAGCGTACTAGCATTTGCTTTTTTCAATTGAATTTTTAGTGAATTTTTTTTTTTTTAATTATTAATTTCTAATCTTATAAAGAAAATTGGCTCTGGACAACAGCAGTCCCTTCCCTAATCAGATTATGATTTATACGTCAGAAAATTAAAGGTCGATTTGTTGTACTAATTAACACTCGTTTATTGTTTTATGTAGTACACCAATTCTAAGTTATTATCTGCTTTCTTGGGCTCTTGGGCGTATCTTTAACGTTAACGATTCTTCTTAAAAAAGGTCAATTCGAATCGAAGTCTAAAAATCGATTCAGAAAAAAATCGAAGTCTTCTAGACTCGATTTTTCGATTCTTTTCGTGCTTTTATATAAAAAAGAAAGAAACTAATAAAAAAAAAAAAGAAAAAGAAAACGATCTTTTATAGATTATATTTTTGTTAAACAAAATATAGTCAAAATCACGATAGATCGGCGGTGACTTATACTTAAAAGAGGTTATAAGAGCGGTATAAATTTATAATAGGATAATGAATTTTATCTTATTCGTTTCTATGTACATTATAGAAAAATAAATGAGTCAGTGCTTTTTAGTTATATCAGCAGTTTATACCCCACAACTTATTTTAAGTATGAGTCGCCGCCGAACTCTCGTAACTTCAACCATACTAGCCTTTCTTATAATTATAGAGTAAGTGAAGAGTGATTATTTTTGATTAATCAATTTATTATAGAATAAAATAATTATAATTCCCAATATGTCATGTCCAAGATTATAATAAATAATGTAAATAATTGTATAGTTGTATTCTTGCAAAAAGAAAATCGAATCTCGATTTTCGAGTGTTTGATATCGATTCACGGGATCGAACCATTGTTTCAAAAATTCGATTCTTCGACGACGCTAACTCAATAATTTCATAGAAACAAAGGACAATCTTATAAATATAATATATGATGTATTCACTCACCGAGACAGTAGACAGGTTTAGACACGAACTAAATTCTAGTTGGAATCTGGAAAAAGAAAATCTGTATTACAAAAAATAACTAGTCGGTATATAAATCTCGATATTTCTTACGCTAAATAAAACTCGATAAACTAAATAAAGATACTTGTATCAAAGTAAGTTGTTTAATATTATTTTCATTTCTAAATAAAATATTTTTGTTTACAAAGTTATAAATAGTTGAATGTAGTATTATTATCGGTTAATGCTGCATATAAATTTAATCAAATATACCGCCATAAATTGTTATCTATTTAGGACTACGACTAATACTAAAAGCTTTAATAGTCTAGGTAGGTAGGTAGGTAGGTATAGGTGGTCAAGCAAATAGACAGGACACTGAGGTGTCCGATCGCGTGTCTAGAGATCTCAAAATCAATATTAACTAAAACACTAAGTCCAGTAGAACCCCTAACTGACAATCTGGCAATCACCCCAATATATCCTGAATGAGGAATAAAGTAACATTGATTCCTTCAATCCCTTTCTTCAAATTAAAAGTGACGTTTGATGTAGTCGTATTGTCTGAAGGCTCACTTATATAATTGTTGTATACATACAACACCATAGAGCTTTATGTGTGTGTGTGTGTGTGTGAGGCTATATACATATATACTCGTATATATAGCCAACGTGTTTTCTGTTTAATTCTTTTTATGGTGACTTTTTTTGTTGAGTCATTTTCATTGTGTTTTAAACGGTTCACTGTACAAATAGCTGTCAGGGTTTGTCAGCTGTCTTAAGGTGTTAACGGTAATCGTGTAAATAGACATCAATGGAAATTACTGACGAGAGTACAGTGCTTCTAAAACTGTACTTACCTTTACAGGGTCTTTCAATTAGTGCCGTTGTTTTAAATTTCGCACCATTTTTGAACTGCGGTGACATTTGGCACATATTATGTTCTATTAGTAACTTCAGAGTTTGTACTTTAGATTAAAATAAAAATAGTCGTTTTAAAATAACACCTCTTGTTGAAACATGTAATATATTTGTTTGCTTATATAATCCTAAACAACACAATTATGTGCATTTAAGAACTTTGTAATGATACAATATGATTTAACAGTTGTACGAGTTGAGGAAGGATTTATAACTAAGTAAGCAAAAACTTTTGTCGAAGTCTGTACAAGCAGATACCGTATGTATGTATATTGGAGTGGCCCTTATTTACTCTTGGTGAAAATTATTTTTGAGATTTTTTATTACGGCACCCCTCAGTTTGGTTTCATTGCATGAAAAAATAATAGGTGTAAAATTTCAGATCAATTGGATACTGGGAAAGGGTGCCCCAAGAGCCCGGAAAATTATAAAATTCCATACATTTTTTAAAAAATTTATTTATTTTGCGAAATAATAATTAAATACATTAAACTATATTATTTAATTATATTATTTTATTATACACTTTTCTGTGTATAATAAATATTTTGTAAAATAAATATATTAAATCGTGATTTTGTAATTTTTCGATTCTCGTGGATTTATAGTAAAGGAACTGATTTTCAGGTATTTCTCGAAAATTGTTAGTTATACGAGAAAAAGTAATAGATGATTAAATATGTATTTTTATTAGATCTACAACTTTTGCGTAATAAGTTTTTGCATAAAATTAATATTTCTCAAGATATAAGAATTTTAAAAGAAAAATCTGTGATTTTTCAATTTTCGAGGCTCTTGGTGCACGTTTTCCCGTTATCCGATTGACCTAAAATTTTACACAGATAATTTTTTTATGCATTGGCACCAAATGGGAGGGTGCCGCTAAAAAAATTTTAACTTTGAAAATAAGGGCCACTCTAATGTATATATGTACAAATATTATCGATATTTAATATGCCGTTCTATCTTAGAAGCGTTGACATATTTTATTTAAATAATTATGGGGTCAGTTACTTTCGCATCTTTTATATATGCCCAAAAAATATCCCTCTGTTCTCAGTCTTTTCTATTAGAATATATATCGATTATTAAAAATATAAACTGGTGCAACTACACGTCAAATATATTTGCCTCTCGTTCACTCTCATTTAATTCTAATATCGATGGCCTTGTAATAAGTTGACAGTTGTTATTGTGTGTGTGATCCACTATCTAATAACTTTATCTTTATATGTGTGCATAAGTAATTAAACAGAATGCATAGCGCTTGACGAACATACAAGAAAATACAGTAGTCTTGCGTGAAACGTAAATGCTCTCGGTCACTGTGACGTCACACTAATACGTAATCAAAATTGTTTTTCTCTGTTGTTTGTTCTACTTTTTATTCTTTAGTCAAAGTACTATCTTTTCAAAACCAAACGTTAGATTGTCCAATCTGGTTTCCCTTTCTTCGCTGCACACCTTGACTACTCTTTTTTTTTAGATACAGAGATACACTCTCTATTCAATCCTGCTCCTTTTATAGGATGTTGAAATATTAGTAATTAGTTAAAATATTAGACCCAGTAAACATTTGGAGTCACTTTGCTATCATATTGAAGATGCGTATGATTTTTTTGTCATAAAAGAGTTAATTTATAGTTCACTTTCTCACAATCGTTCATATGAAATGTCTATTTTATCGGCGAAACCACTCAACTTGTCGGAATACAAATGAAAATAAAGTTGATGTGAACTATAATTGAAGTGCAATAGTGATAGAAACGTCACAAACAAATTATTTACCAACCACAAGGTTTCTTGTTTTTTATAATGAGCTATAATTACAATGTAGAAAATACTACGTTCTGCAAATGTAAACAAAGATAATTCGTCTATTAAAGTAATTTCGTAAATAAATTTAGACCATGTGCAATTATATGTAATTTATATATATCCTAACATCACGTGCGTCAGCCTCGTCATTCTTTACATGTCGCTTTTCCATGTTTAATTGCAAATTCGATAAAACACCACTGCAAATTAAACATTGATATTGAATCCATTCCAATCCAATCCAATCCGATCCGATTCCATCCAATCCAACGGAACTAAAATACTGCAACATCCATTTTGCAAATAGGTTTTGGTGTAGTTAACGATAAAGACAAACTAACATTGACAGTTACACAACTACGAGCATAACTGTGCGTGTTTGAATCTGTAAACAAAATTCATGTGAAATCTGTTTATATACATGTACAGGATTCGTATAGCGCTCGTTGTATGTTGGCATAACACAGTTAAGTACGTTATAATCCTGCATCCCGTTCGTTTGCCAATGACTGACCGATGCTTTATCCAGATGGTGTGAATACCCCTACTAAATGCGAGTATACATATTAACTATCTCTAACATTGCTAATTATCGTCGTGTTAGAATGTCCCTTACATATAGTCAACTTTGTAGGATATCTTTTGCTGTAACAACGTCATAACTTTCTAGATTTCTAAGCTAATTTTCTATCTGTTGTAGAAAGAGTGACACGGGATACCGCTTAGACTGCTAACTTCCAAAAAGTTGTCTGTAATTTTTTTTTAAATATTTATTTGAGTGCATCAACTTTCAAAAGTTATTAGCACTTAAGAATATATATATTTATAAGCATTTAAAGTAGATAATTCATAATTTACAACTTATAAACATACTTAAAATAAAGAGATTATATTGGTTTTATTTATAAACTCAATAAGGCTTTTCAGATTTTCTCTGCTTTCAAATATCATCCTATATTTCTGAGGCATATTACATTCTTGGCTGTGTGATTATCTGTTATATTTTTCACATATTGGTTGTGGATCTCTTTTGAATAAGTAGGTACGCGTTAGATTTGTATGACCTATTATAAGTCTAAATTGAACTTGCTTAAACTCTTCTTTGTTATTCTTAAACAAATCCTTTCAAATTAAGCATCCACAGATCCACATGGCCATTAAACTTGTTTTTACAAACCTCATGATGGTGTACTGTCTCGCTTATTTCCAAATCAATCACAGTTCAACATCAGAGTTAGAAGCATCTAAGATTCAACTTGTAAATCTCGATCCAGGACACAAGCTAATACATCGTTAAGCTCATAACCGAGAAATTACAGATAAAGAGAATGCTGCAGCTAGTTTTTTACTAAACTATTTTATATTATTAATTATCAAATTTTGTTATTTTAAAATACGGCATTTATTTCTTCGAGATTTCGCGACTGTAAACTATAATCGGCTAATCTACTTATTATATATTTAAATTCATTAATTAAATTTGTACAGCAAACATATATTATGCATTGCATTATTATTTAAATTGTACTTAAAGGAATATATAACTATTTCATAATATACATACACATAGCCAATAAATATCAGTGGTTATATTTTATATCAGTGAAGTTTTGTTGCTCTCTTTCAAGTTACTATGTTATTGATATACAGGTGTACTTATAAAGTAGTAAAAGTTTCTTATTTGGGTATAAGAGCATGCATAAATATTTGACATGTAGGAAATATATAAGCAAAAATACATAAATATTATTCCGTTTACAAAGTAATAAATATTAAACTAAAAACCACTGACATTTATAACTGTTTTCAAACTTTTTATGTTGGTACATGAAATGAAAATTTAGGTAATTCTTTAGAGAATTTATAGGCACTACTGATTAACTAAGCTGTTTAAATTGTTGTTTATTATTAATTAATTAATTAATTGTTTTATTGTTCGCCTTTCGGCTTTACAATCTACATTCTTAATACATTTCATACACTTCAACTTACAATTAAATTTACATTATTCTAGACCTTTATATTTCCAAAAGTACTTTCTGCTTCTTCTTCTCTTGACGCTCTTCCTTCATTTTCCCTAGTCTTCCTTCTAGACTGGTCTATTCCCTAGTCTATTTTTCTGGCCTGAAGTTTAACTGTTTCCTCGCTACTTCTTTCTTTCTCCTGCTTCCCTTCACTGCCTCTATTAGTACTTCCTTTCTCTTCCTGTTCCTTGTGCAACCCAGCCACCAGCTAATTTATTCTCCTGTTTTTTCTTTCCTTTTTACTATTTCCGCCATCCACCTCTTTCCTTCACTGCCTCCCTTTAATAGCTGGCCAATATTCCTTTCGCTCGCTACTTTTTCCTTACACTCAAACTTAATGTGCTCCAGTGTTTCGTCCTCCGCTCCGCACACTCTACACTTTCTTTCCTCACTACTTTCCCAGTATCTGTTTCCTTTTTCCTCACTTCCCAATCTAAACCTTGCTGTTCTTCTTATGTGTTTAATGTCTTTTTCTATAAGGTACTGAGGCACATTATTTTCCCATAACCTTTTATATCTTGTATTGTAGTTGCTTTTTTCGATTTTTCCCATTCTCTCCTGTTGTTGTATCTCCTTAGCTCCTCTTCCACACTTGCGGCTCCTTCTCTTCTCCTCTCTGCCTCCTCGATCGCCATTCCATTCCTTTCAAAGTACTCCTTTCTCTTTTTTGAACCTCCCCCCCCCCATTCTTTATGCTATCCTCTCTTGTTGTTTATTATTTATATTAGTATTATTTATTTAGAAAATACAGTGTTTCGAAAATACAAAATTTTAAGATTTAATTCAACACCTGATGCTGAGAACTGAGTTTATTTTTAGCCCGATTTCCTAACCCGAAGGTCGGGCACATAAAGTCAATTATTTTCAAATATTACCACAATTTTTAAATATGAGTATAACCACTGTTAATGTCATATATTGTTTATTACCTTTGAAGTAACTTTATTAAAACATAATTAATATCTTTACAAATTTTACCATTAATTAAAAAACAATTTTAACTAATTATTATTCTTAATTAAAAACGATTTCAATTACAGAAATCAAACAGGTGCGAGACTGCAGCAAGGATTCTTACGTTATATAAATTTTAATTAGATTGTTATTGTCAATCGCAAACTAATTAATCGATATTCTTACTAGCTGGTGTTAAATTAGCTGAAAGTAATTTGCTACTCTTTAATAATTATACTCAGACGGTAGAGGTAGAGGCAGAGGCAGAGGCAGACGTAGAACACATAGAACGCGAGCATACTTGTTGATTAATTACCTTTCCTTAAGGCTTGGGCTTAAAAAAACACTTTCATTAGAAAATAAATTAAACGCATATTACTCTACGCGTGTATTGTTTTGTTAGCTCCCTTACCTCTACGCCTCTTCCTCTACAATGGAGGGAAGTCGCTGGGGGTTTTGATTGGAGCTTCAAAGCGTATACTGGGACAGTGGGGTTGGTAACCTTGAAGCATTTCTTTAGAATTATATTTTATATTAAGAAGCTATTCACAAATTTTATATATCCAGATTGTTACTCAAATAAACCCAGTAAAACCTAGTATTCTTTACTTGCTACACATTGCTATAACTTTTATTTTGCTTTTTAGGTCCCACGCGAAAATCTATTGTACCTATCTGTGTTTATTAGTCAAATTGCCTTCCAACCTGTCCGAAAACTAATTATATCTACTCATCGACTAGTTTCAAATTCAAAACTATACTTAGAGATGGTGATCGCCTATAGTATTTAGATATATCATTCTCAGGACTCTGGGTAAACTTTTATTTCAAAGAAAAAACAATGGCTAACCACATAAATATCCCACTGTGGTCTCTCAAAATATATGCTTACAATGAGTGTCAGAATTTTTGAAAATGAAATATCAATGACTTTTTCAAAGTGACAAAAGTTTCTTGTATAATTTGGCATTTTAAATATTGAGATATATTTTTCAAGAAGGAAAAAATTTATGAATGAGGTTAAAAGGGAAGAAAAGGAAAGTGAAGAAGAGGGTATAAACTAATTAAAAGAACAGAATGGTAATATCGGCCATTACAATACACAAAGAGTAGGGGTCAGGAAAAAATGAAAAGTCGAATAGAACTGGAGGAGATATTGAAAGTGGAAAGCAAGAGTATGGACGTAAGGAGAAGATGGATGTAAGGAGAAAGAATAGGGAGAAGGAAGATGAACAAGAGATAATGTTCAATAAAAAAAAGGAATTGAATTGGATTTTCAAAATTTTTGAGGTTGGAGAATGTAATGAGAAATAATTGTATATAGATTGTTAGGTCAAAAAGGCATATTCGATAAAATAAAATACACACATACATACATATTTTTCAAAATGGCGTAAGAGATTTATAAGCTCTGATATCATTATGAAATACTGCTAGTACTGTTTGATGTCGAAATCAATAAAAATATTTTAAAATACTCAGCCAACAGGTTTACAACACCTGCATTACGTGAAGCTCTCTTCATACCAAGAATCCGTGATATTCATTTACATGAGACAGTTACAAACTGTTACCTCTCATTTATTAATACGCCTCAATACATTAACAAAATATGTGTGTACACCACGTTGGAATATTATTTGTTTTATACCCCGCTCGTAATTATATCAACAACCCTTACAAGTAATATTCCCACCCTTCAGTAAAATAGACTTTATAGGAATTTTCTATGAATAAAATATATTTTTAGTTATTTGGTTTATATTAAATTACATATTGGAAACCACACTAAAGCCAATAATATGAGGCATATACATAGCAGTATGGGTAAACTTAGGTAAGAGAGAGTTGGGTAATTATAAAACATAAAATATTACAGAAGTGGGTAGTTATAGAAATTTCCTTGGAATGATATATATAATAATATGTTTATATTTGTTTATTAATGGGTACATAACCACTCTGTACCACTAGCTACAGTGTGTAACAAAGTAAACGTTTTGAAATATTGGCCGTGCTCAAAACTCATCTTCTACTTATAGTACCCTATTACGCTACAAGCACACGAGCATGGTTATAAAAACAAAATCGTTTTGCACAAAGTGTAAAATATCTTATTATGACGTAGCTATAGTAAAAGCGATTGAAAAGAAAAGTAAAAAAATATAAATATTTTGTATATGTTTATTTATATGAACATTGTATATTTTAATTATTTCAGCGGTTGAATTTTGTTTTTTTGCAAAACTTTTAGGACTGTGCAATGGCTAAAGCTCCAATTCAAAAGCTGTGCAGCCATCTAACAGCAAACCACGCGGTCATTTATTTACAAGGCTCTGTGTATAAAGGAGCTACACTTTATAGAGTCGATATGTCTCTCTCTTTCTCTTTCTATACTAATGGCATGAATTCATGTCGTTAAGTTTGTCGTAGGCCAGTGAAGACCAACCCACGAGTTATTCGGTTTTTATACGTAACAGTGCTATTTTTTACTCGGGAACAATTTTAGACTAACTACAAGATTCTATCTTAAGTATTCTGTATGATATTAGTGGAGTTCCCTTTTTTAATACCATTTATTCAATCAATAGGTTAATTGCAGCCATTTATTTTGTAAATGCTATTATTACATGTAATACCTTTTTAGTGTTATTAAATCAATATAAAATACAGGGGCAGGCAAGAGCCTGTTGGATTGGGCTTCATCAGCCAAACAATAATGAAATAGGTTTTAAAAAATATTAGTTGTTTATGAGTCTTTATGCTATTCGTTGTGTTGTCAACTCGGTAAATACAGTTACGTATATGCCAGGATTCTATAACATAAATAAGTTTACCTGTTACCATTTTCTTTTTAAGTTAATATAATATAAGATTACATCACAAAAGTTATCTTTCGATACATATTTATGTTTTCTCACATAATTATGTGATCTTACATATCAAATTAATATACTATGTATCCATAAATTACATCACTCAGCTTTCATGGTTCGTCACCCCCATTATGGAATCCTACAGTATTATAACATCACGCATTTCAATAAAAAAAGCTTGTTTTTTAGCTTGCTACTGATTTTTTTTTGGAAGTTAAATTTGAGAATAATGACATTACAAAACTCTAACCAACCCCCCTCTTGCAACGTTTTGTCACTCAGAATTATATATATATTTAATTTTTTTTTATTGATAATTTACCAGCTTCTTAGGACCACGGTCCTTTTTTCGCTTTTACTATTACATTTCATAATCAACATACATAATATTCTAATCTTACACTTTCAGTCCAACAATACTCCATATCCCGTCTATAATCAAACAGACCAGCCATATCGAATTTTTGAGTAAAAAAGCTAGCATATTCGTTGACATTTTTATTTTAAACTTGACTTTTTTTTAAATCCAATTTATTGATTTTCTACTAATGCATGCAGAATTTATGGTAATCCAGCCTCATATATTTGAACTACATCGTTGCCCAACAAAAATTATTACTTTGAAAATAATACAGCAGTATCGCAGACACAACTATGAAAAGCAGTAAATGCCAGACATAAATCTAAAATAGAAATATATTCATATTCACTGTAGTAATATTATACAACGCAATATTATAATTATTTTTATGAAAAATCTTCAGATTTATTTTGAATATGTTTGCCATACATACAAACATATTATTTACTTAAGCGTTATAATTTTTTAAAACTTTCATCAAAGCAAAGAAACGCAAAAGCAAAGAAAAAAATGAAAAAAATATAAAATGGAAGAAATAAGATGAAAAACATTGTGGTATATACAAAAGCAAATATGCTTTGATCGTTGGAGCTCGTTTTCAATTTTTCATGAGTTTTTCATGAGTACTTTACGTAATGAACAGTTTGGATTTTTACCTCTCAATGTTTTTTATGTATATATTTCATTGTCATTCATATATACATTTTATTATTATTATTATATATACGACTATATATATACAGGGTGTCCCAAAATTCAACGATAAACGGGCACTAGAGTCCTCATTTTGTTTTGAAAATACAAAAAAAAATTAAAATCTTTCGAAAATTGAAACACCTTAAGATCTTTTTAACTACCATGACTACAATTTCTCAAATGTTTCTGATTATTTTTTTTTGTATCGGTAACCTAAATAGCACTGCTATCCACCACAACCATTAAAAATTCCAGAATGCTAGTAGTTTTTATACAAAAATCAATCCAAATAATTTTTTTCCCTAAAATATTTAAAGATTTTTACTTTCAGTCCACTTTAAAAATTGACGCAACTCTTCAGGATTCCAAAATGTTATAACACTCCAGGAGAACTATAAAATTGTACTATATATTGATAAAGTAGGTTACTAGAACCTCAAATGTTCAATTATTTTTTAATAACTTCTTATATGTTAAGAGATATTAACAATTAAAAAAGTCATTTTGTTTCTTTAATTATTAAAGGGATTCAACGTTGAACACATTCCAAGTGCATGTGACATCACAATCCTTGTGTAAGGTTACCAACTTTACAGATCATAAATCTCTGCTATATGTATTTATATATCAAAATATCAAATATTATTTACAGCTATTTTAAGGAACAATAAAATTCCAATATTATGTCTGCCTTAGCAGGGTTAAATAATATAAAAACTTATTATTCTTTGATTTGACTTGATTATTTGACTACCAACAGCTACAGAAGATTACCACAGCACTGACCTACTCAACAAGTAACTGAAGTTAAAATGCATTTGACGTCATACATATATGGCCGACCATTTCTAGCGCTAAAACTACAATTCAAACTTTTAATTGCTATATCTCCGTCAATATTTAGATATTTAATAAAATAGATACGCCAATACACATTTATTAACATCAATTTCAATCAACAATTGAAAAATCGACCACTAAGAAATGAGGACACAAGCCCATTTATGAAATTTGGTTCTTGTTTGAATTTTGGGACACCCTATATCTATCTATATATATATATATATATATATATTTATAATATAATATAAGTTAAGTCTCTAAGGATTGTTCTTGAAATAGATTTTGCAGTATTCTATCATCTAAATGTTCGTGTAACAAAGAAATATATGAACTATTAAATTTAAAAAATCGAAAATAAATCATCGTCCAAGGCTTGGATTCGAACCATCGATTTCTTTTATATGATTTTTAGATAGTACCAACCTTCAAACGATATGTGTCAAAATTTTATGACATTCCACTCATTAGTTTACGAATTACAGTGATTTTACTAACGCTACTTTTGTAATTTCGTGTGCACTGTGATTTATAATGCAACATTTGTCAAACCATTGCTTTGCTTAATAGGTATTTTTTAAACTTTTTATATGTTAGTATCTTGTATTATTTAAAATGTGTTGAAATTAAAACATCCTGCTATTTAGGAAATTAATAATCATGTCCTAGTGAGTTTTGAGTCTTCATTATCCAAATTGGGGTAAATTTCCGTTCTTAGCCGACCTTGCTTTAAGATAATGGTATGTAACAATTTAATAAGAACGTAGTCATTTGAATATCCGTACGTTGTTCTAGCTTGAGAAATATACGAGTTCATTAACCGGACATAAACTTTCTGCCACAAATACAGAAATAACGCTACAAATTACATTGCTATCTAAGACAACGTTTTTAATTTAACGTAAAATTATGTAAATTTAACTGATTTATATAATTTTACTTTAATTCTATAAAAATATCAACCTTATTTCTAATGTTACCTAACTTAATGTTCCAGCAAACATTAAATACTTTTTAAACTTCAAATGATTGATAAAATACTTGTTGTTTATATCACAAGAAAGTGAATTTATATTTCGTAAAAGTAATAAAGCAGATATCTGTCCTGCAGTAGGCCGTGGGATGGTTGTAAATTATAAGATGTGAACACGCAACTTATGATTTATTTTTGTAAAATTTATTACTTTATTAGTCAGTAACATCAGGCTGCTTGTGCCTGATGTTACGACCTTTTAACCTATGTGAATAGATGCGACAATGGAAGAACACCATATATGAAAACCACTTTTTATTAACATTCCTTCAAAGTAATATTTATAAATCTGTGTTTATGGATTTATTTGTATCCAAGTTCATTTCGTAATAAATATTTATAGAGAATCATCAATCATATATAGTTTAGGATACAACACATGTTTCTGTTATTTATTTTCCATATTATCTTTATACTTATAATAATTTCTATTAATATATAATGGTGACATTATTATACTTAAATACGAGGAGTAGCTATAAAGTAATGAAATTGATTCTGTAAAACTTTTTAATTTAAATGTATGCGTATTTAATAATTATCTCTTTCAATATATACCCCTCCTCTATCACTATATTGCTCCATGCGAATTTTCTTCTGACAGACTGTTTCTGATGCGTGACAATTTTTAATTCACAGCTTTTGCCGCTCTCAAATCTGGTTAATAATATACCACGTTTTGAGACCTATTTTACTGCTATTTCAAAATAAATCTACCCTTTTGCGCTTTAAGATTGTCATAAAACCTCTAAAGCTATAAAATAATAAAGTAAGACCATTAAACGTTATTATAGTTTAACTAGGTTTTGCGTATGTAAAATATTACATTAATGTAAGGTTACATCTCTGTTTTGTGTATTGCGGGAAATTTTGTAGCTATTATAATCAAAGAATGCATTTTTTTGAAATAATAAAATTATAGAATTATAGAAATATAAAACTACCTTTACAATTTTGTATAATTATAAAGAAGATAATTGTCAATTGTCAATGTGGTGAAGAAGGAACTTTGGATCGTAGAAAGATCAAAATTCAATTAGATGTGATTAATACTTTTCCTGTTAATACTAAATTTTTGTTAAGTGATTCTATATTAATTAGTGAATTATTGAAATATTTAGAAATTTGTAAAATTGAATTATAAATTATAAAAGATGTATAAAAAATGTTTGATGGTGGCTATGACGAATAAAAGTCAAGACAAATAAATATAAAAAAAATATAAAGAAGATACTTTTGAGAATCAAATAAGCTTTTGTATCGTTAGAATCATAAGACAAAATGATTTTAGTGAATAAGTGTTCAATTGAACAAAACAATAATAGAACAAAAACGCATATGTAGTCCATACAATATACATAGTCTGTGCCAGTGTCAAAGCGTATTCGTATATCTTGTTGATCGTTTAATGCAACGGTTCTCAAAGTGTGGGGCGCGACCCCTAAGGGGGCGCAATGAAGTCTTCGGGGGGCCTAAGCTTGGTTGAAAAATTAATTAAATTTACTTACAAAATAATAAAACAAACTTTTTATTTTTAAAATTACTACAAGTGTCTAATTTTTAGTCAACGTAGTAAGAGTGCCGAACATTTTATTTTTTTAGTTTACCGGCAGTAAAATAATGTGCGTGTACACCGACATGTTTTCAGTACAGCGCGGGAGATGACTGTCGTGGTAGCTAACACCTAGCATGCCTGGTTGTTGTACAAGCACATCCTTCACACTGAAGCTCTTTTTATTATTATTGCTTTGAGTTACAAATAACAATTATGTACTATAGTAGCTAAAATACCTACATAAATTATAATTGTTTGTATAGAATTTGTTGTTTGATTACGATTAAACCTATTGCCCCATTAGAGTATGCATAGAATGTGCAAAACTTAACTAAATCAAAATTGAATGTAAAATGTCAAATGCGACTCCCTTATAATATATAGTACACTTACATGTAGGGGGGCCTGGCTTAAGAGCTGGGTTATGCAGGGGGCTCGAAGTAAAAAGTTTGAGAACCGCTGGTTTAATGCATTTAAACTGCATATAAAACAGTTAAAAGCTCGGATAACAATTTAAGGACTTTTGCTCACAGAGATATATGACATAAAGCTAGAGAAGAGTATATATAATACACTCGTTTCTCTATTCTCGTAAAAATAAAAAAAAACTTTGTGAAAATATTTTCTCTGAGTAATGAAACGGTTCATGTTATTTCTAGAATAATTTAATTAAGAAATGAATATGATATAAAGTGGAAAAGTCTTATTCTTTCTACAGAAGATTGCTGTGTAAACTATTTTAACTTTATGTCTACACGCACACTGAAGAAAGATTTTAGTAGAGAAAACGCTAAAAATTTTGTACTGTTTTCAATGTGCGTCTAGCCTGTATAAAAAACATAAGAATGAGTTTAAATATTTTATTTTTCATACATTTTATAATGATGTATGTATATTAAATAAGACTGAAAAGTAATAGGGAGTGTTTTTTTCAACTAAAATGACAAACTAATTTTTAAAAAAATTCTGTAGTAAAAAGAAATATATGTTATGTTTACTTCGACTTTATGTGAATTTTTCATTGAAATTTCTATAAGAAATGTGTATATGTTTCTCATTTGATTTATTTAACTTTGGGGTATTTTTAATGCCTAACGACAATTAATCTAAAAAATGAATATTTTAGAAAATAATTTAGAAAAAACTTTTAAAAATAAGATATTATCGTTAATAATTACAAAAAGCCTGTGATATTTTCATTCAAAACTCCTATATAAATGACAGTTAAAATATTACTTCAACACCATACAATATTTTGAAAACTGAGTACTTAGAAAACTACCATTGCAAAAATATAATATTAGTTTGTATAATAAATTTTATTGAAAAATGACCTCAGCTACGTAACGGCTATTTCTCATTTTAAATGACGCTGGTACATTGCTGGAGACTGGATGTTGTTCTGGTTTGGTTTGCTACGAGGTGGTGTCTGGTATATGGTTTAGCATTCACAAATTGTGGAAAGAATCAAGCCAACTGAAACTTGGAAGCAATATTGGTACATACCGTATTTATTTCCTCGCCACGGTGTAATATGATAGGTTGGTGGTAGCGGAGAGATTTTAGAAGGAACGTAACGGAGCTTAAGAAGGGTGCACAGTAAATCTGTATTGGATATAAGACAACTTATTTTACAGAATGAAGGAAGTAAGATTTCGTTTAATTAATCAAAGATAAAAGTTGTGAACAGGCACACTGTAAATTTACATCCTAAATATGATAAATAAATGTATTTTGTCATAAAAGGGTTTGCTCACAGTTCGATATTTCAGAGTTCTTCATATGAAATGTCATTGTTATGAGCTAATCATGGTGAAGAAGAAACTTTGGATCATATTATATTTAAATGCATAAAATATAATTTAGTAAAATATTAAATATGATTAAAACTTTTTCTGTTGATACTAAATTTTTGTTAAGTGATTCAAAATGAATTAGTGAATTAGTTAAATATTTAGAAATTTGTAAAATAGAATTCTAAAATGTGAAATAATTATAAAAAATGTTTGATGGTGGCTATGACAAATAAAGGTCAAGGCAAATAAATTAAAAAAATGAGCTAACCAATTGACGAAATCATTTCACCCTTGGGAATCTAAACAACGAAACTACAATTGAAATGCAAAAGTGATAGAAACTTCACAGAACGAGACTTTTCATCAAACTTGAACCTTTTTCTTATCGATATGCGAATATAAATACTATCAATCTAATTAATATTGTAGTTAAAATAAATCAATTTTTATAAAACAATTATTTGAATAGCTTCTTAAGTTACAATGCTTTAATATAAATAAAACTTGTAGCATCGACAATTCGATAATATTTTATTCACTATGAAGAAATATGAATAATTACTAACTACATGAATAAATAATTAAAAATCTGGAGAACATTCAGTTTCTTTATATTATTATGTTAAATATTTAATAAATAAAATAATTTTAATAGGCTTGTGTCCTCATTTTTTAGTGGTCGATTGTTCAATTGTTGATTGAAATTGATGTTAATAAATGTGTATTGGTGAGTTTATTTTATTAAATATCTAAATATTGACGGAGATATAGCAATTAAAAGTTTTAATTGTAGTTTTAGCGCAAGAAATGGTCGGCTATATTTGTATGACGTGAAATGCATTTTAACGTCAGTTATTTGTTGAGTAGGTCAGTGCTGTGGTAATGTTCTGTAGCTGTTGGTAGTCAAATAATCATGTCAAATCAAAGAATAATAAGTTTTTATTTTATTTAACCCTGTTAAGGCAGACATAATATTGAAATATGATTGTTCCTTGAAATGGCTGTAAATAATATTTGATATTTTGATATATTAATACATATAGCAGAGATTTATGAGCTGTAAGGTTGGTAACCTTTAATCCTTGTATAAGGATCACAGTCCTTTAATAATTAAAGAGACAAAAAGACTTTTTTAATTGTTAATATCTCTTAACATATAAGGAGTTATTAAAAAATAATTGAACATTTGAGGATCTAGTAACCCACTTTATCAATATATAGTAAACTTTTATAGAAATTAAGACATGGGACACAAGCCTATTACGAAAATAAATTTATGAATTAAAAATTTGTTAAATAGTTAATTATTTAAAAATTATGAAATTACTTGCAGCGAATTTTTGATACAAAGGCTTTTGGTAACTAATATACATATTTTTTATGCGTAATTAATACTTTTATATAGCAAATTTTCTACTACCACCAATATTTGCACAAATGGTGGCTTCAGGTAGTCTCACGACCTTCCTCCTCATTGAGGCTTTATAATATGTCATTATCAACAAGTCGATTAGTACGAATTCTTAAATTACAATCAGGTGAAGGTAATAAATAGAAATAAATTAAATTCTTATTAACAAATAGAAGTAAATTAAATACGAGTATATTCGACTCGACATGGCAAAGGTGCCAATATTTGTAGGAGCTCGTCGGTAACGCCTGCAGTTTGGTTTCATTTCCATGCAATTAGCATTTATCTATTTTTTTTGAGGTTATGATTATATGTATTACATGTATTGTACATATACTAATATATTTTCTCTTATTTTCTTCAACAATGGTTTGTCAGGGATCCTTGATTACCTTTAATATATTCCTCCAACATGACCAACAAACACAAGCACAACACACTTTTGTTGTATAAATTTAAACCTATTCAAAACCTTTTTTCAAATAATATGATAACAGCATTAAATGAAGATTGTAACCGTGGTGTAATGTACGTCGTTTATAATAATTTCAAATGACCCGCGGCGTGTACAACCGTGTCTACAATAATGTACCTATTTTAAGAGATATCACACTCAAATCTCTACTAAGATATACTTTGTTGAATGTACCTCCTAGTCATTGTTTTGATACCAGGTTCTTTTACTTTCGTACCCATCGTCTTTCAGATGTTCTTTTCCAGCTGTGTTTATTTTAAATTTCCTGATTTTATCTTGAGAACATATTTTATACATAAATATAAACTGTTTATGTAGGAAGCTATGCTCTGTCTATATTGTCTGTAATTTAATGTTTTTTCCATTACACTTTCATGCTCAAAAATTATTTATTTATTTTTTGTGTTACTTTATTACTTATTTAAATTTATTTTGAAAACTGAATTACTGTAATAGAATCATGTATTTCCATTAATTATAGATGTATGAGTCGTATAACATTTCAAGATATGATAAACAAATTACTGTTTTCACGAGACAAATATTCGTATTAAATATACGCATGAATTTAAACATACAAATAAAACTCGTATAGATCGTAAGGAATGGAGCATGGCCAGTAGTAAAAAATCCAATTGGAGAAACTCATATTTTCAGTGCGCCATCAAACTTTGTAACATGAGGTAACCATCGTCATCTTTATCTGTCACTGCAGTTCTTGCACAGAACTAACGCCCTTTAAGATATTTCTTCATTTTTTTCCTATTGGCCGTTTTTCTGTTCCATTTTACCACTTTAATCCTCTTTATCTCCTACTCTATTAATCGTTTCATCTTGAACTTGGACTTTCTCGCACCTAGCACCCACTGGGTCGTACCCCTTACATATATTTTTAATTCCTTTAATTTCCTTCTTATTTTCGCCATAATATCAATTTCAATATGTCTATCATATTTGTTCTTATTCTCCACTAGCCATTTTCATAAACTGGATTATAAATTTTCCTTAATCTCTCCTTTCTCAAATTCACAAGAGATTACAATAGCTTTTCCTCCGATCCAAAGAGTACATTACTTATGTAACAATTTACATTGCAGATTTAAGTAAGTTCTGTAATTTTTCTTTTAATTTCAGGTATCACATTCTCTGAATCAGATTAAAATGCACCCGATATCTATATCCACTTACTCAATCAACCACGCTTTCCTCATATTTAGAACAACTCGAATTCTGATACTTTGATTTTTCATTATTAATATTGAGCCCAATTTCTTTAAAGGCTTTAAACTTAGAACTGATCTGATTTCTCTCTTACAACACTTCTTTTTTCTTTAAGATGTTGATGCAGCAAACTTCGTACGCAATTATCTCGGATTTAGCTATTTATGTCAACATATATTTATATACTTTACCATAAACACCTGAGGACACATCGTAATCTGCGACACAAAAGATTCCAACACCGCATATATTTTGATTAGTCTGAATTCAAACCTTCTAAATACTCGTATAAGCCACACAATATATGTGGATCATACAAAGTCTAGATAAATACGTGTAGCGGTTTTAATAATGGAAACTCATAAAGCGTCCCTAGTATGTGACGCCCGGGCCCAGACTCCAGACCCCAGACCCTAGGACCCCTAGTTGGACATAGTGACGGTTCAACACCCTATGGGATATCAACCCAGTGGCTCTGTCGACAACCACCGTTACCAGAGTGTGGTAGAACCAGAAGCAAGTACATTTGTAATGTACTAGAAAACAAGTCGATGTGGCACTGAGTTTTAGTGTCTACTCCCAGTCGTATATTGCGTGGCGTTGTCTATGTCGCGGTTTCTGAAACTATTTGTTTTGTTCGCTTAACTTTTATGTTGAAATATTTCATGAATACTTTGAAATCTTCTAACGAAGAACTGTCTTTAAAACCGTTTTGCATATATGTGTTCTAACTTTCTTAATTTATTGACAGCACTTATGAAATGGTGAGGGGGTAAGGTCAAAAAGATAAAAAAGAAGCATATTTTTTAACGACACAGTTAATATATAATTATTTCTATAATTGCTACATGATAAAATGACATTTGAAGAATACTTTGTGAAATTTTCATAAATAAATATCAAGAAATGAGGCATTGACAGCGAATCTCCGCTGACGTCACAAAAAAAAGTAACATTTCGGTGCCATTCATAACTCATAACTGGATTTTCTGAAAGTAAAATACCAAAATTATTTCATTAGTTGATAAGTTTCTGCAGATAACGCTGTCGAGTTTTTCTTTTTTTTTATTGATTTTTCAATTTTTAACAGCACTCTAAAGTCAAGATACCGATTTTTCATGAAAAATAATCGGAAACTTTGTTATTTTAAAATACGTTAAAATTAAAAAATAATAAAAAAAACTTGACAGCGTTACCTCGGCATTTATGTAAAGAAAGAGTGTGCCAAATTTCAAAAGAATCAGTGCATAAGATTTTGAGCTAGAGAGGGCACCGATTCTGAAAAAGCTATGAGTGAGAAACCGCATTTAAAAGTTTAAAAGTAACACGAAAGAAGACCAGGGAGGTGAAGACCTAAAAGTCTATATCCCCGACAGTTTTACTCCAATCGACTTCAAATTTTTACACAATGAACTTAATATGTTGTACAATAATATAACCCCCCCCCCAACAGACATACTTAATTATTTCATACTAAGCTGATGACATTTCCTAACAGACTATGCAACAGACTCCTTGCGGCAACGACTTTTTGAATAGGGTCTATTTGCAATTACTTCAAATTTGTCAGCGATATCGAGCATAGACTAATCCCGGCACAATACGATGCTACGAACACCTTGCTACGTTGGATGCTTGATGGTTAGATGCATCGTGTGGTCGATGCTGCAATTAAGTGTGTCCAACGTTCTCGTTGGAAGAAGTTCGGGTCGCGTCAAAAGGAATTTTTCTACCCTCACCATACAATTGATCCACATGTCATGCACTACTGCACGAATCGTCTAACAAAGGAAGGTTTTATACTTGAAAGTTTCCTTATTTACTTGAAAGTTTTTGTTAAACAGTGTCAGTGTCAATAATATCAACAAATTAATAAAATGAATTAATCATTCGGATAAAACATTCGTTCAACCGTGTAGTAGGAAACTTGCCATGTCAGTCTTCCAATATTTGACTCACGCGGTGGAGGAAAACATTTTAATTGAACACGTGGCAGTTGCCACGTTGTTTTGGGTTCTCGTACTGAAACAAGTCGATTGATGGACAAACTATATCTTCGACAGATTTAGAACCAATGGTTTATATGTCTACTATGTGTCTCTAGTTTAGTTCTTTTGTTTCGTTTCGCTAGATATCGAAACAGATGCACTATATTATTCACAACCCGGGGTACTTAAACATTTTCTAGTCGATAGAAACATAACATTCGAACCTAGTGTGTCCGTTACATTTTCCCAGTAGATGATTGGATCAGTTTTACGATCTCCCCAGAGATAAACAAGAAAAGATACGGCCATCGACCAGTCTTACAAGTACTCAACCCCAAGGGGAGGATTAGGACAAGCAGTTTAACAGCCAATCCGTAGCAATCACTTGAATTCGTGTGAGGTCATCTAATCGAATTCTACAATACAATACAACACAATACAAATAATAAATTAAAATATATTCTCCTTAAAGTTAGATCACCATTTTAACAATATATATTTGATCTAAATCCTGAATCTTTAAGTTAATATAATACACTGCTTGATCTGGGATTACGCTGACTTTCACAGATCAACGGTTCCCCTTTCAGATCCTTCAGAAAGGATTTTATGTGAAAAGGGGAACATCATTAAATCATCGTTTTCGAGATGCTGGTTTTTTCTTGTAAAACTTTTACTGTTAAATGAAACAAGTGCGTGTTGTGCTTATTGCTGACAATAATGTCTACACGTGCGATAACTCTTGCCCTGGTCCTCGGTCCTGGGTCCTGGGTCCTCGTTTTCTCAGGCCAATTCCATTCTTTTGTAAATGTCCCGAGCCCAACCCGAAACTAGGCTTGCCAACAGTTCCAGAAATAATCTCACAATGATGATAGTTGTTGTGCCATACTGACAATTTTATACACTTTTACCATAAAAAATAACGTTATTTGGAAACCGTTTTCCACCTAGATCTAGGTTTTTTATTTTGATCTGGGTGGATAGGTTTTTTTATTAAAATAAATCAGTATCTGATTTTCCTTGGTATTTATATCTAAAAAATAGGAGTTTTCAAATAAGTTCGAGAACAATTGTGATATAGATATATATTTTATTGTCATAATTCCAGGTAGAAAATTGTATTGCAGTGTAGTGCAGCTTCAAGCTTACTAAAGGATAATTGCAATGTTTATTTTATCTTACTAGTCTGCTTCGAGCTAACTAAAACTTTACTTGGGTATGATAAATAAAGGACGCTACGTTTTTCTGAGTTTATTTAAGTTGCAATCTATGTTTATACTATAAAATTTGTGAATAGCAGCACTGTTACGTATTTAAAATTTATATTTCTAACGTCTGGCATAAAAATTAATCCTATGATAAAATCTACGACCAATTTACTCCAGATAGTATTGAATATATCCTAAAAAGTTACAAACTGTTTATGTAAAAGTTGGCAATCCCTTCCGGCTTCCATGTGAATCTACTATACGAATTTTGTTCATTGTCAGTTATCCCGTGTTCCTGTTTTTCTAAACAAGGACTCACACCATTGTGGACTGATTTATCAGTGTTTCCGAGTTTCACGTTTCACATTTCCCAAGGAATTTTAATTAACATGAACTAATTTCTAGAAACTGCTTATATATTTCCAGAACTTATGATGTAATTGGATCCTTCTTGCCATATATTTGGTTAATAGTTAAAAAATTGTTCTGGCATAATCTAGTAACTTAGTGCCGACTAATTTTCGTTATGCAACTTAAAGTTTATTATATACCTGTAAAGAAATTATATTTCTTTAGTTGGTAACACTGACCAGAAATATTACAATTGCATTCTGGTCAGATGAGCTAACGGTATATATTAGTTATAGCTACTTATTGTAGTGTGTGCCAAAATTTATTTATTTACTAGCTGTCCCGGCCACGCGTTGCTGTGACTAACGTTTTTGTCATATTACATTACATAGCGCCATCTATTGAATATTTACTCAATCTAGTCAACAGAATATTTACTCAATCTAGTCAACAGATGTCGCCATCATCGTCGCCCGATGTCATCGTTTGGAGCTAACAGATAATTAATAGACAAATAATTTGCAATAAGATAATATTGCAATCATAAATTGAGATGTAAGCTATCCTATCTTTCAAGTTGGATCAAACTGCACACGGTGTACAAATTTGATTAAAATCGGTTAAGTAGTTTAGGAGTCCATCGCGGAGGAACAACGTGACACGTAATTTATATATATTAAGAAGAAGATTAAGATAACAAAATTAGATAAAAAGGAATTTGCCAATTTAAATAATAAACTTTAAATATCGTTTCTTTGATTTCAGGTAAGATAGTATGATTTAAATTAAACAGTGTTATTATTATAAAGTGTATGTAAATTACTAAAATAAAAGTCTTTGATTTCAGAAGCAACACATAAGTTTGATTAAAAATTTACAATTTCTAATAAAATATCTCATATACCTTTTGTAAATTATATTATATTAATAATTAAAAATATATTATATTAAATTAATATTTCATATTCACTAATGAATCTTATATTTAATGATAATATAATGAAGGTTGTGTTAAAAGAATATATTCCTTTTATGGTTATGTGGTCTAAACTCTTAAGTAAAATATTACATGAATATAAGACAACATCCAAGCTCGAATATTGTAATAACTAGCTACTTAATTACGTTATTAATTAGTAAATAGGCTAGAAGAATAAGTAAAGGCTTGACTCTTCTAAATGGGAAATTATAAATTAAAGAAGAAAGTACATTTTTCAAATGAACCAAATAAACTACATTTTAATGTAGTTTACACCAGGTTAAAAGTGTAGACCAGTATATTACTACGAGTCTAAATAAATTCAAGCATATACGATATAGCATTATAGTAGTCTGTAGACGTGTACCGCTCACGTGCTTACTCAAACTGTACAGCATTTTTCTGGGAGTGTACTATCACCTTTTCTTTTAATAAAACATAGTATTCGTGTATGAAGCTTCATTCGGAATTAAACATTTTGACAATATTTTTTTTCACTGGCGGAGTTTTTAATAAAAGTAATTTTGTATTTTTACGTAATTTAAACACAGTAAAGTTACAGAGTAAGCTTTTTAGTGAAAGCTTTTCAAATTTAAGTTAAAAGCTCTATATCACAAGGGTAGTTACCTGCATTCAAATGTGTTAAGCCGTGGGTTCATAATTCTATTTAGTAGAATTATATTTTTCTATTTTACTTTTTGGATTAGTAAGTATTGTGTTGCACAGAATTTTATTTACCATAAAGAAAATGTGCTTTTCATTTTACTTTTAATTTTTCTTTTTGTTAATTATTTTATTGTATTATATTATATCAGTCTGTTTGGGGTTTTCGTCTTACTAGCAGAGGCGTATTTAGCTGTTTGGCGAGATTTGGATAAAATATTTAATGGGGATATTTTCTAAAAACTGTTTGATATAATAATTTTACAAACAACTTAAATCCAAACTGTATAAAATTCCAATACGATATTTTAGAACTCGACCTAGTATAGGAATCGGCATTTAGGTGATATAGGGTGTAGGGTGAAAGTTTCAGAAACAAAATGCATTACTCTACTCCATAAACTTAAGCTTTAAAATACGAAATTTCTTTTCATGAACGTACCCTTCGAAAAAACTTACTCAAATTGTATTCGACATTACAAAGATACGAAAAAATGTTTATAGGGCAGCGAGATATTGAAATCCTTTCTCCCACTTCTAATATAAGATTTAATTTTACATCAGAAGTGGGATTAACAACTCGATGATATTTCTTATTACACCAAATCTAACACTAACAAATACTTCTTAAAAAGTAAGAATAGTATTGTAAATGTAGCTTTACACTTTGAAGAGGTATGGAGCTGTGTAACATACATTAAACATACCTAGAGATGCGCTTGAAAAATAAAATGGTACATAAAACACGCGCCTTTGCTAATAAAATAAAAACGTCCATGTAACCCCTTATCCCACCCCGCTCTTGCAACCCCTAGAGCCAGTTACTTGATGTACCCAATATAATTCTGTCTTACGTGAAACTTCTTATATTTCACGTTTCACCATTAGACTATTGGTCTGAGTTTAATTAAAATCTTTAATGTATTCGTATTTACATTATACTCGTATAAAAATGTATACCATCAAGTTGTTTATATCAAAAAATTTATACATTTCTAGATGTATAAATGTATATTTATTATTCCAGCTTTGTGTATGTACTTAGATATGTATTATGTATATAAATTATGACCAAGAAATCTTATTTTTCGTCATCTAATTTTTATATTCTATTTCCATGATTTTCTTGAGAGCTATAAAGATATTATTTTATATGCTAAGTAGTACATTACCTGACATAAGACCGGTATTATTTTAAAAGCCATTTGCTAAGAAAATGAAAGAAATTTGATTCCTGAGAAACGACAAAAAATATTTTATTTAGAGTCGTTTTTCCATTCTCAGTTAACAATTATAAATCTTGATTGTAACTATTGTTACTTATCTCTCATTTTTGTTCGAATTGAACATAACTGTAGTTTATCCAAGCTAAATATCACGGTTACACTTTTCGTTAATTACCTGTGGTTTTTGACAAAACTAGAACTGGAAAGAAGAACTAAAAACTAGTTGCCAAATCTGAGGTTTAACTGAAAATAAAATAACTGCTATATTTTAATTTACAAATTACTAGCGCTTCATCCCGTGTCCATAATATGTATCAGTCTAACTTTATTCTTACAATTACCTCGTCCTTATAATGAGTGAAACTATTTCTGCAAATTTAAACATGAAGATCTATTTTATTCCTGTTTCAAATTTACGTAAGAACTTCAACTGTTTTCAGGTTTTCCAAAGATTGAGGAAAGTTTTCTCTTCAAAATATTAATATTTCAAAGCCATTGATGAAACGTTTTGAGCAATTTTAAAAATTAAATAACATCTAAGATTTCGAAAGTTTAAAAATATATATTTAACACGAAATTGCCCTCACAAAGTAGGGGTTTTATATTTATTATACAGGGTGTCCCAAAATTCAACGATAAGCCGGCACCAGAAGGTGGCCCTGCTCATGGAATTGAAACACCTTAAGATGTTTTTAACTACCATGACCACAATTTTTCAAATATTTCTGAATTTTTTTTTGTATCGGCATCCTAAATAGCACTGCTATCCATCACAACCATTAAAACTCCCAGAATGCTAGTATGGGACTACTATGGCAAGTTCTTTTAAAAATTGGCGCAACTCTTCAGGATTCCAAAATGGTATAATACTCCAGGAAAACTAGCAATAAAAAAAAATTATGCATACTATTTCTAAACAAGAACCAAATTTCATAAATTGTTGTTGCAAAAACTACTAGCATTCTGGGAGTTTTAATGGTTGTGGTGGATAGCAGTGCTATTTAGGTTGCCGATACAAAAAAAAAATCAGAAATATTTGAAAAATTGTGGTCATGGTAGTTAAAAACATCTTGCGGTGTTTCGATTTTCGAAAAAAGAATTTCTTTTTAAAAAATGAGATAAAAACTTTTTTTCTTTTTTTCTTGTGTAGTCATGACCGGTTTATCGTTGAATTTTGGGACACCCTGTATATATTCTTTATCGTTGTATAAGTTACGTATGTTTAAGGTTTGTTTAACATCATAAAAGTTTACTTATTAAGTAAATAATATAACGTTTTATTATTTATATACACCTATGTTTTGTTTTTTGAGGTTAAAACTGAATATCAATAAAAATAATTTCAACAATATTATTTAAATGTATTGCTGCTATTTTAATATTACTGGAACCATAAATAAATTTAAAATATAACAAAATATTCAGAATAAATTACATTTTAAAATTATTTGCGCAATATTATAAAAAAAAATTGTCATAAAAAGTTTTATTTAAACTTAATTACATATAAATTTTTTATCGTTTGAAAATCTGGTCCTCGCCTCGTGATAAAATGTCTTTGATACTTTATAATATTTTATAATGAATGTAGAAACCTTTAGATGTTAGATTTCAGATGGCATGTCAATAAGCCAAGCGAAGTCTATATGAAGTTGATGTTAAATGAAAACATGCAAGAATAAAATTATACTACTTTTTCTTGAATACATATATGTGTATATACTATGGTATACATAGAATAGCGAACAGCGCATTACAATGCAATCAGAATAATATTTATTCTAAAAACGAAATGCTACTAATCTGGGTTAACATGAGTATCATTAGTGACTAACTTCTGTGAATGTATAAATATAAAAAGTAAGTATTGTAGGAAACTGTTGGAAGTATTAAACTTACTTTTATTCATACATATACAGGGTATTAAGTACATGAATGTTAATCTAAGCAAAAGTTTAAAAGAAAAAAATACAACTATATATTCTAATATGCAAAGTGTTACGGTTTTCTAGATATCGGCACTTTCTTTAAATATATATATACACTTCAAAAATTAATTTTATTATTATTTGTTTCTTAAGGTGAAACGATACTTGGCCATTTTTGATTCGCGAAATATAGATGGCGATACTATACAGCAGGTTAAATATTATAAAAAAAAACATGTTTTTTTATGTTTAAATCGTTTTATGTCAGTAACTATAAACGCTAATCAAAATCTAAAGCTGCAATTAGTTAGATGAATAACGTATCTACATTTTAAACTTTCATCCACTGACTTTTAATAAGTTGGAAAAGCAAAAATAAGTTTTGAAAATGAATATTGCTATATTTTCTAGTTAAATTTAAATTTTTATATGACTGGTAACATTTCTAAGGGTTTGTCATAAATTTAATAACCTTTACTATGGTTTTCAAACTAATATAGTATCTATATAATATCGCCATCTATATTTCTTAAATTTATGAACCTTAAATAAGTTAATTAAATAAACGATATTAAACTTACATTGTTTTTTTAAATATATATAATTTTTAATTATATCATTATACTTTTAGTCCCGCTAAGTAAACACAAAATAAATATTCATTACTCCATGTAGAAAATTGACTTCTTGTGCAAGGTTTTCACTTGCTAGCTGTCCACAAGTTAATTTCAAAGTTCATTTTATGCGTTTCTGCATTTTCTTGAACACTTACATTTTCCACTACTACTTTATCTTACTTTAAATACATGTAATTTTTTACTTAAACGAAACCTTATAATGAAATAAAACAAATGAAACGTAATATATAATTTATTAAGGCTACAACTTTGTGTAAATTATTTTCTTATGATTTTAATAATTTAAGTACTACTCGCCAGTAACACAATTACGTGTACTTAAGGTTTATGTACTATAACAAAAATTACCTGTGACGTAAACAATGTTACCTAAAATATAACGTTTTATTTAGTAGATTGTTTCAAGAATTATTTAATCTTAAGAAGTCCTTTTTATTAATAAACGGTGATGAAGTATCTTTATTTAAACTTTCTTAGATTAACATTACTAAGTTTTAATTATATAAAATATTATATGTATGTCAAATAACATTCATTTGTGATAAGCATTAAAAGTAATTAAACTTATTAAAAGTTGTGATAATAAAATTTACTTTACTTCTAGTTGAAGTCCCTTATTAGAGAAATAATTGTACTCCCTTTATTAGAATAGTGAATAAACATATCTCGAAGACCGTGACACTTTGTTCTTATGCGTTTATAATAACTTCAACAACTTTGTCAAGATTGCCATCGGTGTATCTAACACCTTATATATACCTACATATATAAACGTCGTGCTTATGTATTAATTCTAAATAGTTTCAAACTAATTGGATTTGGAATAGTTTGTTATTTAGTATATAATAAAAATGTAAATTACCAAATGATGGTGGTCGACTACACACACTCGTACGATGGTATGAGAGCGAGCCGCTCAGAAATAAATTTCTTATTCATAACAACACGTGTGTATATAAAAAAATAACATCTTTCAGCATGAAAATTTAAAATTAATAACGGATATTCTTAGGACATTACACACAACTGTTATGTTTCCAGCAAACTGTTCCAGAAAAATGAAATTATATTAAACAGAACATACAAAAATACTTGTATTATATTATACTGATGTTTGTTTTTATTCAATTTTAAAAATCAATAACAAAATAGTTTTTAACTCTATAAAGTTTATTTATAAAAATAATGTGGAATGTGTGTGCACAGACAGACATGGTTATGGAAAACCTTCGTACTATTATCTTATTAGAACCCGGGTTTGATGTTATAGATATGTTAGAGTACGTATTACAAAAGTTACGTTTGAAAAATTGGTCGAAACTGTAAATTCCGATCAAATTCCATTCAATCCAGCTTTCATTAGGGATCGCCTTATTATTACCTCAAATTTTATGTGTGTAACGATGTTATCCACTTCAATTATACAAGATAATGTATTTCCAAAATATTTGAGATAAAGATAATTAAAATTAAAATAGTTTATAGAATTCAGTGTAACAGTGGCATAGATTCATTACATCCACAATAAGCTCGGTCATCCAGACTCAAGGTGAAACAGTTCACTATAAAGAACCCTTCGCAGGAGAATAAGATATAATCATTCTCTTAAAATAAAGTAAACTAGCATAAGGGGTAGGGTTACAACAGTCAAAATTTTTAAAAGAATGTATTACATATGCTTTACGTAATATGTACTTTTATTATGATGGGCTAAATTTATTAGTATTTTGATAATTTGTAAAAATATTATATAAATAGACACATGATTAAACTGAACTTATGACAAATTTGTAGTAGATATAACATAGAAAGTTATAGTGGATAAATTTTACTAACAGAAACAATAACGGAAAACTTAGGGATCGCTCCGGTTGGCAGAAGCTCTAGCTCCGCCCCTGATTTGAGCTTAACCATAAAAGAATATCTATTGCAGCATTATTGAATCAATTTTCGAACACCTGTTAACACCTTTTCGATAATAGTTACATTAAAATGAATCTAGGTGTAATGCAAGAGATAAAGTTATAAAATAAATTCAATTTATGACATATTTAAGTTGTGTTCATTTAGTTTTAATGTGAATTGGGATATAGTCGAACTCGTAACATTGTAACACAGCTACGAAACCAGTAAAATTAAAATAACAAGACAGTAATAGAGTAATGAACTTGTATATTGCGTTTTGGTTGTAAATTGTGATAAGTAGCAGACTAGCAGGTTCAGGTATGAAAAAGGTAAACTACAAGAACATTTAATGCAAACCCGTTAAAGTCTGGTACAGTAAATTGGTGCCATTAGAGAGTAGGCGGGTTATATGGTGTTTTAACGTGACTCCAGATCATTGCTTTGTTCGTACTGAAATGTAATTACAACGTTTAACTAAATGTAACATAACTCGAAAATAAAATAACAGGTTTGTAAAGTTAACCACTCATAGCAAGCAACTTGGTGAGATAACATGAAGTTCACATTTTCATCGATTTGATTCTGACAGTGGTTTTATAATTGGTAGTCTATAGCAATAACATTTCACATGAATGTTAACAACAGAACAGTGTAGACCACATGCTTTCTTTAAGATGTTTTCTATTCCTTCCTAATGGTCACCTTCTTCTTCCAATTTACAATATCTATCCTCTTTAGGTCCTCCTGCACTTGTTCTTCATACTTCGCTCTGAGTTTTACTCACACTCTCTCCTTCCACAAATTTCTTAGCAGTTCTTTCTGCATGTACGACCATTGTAGCCTCTTTCTTTCTCGATATCTATCATATGTTTCTATATTTGTTCGTATTCTCCACAAAACATTTTCACATACGTTTTCAGCAAAACTTTTCTTTCCCTAAATCGCAAGAGATCATAATCGCTCTTCCTCAAAGACCAACTCACTGAACCATATAGTTTTATGGTTTTATTATAAAATGTATAAATCAGGATGTCTAGTTTTCAATCTACTTTGGCAAATCTAAGCAAGCTCATTATTGGATAATAACATCTATTTTGGCTGTAATTCTTGCTTTAATTGCAAGTCTTATATTTTCTGAATCAGAACTATTGATAGATATTAATGAATATAATTTCGAATGGACTCCAAATTATTTATTGGGTAGAGACAACATCATATTTATACATTGAACAAACAAAGACAACACTAATCGTGTCATATGCTAAACAGCTAGACTGTTTTAGCAAGTATCCTTATCCATCAAGAAATAAAACTTGAATAGCTTATGAGGATCAATATGTTTAATTCGGTAGTCGACTACTTAAGTCAACTAATTAATACACTACTCTAAGCAACCTACTATCTCCGTTCGAATAGGAATACTATCGTATCTTTCCTATTTTCATAGAATACTCTTAAATGGTCGATAGTACAAGCAACAAGGTACACTCCAAGACTGGTACAATTACTTATAATATTGATCGTCCTTTTCAATTCATCCTCCATTTTAGATCAGTGATATTATTCACTGTATTCGTATATAAAACATTTAAAAGCGTTTACCTCATTAAGTCGTTATCTGATTCGAAAAGTGATTTTACGACTATCTTCACTACGATTCGTTCCGCTGCAATATTATCGCGAAGGAAAAGGTTATCTCGATGTGATTTTACTTTAAATAAAGGCGTATACCCGTTACATTCTCTGCCTGGCACTCGCGTAGTTTATTTAAATTTTTGTTAATGCAAATGTTTTAAGAATTCGTTTTAGATATAAAATAGTACTGCTAGTAGTACGATATTAGCACAAGCTTTATTTGTTTCATAAACCTGCACTTTAATTAACATTGTTACTGTAGAAATTCTTTAAAATATGACTAAAAAAAACTTTTAATTAATTTTAAATGAATTATAATAAAGTTTTATTTTAATGAAATAATTAGTTCTTTGTAGCTTATGTAAAAGGTAAATTAAATATTTAACTTAAACTTGGATCATTTTGAAGCTATATATTTCTGATCTGTCATTCACAAAGCGTTTGCACACGGTTCATTATTAATATCGAAACCAACCCTTTTGCAAACTGTTTTAATATAAATTTGATTTTGTAGGGTTGAAAGACATTGAGTCGAAACTTAGTAAACAAGAAGCAATGTTAACTGTTAACCTTCTTCGTAATTAGAAAGTCTCCAAATATTCAAAATCGTGAAAGTGTTCAACATCTTACAATAAACTTACGATTATGACTCCGCTTTCCAATTCAACCCTATTAAAGCTTAAAATATGATTATAATGTTCTACTAATTGTTATGACGTCATTATTTGCAACTGTATAATTCTACCCTTAATTTTTAGTAATAAACTACAACTCTATATAACGTTCTTCCCTTTATTATTTTCTCTGTATTCTTAAACGATGATGGCTTTCTCACACCCCCAAGTTAACTGGCAACTCTTCAATAATATATTTCAGTTGTTGTGTTAATAGCAGTATATACATAAACTTACAATATCAATTAGGCAACACATACTTAGAAAAACAAGTTTCTAGATATGAAATTTCCCAACACTGTGTAGTACCGATTTGAATAAATTCACAATCCGAGGTAAAAAAAGCTACAGGAGCACAATTTTGTATCTAGTCAATTCTTTCTAACATATGCAAAATTACGTACTTAAAGCTAAACGTCTTATTTATCGTATCAAACTGAGATCGGCTGGAATCGGCTATTTTGTTGCCGTTGAAGCAACCTCATTGAAAATGACCATGGTACACTAATTATACAGATACAACTAAAAACCATAGAGCTCATTGAAACATGAGAAAAATTGCTAGATTTAGATGAAGGAACGAGGAGAAAGGAAACAGATACTGGGCAAATACCGAGGAAAGGACGTGTAGAGTGTGCGGAATGAAGATTGAAACATTGGAGCACATTAAATTTTCATGTCAGAAAAAAGTAACGAGCGAGAAGAATATTGTGCAGTTCACAACAGTGAAGGGAAGAGGTGGATGGCGGAAATAGAGAAAATGAACGAGGAAAGAGAAGTAACGCCAGAGCAGAAGTTATTTTAATCCAAAGTGACAAAGAGACAAAGAAGACAAGAGGTGAGGAAAGGATGAGAATAAAGGAGGACTAGGGAAAATGAGGTGAGAGGGTCAAGAGAAAAAGAAGCAGAAAAGTTAGAATAGTTTTAAGTTTAATTTCAAGTTGAAGTTCTGTGACATGTATTAAGAATGTAGATTGTTAAGCCGAAAGGCACACAATTAATATAATATAATATAATAATAGAGCTCACTGCATACATCTTCTTTCGTATGTTTCATTCATTAAAGAGAATGCGTTGACTATTCCGTTCCTATCTGAGGAAGCTAACCATAAAATGCCACTGTGTCGTATCGTTTAGAAATGGGAGAACAAGGAAGAAGATAAAACGTACACACGAGACATATCTGCGATTAATTGTCTGAGGATAATTAGTTTTATACGCTGCATATACTTTTCTTCTTTTTCCAAAGACTTCTACGCGGCCAATAATCGTTCACTTTAGGAAAGAACATCTATCACTGGGAAGAAAGGAGAAGGTATTCGAATTACCAAAGGAAAAATTTCCTTGATGTTGCAATGGTAAAATATTCAACATGTAAAAAGAAGTGATGATTGGTTGTGTATTACCAAAACAATTTGATGTTACTTTAAAGTAATTTTAAAGTGAACTATATCAACACCTTAACCATGTTCACTCTTGAACAGTTGCACGGCTGCACCTACTGCATCTCTGTGCAGTGTGCAGTGTAGTGCAGCGTTGATTTGACTGTTAAGCACACTCACAGTGTTAATGGTTGTCACCTGCTCCGTTCCCTTAATGGTCCTGGAGCATAATTATAAACAGTTATGTTGTTAACTACCAAATGCAATTTGCATACATGCAATAATAATTTTATTTCACATGTTGTTATTAGTTTGATGACGGAACGTTACTGCATTATGTAGGGTTATAAAAAAACATATTACAAGTTTTAAAATAATTTTATATGTTTATTTAAAAAGTTTTAGAGTATGCAACATTTCAATAATAGTACTACTATAAAAGAAATAATTATGCAGCGGTATCTTGTATATATTTCTGATCTGTCATTCACAATGTTTGTATAACAAAATATATCTGTTTAATGTTCCTACCATCCACACCAATGCACACTGAAACGGAGCAGACCGCATTTATACGAGTAAACTTAACAATACTGCTTCCCTTTTCTCCTACGTACATATTTATATTTGCGCAAAAGATCAAATGTTTACATTAAAAATATTTGACAAAATTATTTCAGTATTTAATTTTTAATAAATATAATGGGCTTGTGAACTCATTTTTTAGGGGTCGTTTTTTCAATTTTTGATTGAAATAAATGTTAATATATGTATATTGATATTATACAGTGGAACGGACGGAAATTAATTAGTGAAATATTGAAATATTGATAAATTTGTAAAATTAAATTATAAATTATAAAAGATGTATTTAAAAAAGATTGTTGGTGGCTATGACGAAAGAAAGTCAAGGCAAATAAGTGAATAAATATAAAAAATATGTATATTGATATTTTTATTTTGTAAAAAATTCAAAAGTTGCTGAAAAGGTCTTATAGCAATATCAAAATTGAATTTAAGTTGTGCCGCATCTCAGTAAACATTTTGAAGTCACTTTGATAACATATTGAAGATGGTTATGATTTTTTTGTGATGAAAGAGTTCATTTCTCAGATTCGTTCATATGAAATGTCTATTTTATCGGCTACAAATAGTGAAACCATTCCACCTGTCGGAATACAAATGAAGATGAAGTTCATGCGAACTATAATTAAAGTGCAATACTGATAGAAGCGTCACAAAACATGACACTTTACCAAATAGTCATAGAAACTGAACTGTAAATGAACTCTTTCATGACAAAAAGTCATGCGCAACTTCAATATGATGTCAAAGTGACTCCAATATCTTTACTGGGTAATAGTTGGTGACACAAACTCGTATGCATCCTTGTGGCAAATCGTCGATTGTGACGTATCATGCATTGGAATTTACTATAACGTTAGATCCCTTTAATAATTATGAAGACAAAGTTTATGGTTCTCGTAACCTAAATTAAGTCATGGTTCACAAGCCCATTATTATCTGAAATATGAATACAAATAGAATTATCCATTTAGATATACAAAAGATTTACTGATAATAAAATGCTCTGATTCTACATAAATGTTCAAAATATACATTATTCATCTTTGAACTTAATAAATAATTCACGTGTAGTTTTTAAAGCGAGTTGAATGTACAAATATTTAGCCGTTATTACTTTTGAGTACATATTATATTTTTATTTCTGTTTGGCATGATACCCTACCAACAGTAAGGTATTATTAACGAACTTAAATAGAGAGTAGCAACTCACGCATCGGTCTACCCGCTACCATTGAACTATTACATCTATTAAGGCTATCATGCCTTGTACGAAGCATATGCGTCCTAAGAAGGGGGTCCTTCTTTTACTCTGATGATGTTGGACAAACTTTATACTAAATACATCGGAAGTTATCATGTATTTATATTGTTACCGTTACCCACCGCATTCCCCCACTTTGTGAAATTTTTTTGCGAACGCCTATGTCACTACCCTTACAAGTAACACCACCCGATAACATGTAGGAGATTTTATACTTAAAAATAAAAGTTTGTGTTAATATTATACAAAATAATAGGGGTCGATATCAATATTTTAAAGTACAAACAAAATCTGTACACAAGGGATGAAAATGAAGTTTACATTGCATTAAGTCAATGTCGTGTTAATGTCAACAAAAGGGATGTTTATCTGGGGTGGCGGTGGGGTGTGGGCTGATTCATGATGTAATTATAACGTTATTACAAATAAACAGTTGAGTTGATACTGATGGGAAGTTTATATAACGCGAACTTTTACAACGCGAATTTTAAAGCGATTTTTTCCTATCACGTGATATTATAAAATATGTCGAGCATCTCTTTTAGATCAGTATCAATAATACGAATACTAGAAATACGAAAATACTTTAATGGAGATAATCCATCTAGTCTTGGCGATTCCGCTTTACTTTGAAAACAGTAGTTGGTACTGGAAAGAATATTATTCAAGATGAAAGTTTAATAAAAATAACAAAATGTAAAAGACAGTAAAATTGAATCAGTTTTAACTGAAGAATGATGAATGAAAGAAATTTTATTTTGAAGTGCTTATTGCACTACTAGCTCACTTTATTTTATTGATTCTATAATTTTGAAATCATTTATTTTATCAACGGGTAAGGTCAAATTAATAAAAAAAAGCATATTTTCGATAATGTTTTTTGACGACACAGTTCATATATAATTATTTCTATAATTACTACATGATAAAATAATATTTAAAGAATACTTTGTGAAATTTTCATAAAGAAATCAGGTATTGACAGCAAATCTCCGCTAACGTCACAAAAAAAAGTTTCATTGCAGTGTCACTCATAACTCATCACTGGATAATTTGAAATAAAAAGAAAAATGATTTTATTAGTTGATAATTGTTTCTGCAGGTAACCCTGTCGAGTTATTTTTATTCCTTTTTCAATTGTTTACAGCACTTAGATGTAAAAATACCGATTTTTCATGAAAAAAATTAGAAACTTTGTTATTTTAAAATATGTTAAAATTAAAATAAAAAAAACTTGACAGCGTTACCTCGGCATTTATGTAAAGAAAGAGTTTGCAAAATTTCAAAAGGATCGGTGCAGTAGATTTTGAGCTAGAGAGGACACCGACTCTGGAAGAAGCTAAGAGTGATTTAAAACTTTATATTTCCGACAGTTTTACTCTAATCGACGACAAATTTTCGCACAATAAACTTAATATGTTGTACATTAATATAAATAAATAAAAAATAAATAATAACAACCGCCCTCTCCCACTCCTTTAATAATAACCCCCCCCCCTTCCACTCCTTTAATAACAACCAAATCCAAAAAATATAACTCGAACTCAGGAATCAAACCCGAATTGTAATTTTCGGAAAAAAACATCTAAAGAATTTTCTTTTGAAAAATATTCAAATACCCAATGATTTACCTCTCTAAATTTAGCAGCTTATACTAATGTACACTGCACTGTGCACATGCATAACATATCTACACTTATTATTTTTTAAACAAAGAACAAACGAAAATATAATTCGTAATAATGATAAATGATTTTATACACGAGTGCCAACATACCATTTTAACTCAATATATTCTTTGTAAGTTACCAGAACTGTAATTTACTGTTCTAGTTCATACTAAATGCAGTCTGCAGGGTATTAGGCAAATTGAATTCCTTTGAATTTAGACCGCCCACAAAGCTCACATCCAGCTCACCTGGTATATGAGTAAAGGTGCAGACTATACACTCTGAACTTTCCTACTAGAACTACATTTGTAGATCGCAGAGTATGTATATCACTACGTGTGGTAATAACACAGGCATATTTACATTCATATTACTTAATTGAAATATACCGGCTGTATTCGTAAAATATTTACATTGGCTTCACGTTCTGCATCATGTATTATGTGAATTATTAAAAAGGCGAAATATAATGTTACATTCAAATTTTTTTTTAGATTTCAGCGATTTTAACAACTTGGATCATATTCCTTCATTCCGTTTTATATTTTGTTGATCTGCCTGTCTAAGTTACGATTAAATATACTTTTGTGTTTTTTTCTCAGATGGCTGTATATATGTTGCAAGATATCATGAGATGTTTTACTTTTATTTGGCAATGGCATGTATTGCTTTGTACTATAGGCTAATGAATGTATATTTGTTAAGCTGATAATTAATTAAATTCGCTGGTCGGAGAATTGAACCCATTGAACCAAATAGTGATTTAAAAATATTTCTCTTTATTCAATTTATTTTTCAAGCATAGTATTCTACCTTTTCAGAAAGTATGATTTGTCAAACCCCTCAAGTGGTTCGTTTCAGCAATGGTTAAGCCGGCTGCTGACGATGTGATGAACGTTTGATTCAAATGTGTGAGTCAAATATTATAAGATCGTCATGGCAAGTTTCCTACTACACGGTGGAAGGAATGTTTAGTCCGAATGATTTATTTATTTTATTAATTTGATGATATTATTGACACTGACACTGTTTAACAAAAACATTTAAGTAAATAAATAAACTTTCAATTGTAAAACCTTCCTTTGTTGGACAATTCGTGCAGCAGTGCATGACATGCGGATCAAGTGTGTGGTGGGTTTAGAAATAACTCTTTTGACGCGAATCAAAAGACCGACTTAAACCGACAAATTTGTTTCAGCATCGAGTACACGATGCGTCCAACGTTGGAAGTTGTTCGTAGCATCGTTTGGCGCCGGTTTAACAAGAGCTTAATTGAATCTGAATAATAGAAAGCTCTACAAGTAATTAATAGCGTAATTTAACTAATTTAATAGTTAGGCCGTCCCCACACGGTCGACTGATTACAAACCTTAGCCTCGAATCTGCCTGAACCGAATGAGAATGCAACTGTGTTGTTAGTGAGAAAACGCACGTGTAAACACACGGCACGAAGGAAACTAAACTGGCTTTGAGACTCTGTTCAAAGATTCGGTCGCAATGCATGCTTGGTTACATGCTTTTGATGGTGACATCATGAGCAGAGATGTGCACAAATACTATTCAAAAGTATTTAAATACATCCATACATACAAATACGGCACAATAAAATCTTCTATTATGCTATTGTTTAAAAATCTATACAGTCACGAAACACGGCTCGACTAGTTTGCAATCAGTCGATTCGTGTGCTTAGGGCTTTACAGTTACATTATTTATATTTCAATACCTCAATAAGGAACGCGAACTCCAAAAATTTGGGGACCGTTCTTCTAGATCATATATTTAAACTTAATAACAGTATTTCCATTAATTTAATTTTATTGAAATGAATATAACAATTTGTCTGTTATGTCTATTGTTATTAAATAATGTAATAGTTAAAATTGAATTATCTCTCCCTGAACATTCACTCGAAAGATTTAATTGGTTTGTTTGGTTAAAATCACTAGTATTAATGAATACACAGTGTTTAATAATACGCCAATTGGACTTTGAGGTCAGTGCTGAGGTTGCGCTATTATAGTTACAAACAGGCATCGGCATTGGATATTTATTCCTTGTTTGAACGGACTGCAAGCATGTTCCAATGGAGTAATGCATTACAATTTATATTTTGATAACGTTGGTAAAATAATAAACAAAACTGTTTTTGAAAATAATTATGAACTCTGATACAATACAGTGTTAAACCACACTTGGAGTTTGTTACTAATTGCCTAAATTGTATTTTCATATTTTGTTACGATTCTTTATTTGACAGTTGTTTAATAATATTATGCTTAATATAGAGGAGTTTTAGGCCCGAGACAACTATAATTTTTGAATTCCCTTAAAAACGAAAAGTCACCAAAGGCTATTACATGCAACATGCAAGTAAATTGTTAATATTTTCTGGTCTGACATCAAATTCAATTATATTCAGTCATACATATAAAAGTCACGATCTAAACATATTTTAAAATCCCAAATATTTGAAAAGAACATGAAACATTGTATGTTAAATGCTTATTGTAAGTTATTTAACGCCTGAAATATATGCAACACATTTTACTTCGTCATTTTTTAAAAATATTCTTAAATTCTAGTGGTCATAAAGAGAGTAGCCAAATCAAAGTTTGAAAATGAAGGTGGATTAAACGGCGCGAAAGCGTCTAATTGTAACTGGATACAAGTCAATTTGGCGTGACGGTGAGAAATAATTTGTTTTTACATTCCTCAATGTTATGACTCAAGGTTTATAGGTAACTGAATCCACAACTAATAATAAGCGTTCATGACCAAACATCCTTAACAAGTTATTTAATATTTTTCTTATTATTATTCACAAGCTATAATTACTATAAGAACAACGGAACGAACATGTACCATACAACCACACAAGTAGTTCTCCTGTTCGCAAAATATTTTTTTGCTTCTCCATTGTGGAATTATTACTGTAATCATTTGCCACATATTGTTTTTGTCGCACACAACCCGTTACCATTTGTGGCTTCGTTCGGTTTACTTGGTAAATAACGCAAGGGTTGAATACTGGTTCGCTGGTCACTTTGTTGTAATACAGTACTTTGTATTCAACATAAAAACAACCCCAATAGAGTCTTGTCAATATATTAAATTCTAGAAATGTAGTTACCTTCTGATATTAAATATATTGATTTATTTAACCAGATGGTGCCAACGAAGTAATTGTTTTACTCTTGTTACAATCAACGAAGCTGCTGTATAAATTTACATATGAAAAATCTGAGTATTCAATCATTGAGTCTTTAAACCTGAGATTTAATTCTCATGGGCTTGTGTCCTATATCCTATGTATGATAAAGTGGGTTACTAGAACCTCAAATGTGCAATTATTTTTTAATACATCTTTATATTTCAAGAGATATTAACAATTAAAAAAGTAATTTTGTCTCTTTATTTATTAAAGGGATTTAACGTTGTACAACATTCCAAATGCATGTGACATTACAATCGCTAGTTGCTATATATCTCTCTTATACGACAGAGTGTAAAAGATATATATTCTTGACAGAACTCTGACAAGGTAACAGGTTACCAACTTTACAGCTCATAAATCTCTGTTATATGTATTTATATATCAAAATATCGAGTATTATTTACAGCTATTTCAAGGAACAATAAAATTTTAATATTATATCTGCCGTAACAGGGTTAAATCAAATAAAAACTTATTATTCCTTGTCTTGACTTGATTATTTCGACTACCAACAGCTACAAAACATTACCACAGCACTGATCTACTCCACAAATAACTGACGTTAAAGCGCATTTCAAGTCATACAAATATGACCGACCATTTCTAGCGCTAAAACTGCAATTCAAATTTGTAATTGCTATATCTCCGTCAACATTTAGATATTTAATAAAATAGACACACCCATACACATTTATTAACATCAATTTCAATAAACAATTGAAAAATCGACCACTAAGAAATGAGGACACAACCCCATCTGTGAAGTACGGGGGGAACTTTTGTTATTATAGTTAACTGTGATAATTGCTAATAACTTTTTGGGTAAAGATTTTTAATTTTGATTTCAAATTATTTTGTTAGTAGTGTAAGCATTACACCAATAAAAATAAACTTTCATTTTAGCAGCAAGTTCTCCACTCCGTTACACGTAAAATTTCAGCTATGTGGAAGCCAAAATATCTCGGAACTTTTAAATAAATAAATTACAGCCCTACACTGTAATATATGTGTAACAAATTCAACAATAGAGAGGAAATAATTAACATGAAACGTCCTTACATTTAATGTAAATGTTATTTCTTCTAAATGTAAATTAAAACCCTTTTCCTAAACAAATTCTTATCACATAACATCTACTAATACAAAACTCATAGTTTATATTATAAATTAAATATGAAGGTGGGTGTGTCTTATATTTGATACCAGCGAACAATTTTTATTTATATATAAAATTAACTTCTATTATTAAAATAATAATAGAACACATTATAAGTTTTTTTTTTCATGTATATGTATATTTTTATTTTATACAGTTTTATTTAGAATTGAGGCGCGTGAGTAGGAGCAATAAACGCATGCTAATTAGACCTGACAAGTTCCTCCCACTCTGAACACGCGGCAATTCTCTCATCTAGATCATAAACAGTGGCGACATGAACCCCAAGCACAGAACTCCAGGGGCACCAGTTCGCGAGTCAGTTCTATGCTGATGATAAATATAGAAAGATAACGTATCGATAAATATGTGTCTAATGTATGTGTTCCATTGTATCAGTGGCATAGCTACCGCCGTATCAGCCGTATCAATGATTGGACCGGACCCCCGGGCTACGGGGGGCCCGAAAATGTGTAAGCCAAAATTCGTAAAATGTTATCAACAATCTCACTTAAACTCTTAGGCTGTACTTCGCGAGAAATCATATCATAAAAAAGTGTCCAACGTGCCTAAAAAAGTTTTCGATTCAAAATGATATTGTTAATTTGCTTGGTGCACAGTTACAGAAAATATTGCTTTAGAAATTAAAGAAGCTCTATTTCTGGCGATTATTATGGATACAACACAAGACCTGTCAAAAATGGACCAACTTTCTGTAGTTTTTCGATACATCTCGATAACAGAAAATAATGATAATGTACCTAAAGAAATAAAAATCTACAAGTCCTTTTTGGGGTTTATAGCATTCGATTCTAATGTAGAAGGACTGAAAACTGTAATCTTAAGGTAGTTGGTTCGTGGAATGACTTTTCAAAGGATTTTAATAAAACTTCATTTAATTGCTCTTTAATTAATTATAAGACATATTGACCTCAGGTCGATTAAAATTTACCACTCCATTATTGAGAAAAACGATATTAAAGTTTTGTTATTTTAACACAGGCTCTTATGGAAAATAGTAATTTCAATGTTATTTTTATCGAATAAAATAAAAACGATTCAAAGGAATTCAATAAAAATTTAATATATTATAGAAACAGTAGTTATTAATCACATAAAAAAAAATGGAAATTATTCTCCACGCCATTACAGAAATATAATTTTGTAAACATTGAAAATACGTGTATATACGTGTGTGTATGTGAATATACGTGTAGATACTATTTACATGTAGTGAGAACAGTGAGACTGTACTTTCACAAAAGTTTTTAACGAGACTATTTGACACTAACGTTTCAGCTACATTATAATTTTAGGTTGCTGAGTTATACTTTTGAGCATGACTATCTCGGACCAACTACCTTAAACACCATAAAAGAATATGGAATTAATTTGTTCAAATGTAGATGGCAGGGTTACGATGGAGCAAATGTTATGTCTGGTGTATATGGCGGACTACAAGCCCTTAAAAAAGAGCATGCCCCAAATGCCGATTATGTTCATTGGGTGGATTACATTTAATTTTAAACGATACTGCGATACGTGTTCCTGAAGTGTCAATTTTTCTCGATAGCTTGGAAAAAATATATACTTCTTTTAGCAATAATGTTGACTAACGATTCATTTGAAAAATATAAAATTACCCTTAAAAAGATGTGTCCTACTAGATGGTCTTTAAGAAACGACGCTTTATCAGCTATTAGGAAAAATTATTCATTAATAATGAAAACTTTATACCAACTAAATTTAATTTTCACTAAAAAAGACGAAAGTGACAAATGTAAAAATATAATTAAAATTTCATTTCATTGAATCTATCACCTTGAAGATGTATATATATTTATATATATATACATTCATAAATGACTATTATCATTTTAATTAACAATTATTGTCATTAATAAATTAGCTTCTGGTCCCACATATAATGATGTATAATCTCTTATTCAGTTTTTGACAGTTATAATAATGACCTGTCAACTGTCTCTAATTAATTCAATTAGTTCTGCGTGCTCGTAGATAAAATAGTATGTCATATGCAACATTCAGTGTGAAAAATATATGATTTCATTTAACTGAAATATGCATATGGTTCAGAAACAAACAAAAATATATAACATAGAACCTGACACAATACGATATGTTAATTTCATGATTAAACATTAACAACTATCTATTTAAATAAGCAGAAATAATTATACATTATGTTTTTATACTACACAATGTGTTATTTATATTACATTAAAATAATTCGTTGTATAAATTAAAAATAACTGGTCATTAATTATTATTTTAAAAAAAATACAAAATACTTGTTATAACGATAAGTAATAGACTGACTGAAGGGCCTACTTATACTTTTTCTTTCTTATAAAGTATTTCTTTCAATTATTTTATTTGGAAGTTAACCCCTTAATTAATAAAAAAAGAAAACTTTCAATCGTGGATTTTAATTACTTAACGGATTTTAAATTTACAAGCACTTTTAAAAGTTGAAGTTAAAACATTTTTTTAATTATCTGGCTAACTCAATCTTTAACAAAACATCTTGAACTCTATTTTGAATGGGTTTAATTATTGTAAAACAAATAAATTCAGAAGACAACTTAAAAAGTATAAAGAATTTATGTTAAGACAATGAAAAATATATAATAGATTTATTAATTTAATTAATTTTCGTAACAGGGCACACAAATTTAAAATCTGAATTACAATGGCAATTCCTATATAAATGCAATATTTGTTGTAGTTAAATATTAAGAAGAACGCCTAAAATACATACGATACCTCTTACTACATCATTTCTTTGCGTTACTTGTAAAAAGCTCACGGGTCTAAAGATCAAGATATAATACATTTAAATGCACACAGTAGCAATAGAGATTCAGGTAATTTAGAAAGACTAATACTTCTTTTTTGTGAAAAACAAAAATAACTGCATCTTTCAGAAGTAGTCCTCACTTTTTCTTAATAGAATCTACTTTAAATAAAGGACCCTTATTAAAATTGCAATTCCTAACTTCCTCCATCTCTGTCATATCCCTTACTTATTGCAATAATGACAAACATGGCTTAAGACAATTTTACCTAACGTGGAGGATTATTAAACTTTGGGAAATGTAATTCAAAACAAGTGTACATTCTAAATTTACTCACTACATTCTAAATTTAATAAAATTTTCATGATTAACTACGAACATATAATTTAAAATGGACTTGAACATACTATATAAAAGCAATAAAATTAAGAAATATTGCTCAATGAACTGAATCTACATTAAAGTAATTGAATCATTAGTGCAGACAGTGTATAATGGAAACTCTGCAGGTAAATATTAATTAAGTGAAGCAGAACCTTGAAGGTCATTCTCATTCCTATGAACATAATGGGCTTGTGTCCTCATTTTTTAGTGGTCGATTTTTCAATTGTTGATTGAAATTGATGTTAATAAATGTGTATTGGCGTGTCTATTTTATTAAATATCTAAATATTGACGGAGATATAGCAATTAAAAGTTTGAATTGTAGTTTTAGCGCTAGAAATGATCGGCCATATTTGTATGACATGGAATGCATTTTAACGTCAGTTATTTGTTGAGTAGGTCAGTGTTGTGGTAATGTTTTGTAGCTGTTGGTACTCAAACAATCCAGTCAAGTCAAAGAATAATAAGTTTTTACTTTATTTAACCCTGTTAAGGCAGACATAATATTGAAATTTTATTGTTCCTTGAAATAACTGTAAATAATATTTGATATTTTGATATATAAATACATAGAGCAGAGATTTATGATCTGTAAGGTTGGTAACCTTACACAAGGTTTGTGATGTCACATGCATTTGGAGTTTGTACAACGTTGAATCCCTTTAATAATTAAAGAGACAAAATGACTTTTTTAATTGTTAATATCTCCTAACATATATGGAGTTATTAAAAAATAATTGAACATTTGAGGTTCTAGTAACCCACTTTATCAATATATAGTACAGTTTTATAGAAATTAAGACATAGGACACAAGCCCATTGTAACAAGTACTGAGAAACGTGTTTGATAAAACAAATTCACTGGCATAACAACGAACACATACATTTTTAGAATAAACATTGATTTGTTATTTTATTGATCCAGGATAAAAAATAATTTATAAAATTAATAGAAACTATATGGAAATAATTATTTAATAATATTAACAATTTATAAGACCAAAATAAATTGTTATTTAGTTTCATAGATGTTGGTAACAATTAAATTAGTTGAGTTTCATTAATTTAATAATTCTTATCATGCACATGCAACATAGAAATTAACATAACTTACCAATCTAAATCTCTCAACTTGTAATATGGTTCTTTCTTGTATTTAGATTTTAAAATAGTCTCACAAAAAACACAAAATCCGCTAAACACATAAAGAATTTAAATATTCTCAAAGAACTAGGCACTACACTTTATATTAAATAAGTAAAAATATGATTATTTCTTTACAAGAGGCACTTTCTTAATTCATACGGAACATTCATTATCTTAGGCGATTTTACATTCACTTTACATGAGTTAACACGTAAACACAATATTTTATTTATATGTATAGCTATTATTTATATTTTAATGTTTTTATAAAAATAATTTGATGGTATAATATGGTATGAATATTCGCAACAGGTACTTCTAGATATATTTATATTGATACTTTAAAATTAAAATATATGCTATCAGATAGATCTATTCTAAATTTTTAATAAGTATTTTAAACAATTAAAAAATGTATTAACAAATTTAGGGAAAGATACACATGGTGTTAAAACAAAGATAGGACACAAACCTAATTCAATTTAGACTGAACATTGAACAAGTAATATTAAATTCAAAACTTCTAGATACATGTAAGATGATGAAATCAAAAATAAATTATTATATTCTGCGAACAAGTACCTCTCTACATATTCATAACATATTATCACCTTAAACTTACTAGATTATTAATTATAGGGTTTTTAAAGCAGTATGTAACGCACTATTGTCAGTTAGGTTAGTATGAGAAATACTTTGTACGTTCTGGAATGTTCTGGAGTAGTAAAAGTTAGGTTAGTTACATTGAATTAATTAAAATATTATTATAAATTGTTGTAAAACGAGAAATTTTGAATGTAATAGTTAAATAATCATTTTGTTTATTGTAATTTTAAATATAATTGAAACTTCGAACCAAAATATATAACTCTGGAGATCCCTATACCACAAATTTGGATCTTAGCTTTGCTTAGCGAAAATAATCAATTGAACGGATCAATATCTTATGTTTAAATTAATAAATATGCACTTACAATTAATTGTATGATAAAAACTAACACTTAAATATATTTTAAAATATTTTAACAAACACGAACTGAATATTTTCAAATAGATTGACACGTAGCTAGTGACGTGTTCAATACCACCATCCAAACAATAAAGGTGAAGTAGTAAAAGTGGTGCCAGGCGTGTTCAACATCAAAGTATTACTTTTTGAATTAGATAATAATTAATTAATTAATTAATTAAATAATCAAACAACTTTATAATAATTTATATGGATATTGCATTATTTTAAATTAATTAAATATCTAAAATGCAAATGTTTAATATCCGGTTTCTATTACTACAGTTGCTAGTACTGATTGCTCGAAGCCAATAACGCCTGATGTAATTACCAATTGGAGTACAGGTCATTTTTTGCATGAAGAGGTTTACAAATATTAGTTCTAATTGTGTTTTGTGTTATTAATTACATTAACTGTTTAATATTTGTGAACATAAGTAAGTGTTTATTAATTACTCTGTGCTGAAATCATTTCCAATCAGTAATATTTATTCACATAACATATATATATTTATAAACAGTTTTGACGTTATAATATATAGATGTCAACTTAGTGCATATTAGAAATATCAGAATTCTAATATTCGTCTTACAATAAGGCTAATTTTTGTTGATTTAATACTTTTTAGAAAGTTTTTATTACTAATTAATGTACTTATAGTTAAGTAACAATCCATCAAAGACATTCACCTTTATTGTAGTTACCTTTTGTCAACTCTATGATTGTGATCTGAGACTATCAATTTCTATAACCCATTGCATTTAAAATAAATATATTCCAAAGAATGTCTTAGTATTTTTTAGTAATAAATTTAGTCATAACTTTAAATATATTTGCCGTTTATCGATCAGAACCTGTTAAATATGATCAATTTAGAAAATAATTTCCAGATTCAAAGTAGGGTTAGGTTATGCTATAATAGAACTTAAACAAATAAATTATACTTTTTCATATTATTAATCCTCTTGGTGCAAGACACAAACATTTGTTAGAAATATATATATGTTATTTTATAATATTAGTGATATACTTTGAGTTATAAAACATTTTGTGTAAGTTTTCATTTTACAATTATTGTGCTTTGCGTGCTTGCTATAGGAGAGATGAATTGAATACTGAAAAACTGAAGAATGAATGTAAGTGATTTAAATTTATAGTGCATGGTTTCTTGTTACAAAATTAATTTTTATTAAACTTGTCTCAAATAAATCCTGCAGTTCCCAGAGACCTGTGCGATTAAAGTTAACTATTCTGCGCGTTGCCGAGGGGTGTGTAAAAATATAATTGTAGAAGTTTGATCCTGGTATATGGAATTGTGGTCGACTCCGGCGCGGTAAAAACAAAAAATCTTTTGTAAACTAAAACGAAAATATTACTTGTGTTTGCATTATCGTAGATGATATATGTGAGTCATGTTTGATAAGTGCACAGAATTAATCTCGAATTTAACTTCTTAATTTATTTCTCATTTTTCTAAACATTCGAGACGGGTAGAAAGAATTCGTACGAAGTACAAAGGATGTCGATGTATTAAATTACATGTTACACAGGTGTGGACGTAACATTACATGTAGTTTTAGCGCTAGAAATGGTCGGCTATATTTGTATGACGTGAAATGCATTTTAACGTCAGTTATTGGTTGAGTAGGTCAGTGCTGTGGTAATGTTTTGTAACTGTTGGTAGTCGAAATAATCAAGTCAAATCAAAGAATAATAAGTTTTTATTTTATTTAACCCTGTTACGGCAGACATAATATTGGAATTTTATTGTTTCTTGAAATAGCTGTAAATAATATTTGATATTTTGATATATATAGATTATACATATAGCAGAGATTTATAATCTCTTTTACGCTGTGTTGTATAAAAGAGATAGCAACTAGCGGCTATGATGTCACATGCAGTTGGAATATTGTCTAACGTTGAATCCCGTTAATAATTAAAGAGAAAAAAATGACTTTTTTAATTGTTAATATTTCCTGAAATATAAGGAGTTATTAAAAAATAATTGGACATTTGAGGTTCTAGTAACCAACTTTATATAGGATACAAGCCCATTATATATATAGCATACAGTCTTGAGTGTTTTAATAGTGACATCTATGAACGTATAGATTAATTATGATTTCAATAATAATAAAACTGAAGAATATAATTTAAAAAGGATTATAAATAATTGTCTAATAAATTGTCGATAAGCAGACCAGCGCATTATTTTCTGGGTTAGATCACTGTTAGGTCTCGTGTACATAAAGTTATAAGGCAGCGGTTTAGCACCATTTAAACTGAGAATATGATATAGTAGAACATCGTCGGCAAAATGATAACCCATGTATATATTACAATATGTTCTTCTAAAAATAGTTGTATACATTTTCTTTCCAACACTTTATAATTGTTCAAACATTTATATGTAAATATAATGTCGATAATTATATTTATACATGTAAATTAGTTTGAAACACGCCAACACAAAAAAATATTCCATAATAGTGTTACGCGAGCTGTATATTATATTGTATCATATGCTCTATCCATTGTACCCTACCCTATCATACAACCCTTAACCGTAAGCTTCATTAGGGGTGTATTCGTTTGAACATCAGGTGGGAAAGTTGCACTTAACCTTGTGCGGAGGATGTGTGGGTTGCTACTATATCGAGTGTTAAAACCATAACAGATTCTGTATTATATAGGCACGACTCAAATGGCTGACAAATTAATGTAGAGTGTAAAAGTGTAAAGGTGTAAAAGTGGTATTAGGGGAAGAAGGGGTGGACGGGGTAGACGGTGTCAATGTTCCGTAAAAGTGCGTTAAACTGCTAAATTCACAATGCATAAAGTAATTATCGTACATTATAGAAGCGATGCTGAGTTACACACGCGGACACAAATTTACTTAGGTTACACAGATTTCATAAATATTTTCTGTATTCATTTTAGAAATTAATAATTCTGGGAAAAATTGTCACTGGTAAAAATTAAAGCATATTACTTTTTAATTCGTGTAGGTATTGTCTTTAGATTCGATGTTCGCACTAGCACATTAATTTTATTATTAATTATTATTAAAATATTAATTAGTAATTACTGTTTTGAAAGTGATTTGTAAAATGTTTCTCTCACAAAATAAATATATTTACTTTTATATTTTTTTTAGAGAAGGGATCGATCTTAAAACCGGCACTGTATCTAACTAGTTAATAATATATAGTTACCCTATATTGACTATCCATTGGTTGCACTAATATTTATACCTGAATTATTCTCACAATTGTTTCTTTGAATTTTAATTAAACTTTTAATTGTAATAACAGATGCCATATAAATACTTTTAAAAGTTGTGTAACTTTTTTTGTGGTGGTAGTGAAAATATTTATACGTTATTAATTAATGAAGTACTTCAATTACAGTTGTCTTGATATTTCAGAATTTAAATTCTGCGAAAATTATTTTCTATTCACACAGATTTCATTCTATTACAGAGTTGCATCACTTTGAGATTTTAAAAAAAATTGAAAATTGAATGGTACTTACAGTTTTCTTGTTTTGCGTTTATCTCGAAACTATTTTTTGGGAACTGGTTGTCACTTTATCTCGAGAACTACTTAAGCGATTTTAATAAAATTTACGGCGTATTTTTCTTATTCTTTTACCTATCCAGCAGCATATGGATTTCTTGATTAAATACCCTGCTTTCTTTCTAACTTTTTAATTTCAAATTTGGTTTTATATGCAAATGTCATTTATACAAGCTATTTTCTCAGCACAATCTACAGGTTTACAAGAAAATATTTTAATTTTTTATATCAGACAATTCCTGGTGATGCTACTATAGCAAACGCCTGCCAGCATTCCGGCAAAGGCATTCTACATCTTATATATCTGTCATTTCCTAATATTTTGTTTGTAAATATATTCATCAATGTATGATAATATCAATCAAGTATGATAAATGTTGGAATTACAATACATTCATTCTTAAATTAAATTACTTAAACTTGTTTTGTTTTTGTTTATATAAAACTATTATATTAAATTCAATTGTTTTATGTCAATAAGAAATCAGAAATTGTAATTGAATAGAAATCAGATAGTGTAATTGAATTGTATTAGTTGTATCTGAAATTTAGTCTGAGGACTTTCTGTATAATTTTGGTCTGAGGACTTATTGATTAATAAAATATTTAATATATAACTGTGCATATAATATCTGTTTCAATAGGTTATGGGCCCAGGCAAAAATTAATATGACGACATCAGTGAGTGCTACAAGATTTGAGCTGTTGAGTAAGGACAATTATGAAGCCTGGAAAATTCATGTTGAGGCGCTATTGATCAAAAATGATTTGTGGGAATATGTCAGTGGTGAAAAACCGATTCCTGTTGCTGCGGAAAATAATCAAGAAGAAAGAAATGGATGGATAAAAATTGATCGTAAAGCTAAGTCAGAAGTAATATTAGCAATTAGTTCAACGGAATTGCAGCATGTCCGAGGTTGTAATACTTCTCATGAAGTTTGGCAAAAACTTGCCTCAGTTTATGCTTCCAAAGGACCTGCAAGAAAAGCTTTATTACTTAAGCAACTTATGCTTCACAAGATGTCTGAATGTGGTGATGTCAGGGATCATGTAAACAAGTTTTCGGATATAGTTGATCGACTTGGAGCTATGGATATTGAAGTGAATAAAGATTTATTGTCTGTAATGTTATTATATAGTCTACCAGATAGCTATGAAGGCTTTAAATGTGCTATGGAATCACGTGATGAACTCTTGGAGGTTGAAGCTCTTAAGGTTAAGATACTTGAGAAGAGTGAAATTGGTTCAAATTCAGTTGTTGAGTTAGCTGGAAATGTAAGGGCTGAAAATCAACCGAGTTACAAAAATATTTTTAAAGGATATTGTTTTAAATGTGGAAAACAAGGACATAAGTCTCCTGAATGTCCAACTCAATTGAAATCAAATTTCAGAAGAAATAGACCAGATAGACAGAATAGATACACACAAGAAAACCAATGTTCTCAAGCGGATGATGATACTTTTGCAGTATTTAATGTTGAATTTGCTGGTAGTGTTCCAAGTTGTCGACCTTGGATTCTTGATAGTGGCTGTACAACACATTTATGTGGTGATAAACAATTATTTAAGTCTTTAAATGAAGAAATTAGTGGGAAAATAAATTTGGCTAATCAAGCAAATAGTGAAATCAAAGGAAAAGGTACTGTTAATTTGTCGATTAGTAATGGTAAACAGCTGAGGTCAGTAGATTTTTCAAACACATTATTTGTACCAGATTTAAGGTCAAATCTAGTATCAGTTGCTAAAATTACTAATAAGGATCATGAAATTCTATTTAAAAAAGATTCAGCTGTAATTATGGATATGACTGGAAATGTTAAATTTGTTGCTGAAAGGCGTGGTGATCTCTATTATTTACAAGAAGGTAATGAAGAAGCTTGTATTGGAGAAGATAAAGCTAATTCTGAGTTATTGATGTGGCATTGTCGTATGGGTCATTTAAATGCTAAGGATTTATTTCGGGTGATTAATCAGAATACTACAAGTAAAGTAACCTCTGAACAATTGAAATGTTTGTCAAGATGTGAAGTGTGTCTACGAGGCAAGATGACAGGGTTACCGTTTTCAGGAAGTGAACGACAGAGTGAAGAACTTCTTGAAATAGTTCATACAGATATTGTTGGACCGTTTAGGACACAATCAGTGAATGGAGCAAAATATTTTATTACATTTATTGATGATTATTCTCGATGGTGTGAAGTATACTTTCTTAAACAGAAGAGTGGTGCACTAGAAGCTTTCAAAATGTATCAAAATCAAGCTGAACGTATGACAGGGAAGAAGATTAAGTATCTTCAAAGTGATAATGGTAAAGAGTATTGTAATACTGAGATGGATTCTTTCCTGCGTAATCAAGGTATTCAACGTCGATTAAGTGTTGTAAGAACACCTCAGCAAAATGGTGTTGCTGAACGTTTAAATCGAACATTAGTTGAAATGGGACGATGTTTATTACTTCAATCAAATTTATCGGATATGTTTTGGACTGATGCTGTAGCTACAGCATGTCATTTGAGAAACAGATGTCCTTCAAGAAGTATTAATGGAGATACTCCTTATCAGAGATGGTTCAACAGGGATAAAGTTCATTTAAATTATTTACGAGCATTTGGATCAACTGTATATGTCTTAGATAAAGATCCAACAAAAGGCAAATTATCTGATAGATCAATGAAAGGAATTTTTGTAGGTTATCCACGTGAATCAAAAGGATACAGAATTTGGTTACCAGAAAAGAGAAAATTTATTGTTGCTCGTGATGTGAAATTTATTGAAGATAATGTTACTACAGTTTTAAAGAACCAAGAGATTAAACAGCTGATTATTAATGATTTTGAAAACAAGGATAAACCATGGATTGAATTGATAACAGGATTTAAAAATAGTAATGAGACAGAAACTTTAGATGGAATTCCAGAAGAAAATTTAGAAGATAATGAAGAAAATGAAAATTCATCTGGTATTCAATCATCTATTCAAGAAACTCCTAGAAGAAACTCAAGAGAATATACTAGAGAAGAAAGAAGAGGACCAGGAAGACCAAAATTAATTAAAACAGGTTTGAAAGGACGTCCCAGAAAATTATTTTCAAAAGTTAATAATTGTGAAGTTAAAGAAAGGATTGAATCTGATTCTAATGAAGATGATAATGATAATGATAATATATTTGTTGGAGTAGCTGAAGTTAAATTGGAAGATGCTATTAATTCTCAAGAGTGTGCTGAGTGGAAGAGAGCAATTAAATCAGAAGTCATAAGTTTATTAAAAAATGATACTTGGAATATTGTAAAATTACCTGAAGGTCAAAGTGTTGTGGGAAGTCGAATGATTTTAACAAATAAATTTGGATCAGATGGGCTTATTGAAAAAAGAAAAGCTCGTATTGTTGCAAAAGGTTATAGTCAGAAATATGGTATTGATTATGATCAAACTTTTGCTCCAGTTGCAAGAATGGAATCAATGAGACTTTTAATTGCATTGTCTGTGGAATTAAAACTTGTAATAAGACAATTTGATGTTGATTGGATTGATGAAATTAAAATTAAACTACAAGAAGAATTTGAAATTAAGGATCTAGGTCTTGCAAAACAATGTTTGGGAATAGAAATTAATCAATCAGATCAATATATTTTTATTAATCAATCAAGATATATTATCAATTTACTTAAAAAATATGAAATGAATAATCTCAATCCAGTTAAAACGCCAGCAGAATTACAAAAGAAGAAAATATTTTATTCAACTGAAAAAGAAGAAATTAATAGTAAATTTTATAGAGAAGTTATTGGAGCACTAATGTATTTAGTGGTTGGAACTCGACCAGATATTGCAAATACTGTTTCAAGATTAGCTCAATTTGTAAACAAACCAAGTAAACAAGATTGGTTGGGAGTTAAGAGAATATTGAGATATTTAGCTGGTACAATAGAATTAGGAATACTTTATACTAAAGAAACAAAATCTATGATTGGATACTGTGATGCTGATTGGGGAGGTTGTCTTGAAGATCGAAGATCATATTCTGGATATGTATTTATGTTGGCAGGGGGTGCTGTGAGCTGGAAATCTCAAAAACAAAGAACTGTGGCACTTTCATCTACTGAATCAGAATATGTTAGTTTATCAGAAGCTGTAAAAGAAGCAATATATTTAAATGATTTATTAACTGAACTAGAGCAAGAAAAATTTTTGAAGATTAAAATATTAATTGACAATCGTGGAGCTGAACAACTGGCAATGAACTCGATTTATCATGCACGTACAAAACATATAGATATTCGTCATTATTTTGTTCGTGATGTAGTTGATGAAGGAATTATTAAATTACGTCATGTATCAACTAATGGAATGGTTGCGGATATTTTAACAAAAGCACTGCCAAGAGAGTTACATGAAAAATTCACTGAAGGATTGGGACTTCAAATTATTTAAATTGTTGAAATGAATGTCTTGAGGGGGTGTGTTGGAATTACAATACATTCATTCTTAAATTAAATTACTTAAACTTGTTTTGTTTTTGTTTATATAAAACTATTATATTAAATTCAATTGTTTTATGTCAATAAGAAATCAGAAATTGTAATTGAATAGAAATCAGATAGTGTAATTGAATTGTATTAGTTGTATCTGAAATTTAGTCTGAGGACTTTCTGTATAATTTTGGTCTGAGGACTTATTGATTAATAAAATATTTAATATATAACTGTGCATATAATATCTGTTTCAATAATAAATAAAAAAATATTATACCTGAAGGTTGTGTATAGTCCAAATTACGATAGTTCGGCGGCGACTTATACTTAAAAGAGGTTATAAGAGCGGTATAAATCTATAATACGATAATGAATTTTATCTTATTCGTTCTTACATACATTATAGATAAATAAGTGAGTCAGTGCTTTTTAGTTATATCGGCAGTTTATACCCCACAACTTGTTTTAAGTATGACTCGCCGCCGAACTCTCGTAATTTGAATTATATAAAGAAAAATATTTTCTTTTGTATGCCACTTTTTTCGAGCGTTAGGGTGGTCCGTCCTCTTTAATGGATTCTATTCATTATGTGTAGTGTACATTTTACTCGATAAGAGAAATATGTGTCCCGTTTGCTTTGTTAATTATTACCTTTTACATCGTATTTCATCTTGTTCCGATACTACCACACCAAGGACGATAATTGAAATCCAATAAGCTGAAGTTGTTTCTTTATTCTTTTTTTTGAATAAGCGTACATTTTCCAGACATGCGCATTAATTTCACGAGAACCATATTAAAAAATCTAGTATAAAAAAAAAGTAATTAATCAAATGTATAGATTCTATTTAAACCGATTGAAAAGGTCTTGTTTGAACAATTTGAAATTTATCCAGACTTAAAACGAAGCGTAGTTTGGCAAAATGGTGTTTATGTGGAAATGAGGAGGGGTGGTTTCTGCAGCTTTGCTTCACGGACCGTTAAGAACCAACGTGGCACCATGGCGTGTGGCCTCTGATACCGTACACTCTTCTAAAGAGGGTAAATGCATTAATACAATTAAAATAATCAAATAATCATGAATCAAGCATTTAACACAGCCAAGAATACTACAAATTTATTCACGTAGTTACACATGCGGAAAATTAAAAAAAAAACCTTTTATTTAAAAATGAAATAAATTTGCATTAATTAACGAATTGTATATTAATATATTTGTATATCTTACCTTTGCTCGTGCTTCTTAGAAATCTCTTTAGAAAGTACATCTAATATTTTGAATATTTTGCATGTAGAGCCATCTGCTTTTACTCCTACCCTTTCTCTGCTACGAGCTTATACAATTACTGTAGGTTTTTAGTGTTGAGAATTTTCCTGCTTTTTGAATAAGAATTTGCTTTAAATTATAATTTTAAATGAAGTCATGATCTAACCATAATATGTATAACTTTCTATTAGAACAAGTTGATGTTTAAAATAACATGTTCAAGTTAGTTTAGTTACTAGCAGTATGCATCTTGAAATGGTGGTGCAGTGGAGGGGGAGGGGTCTTGATTTTAAGAATGCATTTGCATATATATATGGTAGACATTTATTTATATATAGGATGTTTGGTAGCAAGGTGCAATGCCTTAAGGAGATGATAGTTGAGACCATTTAGAACATTTTGAGCCATACATGTCTTAGGCGCAGTCTGATATTTTATTTTTAACTGCTATTTTTATAAAACCCTAATTTCTGACAGTTAAAAGCCAACAGTGCCCCAATCTAAATTGATATGTTAATTTTTTTAATTCTTTGTCGTTTGTCAGATGTGTACCTAATCTAATAAACCAAGTTCCAAAAATCCGTATTATTTAAAAAAAAAATACTAGACGCTTTTGAAATCGTAAATACTTTTAAAATTGAAAGAAAACTGCTTATGTTATTGCATTTAGAAAAATAAATAAAATAGCCTTGATCGTTCAAACCTTTTTAAAAACATGCTCGGTTATTGGCCTTTCTTTTAAGGTATCATTTAAGCTGATATCTTACCAATTGTCAGAATTACATATACATTTGGAATTTATTTATTACAAACTAGCTAATCCCGGCGCCGGTTCGGTGTGGCTCAATCTGATATGAAATAAATGGGAAAGTAAATAAAAGACACTCACACAAACACAGACGACGATCAACTGGAAAACACGCGCGTATTCGAATGCATCATTTTCTTAAAATTTCATGTTTTGCGAGCACAAATATACGCAGGCTGAATTTCTATATATAAAGATTAAATATTAATAGACTGGATATGGAAAAATTCTCATAAATTTTATTCTCATTAAGTTTTAACACAGTCGAGTTGCTCAAAGAAACTTTGAAACGTTTGGCGCGTTATATAAATTCGCATTACATAAAGTCGTGTTCTACGGAGGTCTATTGTATTTACGTCTGAACATATCAATAACAAAATTGTCACCTTTGTATAAGGCAGTACCAGTAAACATTTTGGAGTCACTTTGCCATCATATTGAAGATGTGTATGATTTTTTTGTCATGAAAGAGTTCATTTACAGTTCAGTTTCTCACAATCGTTCATAAGGAATGTCTATTTATCGGCTACAAATGGGTAAACCACTCCACCTGTCGGAATATAAATGAAGATGAAGTTGATGCCTGCTGTAATTGGAGTGCAATAGTTATAGAAACATCACAAAACAGGACACTTCACCAAATTGTTTACTGAGTATTAATTTCGAATCGAATTTCCAATTTTTAGTTTAACTTATTGACACCACTAATTTTAATTATAATTGATATATCAATGAAATGTTCTACTTTAATAGCAATCATGTAATTAAACGTGATTATTCTTTATTAGTTCACTTCAGCTTTTCACTTCACCGTTTCATATTTTCCTGCGATAAACTTATTCCGAGCTTTCCTATTTAAGCTAATTCGCTAAACCAGAAGTACTTATAAGTTCCTAACGAACTTATAAGTTCTTATGTTAAGAATTAAGTCAATGTATGCTATTTCATTTTACATGAATTCTCCTACTTAGTTACTTACTTGCTTGATGTACACTTTTTAAAACTTATAATGCATTTTATTTATTTTTAATTTAAAGTAATTATTATTTATAGTAGTTAAAAGTTTGCTTTATATAAACAGGGCTACCCTTTACATTTCCTTTAAGTATTTCTATTTACTCTTTTTTTTACCAAAAGCTTCAGTAACTTTTGAATTAGTCTGGCCGAGACTAATTGGCAAGCGCCCAGTCTAAATAAAGTAACTATAACGAATTTAAATACAGCGGGCTACACACTGGTGTCATATATTTTAATAATCATGAAATATAATTAGTATACGGCTAGGAAAACGTTCATTTATATATGCTTTTTTATTTTAATTTTTAGGATATCCTAATTACTAAGATCTATCTAAATCTATCCTATATTACATCGATTCTATTATATCTATCTTATAGCTTTTATTATTCTGGTGAATTGTGTCTTTATTCTTTTGTGTTCCAGATGGTTGTACAGTAAGCTTAACATGTTATCAAGTTTCTTAGGATCATTGGTATATTTTAGTATGAGCCTACCAATATATTTTTGCCTATACTCTTCGTTATAATGGTTTTTTATATACGCTTTATGATTATACATTCATGTAGAGTTTTTAATCTACATTAGTAGTTTTTGAATCCATTCCCATCCCGGTACAGACTCCGCTTTGCAGGTTAGAATTAACAACCACGTGTTGCGATTCTATTATGCTGCCTATAACTATTCAATCACTATTGATAGCTCACAATTTGTAGACATTATCTCTAACCATCTGTTGAGATCATAATCTGTAGGTTTTGACTCTGCACACATCCCGGTTCGAGTCCCAATTTGTAGGTACTTTCCACAATTATAAGTTACAAATAACATCAGCCTCCAGTTGATGTACAATACAACAATATAGTTTCTTATGAACGAATAAACACATAATTTGGCTATTACTAGTTTAATCACTTATCAAAGTCACAATATTACATCTACATAAAGTTAATTAATCTTAATTATATTTACAACAAAATACACTAGATTAAATACGATATAGTTCTTTACAATGTTTTACTTGTCTTTGCATTACACGCGTAATACACAGTACAATTGTCCAATAGTTAACAACACAATATTCCTAATGAAAATACACCTTAGTACTAAACATTAAATTTGCTGTCCAACTCTATTGTTTACGCTAATCACAATATCAATTATATTACACCTAGTAATTAATTCAACTATGATTTTAACACACAAAAATAACAACCAAATGCAACTAGCATTCTTCAATCGCCATTTTTACTTCAGACTGCTTTTGCACACGACACTCTGCGTATATTTTAGCTAACGCCCTGATGTCGTCATCTTTTACAGCTAGCTAGTGAACGGCGTCCTGACCAGTTCGCTTTGGCGTTCTGCCTCGCGTTCACTTGCTTGTCTCAGCAAAGATTTACACCTAGGTTACAGTTTTCTTATTATTACTTAAAACTAAATATAATCTAACTTAATTACACCTATCTTAAAAAATAACCCCACATTCATAATAAATCAAAATATTACAATTTTTCAAAGCGTGAAAAACTTAGATTATTATGTTTTAGCCAAAGTTGAAATGAGGTGTGTAGATGCAAAAGGATGTAAGCAACAAAAGTAAAAAACGAGTTAAAAGTTAAAATCGTATTGGCGTCTTCGTTCAGTAGGTTTTAGAATGCACGCTATATGGCAAAATCAGTCCAAGTTTTCGCTTATATCTCTGTGTCACTACATAGTTTAGTACATCTTCTATCGTTTGCGCTGGTTATCCAAAATTTTCAACATCTGTCACTAACATCCCCTCAAATATAGATTCAAATGTATGTCAATTGAAATTACAATTACTGTAGATAGGAGATTTTGGAACTTTTAATGCGATTCTCTTAAACTTTTATCTCGGTTTCAAATTTAGAATTTTAACAATGGCGCTTCTGTAATCAAAGTTCTATATCTTATCGTATTTATACGGCACTTATAAACTATTTTATGCATGAGTCGCTGCCGAACTCTCGTAATTTGCACTATATACTATATCTCCTAGTTTATTTTGTACCCGTAGCTAGAGAACTAAACGTTCATTTATGTGAAAATATTTGTGTGTGAACCGACAATCATTACCAGTGCTCTAATTATAAAGTCATAAACATTTGCGAGTTATCAGATGTGATTTAAATCTAGCTTTAATTTATTCTCGTAATAACACAACAACGCATACTAATTAAGCCGCTGCAATAAAATAAACAAACCCAAATTAATTCCGTATTCGAATATCAATTTATTATGACTTTATTTTCAGGAGAACACGTATCAACAAAATTGTTGATGACAAAAATTTATTGTTAACTGTATAGATCAGTAATTAGGTGATCTTAAGTTCTTTAAAATATGATGATGTATTGATGATTTATTAATTAATCACAATTAGTCAATTAATTATACCTTAAATAATGTTTTAGTAGTTTACCCATGCCAATATTCCGAATATTACTTTACTTATACTAATTTGAAGAAATTGAAGTTAGTAAAGTAGTTGGATTTTTTTTTGTAGGTACTTTTCCTAGAGTATTATAACATTTTAAAATCTTGGATAGTTTTGTCAATTTTTAAAGAAAATTGCCATAGTAGTATTCATACTATTTTTTACACCACGATGAGTGAAAGTGGACTAAAAGTAACAATCTATCAAAATTTTAGAGAAAAAAATAATTTAGATTGATTTTTGTGTAAAAACTACAGACAATTTGGGATTTTTAATTGTTGTGGTGGATAGCAGTGCTACTTAGGTTGCCTATATAAAAAAAAACAGAAATATTTGAAAAATTGTGGTCATGGTTTTAAAAAACATCTTAAGGTGTGTCAATTTTCGAAAGATTTTAATTTTTTTTTGTAATTTCAAAACTCATCCGATTTTAATAAACATTATAGAGCGGCGCATGATTGTATGCGATTAGATACTTTGTTCATTTTTTATTTCATGTTGTAACTTAAAATTTTATAAATAATCAATTTTATTTTTCAAACAATCTTCAATTACACAAGAAAATATTTAATTCTTTTTTCTATGTTAGTCAATACGTATTATATTTGCTTACAAGAACATATTTAGCCTCCCGGCAAAAATGCTCCACGGAACAATTTGTTTCCCCGTAATTTTTTATATTTTGTGAAAAAAATTTAAGTAAATATATTCACAAATTGAAATTTGACTCAACAAAAAAAGTATTATTATGCTAGTTTACTGAGGGGAGTGGTCTAAGTCCTTTAGACGAAATTATAAGATTTTGTGATAATAACATTTTTTATCTTGCTAAATTAAATTAATTAGATTAAAACAAAATAAATTTGAATAAGACGTATTTTTATTTCAAGTTTTATTTCAACATACAATTCACGTTTAAAGTAATACGCATAACATTTTAACAGACTGTTATAATCAGTGATTGTAGTTTATGCTGCTAAGCATGTTGTCACTTTTTCCTTTAGGTTATCAAGTGTCTTTCCTACCACGTCTGTAACACAAGTGGTCACTGAGTCTGTAGCTTTAGTGGCATTTTTAGATAATAAAACTACTTGTTTAGTAATATTTTCAACAGCAGCATTTAAAGGCGTTAAATCACCTTCCTTGATTCCCTTAGTAGCTGCATCGATGCTTTGCAGTACAGATTCCAAGATGCTTTTAATTGCATCAATTTCTGTTTTACCGCAGTCCAGAATTTTAGGAACAAGTGTGTTTTGTACCTGAGTTAACTCTTCCTTTATAGCTATCGCACATTCCTTATCTCCCAATGCTGTGACAGTAGCTATAAGTTTGTTAATAGCGTCAAGTGGATTGCTTTTAATTGATTCAAGCTCATCTAGTACACTTTGAACTGTTGCTTTGAGGTCATCGAGAACTTGTAAATCAGAATCTGATTGCGAACAATTTATCTGTAAAAAAGGTGCATATCATTATTTATTACATTTTAGTTTAATGATTAATACGCTGCTGCTATAAACATGCAGATGATATTAAATAATATAAAGTTAGGAATTAATTTCGCTTGTTTTTGCATCTTTCTACTTTAAAATCAGAAATTATTTTGAAATAAGAAAATTTAATATATTTTTTATAATATTTTAAGTACAGCTTTTTTTTAAATTTCAATATAAGATGTACAAATAAATATCTAAAGAAAATTTACTGAAATTTTTTTTGAAAATGTTTGTTTTATTTATGGTTCTTTTTTATTTACGTGAAAAAAATAATGTTAAATTTTCATTTTATTTCATAATATTTAAAATTTTAACTACGAACTTTTGTACAACACATTTTTCTCATTATCTGATTTATTTCTTTCTTAAACCTTGTAACTAATTTTGAGTTTAATTATCGATTAGAAATCTAATTATTTACTAATTTTTTATTATCTTTTCTTTAAAGTATTTTGCTATGTATTTATAAAATGAATGCGTTTACCAATTAAAGACAAAATCAATAACTAATGATTATTCTTTAAATTTATATTACGGACAAAATGCTAGTGTATATTTAATTTAAAATAATTTAAATTATTATAAAAAATAATCATTTACTTTTAAGTTTACGAAAATAATATATTAGTATAAATTTTAAATTCTTTTATATTGTAGTTATTTTAATTAAATTTAAAAAAATCTAATGTATATCAATGTAGGTAAAGATTCACCTCCTAAGGTTTAATTAATTAAAGATTTTGCTCACCTGAGAAGCACAGAGTACCAGGAGAAGTAGACTCAGTGTGGACGCCATGGTTTAATAACTTTAAGATGAATAATTTTCAAAAAAAAAATTAAGTTAATGAATTTGAAGTTGATTTTACTTCTTATATACTGGTTTTTATCAGTATTGTACATGTGACTGTTCAGTGCCGTAGCTAAGAAAAATGTACCCCCATACAAAACTTAAAAAATGTATTGTGTACAAGTGCTTAGAGAAGGTATGGTAAAGTATATCAGCGTTCTTACGCCACTGAATTTATATTAAACACACAATTTAACAAATTCGTTTTGTAATAATAAAAATTTGAATACTAATTAAAGGTAAACAGTAGTTAACGATATGTAATTATTGATATACTATAACATATTCAATTGACGTCATCGGACATAAATATAACCTAAAAAGAGTCATTATCATGTGACAACTTTAGCTTATTTAGAATTTCTTATTAATATTGTTACATAAAATTAAATTTAACCTTATAAAATATAAAATTATATCCATTATATATATATAAATAAACATACACTTGGAACATTATAACATAAGAAGAAGAAAGTAATGTTTACGGATTAACAGTATGAAGTAAGAAAAGCATTTTGCATTTTCCAAATGGAATTGTGTCCTCATTTTTTAGAGGTCGATTTTTCAATTGTTGATTGAAATTGATGTTAATAAATGTGTATTGGCGGGTCTATTTTATTAAATATCTAAATATTGACGGAGATATAGCAATTAAAAATTTGAATTGTAGTTTTAGCGCTAGAAATGGTCGGCCATATTTGTATGACGTGAAATGCATTTTAACGTCAGTTATTTGTTGAGTAGGTCAGTGCTGTGGTAATAATGTGCCTGCTAAGGCAGACATAATATTGAAAGTTGATTGTTCCTTGAAATAGCTGTAAATAATATTTGATATTTTGATATATAAATACATATAGCAGAGATTTATAACCTGTAAGGTTGGTAACCTTACACAAGGATTGTGAAGTCACATGCACTTGGAATGTGTACAACGTTGAATCCCTTTAATAATTAAATCCTATAATCCTATAATTAATATATATATATATATATATATATATCTGTATCTATATATATATATATATATATATATATATATATATATATATATATATATATATATATATATACATATATATACATTTGTCAAGAAATGTGATTGAACGAACAACGTCCACTAGATATACCACTAGTGTTATAAATAATTTAAACGATAATTTACTGAAATGGTCAATATTTCCCAGAGGGCCCCTTTACACATACCCGTATAGCACTACAGGAGGATCGTGTGTGAATAGAGAAAAAAAAATCTAATACCATTTTTCAAGTAAAGGCGGAGACTATAGACAATCCACGAACAGAAAAAGTTTGAATGTTTACCACTATCGGAATCCCATAGTGGGTCTCTAAGGACTACATAGAGTGCTATGGTAGACCCATGGGCCATATCACTATATTGGAGGACCCTCTAATAGACCTATCATATTGTGAGAAGTAAATACTTAAAAAATGGATTTATTTTTAGATAGAGAGTGTCACGTGCTCTGTGGAAGATATTTCACAATGTTTTAGTTTGGTGTTGTGTTGGAATAAGATTTTATGGGAACTATTATAAAAGAACATAAATAAACTCTTCATATGATACAATACAGATATATTAACTAATTCTTAACAGTCTGCTCAAATCATGAAAGATAAATAAAAATATTATATAATGTAATTAATATATACTTAAGGAGGTACAAGACGTTAACGTCAATGATGAAAACGTTGTGAAGGGTCGATACAAATAGTTAAAATACATGCTGTCTCAAAATTTTAGAGACCTAGGGTTCATAGTTTTCTTTTTATACATGATTAAAAATAGTCATTTTCCATACAAATCATAGTTTTTAACTCAATTTCACCACATAATATAACTTTTAACTATAAAAAAATGGTGACACGGCTTTCAAAAACTAGGTGTATATAAAATAATCTTTTCTGTAACTATTGCAAAAAGAAAACTATCAAAAGGATACCTATTTACGAAAATATTTAAATAAAACCTTTAAGAAACAGTAAATGTAGGTTATAAGCCGGCAACGTTGCAAATGCCAATTTGAGCGGGAAATTCAAAATCGGAATAAATGTTATATAAAATATAACAATTTATTGGTGAAAGAACCAAATTACGCATGCGTCAACACACGTAAATTTGCAGCGGTGCAAAATTTATTATTCCATTTTCAAAATATTTAATTTGTATTTAAATTGAATTAATATAAATTTGATATTATTTATAAGTAATTTTTAATTTATTAAACTATTATATGCATAAAAAATCATTTTAACAAGCAAAAAGCAGTTTAATAGGAAATTGAAAAATTCATTTTCAAAGGTACAGTCCCAATATTTACTCGTCCCTCATGTACTTCGTATTTTGCATTTCGTATTACCGAGAGATAAATTTTTTGCATTGACGGTACGTCCTGTACCTCCTTAACACATCACTTATGAAATTTTTAATATAATTAAAAAATAAACTTCAATTTGAGAAACCAAGATTTCATTAACAAAAATCAGTTAAAAGGAAGAGATCCATCCAAATCATCCAAATTTAAGTAAGAAATTTGGATGAAAGTAGAAATGAGTCCCACAAAATTATATCAACTATAATCAGAATCAAAAGTAATCATTGTAAAACCACAGCTCACCTGTACAAAATTAATATTAAATCCGACGATAGATGTCAATGTGGTGAAGAAGGAACTTTGAATGCATAAATTATAGTTAAGAAAGGTCAAAATTCAATAGTGAAATGTTAGATGTGGTTAAAACTATATCTGTTAGTACTAAATTTTTGTTAAGTTCTTCAAAGTTAATTAGTGAATTATTTAAATATTTAGAAATTTGTAAAATAGAATTATAAAATGTTAAATATATATAAAAAATGTTTGATGGTGGCTATGACGAATAAAAGTCAAGGCAAATAAATAAAAGAAAATTAAAAAAATAACACATCACTCAATAAGTTCGTAGGATGACATATAAATGGCGCCACTACAGACAAATCTATATGACTTTTAGATAGCACCAACCTTCAAACGATATGTGTCCAAATTTCATGACATGCCAACCGTTTGTTTACGAGTTACAGTAGTTTTAGTAACGCTACTTTTGTAATTTTCAATATAATGAAAAAAATTGAATTACGTGTGTTGCATCGATTTTTAATAACACAAAATACCATTTAAGCTAAGTAATGGCTTGAGAAGTGTTATTCGGACAGTGATATATTATTAAATTTAAACTAGATTTAATTGCATTTTAAAATAATTTAGTATGTGCAACTTTGTTTTAAGGGGGGGGTCTGGGTTTCAGCGTAAAAAAAAACACTTTTTTTGTGATTTTTTATCTCAAATATCGATTGAGCAATTTTATTCAAACCTTCTATACATTGTTGAGCATAGTTTTGACTATGTTCTGTAAATTTTTCATGCAAAAATATTAAATCATTAGCCCGTGACAGAGCTTCCCCCAGGACGTCTTGAAAAAAAAACAATTTGCGGTGTTCACTGTAACTCGGCCGGAAATTATCAGAAAATGAAAAACTATAAAAATTTAGTTAAATTATAAACAAATCTTCCCCCCAACGTTCTCTGATTATTTTTTTTTTAATTTAAAAATTTTTGGCGGCCATCTAAAGTGTGAACCGTTCGACTAAAAGTTCCGCCATTTTGTGGGTGGGAAACACCCTTAATGTTAAAAAAAAAATTTTTACTAAACGTAGGGGGGAGGTATTTTATATGAAGAAAATGTGTACAAAGTTTGAAATGAATCGGTCGAGTAGTTTTCAAATGGCAGTGAACACGGACTTTGAAAATGTAGTTTTGAGAAAAACGCGTCAGGACTATAGCAATGAATAAACTGTATACCTGATTAACATATAATACAATATAATATACCGGATTAATAAGACAATAACTTCAAGAATATTGCTTAGATCGGATTAAAATTTTGAGGACATATTCTTGAAATGTTAAACAATAAGATAAAAGATTTTTCGAAAGTGAAAAACCAGACCCCGCCCTTAAATAGTTAAGTTTTATCTGCTTAAGTTTTATCATACTGCTTTTAATGAATACATTATTAATATGTTTCATTTATAATGAAAATGTTTAATTAAGAACATAGAATTTTACTTACGCCTTTATAAATTATGCAGAACATCTTTAATCCTTTTATAAAAAGATACGCAACTATTTAAATCAACTGGCAAAATAGTAAGAAATATTTTATTTTATTTTTCATAACATTTTTTGTACTGTTTTGGGCAATGACTGGATTTTTCGCGTAGAAGCAAAAAAGGCAATTGGGTTACTAAAACGGTACCAAATCGGGATATTTTTATCATTGCACCAGGTCTACAAAATAGTTTCTACGACTCTGACTACTGGTTCCTAAACAATAATCATTTGTGTACTGTTTTCCATCTGCATAAAAGTTTTGATTTGGCGAGATTTAAAACAAGAAGAAGAGCTACATTATTTTACGATCAAACTTTTACTACACCACATATTTTTTTTTTATTTTTAAAATCAAATAATATTTACATATAATATTTATTTCAAAAGAAATAACATAAAATCAAATAGGCTCCATTGAACTTTCCGGTATTAGATTTGAATTTGGTTTACATATATATTGTTTTATGGAATTGTTTATTATTGGTAAGGTCATATATAATTTTATAACATTATTTTTTATAAGTAACAATAACATTTTCCTGTTTACCACTAGAATATGTGCTGCATATAAAACTGTTTCATAAAATATTGAAAAATAAATAATTTACGATTTTACAAGTCTTTAACTATCTTTGGAATCGTGACGCTATCTGTAGCTATATAGACAAACCAAGAAATATTGGAAACACAACATTAAAACAAAATATTATACTCGTATAGTTCTAGTCACAATAGTTCGGCGGCGACTTATACTTAAAAGAGGTTATAAGAGCGGTATAAATCTATAATACGATAATGAATTTTATCTTATTCGTTTCTATATACAATATAGAAAAATAAGTGTGTCAGTGCTTTTTTATCGGCAGTTTATACCCCACAACTTCTTTTACATATGAGTCGCCGCCGAACTCTCGTAATTTGAACTATAATATTATATTAATTGTTTGCCTTTCGGCTTTACAATCTACATTCTTAATACATTTCATAGAACTTGAAATTAAACTTACTATTTTAGAATTTTCTAATTCCAAAAGTACTTTTTTGTTTCTTCTTCTCTTTACCCTCTCCCTTCATTTTCCATAGTCCTCCTTCATTCTCATTGTTTCCTCACCTCTTGTCTTCTTTGTTTCTCACTTCAGATTAAGTAGCTCTGGCGTTACTTTTCTTTACTCGTTCCTTTCCGCCATCCACCTCTTCCCTTCACTGCCTCCCTTTAATAACTGCACAATATTCTTCTCGCTCATTATTTTTTTTTCTGACATGAAAACTTAATGTGCTCCAATGTTTCAATCTCCGTTCCTCACACTCTACACATCCTTTACTCGCTATTTGCCCAGTATCGTTTCCCAATCTAAATCTGGAAATCCTTCTCATGGTTTTTGTGTATTCTTCTATTAAGTAATGTGGTATCTCTCTCTCCCAAATCCTTTTATATCTTGTGTTGTAATTGCTCTTCTCGATTTTTTCCATTCTTTTCTGTTGCTGTATCTCCCTGTCTCTTCTCCTTAGCTCCTTTTCCACACTTGTGCCTCTTTCTTTTCTTTTCTCTGCCTCCTCTGTTGCCATTCCATTCCTTTCGTAATACTTCTTTCTCTTTTTCAAATAATCAAATTAATACATGATGCATGGGTAATACATTTAAATCCAAATCGCACAATTTTATAAATAGCTTCATAAAAAATATGTTCCTATCAAAAAAATAAATCACTTAACAAATAAATCATATTCAATATCAGTATTACTATAAAATCCAATGAATAAATGTAATATATTCAGTCAATTTACCCAAAACAGCCACCCATCTTTTTACACGCTCAGCATCACACAGAGTCATCTTACGGAGCTACTCAACATACGACTCATCATATAAGCAACGTTACACATGTATACATCTGAGCGGCACACGTCTCCACTTTATGACACCTGTTCGCTGGATGACATGTTATGTTCTCGTACCTTTACCACCCCCTTCCCCTACTCTCTCACACCCCAGTCCTCTCACAACCCTGTGCTACACACAAACACAAATACAGTGAATTCAGAGTAACATCGTCCGCATTTCAGCCGTTGATTCGATAGCTCTTGCTCCCTGGTGGTCCGTCTTTGACACCGTTCTCGTGTCGCACGTCAAACCTTTAGGGGAATTACAGGTATATTTCCTGGAATTGTTATACATATTCAGTATGTACCAAATTGTCAGTTAGGAGTCATGTTAACCACAGAACACGCAGGATAATGAAAGCTTTGTTTCTATATCGTATATATTTAGACTTCCTTCTTGAGACATATTGCACATAAACGAAATAATTATGACTGATTATGTCGAAAATGATAATCTAATAAGCAGATACGCATCCGGAACGGAAATATTTACTTATGGATCGTTAAAGAATCTATAACAACCCCGAGCTGTACTTTAAATTAAAGTAATGTTTAGTTTAATTAGAATCGAGGAGAAAATAAGTGAGGAGAACGAAAAGGAGAAAAGAGTACTTTGAAAGGAACGAAGTAGCGACAAAAGAGGCAGAGAGAAGAATAGAAAGAGGCACAAGTGTGGAAGAGGGACAGAGAGACACAGCAACAGAAAATAATGGAAAAAATTCATAATATAAATATAATGAAAGGTGAAGAGGATGAAGAGGAGGATTTGGGAGAAAGAGGTATTAGAGGGACAAGATTAATTCATACGAGAAAAAGAGACAAGGGACATAAAAGAATCGCAAGATTTAGATTGGGAAACGAAGAGAAAGGCAGCAGATACTGAGAAAATAGAGTTGCTGGAGCACATTAAGTATTCATGTGAGAAAAGGGTAAAAAGTGAAAAGAAGATTGTGCAGTTATTAAAGAGAGGTAGTGAAGGGAATAGGTGGATGGCGGAGATATAGGAAGAGCGAGGAAAGAGAAGGAAGATCAGAATATAGAAATATATTAGTATCTCATATCTAGTAAGTGTAAGCTATTTATTTCGATTTGAATATCAGTGGCATGACTAGTAGAGTTGCTACCCTGAACGTTACCCGTGATACCACCACCACAGAATGAATACGAGATCTAATACGTACGGTGATGATAAGAAAGAGAGAGTGAGCTCATTCAAGAAACAATAAGGCTTCATTTGTCTAGTCGTTTCTCCGCTACTGCATACTCATATAATTTATTGAAGAGATTAAACAAATAGAGATTTTTTTATTATATGACTGCAAGTTCAACAGATTATATCTCACACTATTCGTAATATAATTATTGTTGGTATCTTTTTAATTTGTTTACCGCTTGTAGAGTTTATTTCTTTGTCAGTCATCGAATAAATTTCTTTATATCTCCGAGAATCGTACTCGGACTCAAGCGTAACTGAGTGTTAGAGTCTACTACCAAACTACTTCAGCCACCCAGATAGAAATGACTTATAATTTTTTTTATGCAATAGTTAACATTAATTTTTGCTTCGACTTCTCTTTACTTAAAAATATGCAAATTATAGATCTGCTAAACTTTTATTTGCAACTGACTATAGTTAGTAACTTACAATTACTACAAGAGTAACATTCAATGAGTAAGAGTTTTCAATAGAACTCGGTAAAATCACTAGCAAAGTATTCATACGAGTATAGCTCCATTTCAATTCAGCGTCAAGTACAAGACCTTTAAACCTGGTATATGTACCATACAAGTATATCCATAAAAGCTAATTCTATAAAGATTTATTCCATGCGTTTTTATGCTCCAAATATTTCTTATAAGTGTATGTTCGTTGAACTAGAAAAATGGGTTCACTTACCTTACTTCTTTTCTATTTCGCTTTCTTTATATTTCTACTACTTTGTATGTATGATTCAAAATTACTAGCTATGTTATTGAAAATCGTGTTACTGATAATATATATATATATATATATATATATATATATATATATATATATATATATGTATATATATATATATATATATATATATATATATATATATATATATATATATATATATATATATATATGTGGGACGATTATTTGTGACTTGGCAATATAAAGAAAATATTAAAGTATGTGTAAAATATAAGATCTTGAATGGAATTTAAAATTAGACGAAACAAACTCTGCATCATTATATAAAATCGATAGCTAAGCTTATCAGTTTAGACGCAGTCCAAAAATAGCTTAATATGTCGCTAACATAAAGCTTTTTGAAGTATTAATACATTTTAAAAGTAAAAGCAACTTTATATAACAAGTATACGAAAATAAAAACATAATAGGTTATTGACATTAAATGAACACCGATAAAAAACCCCTATTTCTCATCCAAAACCATAAAATTAAAGTGTAAGTAAAAAAATAGGGTAGCTAACAACTCAATTAACTAGCAAATGAAGAGTTTACAAAGAAATTCTCCTTGTTTTTAAATGGTGTAAAACATACCTAAATTCCTGCAGCCGCGCATGAAGAACAACGTTTTATGGTACATGTAGCGAATTGGGAAATAAACCCAATGTTTGCCCGAGGGAGATGAGTCGACAAGACGAGAAGACGAGCAGACTCAAACACTGGTAAGAAGGAAAGAGTGTTACTAGTCGTGGGGTCAGGGGGCAGGGGCCAGGGGTCGTACACACAGTCAATCCCCCTTCTTAACGCCTACCCATCTGGAAATAAACATTGTCGGTACATTCCGGTCAGCCCTGAGGAAATGGATACCGGAAATATAGGAATGTCTGACAAATATTTGTGTAAATAGCAGTCATTTCTTGGAAATATATAAACTGTAACACCTTAATCCTTAACTTGTTTGGTAAAGAAATGTATTAATCTATTTATACTGATTGTATTATATAAATGTAACCTCCGTTTTTCTATAGATAAAAAATCCGCATAAACACAAATATCTTACTACCCAAAAACATTTAGATATACATACTACATTCAAGGTATATACATTCGTGTATATTGTATATCTTATGTATATGCTGTTGTGATTTAAAATTATTAAAGTACCTGCTTAAACATTGCAGCATGTACATAGCATGTACAGTATATACATGTTTATTTATTCTTTGTATATCCCGTATATATACATACATATTAATATACGCAGAGATGTGCGTTTTTCAAATACATATACTCAAAATGCAAATACAAAATACTAAATACCTATTTTCTATTTTTTATTTAAATATCTTTTAAGAGTATAGAATTTTATATTTTATTTGAAAACTTTCACAAACCTATTTCCTGTTTGAAAAATACAAAATACTTTTTTCTAGTGTTAATCAGAAAATATTATTTTTTGAATATATTCTTAAAACCCAACCAAAATTAGCACCATCTATGATTTAAAAGTATCTGCACAATTGTCTTAATAATTCTAATTTAAAATGATAGATGTGCCTATTTTTTTATTATCCTTCCTCTTACCCCCACCACAAGACATCTGATTTTCGTTTACCTAAATTTGTTTATCATATTTTCTCGTTCATTATTTGTTTTACTACAAGACAATCCTTACTGAAATAATATACATAAAGATATATTATTTTACCTACTACCCCCACATGCGACATCCAAAATTTATATATTTTCATTCATAAGTTGACATTATTTAGACATGAGTGTACTAAACGTGTTGTACTTATGTACAGACTAGTGCGACATAAACATGCGACACTAATAAAACCCTTACATTTGTTATTTTTAATTATTCTTGGTAGTGTTTTTATGAAACAAAAATGTTTCAAAACGAAGTCAGTCTTTATCAAAGAGTATTCTCATAATTATTAAAAAAATGACATTTATATTAGTAACATAAAGAGTATTTTATTTTCTCAAAAGTATTTTTAAAATACAAATTTTGTGTTTAAGTACTAACATGAAATTTATTTTCTATTTTGTATTTGAAATAGGAAAATAACGAGGTATTTTCATTTTGTATTTAAATGCTTTTGAAAAGCATTTGTGCACATCTCTGAACATACAAGTATATAAAGAATATTATTAAATTATTATATTAATGAAACTTTATCATAGACATAGTGTTTACGTGTGTCTAAATGCCCCTACCTCGTCTAACTACTTAATACAGCTCTTAGTGTCTAGACGCTTTTTATTTACATTATTAAGCGGTATACTTTACTTTTCATTAAAACCCATTTTGAGTAAAATTCATTAATTCTTAAAGCTTACTCGAATTCTTGAAACACGTCACTTGACAAACACACTGCTTAATGACCTTGTAATTAATAACATTACTCGTTCAGTTTTCATGTTAATCCGTAATGATTCCCCTGAGACAAAAGCGGTTCCACAAAGCAAAGAACATCATTGAGATCAAGTACTATTGTTTGCAGTTATTATTGTTCGGTATTAAAAGCGCAAAAAGACTTTATGAAAGAATCGATCTCGAAATACGAATAATAACGAAGCGCGAATGGGCCGTAATCGGATTCGTTGCAGCTGTAATTTATTATAATTACCATAATAGCTTAATAATAAATATAAAGCATGTATTTAAAGTGCTACGCAATCCTGAGAGATTAAGTAAAGATTAGTTTTTATGATAATTTGGTAGCTAAAGTATAATGACCATCGCTATTATAACGACACCGTGAATATCAATGTCGCTAACCGCATACCAGCTACGTCGGACTTCATAATTTTATATTATACGTAATTGTGCCAAATATAAATATACTAGAGTTTACCCCCGTCGTAATGCGACGTCTTTTTGGCGTGTATGATTTGAATCCAATAAAATAATTCGTAATTCCATTTCATATTTAATTCTATTTTTAAATTTAAATAATAAACTCGCAGAATAATAAAATAATTTTTCAATTTATGTGTTATTTGACCAACTTTTTTTCAAAATTTGGAAATTATTTTTTCGATTCGTAAATAAATTACCAAGGTTAGCCTATATACAAAATTTCAACTTTCTAACACAATTTTTACTCTCGGCAAATTCTGCTCCCGTGCCCCCAAATAAAATTTTGAAATTTTGAATTTTTTTTATTATTAATATACTTAATTATTCTAGAATCCATAATATGAAGTTTCTCCAAAGTTTCCTACCGGGCCCCCGAATTTCTTCAACCCTTCCTTTTTCAATTTTTGAATTTCTAATTTTAGAGAAATGTTACCTTAATACACATGCAAAATTTCAACTTTCTATCTTTTACGAATTAAAAGTAATACAGCTAAAAAGGGCTCACTTTTTATCCAGTTTTTCCAAAATTACGGGTTTCCAGGAAGTTCAGGAAAAAATCCGGGGACGCCAAAAAACTTAGAATGTAAACATATAAGAATATAAACATACAGTTGGAACATTATAATATAGGATATCTTTATCCAAAACTATATTCTATCTAGTAATAATTAAAAAAAAAACGATTTATGAAACCGGTAAACGAACTCTTCTTGTCGGGTACTCGTTGGACTTCGCTACTGTACTACAATAACATATTCTATTTGTTGATAAGCATCTTGAATAGTTTATATACCTACTAGCAGTAAGTATATATTTATGTTTTTCCTTTTATATAGTGAATATTGCTATTGTTTTGCATATTTCACATGCACTTGACTATTCCTCTATTCCTCTATTCCACTGTTGCTCTATTGTATGAGTATGCCTGCTCATCTGCATAAAACATTTGTAACAATAGTGGTGACTGACACATTGGGGTTAGCATGGCGGCGTGCGGCGTACGGCGCGGCATGTGGCTGTACACCATCTCCCATAGGATCGCCATCTAGTGTTGACAACTCAAACTATGAGGATATTCTCAACCTCATACATGTACAACTATTTACTACTTTACTATTTATATATTTTCTTTATTGTTTTTTTTTTTACTTATCTAAGTAACTTTAATAATAATAATAAAAGTAAAAAACCGAAAAATACTTTCATTCTTCATAGAATTAAAGAAATACATATAATTTTTTTTTTCTTATAAAACAGGCTTTTATTAATTAGAAATTCATAAAATAATCTAACACATCGGACTAAAGGAAAATATAAATAAAATGTTTAAAACAATTTAAATTAAAAAAATGATGTTACATAAAGCTATTCGAGAAATAAGCAACATTAAGTTATCGATTTTTTTTCTCATGTCTCACTAATAAAGTGTACGATCGATATATCAGTGGCTTGGTGCTAAAATGGCTAATTTCATAATTACAAATATGAGCCCGAAATGAACGTTTGGAAAGTTTTTATCTAACATTATTTTAATTTCAATTGACATAAAGTAAAATGTCTGTTTCGACTTTGGCTAAATTATAGATATCTTTACATAGAATCTGATAATGAAATTCATATTTAAAAAAAACCAAACCACAGACACATAATAAAAAATACTTTAAAACTAAATTTTGATATTATCGCTTTTTTAATTTTTGTTTAACTTATAAATTTTCAAAGTATTAATTACTAACACAAATCTAATTATATACAGTATACTTTTTATTTTACTTTAAATAGAGTAATAACAAGTTTTTTATAATATTGTTTCTATTCATACACGCAATTTTTATTACGCAATGTAATTTATGTTATCGTACTTTAGGATCAATGTTTTTTTAGATGTTTTGTATAAAACATACGTACTCGGAGTGATATACTTGAATATGTACAGTTATAAAATTACAACAGTATTCAAAATAATTATATGGCTGTAATCTCGATTCCATTAATAATGTTTGACGAGCACTCATTAAAACATTTAATTGATGTTGTTCTTTGATTTATTTTGTTTAGAAAATATTGTTATGCATATTTTGTGTTTTAATGAAGTTGCTAAATGGATTCAAGCAAATTTTGTGTGGCCGCTAAACACGGTTACGTGTATTTAAGGTTTACTTAACAAAGCAAAAACTTAAATATAAACCTAACCATAGTTACCTAAAATACAATGTTTTGTGACTTAATTTACTGCTTTTTTTAAATAAATCTACCTTTTTGTCTAAGATACATTTTAAATAATCACAAGTCAAATTAGACGAAAGATACTCTGCAGAATGCGTAAGTAGGAAGAGAGAGTTCTGAATAACAAAAGTTACCTGTTAAGTAAACAATGTTACCTAAAATATAACGTTTTGATATTTTATTGCTTTTTTTAAATTAAATCTAACTTTTTATCCAACGATTATAACAAAAAATAGAGGCCAATTTTCCTGTTTGTTGTAGTTGGTTATAAAAGCTAATGTTTTACAGACAAGAAGAATTTCATATGCTCGGTATAATAGTTATAATAAGATAGATTTACTAATGTGAAATTTCTTTACAATTAATTATACATTATGATCATAATTGGATGCATAATTGTCTTAAGTGCTGCTTGAACAGCTTAAGTGCATTTCTGCAATTAATTGTGACCTGAAATGCAATATGGCGATTATCAGCGTTGATCTATCATGCGTTGTTGAATATCATCTCATGCATTAGTGCCTGCAAATATCTTAGATATTAAATACAAGGTGATTCTGAAGCCACTCTCCTAGTTTCTCGCTAGTTTCCACTAGCACCAAAATTTTGGTTTGTTTGGTATCAATTCAATTGATTATACGTTTACAAAAGTATAAATTTATATATCACAGGTAAAGAAACAGTAAAAAACTGCTAATATCTTGCAAAAATAAATGTATAACCATCCGAGAAAATACACATCAAACGATTAACAAGATAGAAGGACTAGAAAAGAATAACCCAGTAAAGATTCTATATGCATACACCTCACCTGAGATAATAAAAAAATTAAATTACTCGTCGTAATAGTAATTATCCGTTGTAATGGATGTGAAATAATTAGGTTTTTGTACTAATAATCAGGTGAAATTAAACGATAAAATAAGGGTAGATTAGCTATAATTCGCATAGAGCTGAAAGTTGGTATAGCCCTTGGGGCCATTATTACAAATAAAATACTAAAAGTCCTTACCGATTGCACATCTGCATAAAAAGTTATTCAAGGTCAAAGATCAATAAAAATGGTTTTTCCAATTTTTCCGGTAAACGGTAAGTTTTATCATAAAACACAGTTATGCAATGTGATTTGAATTTATTATTTAAAGTGCAAGTTAAAATATTTTATGTAAAGCATCAATAAACTTAACAGATGTTAAGATATTCACATAATACAAGAAGATCATTTACTTTCATTTGCTCAAGAATCTCTAGAATAAAAACCACAATAGTGGTATCTTGATTCAGTAATAGTCAATTTTTATCGCATATTATTGACATTAGCACAAATTAGATTCAAAAACAAACGAAACACTACCTCACAGGTGGTGCGGAAATGTGTGTATATTATGTAATATACTAACTTTAGAATCGCAATATCTCAGGAATGGTGATTCTTAGAGAACAATAAGAACTTATAAGAACAATTTTTGTAGATAATTTCATGATCTACAACTTTTGTCTAATGTATTTTTATGATAAAACTTACCGTTTACCACAAAAATTGGAAAAACCATTCTTGTTTACCTTCGACCTTGAATAACTATTTTTGCAGATGTGCGATCAGTGAGGACTTTTAGTATTTTATTTGTAATAGTGTCCTTCAGGTCTGTACCAACTTTCAGCTCTATGTGAATTATAGCTAATTGAAATGTTTATTATGATCGGGTTATAAGAACATAGTCATATGTCACTAACATGAATTAATATATATTTTTATTTATAGATTAGAATAAATTAAATTCGGTCAAGTGACAGTCTCTAATGTAACATTAGAATGATCCTTCAAAACCATAATGGACATATAACCACATGTTAGTAGAAGCACAATATTAAATCAAAATCCATTCACACAATAATTCAACTTGTCGACGTCAGAATGCGGTCAACTATGTATATCCGTAACCGGAAATGTACGACAGTCCTTACATATACAAGGTTCCGTATCTAAAACAGAGGTGGCGTTAAATCTCAGTGCTTACTAAAAAAAAAAGAATCTACCCCATAAAACGTGAGCATGTTTTGTTATACTGTTTCAAAATGTCAGATTCTAGATATCACACATTGCCTTGTTTAATTATGAGAGTACATAAAAAACGTAAAATATACACATGTAACGTTAACGCGTAGTGAGTGGGTGGGGGGAGAGGGGAGGGGAACGGAAGGGACGTAGGGATGGGAATAATTATCGCGATACTTTGAACATTTCACTCAGTTAATAGCTCTTGTTTGTGTTGTTACATTTTAGAGTTACACAGGCGTAAAGCAATGCTTCGTAGTTCACAGAACTTATTAGAAAATATAAAAGTTGTTCTGAGATGTTTCTGGGAACAAAATATTTCTTGTGATTCCAATAACTGAACCATATTCAATGAGGAACTGATTTAAATTTGATTTTAAGATAAAAATTACTCACAGAAATATTTTTTGAAATGTTTAAATATTTTCTTCTATAAAAGGGGTCTTAAGTGGTACGTGGTTACATTTAAATTAATTTAAGTTTTTAGTAATTATTTTACGAAACAGTAAAGATTTATTGCATGACTGAATTTCATATGCAGATTTTTTTTGCTCTTATCTTAGATTAAGAAACTATTTTATAGTCTTCTTTTAGTAGTCTTTCTTTTAGTCCTGCTTTTTTTCCTTTTTAAATGTCAAATTTTAAATTAAATGTCATGTCATGAAGCTTTCCAGAAAACATTTTGGAACATTTTACTTTGCCATTATATTGAAGATGCGTATAATTTTTTGTCACGAAAGAGTCGTTCTCACAGTCGGTTATATTAAATCTATTTTATCGGCTACAAAAGTGCCTAACCACTCCACCTATCGAAATATAAATGAAGATAAAGCTGATGCGAACTATAATTGAAGATACTTCACCAAATTATTTACTGGGTTATGACCCTTCCGCACTACCCTCCTTATTAAGTCTTGTCACACTTGAAGGAACTTAACATTTTGTTACGTCAGCGATTGTCGTTTAATTTTTGTGTTCCTTAAAATTACTTTTAATTTTTAATATGTCTAATCTTTTTATTAAATATAAAATAATTGAAAATTTGAGTTCTTAATAGTCATCTTTTTTAGTATGAATTACAATTTTATGGTATTTTTAACTACGTACGATCGAACATTAAACACACGACTGTTTTAAGACAATTTTGTTTTTGTTGTAGAAAGGTAAAAACAACACCATATGAACACATTAAACAAATAGATACAACGCTGATAATTGCGTTTTAAGACAGGCTTGAAACAAATGTACTGCACTTAATAGCCATACTATCTTAAGACAGTATACGATTTCCCTAAAAATAATTTATGACAGGTTTATCTTTAAGATATATCTCAATTAAAATGATCAAATGTAATGAAATAACGACAAATCAAAACCAAAACTATCGTATAATTTTCCTAAATATAAAAGTATCAACGGTTTTGGTTTTAAGCAGTTATTTATTTAGTTCAAGATTGATTACATTACCGCTTAATTCAATTAATATGAAATGAGTCTATCATTTCTCATGTATCGTATCTCCATCTATACCTGTAGTGGTGCCAATACTTGTTCACTTTCAAATTACCTAGTGTACAGACTATTGAATTGGGAATCAAACACGAAAACACAACGGACGGGCTGGATCGATTAGCCGCCAATCAAACTGTAAATTAATCTGTAAACCGGATTAGTGCGATCCATGTATCACGTGACCATTAACCTCTAACAGAAAGATAGTGGTTGGGTGGGCAGGGGGGAGGGGGTGGTGTGCTGGTATTCGAGTGCAATGGGGATTAGTTTGTTCTACTACTACATCAGTTTGTTTGGGTATGCCTGGTGCTATCATATCCATGCATTAGTGATGGCTTTGTACAAGAATCTAACCTCTGAATAGAGCCGACTACTACTCCTGAGTAACTACCTCTAAGTTGATTTGGCGTGTATCAAAACAGATCAGTATATTCTATTCTACTCCTTGGGGTCTTACAACTTCGTGGTCTAATACGTCTACTTCGTAACTAAGTGAGGACGTGGTGGCGTGGCAGACGCGCACGTGGACACCAACGTGAAGTTGTTACTCTTAAACTTTTCAAACTTGTTCCACATTTATCTGACTTTTTTTTGTATTTTGAGGTAAATTCTTTATAGGTTCTTTTATTTTAGTTTAGCATATATACATATAACTACATCACGTATAATTCATACGCTCTAGATATTTTACATAATGAATAATAATCTAAATTATTGTTTCTGAGTAGAAAAAATCCTTTTTGCAGGGTTCTTACAAACTCATAGTTCACCTGTTATATTTGCTTACTAATATCTCACATGGTTCTTGCCTATTATGAAATGTTTTTTTGTATGTGTAGTGAAATTAATCATATTCAATTAATTATAAAGTGATTCCATCAAGTGACAACCTTCCATTTCATTTTTGTCTATTTTTTTAATATTTATTTGAGTGCATCAACTTTCAAAAGTTGTTAGCACTTATAACAATAAATATATACATTTATTAATATTATTATTTATTTTAATGTTTTTGCCATTGGACACTACATTCTTCTGCCTTAACTTATTAAATTACATATCATTATGCTTAATTCACTCCTTCCAAAAGAAAAAAAAATGAAAAATAAATACAACACTGCTACGGCTATTGCTTCGCTCCTCCTGCTAATCTCCCTCCTGTTTCTACTCTGCCATTCCTTCTCTTTCCTCACTCCTATTCTCTATCTCCGCCATTCACCTCTTCCTTTCACTGCCTCCCTTTAATAACTGCACAATATTCTTTTCGCTTGTTACCTTTTTCTCACATGAAAACTTAATGTGCTTCAACATTTACAAAACATAATTTACAACTTATAGATACGAGTAAGGATACTTAAAATAAAGAGTTTAAATTAGTTTTATTGATAAAGTCAAAATAACTATACAATTTTGTTATTATATGGATATTATTTTGATTTATAATATTTCCTTGCTTTCCGACTTTCTCTGCTTTCACACAGCCTTGTCTGTGCGACGAGTACCTATTTTTATCTTAAGTGGGCTTTTGTAACTGCATGTCAGTTAAAAATTTCTGTTTTTAGTAATTTCAGAACGCCGTAATTAAAAGCTACGGTATGTAGAAATGTGAAAATTTAGATTTTGATGTATATATATTTCCCTGTTATGAAATCATTTTGGCAATATTTCCACATTATCTCTGCTGCTTTAGCTTATAACTGCAGAATCTAATAAGAATTATTTCAAATAATCTTATTTTTCTTTAAATTAGTGAGTCATATTTAAAATTATAATAATGGTTTTTATCAAAACTGTAATAATTAGGTATATTGCAAATGTGTGATATTTGTTAATTTCTTAAAAACATATTTCTTTATTAAAAACCCAAGAAATAAAAGTTACCGAAGAGAATTATGTAATTCAAAAGAATTTTAAATAAAATATGATGAATATTTAAGTTTTAATACTTGAAAAAGGAAGAGGTAAAGGAGTGGTGGATAATTAGCTGTGATTAAAAATAAATTAGGAATAAATATGTACGAGTATATATATATATATATATATATATATATATATATATATATATATATATATACATACGAAGTTTGATAAAAATGTACATGGAATTTTCTTTTGTCGCTGCATGTTACGTCTGTACATCCGAGAAACTTCAAATTCTAGATTGTGTAACAACTGAGTATCTAATTAATGAATTAAAAGGACTTTGGGGCCCCGCTTTGTGGACTCGCTATGGTACCTAATTACCTAATTAACAAATCTAATAAAAATGCTTCAGAATTTGAAAAAAAAAGTTTGTCAAACATCGCTTAAAGTTTAAAAATTCAAATAATTACAAAAAAATTTTAAGATTAACGAAATAATCAAAATATTTTAATTTTGGAAATGGAATTAAAGTTTGAAAATTATTTATATTGAATTGATGTCGCTTTGCAACGTGTAAATGCTAGTATTACTGTTTTGTAATTAGAAATAGTATTTTTATTCTTCCATAACCAATAAGAAAGTTAATACATACTCCAGACACGTAATGATAAGTGTATCAGTAACAAAGGAGTCTACTTCATGATAATAACTACGTTCAACATCAGTTCAGCGTTCAGTCTAGCGCGAACCCTATCGTATGGCGGTGTGGTGTATACATCTACACGTGGTATCAAAAAGTTTTGATATGAAACGTGAAATATTTTGATATTTATTAAAGGTAGCGGGATCATTAAATCTCCGAAACACCAATCAAAACTTCATCCAACAACGATTAGTTCTTTAATCAATGTACAAGTGAGCAGTCTAAGCGTTATCTTTCTCCATCATGACAGAAGATCGACTCAAACTCTCTCTCACTCCATTTGCTCTATTCTACCTCATTCCAAAATCCACTTTTACCACATTATAAGTAAATAACTGAGTAACACATTTCCTGTGAGTTTTCCGCCAACTCTAAGTGATGGAACATACCCTAAACATGCCTAGCATCCCCTGGAGAATGAGCACCAACCCCCTATGGATAGGTACTATTATAATCTCCGCGCCACTCTCAGCTAATTGATTGAGTGGCCCCGGTCGCTGGGGTTATACATCTTTGCCCATTCGTTTCGTAAGGGTCTGTAATGGTACTCGTGTTTGAGAAGAGAAGGGGTGGACTGTGGAGAAGGGTAGACCATAGAAGATCCATATATAACGGATATTGCGCTCATGAGTTTCAAAGTCATTCATCATGATCCATCGTTATCTAGTCTCCCTATGTAAGGTATCGGCTTTTGAAAGAACCCCCGGTCTCTGGTACACGGTACATGGTAACGGTACATGGACCCTAGTACACAAACTGATGCAGTAATTCATACGTGAAGTGATATCAAACAACATATAACTTCCAACAGGAGCACTTCAGGTCCATAGAAGATGATTTACAACTTTAAGGCTTGCTGTTTTCTATAGAAAACTTTATATTTTGCGAAACCCGGCTTATACCCTTGTAATTAAATCAAATATAAACTTTTCCAACACTTGTATTTTTAGAAACATTAAACTATGCTTCCCAGGCTTCAATCCTAGGCTTTTAAAAATTTTAAGTTTGAAGAGTAGGTTATTTATACTTTTCATTTAATATTTTAAGTAACTGACGTTTGTTGGTATGTAAACAAAAATAGGTCAACAGAAAAACTCTGCAGTGTATAAATACTGATAAAAAAAGTACATTTTCATACAGGCTGGATTAGGGGAGGGCTATCCAAGCTAATTTTTTAATCAAATTATGTGATGAATAGTGTGTCATGTGATTATATATTTTTCAACCCAGGTAAAATGTCTTCCGTCTTAAGTCTGCGAGATGTGCTCGAACACAAGCTATATTTCATTCATTAAATTTTTAAGCAGGAAAATAAATTTTGTTCAATTAATTAGAAGCTAGTATGCTTCTTATAGAAAAATATGGCAAATTGTCTTATTATACAAACAAAGTATTTATTTATAATAGTTTCAGTGGCTTTCTAGGTCCAAATACCTTTTTGCTACTCTGTCAGTCTTGCATCCATGTAATAATTACATACAATATTATTTATGTATGGAATCTAATGCTTTTTCAAATTTTCCCCACTTTTCTCAATAAATTTCTACAATAGAAATGCATTTTCTTCATCGGATAGGTAGCTTTTTGATCTCTTCATGGGGCAATGAAGATGGCTACCATATTAACCAATTATACACGTACCGTTCGAGCGCAGCGTCGTCTTTAAATATTTCTCATCCTAATGCCTCCATTAGTTAATCAAACATATGGTAGTTCCATGTGTGTAATGCCGCTACCAAACGATGCTACGAACATCAACGTTGGATGCATCGAGTGGTCGATGCTGGAACTAAATGTCCAATGCCATGTGCTCAACTTTCACGTTGGAACCAGTTCGGACTGATGTCGGTCTTTTGACCCGCGTCAAAAGGGATTTTTCTACCCCCATCACACACTTGATCCACATGTCATGCACTGCTGCACGAATCGTCCAACAAGGGAAGGTTTTATACTTGAAGTTTTATTTATTTACTTGAAAGTTTTTGTTAAACAGTGTCAATGTCAGTGTTAAATTAATAATTTCAAAACAATTAATAAAATAAATAAATCATTCGAATCAAACATTCGTTTACACACACGTTGGTACACACACTTTGTACACCGTGTAGTAGGAAACTTGCCATGTCAATCTTCCAATATTTGACTCACACGGTGAAGTCAAACACTTGAATCAAACGTTGAACGCATTGTTTAGTGGCGATTTAATTCTGGTAATTTAGTGAGTTTATCACGAGTCTTAGGCCGCCTGTATGCTTCCGCGCGTTGTCGTGCAGAAGCAGGACATCTAAATAACTTTACGTACAAGCTATTGTAGGTAATAACAGTGTAGAATAGTATCTAATATCTAATATCACGTTCCCACGGGCGTGCGTAAAAGATTTGATAGATAACAACGAATGAAACACTTTCTATTTGGTGTAAATATTTCACAGATCTCTTTTTACTTAGTAAATTTTTACCCCTACCTACGGATGCCTATGGACATACGTATAAGTCTATTGTAATACATCGGTAGTGTCTCGCGTGTTTATTTATATCAAATTTTCAATGTTATGGCCATTATATACTCGTTTTATACTTTTAGTTTCTTAGTAGTTTACGTGAATTTATATCAAGTTAGATTTATTATATTAAAGGTATAATATAATTGTAGTTTTATTTTCTTTGAAAGAAACAATAACACGCCATTTGTCAACTTAGAGTCACGATTTGCTGCTATCCGTGCTCCTCATACCAACCACGTGCCCATGCATATATCCACACACGTTGAATTGCACGTTCGCGACGCGAAACCAGCCACAGCAAAATGATTATCGTTTCTACAGGGGTGCCATAACCACAATTATTAACCTCAAACATATACTGCCATACTGCGAGTTTCAACTTTTAACTTCTTTTTATAATTATAAACCTAACGAAAAAGAAGATAAAATCATTATACTCAACTTTATTAGAGACCACTCTCTGTTTTTGTGCCCTTTTACACAGATAAAGGTATGACAAAGAGACAGAGCTTTAAGCTTTAACGTTGGGCTGCTGTATTTTTGGGTTTGTCTTTCAAAACAACGATATATACGAAATGCAATTATTCTATTTTTAGACAACCGTTTACCAACATGATCATAATCAAAAATGGGAACGATTCCAAAAATAGTGCTTCCAGTTTCTTCAATAAATATTTGAAAATTTTGACTGGATTAAATATCTTATGAGAAGTCTTAACATCCTTAGATAATATTATATTTTTATTAACTTTATGTACTCTTATATATATATGGTATATACAAATTTATTTAACATTAACTTCATCTCATTATTAAATTAAATTTAAAACTATTCTAAAATTTTAATACATATTGAAACTAAAACTACATTGCTCTTTATTCTTCTCGTCACGTAAACTTTTTCTGTGTTGTACTCCTTGTTCCTACCGTTCTTTATTTTCCTCTTTCCTCCTCTGCATCTTCTTTTCTGCAATTCTTTTTCAATGTCTATTTTCCATTTGCACTCCTTCTTCATATGTTCAAAGGTCTTCTTTGCTCTCTTACACACTGTACGCACTCTTCCATTTCCTTTTCCTAGTATCTATTTCTCTCCTCATTGCTATTCTTCATGTGTCTTCTCCGATATTATATAAGTTCTTTTTTTTCGTCGGTTTTCTATTATGGTACACAACAATAGAAAGTTATTTTTTTAATAAAGTGCAAAAGGAAAAACAGGCGGAATAATTTCGATTTTAAGTCGCTAATTTGAAGAATTTAAAATAGCTTCATCAATATTTCATCGAAACAAGTAAGCATTAAGCCAGTGTACCTAATTTATTAATAGAATAAATCCAAAATCACGTGAGTGTGTAAAAATAAAACCAAAATATTTGAATAATTTTAACCACATCGGTATGCAGACGAAATTCCTCTGTTAAAATCATCGCAGGGTTTCTATCGTCAACCCTTGCATTCTTCAGACACCCCCATAATGTGTTGAGCATGTAACCAACAACTAATTCACTCCCCTTCACCTCAAATTCTAACTAACACGCAAATGGACATGTCGACAAGATTATAATTGTATTATAAATAAGTTCAACAATTCATAAACAAAAATCACGTTCGGTAATAAAGCTGTTATAGCCGAATTGGTCATTATGACAGAAATAAAATTTAATTCTTTTTTTATATTTTTTTATTTCTTGTTGCGTGTCCATTCTTTTTAACCAGTAAAGTTTTTATAGCAAATGCACATTTCAATAATTATTCAAAGTTTATAAATTCTGAAAAGTAATAATTTAGGAAAATTTATTAGTTCATTAACATTTGATGGGTGGTATACTTTTAACAGAAAGCTGTATGTTAAATACATCATTAATTTATTCAACACGAGCCAAAATTTAGCTCATCATTAGGGCATCAACTGAAATACTAGACGCGCTGAACAGATATGTTTCTGTCCTTTTTCTGTTTATTTTAAATTTTAATTACTCTGTATAATTCTCATTTGATTGATATTCTAAGCCGGATTACGTCAACACTTCTACAAACAAGTTTAATTACAGCAACGTTTGTCAGTTGTCTATTGCAACTAATTACCTATCTCTAATTTAATTACATATGTCGTAATTAACGTGAATTGTTTTCGAATAAGGCGTCGATTCATGTTCTATTGCAGCTCATATAATTCTAGCATTATTTATGATTTGCTCGTGACGTCATGACCTTTAACTTAAGCCGGTACCAAACGATGCTACGAACAGCTCGCAATGTTGGACTCGTTGTGTGATCGATGCTGTAACTGAGTGTATCCATTGGCATGAAAGAAGTTCGGGCTGTAGTCAGTCTTTTAACCCGCGTCAAAAGGTATTTTTCTACCCCCACCACACACTTGATCCACATGTATGCTGCATGAATCATCCAACATTGAAAGGTTTTATACTTGAAAGTTTATTTATTTACTTAAAAGTTTTTGTTAAACAGTGTCAGTGTCAATAATATCAACAAATTAATAAAATAAATAAATAATTTGGACCAAACATTCGTTCCACCATGTAGTGGGAAGTTGTCATGTCAATCTTCCAATATTTGATTCACACGTTGGAGGCAAGCATTTGAATCACGCAACGTTCACCGCATCGTTTGGAGCCGGCTTTAAACAAGAACATCTTGCATCCTGAACATTCCTTTGTTTATCAACTACATGTAATATTTCATTTAGCATTGGCTTGTTTCTCAGTGCAATGTAAGTTCTGTCTCACACTGCAATTGACTACTTGCGACGCTGACTTTTCAAATAGGGTGTATTCGAGTTGTTTAGCATTAGTACAATTTATTATGAGATTAACTTTATACTTTATTATGTAATAATATATCACTGTAGATCTGTACTGCTCTGTCAGCACTGTTCCAGCATCTTGTTCCTAAATACAAAAGACACCACTTTGGTACAGCTCACGTTTTGTATGAATATGCATGTATCCCACTATGACCCGTATCTATGCGACATCAGGTATAAAGTAGTACTGTTGTTTGATGTTCAGTATGAGTCATATTATGGTAAGCGTCTATGGTTTAGCACGGAAAACAGTCAACGCATTATGTTTAATGAATTAAAAATAGGAGATAAACGAAGCATAAGTTTATAAAGAAAACCAAAACGTTTGAAACAGTCAACGGTCTCGAGTACCGAGTTCTGAATCTAATGAATAGGTAATTTCAAATCTCTATATAATTAGTTTTACAAATTTAAATGGATGCGTGTATTCAAAATAAATAATAGCATTAACTATGCAGACGCTTTTCCGTGTGCAGCGAACGATGCCAATAAAATGAAACCAATCTAGTTTGTATTTTGTTCAAATGTGGAAATATACTTACACATTTAATCTGGATACATGCAGCCACATTTCTGTTTTGTTACAAAACAATATAATGCTAATTGGAAATGTATATACTAACAATTACTAGTTTTATTTGTTTTTGTTATATTTTGTGTAGGAGTGATATTATAGAATATTTATATTTCAATTTGTAATAAAATCGAGTACATATCACACGTGTATAAATGCGGTTTAGAAATTTAAATAAGGGGCCATCCATTAATTACCAAATGTGTCCCCCAAAGTGTGATAAGACGTGACGAAGGAAGGATAGAAGAGTCATAAGCATCGTGACGTCACATCTAATTTAAAAGGCTTTCAAAAAAGAAAAAGAAAACAAAACAATAGGGCAAGAAAATGTATACCGGGGCAATGTTTTATATACGATTATCGACGAATGATATGTGTGTAATAATGAAAGTGTATTAATGAAATTTGTTAGAAACATCTTAATAAAAGAATAGGAAACATAGGTTTAATACAAGATATTTACACCTTGTTATTACCCACAAGAAAAAACTGACTGACCGTTTGAAAGAAGGAAATTTATGATTCTATTAATTCGTAAATATATTAGGTAATATATTTTACATAAAAGATAATTTTTCCATGTGAAGTAAACCTTAACAAGAAAAAACGAGTGCCTCAAAAAGACTTCAATCGTTCTGTGGCAAAAAAGCTACTGCTGACACCAAATATCAAAAATGATTTTCTTTTTGATGGTGTAACGGATAAAGATTTTAATGAATTCAACCTACCTAAAGTATCAGGTCAACATGTTTTTATACATCAGAAAGAAAAGAAAGTTCGTCGATGCAAATTAAGTGGTTGTGGAAAACCTACGTATTCTATGTGCAAAAAATGCACACAAAATGCTTTGATATCATGAGAAAAATTTATAATATCAATAAAAAATGTTAATTTAATTTGTAATTAATAATATTTTGATAAATATATAAAATTACGATAATTTTTTAATAAAAATAAACAAATATCTTAAAAATTCTTTAAAAAAAAGAAAAATGCTAAATAGTTGCTGTTCCGTCCTATATACGAGTAGCAATACACATAAGTTTTGTAATTTTAATTTTGTTTTGTTGTTAGAATAGTCAATTGATTATAAATTTTTATTCATTCTTAGACCCGGCTTGTGCTGGTTATTTTACAATTTTGATTCCATTGTTTTTATGTTTATTTTATAATTTTGACTCCATTGTACTTATGTTTTATTTTATAATTTTGATTTCATTGTACTCATGTTCTATTTAAATTAACTGTTAACTTAACTATTATATTTAAGGAAAAGGTTCATTCATTCGTTCGTATTCATTCGTTTAGCTCAGTTGCTTGTAGTTGATAGTTCTCAATAAATCACTTTAATTTTAAACGAAAAAATATTCGTGGTTTTCTTCACATAATTCGACATCATCGCACAATATCACACCATCATACATCCTCGCATCATAAATCGCGGTAAACTAATCGCGATTCAAACATTGGTCCTTCGAGCCGGATAGTGAACAGTGAACCGTGATAGTAATCAGTTCATTTGTGTTACCTGCAATTGCGCAGTCATTATCAATAACTACAACAAGTGTGTATTCTCGTGAGCAGAATAATCAGGTAGTAGAAATAACTCTATTATTCGCCACCAATCAGCGTGGAATCATCTACAAGCGTTGGATCACATATATCCAGTCTATTATTCGCCACCAATCAGCGTGGGATAATCTACAAGCGTTGGATCATATATATCCAGCCTATTATTCGCCACCAATCAGCGTGGGCATAATCTACAAGTGCTGAGATCATACATATCCAGTCTATTATTCGCCACCAATCAGCGTGGGATAATCTACAACCGCTGGATCATCACGCATCCTGCCTATTATTCGCCACCAATCAGCGTGGAATAATCTACAAGCGTTGGATCATATATATCCAGCCTATTATTCGCCACCAATCAGCGTGGATAATCTACAAGCGTTGGATCATATATATCCAGCCTATTATTCGCCATCAATCGGCATGGCATAATCTAGAAGCGTTGTGATCATTAAGCATCCAGCCTATTATTCGCCACCAATCAGCGTGGGATAATCTACAAGCGTTGGATCATATATATCCAGTCTATTATTCGCCACCAATCAGCGTGGGCATAATCTACAAGCGTTGGATCATATATATCCAGCCTATTATTCGCCACCAATCAGCGTGGGATAATCTACAAGCGTTGGATCATATATATCCAGCCTATTATTCGCCACCAATCAGCGTGGGTATAATCTACAAGCGTTGGATCATCACGCATCCAGCCTATTATTCGCCACGAATCAGCGTAGGCATTATAGAACAGCGCTGGATCATCACGCATCCAGCCTATTATTCGTCATCAATCGTCATTTGCAACATTGGAAACTATTCATCTTGTGAGAAACAACTACATCAATCGTGTGCAATCAAACATTTTTTATGCAAAGAATTATACAAATAGCACATCATCAATTGTATAATCATAACCGGAGTGACGTTCTTCATTGAAACTTCAAATCGTCTTCACTGCGGATACAGAACAATACATCAACGTGATCAAGTAAGTCAGGTGATTCACCAATAATCCTTGGCAACTTATTTAATTCCGAACAATTACTCCTCCTATTTTCCCAATTCGCCAATTATCCTAGCATTTGGTCGTACATCTTTTTACTTTTAACAAAATTCCCATTATTTAATAATGGCTGAAGGGCAAGTTAGACTTTTAAAGATCAAACGCGCGACTGCAAAACGAGCTCTAACATCATTCGTGAACCTTCTTAATAATGATTCGGAAGAGTATTCTTGTATGTTAAAAAGTATATACGACGAGATAAAGCAAACGCGTGAAAAATTATTAGCATATCAAGACGAGATAGACTTATTGGTAGCGGATGAGGAAGGATGTGTTCCGGAGGAACAGTATCAATATAGGGATGAGTTTGAGGATCAGTATTGGAAAGCATGCGATAAGGCCACTAGAATTTTAGATTCGCGAAAAACAAATTCTCCCAACCCATCTGGTTCTAGGGTATCCACTGCTAGTAGTATTATGGGAACACCGGTATTATCAACGTATAATCAAGGCCTAGAATCATTGAGCAACAGTCCTCAGACCCAAAATCAATTGAATAGTTCACCACCCGTGCATAGTAATCAATTAGCCGGGCACATTGATACACCTACATCACCTGCTAATGATATTGATACAGAATCAGTATCTCACTCGGAGATACCTGAATTTAACCACAACTTACAGACTCGCATACCTGTCGAAACCTTATTAGCTACTGCCATAGTGGATCTTACAAATCCGGAAGGTATCGCAGAAACTCATAACAAGGTTGCTTCAGACGTTGGCTCTCAGGATCGTTCTACAACTGAAGTCACGGCTAAGGTTTTAAGGCCTGACCGAACTGAAGTTACCATTTCGGTCAGCGGCAATAATATAAAATATAGCACTCCTGCTGCTATAAAATCATTAGGTAATAGACCTCCATTTTTCGACAACTCACTTGAGTTTTATTTTGATCAAGAATCGCTACGGTTCAAGCGCTGCATCACGGTAGCCGAACCCAAAAATATTCCTTTACATAATATTTGTGATACAGGCCAGAAAGCATATGGCGCCTGTAGTTACCTACGATCTGTAGATAAACATGATAAGGTTCGTGGTCATTTAATTTGTTCCAAATCTCGTGTGGCTCCCGTGAGCTCCATTTCATTACAGCGTCTAGCGCTCCGCGACGCCCTTCTGTTTGCTCGATTTTTTACCGTAAAAATCACGCTATTAAATACTAGTGACTACCTTGTCTTGCGGTGTAATTCTACTCTAGGATTACATTGGTTCAAAACTTATCTACATCGCACACAACCATTTGGTAATAAACACGTCGCCAAACTACAGCGACTAACCGCCACGTGTCCTTGTCAACACGTTGCGTCACTCAACAAACCCGCGAATCTAGACTCTCGCGGTCTGTTTCATTCGGAATATATTGCAGGAAAACTATGGCGGCATAAACCTCCGTGGCTATTAAGGCCTCAGAGTCCATGGCCCAAAACAATTTTATCGAGCATTGAGCTTCCTGCTTTAAAAACATACGAACTTCCTAATTCCAACTACCTAAAGGTACAATCGCGAGTATTAGAGCCACTTGAAAAATATTCAGCGCTGGACAAACCTACCCGTATTGTTACATACCTCAATCATGTCATTAATAATCCGCGATGCTTTAATTCACAGCGAACTAATAGCATTTTATCGTTTTCGGGAAAGGTAACAGTCCGCTATACTATTATTAAAATAATACAATTATCCGCCTTTTCAGCGAAAATAAATCAATTACGCAAGGGGATACCTATTCCTGAAAACAGTCGTTTAATGCCGATTAACCCGTTTTTCGATGCTACGGGTAGTAGTCGTGTAGGTGACAATTTTACTCTCGCTGGTTTACCTGATATTCATCATTCACATATACATATTTATTCATATACTATCACGCAAACTATTATACGACCGGAGCATGTTCAGCTCAATCATGCCGGTATTCCAACAACTGTATATTCCGTGCGTCAAACTCCTTGGCCTCAGGACCGTCGTAGCATTACGCGAAAAATCATACACCAATGTGTGATCTGTTTTCGAGCCAAGCCTCGTCTCACACACCACATTATGGGAGATCCTCCGCCATACCGATTAACACAAACCTGTCCGTTGCTTCGCGTCGGGTTCAAACATACTAAATCGTTGCATATTATAAAAAGACGACATCGTCATCGTCAGAGCTTAAGTGTTTATAGGGCAAATCACGAACTCAATGAAGCGCATTTTAAGAAACACTTGACGCTCACCCTAGGTACTACTCATTTTCCGTATGAGCCATTAAATACTTATGCAGTTGAGATCCAAGCCATATTAAATTCTCGTTCCATATGTCCCTTGGCTCCTGACCCGCATAATATTGTTCCTTTTACACCATACCATTTTCCTATTGGTGGTCCACTGACAAGCTTTCCTCAAACTGATTGGACTAGCACCAGCTCCAGCTCCAGCCAGATGCCTGTTTTTCAACACGCACAGCAGATCACGCAACATTTTTGGAAGCAGTGGTACCTTTGTCAATTAATTACGCGGTCATCTCAGCAATGGAAATCACCGAATCTAACGGTCGGCAAACTACTCTTGATTGGAGAAGACACACCTCCTCTCCTTCAATGGCTGCTAGGACGTGTAATTAAAATTCATGCAAAATATATGCTGCAACACTTAAACTGCTTCAATGGGAAATTGCATCGCAACAAAGGACTCCACAAATAATAAACTTTGAACTACAGATAGTTCAAGGCGGGCTGTATGTTCCGTCCTATATACGAGTAGCAATACACATAAGTTTTGTAATTTTAATTTTGTTTTGTTGTTAGAATAGTCAATTGATTATAAATTTTTATTCATTCTTAGACCCGGCTTGTGCTGGTTATTTTACAATTTTGATTCCATTGTTTTTATGTTTATTTTATAATTTTGACTCCATTGTACTTATGTTTTATTTTATAATTTTGATTTCATTGTACTCATGTTCTATTTAAATTAACTGTTAACTTAACTATTATATTTAAGGAAAAGGTTCATTCATTCGTTCGTATTCATTCGTTTAGCTCAGTTGCTTGTAGTTGATAGTTCTCAATAAATCACTTTAATTTTAAACGAAAAAATATTCGTGGTTTTCTTCACATAATTCGACATCATCGCACAATATCACACCATCATACATCCTCGCATCATAAATCGCGGTAAACTAATCGCGATTCAAACAGTTGCCAATGTTCGAAAAATCGAACAGTCGATTTCAGGAAAACTAGCGTTCGGAAATTTTTTCTAATATAAAATTTGAATTCTGTAGGTATACTCATTAGCCTATAAACCATATTAGTTCTTCCAACACAGACTTTAAATTTTTTGCGGTAGAAAATGGGTTAAAAATACCTTATTCAATTATAATTTATATTGTGCAATGTCAAAATAAATATGAATTGAACTGCTTGAATTATAAAGCAAGCAATTAAATTGGTTTAATGGCAGAGTATTTAGTTGTGGTTTTATAAACTGATAACAAATCTTATTTTAATACCATGTCTGCAATACTCGTACAATGAGTTTATTTTCTATGGTTAATGATGTCTTGAATTTTATTTTTAAACTCTTTAACGATTATATTTTTTTATACTATTTGCTTGAACAAATTATTTCGTGTTCTATTTGCATAGTTGCTTTAATATATAAATAGTAATTGATTTATAAAGTATATTCAACCGTCTGCATCAGTGGTTACCAACCTAGTGTCCCCGCTACCCAGTAGATATGAGTATCTAGAATGTTTTGGTTCACAGTATTGGACTAAAAGTATTCCAGTTTCAAATTAATTTTTTCAATTAATGTTTTCCTGTTTTTTTATACTTGTTCTAATCACGGATAATTCCCTAATAAATTGACAGATTTTACGGTTTAATTTAGTGAGATATCTCCGAAGAAGCTAAATTTGTGTTGAGTATGCAGTTATATGTAAAATTGTTCTCTCTATCTCATATAATACTCAGATAACTTATATACGAGTATGAATTAAGGTAGAATGTTTGTCAATATTCGGAGTTATTTCACTAATGAACAGTTTAGGCAATATGCGTTTGAACGAGGGATAGTGTTTTTGTCTAAGGACTGCTTGCCAATCTTCAGTTTACATAACCGAAGTTCAAATAATGTGTTCTTCAATTCTGGTTTTGTCTATCATGGATCCCAGCTAACTACAGTTCTGGCATAACTGAGATATTTAAAAAAGTATGTTTTTTTGAGTTCTAATTTTGTCAAAGTTTAACAACAGTTAGTTAATTAAGAAGATAACCGACTTATTTTGCTTAGTTAAACTATAATTATGTTCGGTTGAAATAAAAATGGGAACAGATGAACAAAGCAATAATCATAATTTCATAATAATCGTTAGTTAATTGAAACGTTAGAATTGAAACATCTGTACTAAATTAGTGTATCGTACAGAAGTCTAATGTGCTAAATATTGCCAGTGTATACTCTTAATAAACCTTAATCAATTTTTGGAATATGTAGTTGTGAACTATATTTTAAAACTAGGAATTAAAACAAATTAAGATCTAGGTCTATTCATTTTCATAACATTTGAATAACTGGTTCTTAATTTTAATACGCATTTATCTATTTAATTTGTGTTAAAATTAAGAACATTTTTGAAGTTGGCCAAGATTTTTAATAGACTTTTAGACTAGATTGGACAGTTTCTTTAGCCTGTAATTAATTCAACTATTAATTTGACGCCTCAGTTGTTTCTACCCTAGATATTTGCCTAGTATTTTAACAGCACGCTTTACAAAGGTTGGCTACATCTGTGTTACGTAAAAGCTACGAACTTTGTTTGACTGAATCATGCAGCACGAGTCGATGATCCGTGTAAAGAAAGTTTTCAGATTCGGTACAATCATTAATGAGCCACTTCATACTATAAACCGAAAGCGGCCGAGATTTGATGAAGAAACAAGCTTTTTACAACGAAAAGCTTTAGAAAGCTTTAATTAAACTTTTAAGAATATACTTCCGTGCTTATATAAGCATATAAACCGCACTGAATATTGCTTTGAACGGTAATAAAGAAATACTTAGAACATTTTGCTGTTACCTACTTTGAAGAAATGAACTAAATGAACTAATTAATGACAAGGCTATATGAAACAGTTCTATTGGATTTCTTTGAAGAGCAGCTGTAGTTTAAACGCAGTTTATAGCAATGAAAAGGTCATAAATATGATATTTAAATTTGTAATTTCAAAACAGCACGAAAGATTCCAATCTGTTTTGAGTTTTATTAATATCTTTCTACAAAAATAAGTGCTTTTTAAAGATGCATTTTATATCTAAATCAAAATCATTTTATACTTCAATTAAAATGCGTAAAACCAACATTTTATTGTTATTGTATATGTTTTAACTTTTGTTTTACTGCTCGTAAAAGTTATAATTAATTAAAACATTGGTAACTGATTAAATAAAAATGTTTAATTATTCTTGTTTCTTCACCGTATTTTATTAGAGTTGAATTCCTGAAATACTTTTCGATTATAAATAAGTCTTCAATAAACCTGGTAAATGTGCACACGAAAATTTAATCTTCATAACACAGTCGCTGGATTTGAAATAGTGCTGCGGATCCGATAAAGAAACATTCGGCTAAGATCAATTTTTCCAAATTAACTACTAAGAAATTTTTAAGGTGTGTAATTAAAAATGGAAATATATATATAGAAAAAAATGTAGGAATATTGGCCAGCTATTAAAGGGAGGCAGTGAAGGAAAGAGGTGGATGGCGGAAATAGTAAAAAGGAAAGGAAAAACAGGACAATAAATAAGCTGGTGGCTGGGTTGCACAAGGAACAGGAAGAGAGAGGAAGTACTAAAAGAAGCAGTGAAGGGAAGCAGGAGAAAGAATGAAGTAGCGAGGAAACAGTTAAACTTCAGTCCAGAAAAATAGACTAGGGAATAGACCAGTCCAGAAGGAAGACTATGGAAAATGAAGGAAGAGGGTCAAGAGAAGAGGAAGCAGAAAGTACTTTTGGAAATAAAAAAGGTCTAGAATAGTTTAAATTTAATTGTAAGTTGAAGTATATGAAATGTATTAAGAATGTAGATTGTAAAGCCGAAAGGCGAACAATTATTAATATTAAATTTGTACTCTATCTAATGCAGAAATACTTTAAAATACTAGTAAGCAAGGAAGCATATCGCCTGTATATCCAGTGTAGATTTATCGCAGTGTAAATCTATTCCAGGTCCAATTAACTATAATTAACCAATATAGAACTACGACAAATTCAGTCTATTCAGTGCAAATTTATCCTGGATTTCATTAGGTTCAGTGCAAATCTTCTATAATCGAATGTGAATGTATTGAAAATTACAGTTATCTATTTCTCATATGATACCGTACTTTAATTTGGGTTGTGGAGAATGTTTAAAATTTTAAAATGTATACAAATGTGATTTGTTTCAAATTAACGCAATCAGAATAAATAAATGGGCAAAGCTCTTCAAAAAATTAAGGAACATTTAATATTTCCCTGCACCTTAGTTAATTATCATTTTATTTAAATATTTAAGTAAAGTAAATAGAAATTTAATTTCTTCACTCTGCGGAGTTCAAGCTGGTGTCGGAATTAGAACATTCATTTCGATATCGACTCCTCTGAAGAGAAATTTCTTCCGATTCCAACTTCGACTGTACAACTTTGAATTGAAGACATGCTTACTATTGCCAACTATGAAACATTCATTAATTTAAAATATTTAAATGACATGTTATATAGCCCGAGGGAATAACAGCTGTTGTATTGAAAGATATTTTGTATAATAAAATGCTAATAACATTATTTTTAAAAATTATACTTATTCATAAAATTTATTAAACACATGAAATAACAAACAATAGCTAAATAAAACGCAATAAAATATGAATATATCAAATACGAGTATGTTATCTTATATGTAAATAATTGTTTATTAATGCTACAATTACGTCAAACAGTTCTGTTTCTTATCTTCCAAAATATTCCATTCGTTTACAGGTTAAAATACTTATAAATTAAATTATAGCATAAATTATTATAAAATTTAGTGGAATTTTATTTCATTATTGAATTTCCAATGATTAACACTTATCTAAAAATTAGAACGATAGAACACAGTCCAAAGAATCCATTCCCACTCAATGTTTTTTATTTTAATTTAAAGTTTTAACCTCAAATGTATTTTAACTTGTGAAATCATGTGTCATGCATCAGTAATATACATTAGTTTGAAATAATTACTATCATTATTTAATATAATTAATTTTATTTCTTTATATTTCACAAACTAAATTAACATTTTAGGTTAAAACCTTTAACACTATTTTTATTACTATTACTTACACTATTAATTAACACTAAAACTCAGTGAGTAGGAGTAGGCTTAAGGCAAGGTTGTTTTACTTGGTACTGCAATAAAAGGTTTGATTACTAAACCATTTCTGTATTTTCTAAGTTTATTATTATTTCGCTAAATTGATTATTTGTTCTAATATTCGCTATCGTCGCAGATAGGCATTATATAACCAACTGTCATTTATTTTTAATGGTGTGTATTACCAGGTGTGGATATATATATTATTCCAATATTAGAAAACTCTGCAGTGGAAACCATTGGACTAAAAAGTAATTTTGAAAAGAAACAAATATCTAAACCCACTGCGAATAATAGCTCCTGAAATCATAAACTACTTTTTCTAGCAATCAGCAATCTTTCCTTGCTGCGGCATGACTGAGAACTAACTCTAATATTGTCGCTTAACACGCGATGGCGTCTTTATTAGTGTAGATGTCATCATGCCGCCAGCCGACCACCCCCGCCACTAGTCACCACAGTTATTACCACAGGCTCATATACCTACCGATGCTGTGTACGTATAAGGTGTATAAGATAAATGACATTCACGCTTTAAATGCCTAGTCGACCGATTTATCACTCGTTTGCACAATAAATGCCATTCTTTTTTTTATTTAAAATGAGATACAAAACTTTATTTAAATATGCATGTACATTTTAGGTAAGATTATAAAGGTGTGTTTTTATACCATATATGTATGTCACCTAAGCTGAGATCAGATGCAATAGATCACTGTACATCTGTACTATACAAGTATATCATTATCCTTTTCCGTTCTTATCGTTTCGCTCCCACTTGGTGCAGGTCACATTATGTTTTAACCTTTCCATCCATCCTACATGTTTTCTTTTCCTCTCCACCTCAATACCTGCTTCCTCTCTTTTTGTTACCTAATCTATATTTGGCGATCACTTTAGTTTTATTACTTTCCTGTCTTTTTAGGTGCTGCGGTATCTCCCTCGTACATAACTGTCTGTATCTTACATTGTATCTCGATTCTTCCATCTTGTACATATCTTGGTGCATTTCTACATCCTATTCTCTTATTATCTCCTGCTTCCTTCCCCTCTTCTCTGTTATCCTTTCAATCTCTACCACCATCAGTGTTTTCTTCTATCCATCTACTATTTCTTGATCTCTCCTTTCCTATTTTGTTCCTTACCACTCAGTAAACATATTGGAGTCACTTTGCCATCATATTGAAGATGCGTATGATTTTTTGTCATGAAAGAGTTCATTTACTGTTCAGTTTATCACAGTCATTCACATGAAATGTCTATTTTATTGGCTACAAATGGCGAAACCACTCCTCCTATCGGAATACAAATGAAGATAAAGTTGATGCGAACTATAACTGAAGTATAATTGATAGAAAAGTCACCAAACAGAACTTTTGCGAACTTTCGTCTTTTTTCTTGATTCTTCCTTTTTCATTCCTTTTCTTTTCCTCTATTATCTAGTATCCCGGTGTGTATTTATCTGCCCAATATACAGTTCTATGTAAAGGAATACCTTCTATCTGATTCAGTACTCAGATAAGATTGAGATGTCTGACTAATGTATACGACGATCGACGTGCGAGTATATCTTATGTTAAATTCTGGAAATCAAAGAATGTGTGACTCAGACCGTTGTACTTTAATCCCTTTATATGCGAGTATACGAGAAGATTGATAAAATCCTAATTCCTTATGACTTAATACGTAAAGTTTGCAATGATTGGGCGATCGGGTTGGGTCGGGTCTAGTCGGGTCGTTGCGGCTCTGGTGGGTAGTGTGTCCTGTATCATATATCAGTATATCTGGTTTAATATTCCGCGTAGTGTTCCGTGTAATATCACATGACATTTACGCTTTCACGTATATTATTATTATACGCATATTCATATAAAATATCAGTTTGTTTAATACTACTAAACAACCCTCGTTCGTTCATACAAGGGAGAAAAATTACCAATATTTCCCAACACCTTATAATTTAACTACATTTAAACAAGATTTTGTATTATTTGAGAACCTTTGCATTTAGCAAAATGTCACGTCAGCATTTTATTCACCACCCTAATTCGTACTTTGCATTTCCAAAATTACTATATAGAGGGGTTGGCGGGGGTGGCGTATAATTGAAACGATACAGTAATCTGAATTAACCGAGGTGGGTCTGCCGAGGAGACTACGAAACAGACTTCTGCGCGGTCTCCAGGGTCGCCACTTTGTTTGCTAAACCTCGGCATTTTGGCCAGAGTACCAGACCCCTCCCTTAACCCCTCCACCCCCTGTCTTATTCATATCTCGTAAAAATTCAACGAGTGTTCCTTTTTAAATACGAATTTCAGCAAACGTTGAAATGATAATGCAGCTATTTATACACTTAACTAATTTTCTTTAAAGCTTTATTTTATAAAATAAGCAAAAATAATACAAAAAATATCTTTCTCTCTTCCTTTATTATACTTAAATAATAAAAAAAAAGTATACCTAGTAATCGTTTATATAAAGCTTTTATTAAAATATAATGTTATTCAAATCCCAGATCCCAGAAGCTTTAGAGGCTTTTAATTTTTAATAAATAACTTTTAACAAGTTTTTACTAACAGGCTTAATGTTTGGTTCCAGCTGATCCAAAGTTCAGCGCTCCCATCACCAATGTCACCGTCCCGGTTGGTAGAGAAGCCGTCCTCACGTGTGTGGTGCAAGACCTGTCGGCGTACAAGGTAAGTTCTGAAAAGTTAACGGTAACTGGAAATAAATGACTTTAGCATGAGAAGTTGGATATCGTATTCCGACACTGTTCTTAGCAGTAGATATGTATAACCAGCTTACTTGACTTTTTAATAATGTGATAGTTAAGAAAAGCCCAATACCGATATTACGTAGAGAGCTTTCTCCAATTATATTTTATTAATTGAAGTAATCTCAATAAGTAATTTATATTTAAACTATTTTATAATAAACTTATATTAATTTAAAACTATATTAATGTATAACTCGCAAACACTGTTGGTTCATTGCTGTCTAAGTAAATAATTCTACTAAAACAACAATGATGCGATGTGCTACTACACAGCGTTTACGATATCGCTACTAGGGATAAAGAACTATTGTTACAAACTATAAGTTTTTAGCAATAGAGTTTTTTTTCTAATTTATTAAAGTTTGGCCTAGACAGTCATCTTGCCATCTTAAAATTTATAGTTATACTAGAATTTACCCCCTTCGCAAGCGACGATTGTCTTTTGTGTGTGAATTGAATTTCATTTTCCATTATAAATTGAAATATATTATCGTTCCATATTTATTTTACATATAACAAAAAATAATTTTTTATATAAACTGACAAAAAAAAATTTTTTTTCAATTTGTTTATTATTTGGCCAACTTTTTTTCAAAATTTGGGAATTTTTTTTTCGATTTGTAAATTATCTACCAAAGTTAGCCCATGTACCAAATTTCAACTTTCTAGCTCAATTTTTAATCTCGGCTAAACTCGCCCCTGTGCCCCCATCATATTCAAATATTACACCCTCCAAAATTTGAGTTTTCTTCAAAGTTTCCTACCAGTCCCCCTAATTTTCTCAACGCCCTCCTTCAATTTCTAGTTTTCAAAAAATGTTAGCATTGAACACCGTAATACATGTGCAAAATTTCAACGTTCTATCAACATCAATATAGGATAAATTTACGCTACCATTCAAGCAAAGCAATGGCTTGACAAGTATTCTATAAACTCGGTATTTTTCCCATCAAAAAGCAATGATCATTATTTTAAAAATTATAAAAGTAGCGTCATTGAAATCAATAGAACTCGTAAACTAATGGTCTAAATGTTACGCAATTTTGACACATATCGTTTGAAATTTGGATCTTGATTTGTCAATAGTGGCACCATCTATATGTCATCCTGCGAATTTATTGAGCGATGTGTTACTATGAAAGTGCTGATATGTAATATACATACATAGTAGTATCATACTCAAAGAAAGCTTTAATAAGCTCATTTCAAATACCCCGTGGTAGCTTTGGTAGTGTCAATAACTAATAATTATTCGTACCGCGTCAATGATGATTGCATGATTGCTATATTGATGATTCAGTCATGATTAGTCATTTAATGAGCTAAATTAATAACTGTGATAGTATGTACAGTGTACACATACATATTGACTGATGTCGAGGCTTTATTATCAGATATTAGTTAATAATGAACCCTTAAATTCACAAGGGTATTGTGATAAAAATAAAATGGGGTGGAGTGGTGTGCTCTTATAAGCTTTAGTTCGAGTAAATCCCAAGTGGTGGCACGATGGCTGACAGGTGCAACTAAAAATACTTGATCATATTCTACAGGTTTTCATTTTAAATAAACGGAGTAAATATTTGCTAGTGCGGTAGGTGTTGCAATTATTTTCGTTAATTGAATTCAGTTCTGTTGTTACCAATAAAAGAAAATGATAAAATTTGTCGCGCCTGTACCTTGTAAATTATAAATAATAATATAATACCCAGTAAACATTTGTGTGAAATGGTTTTTTTCACTCAGATTTCAAATAGATATTTATAAGAATATTCTTTCTCTTTCCAACATCATACAATTAAATGGAGATAAAGTTGTTGTCTCTTTTACATTTGAAAATATCTATTTTAGTATAAATAAAATTCCACATATAAAGAAACAAGATATATCTGTCTCTGTTACACTTTAATGATTTATTTGCAACTTCATAATGTTGTTCACTATTTCACTAACATTTCCTTGAACGAGTGAAATTAAATTGAATTGTTTCATGATAATAATATCGTACGCATCTTCAATATGATGTCAAAGTGACTCTAAAATGTTTACTGGGTGAAGTTGAATAAGAGTATGCAGTTACCTGCAGATACGAATCTTCAAGATCACTCCATGTCTTATTTGGTTACGGAAATACCTCCTTAATCAACCCACGGTATTATGTTTATCTTAATTTAATCTCAAAATAGAATAAAAGAGTAATTTACGAGTATGTTATATTTATAAGCAAATTTAACATTATTATAAAATCAATCTTTTTAGGACTGCGTCGATACAAATTAATTAAAAATCACAGATCAAAAGAGAAATTTTCATTGACAGAGTTCTTGAAATTTTCATCATTATAAATCAACACATTTCTAGAAATTACTATATTTCTAAAGGAGACAAATGTTTGTTTTTTCTAATAAAAGTATTTAATGTCAGCCAATTTCCGATTCTATAACTATCAGTAAAGAATTCGTAATATTTTTGTTAGTTTCAAGAGAATATTTATATCATAACGGGTCCCTGTGACATATGCGGATATCTGAAAGAAAAGGAGCACCTACTGTAAAATAATTTCGCAGTAGTGTATTCTTCGACACATCCTTGAAATACTCTTTATTCGTAAGGGGGGGGGGGGGGGGGTAGTAGTATATCATTATCTCCCATCAACAATAAATCATTCATAACGTTTCATACATGAAACTACATCACTGCCTAATAAGTTTATTAGGTCTACAAGTTCTACTCGTATAGTATCTTGCATGTAATCTAATAAATAAAATGATGGTGCTAGTCTCGAATTAAACACTTAGGGCCAATTGTTCAAGTCATCGTAATCGCAATAGGTAGTTAACACGGCGAGTTATATAGCTGTAAAGCTATCGTCTGATCCTTTATCTATTATAGGATATTCTCCAGGACTGTGTAAAAATCACAAATCAATAGAGAAATTTTCAACATTTGAAATCAACACATTTCTAAAATAAATCAACTCAGCTCTTTCAGGTAGGTATAAATCTCTCGCATAAATATCTAAAAATACCGGCTGTACTATGAGGTTGTGGGTTTGATATTTTATTATTCAAAGCAACGTAAAGATATTTCTCGCTGTGTATAAATAAAGTTACACTATAGTTACGTTATGATATAATTCAAAATGCTGAATGCATTTAAATAATTCATTATCTTCTTCTTTTAACGAATGAAACTCTAACACGTGCGGCAAACAAAATATAATTTCTGCAATACAAATTCACGACATGTACGGCGCATGCGCAATCGTTGCTTCTGAAATCACCATACCCCAGGTGACATATTTTTTTAATGTTTGTAAATAGTTTAATTTGTTTTGTTTAAATAAGTAATTAGCATATGTTACAAATAGTACAATAGTTACAATAGTTCCATCTATTATATTTGGATAAGTCATCGCAGAAGTTCTATGTAAGTTGAAGGTGACTGGTGCTCCGGGAGAAGTTGTCAGATTCGGGGAAAAAAATTCAGATTCCATTTTATCCAGTTACGGATTCTGAATGTACGTTATTCTAAATGTAAATTTCTATTTTTTTCAGCGATTTTTCCTTTCACTGTGGTAATACATAGTAAAAATTACTGTGATTCCTATGTAAAATATAAAAATTACTATGACTATAGCATTGATGCTATAGAAATTGTTCCATAAAACCATTATAGCACCCTTGTACTATGCTACATAGTAATTTTTACTGTGTTTATGTTACAGTGTAGTTTTAGGATATATCTATCTCTAATTAAATAACAACTAAGATTGACAGCCGTTCGGCTATCTATATGGAACAATGATAACACATTTATACGACTTACTGTATAGATGCCAATAAAACTTTTAGTACTCGCTGCATACGTCTTTCCCCTGGCTGTTTTCTTTTTCATGTTCCATATGATAAACGCAATGCGCTTGAAGCGAGCTATACATATCTGCGGACGTTTTCTTTAAGTAAGAAAATAGTTCAGTCTTGAAATTTCTTCTCGAATGTTGTATTATTTCACAGATGGTTGCATATATTTTCCAAGTATGCAAGTACATGTATTGCATTGTACTCTATAGTATTAAATGAATGTTTATGTAACTACCAAATTAACTATCAACACTATTAACCCACTCAGCTCAGCAAATTCTCATATTTAATTGTATCCAGTGTAAAATTTATATTCAGCGTGATTCGTTACAGATATAATTTTATGCAATATAAATTTGTCATTCCATCTTGCCCCAACATATCTCACCTTTCATCACGCCTTCTATTGCACCAATTTCTTCAAAGGGTAACAACTACCAAAGATTCCAAATATAATTGTTTAAAATAAATGTAGCTGTCAGGCAATCAAATTTATAAAGCATCACCACGAACATTTCTTAATTTTTCCCTAATCCCTCATTTAGTTACAATGAAGTGATTGAAACATAAAATATGTACTATCGTAAAACACCATCAGTGAAGACGCTCCATTACAAACCAATGTTTATATAATTGTAATGAAATATACTCGTATTTAGCTGACTCTACCACTCTCTCGAACTCTTTGTATAATTAACACTTTATTCCAAAGCGATTAAACGAAGTAACTTTTATTGCTACAGAGTAACCAATCCCCGTTAGGCCAGTAATGAAATTGTAGTTATACCTATATATAGAAGTTACACTATATCGAATACTCTGTAGTCACTAGTGTCTGCATTGTATATCCACCTGAAAACATAAAGTACACACAACACCTTCCCTTCTATACTGTACTCCCCCCCCCATCTCATTCCGTTTGGGTGGTACAGGCCTATACTCACATATACACACTTGCATAACTACATATACCGGTTAGAGCGAATTGTGTCACGTGATACCGTTTCTCGGCGATACGACGAGCGTTTTAGTACCCTGAGCTTTTCTTCACAGACGTTATCTTTCGTTGGGCGTCGTTAGTCGCGTGACTATATGAGATAGCGGTACCTTTACTTGAAAAATATAACGCTTGTATAAAGATTCATATTGTTGAACTTAATACAACTGTATATTTTAGTTTTATTTCAGAGTTCGTATTATATCTTCAACGAAGAGACAAAGTTCACCTGTTTGTTGAAATGCATATAACGAATAGACGAGCCAGAAAGTATGGTATAACTATTTGTTTACGAATTGCTATGAGATGTTGATATCGTATACTTGAATATTGTGAAAGTTTAATTTTATATGTACATTACCGTCGACTCCTGTACCACCTGTACTGACTCTACAGTGCGATGCCAAGTGAACTTGTTATGTTTGGTTCAGGTATTCGGTCTATTTTATTATCTTCTGGCCTTCGCATCTGATTCATAGTGTAACCTTTATATATTTATTATATAGGTATATACGTCGTATATACCTACGGGTAGGTATACATTTCCGCAGAAATAGAAAATAGTAACAACGGTACAACTCATAGAAAACTTTAAACTACACATTTTCAAGATTGATCGAGTATGCTCAATGGCATTTATTAAATTTATTTTAGTATTTATACTTAATTTATTAATTGGGTAGATTGTGATATGCCTAATATAACTGTAAATCTTTCATAACACTTTTAATTATTAAATTTCTTCTAAACCAGCTTAAAGCTTTGGGGATGTACTCGAACATATAACTTCAAGTTTCCATAGTTTATGTGAGTTTAAGAACTGTGTATGAATTTCGTAATTTTTACAAATCAACACCATACTTTGATTAATAATTAGTCGAACTACGTATTAAGCTTAGAACATATATATTATTTATTTATTTATATATTAATTGTGTATGCCTTTCGGCTTTACAATCTACAGTATTATATTTCTAATACATTTCATTCCTATATGCATTCCAAACTTAAAACTAAACTTAAAATAAACTTAAAATCTTCTCGACTTTTACTACTTCCAAAAGTGCTTTCTGCTTCTTCTTCTTTTGACCATCTCTGTTATTCTCCACCAGCTTATTTATTCTCCTGTTTTTCCTTTCCTTCTTACTATTTCTGCCATCCACCTCTTTCCTTCACTGCCTCCCTTTAATAGCTGGCCAATATTCCTTTCGCTTGCTACTTTTTCCTTACACTCAAACTTAATGTGCTCCAGTGTTTCGTCCTCTGCTCCACACATTCTACACTTTCTTTCCTCACTCTTTTCCCAGTATCTGTTTCCTTTTTCCTCATTTCCCAATCTAAACCTTGCTGTTCTTCTTATGTGTTTTATGTCTTTTTCTATAAGGTACTGAGGCACATTATTTTCCCATTACCTCTTATATCTTTTATTGTAGTTACTTTTTTCTATTTTTCCTATTCTCTCCTGCTGTTGTGTCTCCTTATCCCTTCTCCTTAGCTCCTCTGCCACACTTGCGCCACCTTCTCTTCTCCTCTCTGCCTCCTCGATCGCCATTCCATTCCTTTCAAAGTATTCTTTTCTCTTTTTTGGACTTCCTCCCCCCCATTCTTTATGTAATCCTCTCTTATTTTCTTTAAGATTTTGCTTTCCGCTCTGTTTTCTCCTCGTATTTTACCGCTCTTTCCCCTGTTTTAATTCGTATCTTATCCCTCTTTAGCTCCTCCATCACCATGTATCCTGGCGTGCACCTGTCCAGCCCTAGTACCCATTTCATATATCTCACCTGTATTCTTTCCAACTTTTCTTGTTCCTTCCACCCCCAAACCTCTGCTCCATACGACATCATACTGGCTATCAGTCTCTCGTATATCCATATTCTCTTTTGTAGGTCCCCCCCAAATACCTTCCCCTAGTCCCAATACCCGTCGCATTGCTTGCTCTGCCTTCTTTGCCACCTCCCTTATATGCGCCTCTTCTCCATTATTCTTTTTAAAAGTGTAGCCCAGATATTTAAATTCTTCAACTTCCTCAATGTCCTCTGTCTTGTATTTCCTCCTTTTATGTCTCCTTTTCCACCCCCTTTTTTAAATACCATAATTTTTGTCTTTTCCACGTTTAACTCTAGTCCTTTCCTGTCTATATACCTCCCTAGCCGGTGTGCCATCTCCTGCAGTTCTCCTTCCCTTTTTGCCAACAGGACTAGAACATATATATATGGAGAGTGAATAGTCCATATTTCCTATAGAGTAAAAGTGTGTCGAAAATGTGTGCGGGAAAGAGAGGTATATGTTCCTATTTGTTCTCTATGCGCATGCGTCGTTATGAACTTTTAGTTCAGTTAAATTTCTACAAGTTAAGGTCTTCCGGGCAAGTGATATTCCATCGCTATTATAACGACACCGTAAACAGCAATGACGCTATACACATACAGGTCCCATACTGAGTCTCATTTACCATTTTTATATTATATGTGCAGTAGTTGTGCTATATCAAGGAAGAAGACGAAGAAATATGTACGTTCTTAAAGCATTAAAAAACAACAACAGCGTTATGATTTCAACTATACCTTCGACTAAGACGTAACACCACTACAATCATTCATAATTCGGCATATACTGATATATTGTTATTTCTAAATATTTCTTATTTTCGATATCTTAGAGTTTATAAAAGAAAAACTTCAAAGAAAATATCAGGAAAATAACGACTTATTCTAATCTCATGAAAACGTAAATATTTCCTTACATTTCTGAAAAAGATAACTCGTATTATTACGCCGTAACATATATGAACATATTTCATAGATAAAAACAGTACAGTAGGTAAGTAGTAATATATTATTTTGAGTCAGAGAAGTAAATTCTTTAGATATCAATGCAGTGCTTTCATGATGTGTGTTGGGAATATACGCGTATAGGAATTGTGGGTGACAAATATGATAACACTGCGGCTACGCGCAGAGCTGGATTAGGACACTGTACGCAACGGGACGATACCTGTATTTACAAATAACCATTTTTTGGTATAACGTTTAATAAAGGTAAATTCTATTACCCTTTCCTTAATTATCCGTCGTTCAGAAACCAATGCGGTTAAGTCCATTCTTTTATATTTTCCGATTTTTATAAATTTGAATGAACTATAATAATTTTCTTTTCAGTTATCAAATGACTTCTTGCCCAATATGATTTTTTCTTCTCTTGTTGATTCTTCTCTTATTTTCTCGATTATCCTTTTTATCATTGACCACATTGGTTTCTGAGGTTTACTTTAATTGGCATGGTCGCTTTTAAGCTATAGGCAACAACAAAAAATTAGTAATAATAATTTTACATTTTTGGAATAAATTACGTTTTTTAGGTCTCATGGAAATTTTTTTTAAAACAAGTGATGAATTTGTAAGTTTTTGAAGAAATCACTTTTTTAAGTTTTAGACACGATTGTTTGTAGACGAATTATACAATTTGTAGACGAATTATAAAACAGATTTTCGAACGACATTAACAAACAAATACAAGAAGAATTCTTAATTCCTTATATTATTATTTATTGTTTATTGTTCGCCTTTCGGCTTTACAATCTACATTCTTAATACATTTCATATACTTCAAATTACAATTAAATTTACATTATTCTCCACCAGCTTATTTATTCTCCTGTTTTTTCTTTCCTTCTTACTATTTCCGCCATCCACCTCTTTCCTTCACTGCCTCCCTTTAATAGCTGGCCAATATTCCTTTCGCTCGCTACTTTTTCCTAACACTCAAACTGGCTCTGTTTGGTATCTGTTTCCTTTTTCCTCATGTCCCAATCTAAACCTTGCTGTTCTTCTTATGTGTTTTATGTCTTTTTCTATAAGGTACTGAGGCACATTATTTTCCCATAACCTTTTATATCTTTTATTGTAGTTACTTTCTTCTATTTTTCCCATTCTCTCTTGCTGTTGTATCTCCTTATCCCTTCTCCTTAGCTCCTCTTCCACACTTGCGCCACCTTCTCTTCTCCTCTCTGCCTCCTCGATCGCCATTCCATTCCTTTCAAAGTACTCCTTTCTCTTTTTTGGACCTCCTCCCCCCTATTCTTTATGCTATCCTCTCTTATTTTCTTTAAAATTTTGCTTTCGCTCTGTTCAATTTCTCCTCGTATTTTACTGCCTTAATTCCTTATATAAATTCGGTAAAAGAATTCTGTGAATTGCTTTACGTAATATTTCACAACGTTAGTTTCATAAATCTAGTTTTGTAATATTCCAATATTGCATTCAGTTCAGTTCTGAAGTATGAAATTCAATATTAAATTCTATAGATACAGACTTGGTACGAGTATTTATTGTAATACAAAATATTCAAGTACATACAGGCGAAGACATGTTTCAATATAAAAAGTTAAGTTTCAAGAACTCTCGTATAAAGATTACATCAGATAATAAAAAAGGAAATAGATATTTTTAATGGAGATTTCAATAGTCGAGACGAAAGCAAACTTTTATGTTCTGTACTTAGATTCAAGAATGTTATGTAAGAAATGATAAAAAGAAGTTAATACCAGACAATAATGTATTTCTTTTTTCTAGAAGTTTTTAGCGAAGGTTGCACAGTATAAAACATAGATAAATATAACAGCTATATTAACTGATCCAATTTATTTTATAATAGTAAATTTGACTAGTGTTATTTATGGTAGTATTAAATATTATGGAATAAATATATTCTCGATAAATTCTCATTATTTACCTTCACTAAGCACTGCCTAATATTGCAGAATAATTTAGGGTTTTTAATTTAGAAATCTTTGTGCTCGCAAAACTCGAAAAGTAGTCTTGACTTGAAATTTTGACACAACATTACATTCGAATGTGACTCAGCCACAGCGAAACTTAGCCAACGTTATTAAAGTAATAAAAACAGTTATACAATATAACACAAATTTACAAATTAAATCACACAAATCATCCATTAGTTTATCCAACATTAAATTAAAATTACGCCTTAAGGTGAAACGATACCTGGCCATTTTTTCTCGCGAAATATAGAAGGCGATACTATACAGCAGGTTAAATATTATCAAAAAAACCATGTTTTTTTTAAATTTAAATCGTTTTATGCAATTAGTTAAATGAATAACGTATCTACATTTTAATCCTTCTTCCTCTGACTTTTAATGAGTTGGAACCGCAAAAATAACTTTTGAAAATGAATATTAAATTCCAATTTTTATATAACTGATAACATTTCTAAAGGTTTGTCATAAATGTTATAACCTTTATTATGGTTCTCAAACTTATGCTTAAGACTTAAAAATATATAGAGTATTCGATAATATCCCAGTCATGAAATGAACAAGTTGATAATTATGCTAAAGAAGCAAACAACAATTGCATGTTCAGATCTAAAGAACAAAATCAAAAATATAATAAATTGTTCATGGAAAAAAGAATGGAGTGAAAAAAGTGATAACAAATTAAGGGAAGTGAAGCCATTAATTTGCAAACAAGAGTTACGAGACGGAATAAATAGAAGGCTGGAAGTAGTAATATGGAGACTCATGATAGGCCATACAAATTATACTCATACCTACTTATTTAAAAGAGAACCACAACCAATATGTGAACAATGCAATAACCTACTAACGGTAAAGCATATTATTTTCCATTGTTCAAAATACTCGGCGCTCAGGAATATAGGCTGATATATAAAAGCAAAGAAAATCTGAAAAACCTTATTGAGTTTATAAACAAAACAAACTTAATTTCTTTATTTTAAATATATTTATAAGTTGCAAATTATGAATTATGAATTGCTAATGATGTATTGTAAATGTTTGCAAATATATATATGCTTTTTAAGTGCTAATAACTTTTAAAAGTTGATGCACAAATAAAATAAATATTAAAAAAAATATATATTTTAATTATAAACAATTTTAGAATTAATACTTTTTGATAGGGTTGGTTGTAAAGTTACCAATAAAAATTCTTAAGCTACAATTACAACTAAATTTAATCATATATTTAAATATCTACAAAAGTATTTCTCACTTATTATTTTCAATTAACCCTGTGATAAAATAGAAACATCAGAAAGTTATGACCAGTTAAAAAGTGTATACAATTTTTTTAGACACCCTGTCTATAAACTCACTTATCATTTCAATGATTTCTCTGAACATGTGTGATCCTTCTTACTTATTCCTCATGTTAAATATAAGCACTAACTAATTACTGTTTGATCTTGAATTCAATGACCTTAAAGAAGAAACTCTCACTAGTTTCAAAGTTCTGTGTTAAATACTAAGATCTGTACAACTCAATTCAAAGACTACAATTTCAAAGAGATTCCGCAAGTAGCTCTGGACTTACTTATGCTATATGAAAATAGTTATTGATTGAGTCTACAAGTAAACTTAAATAATACACCTATTTAATAGACTGTGGTAGCTTAGAATCTATTCTATTAAAGAATCGTACGTTTAATTATAGATGTGGTAATTTGCTATGATAGACTAATTTAAATGTATCGAATTGAAGAGGCAGACCCTGACCACATTCTGTGGCAATGTAAAAATACATCAATGGCAAGAAATGGACTCCAAAGGGCGGTGCTACAGACTTCGCAGACGCTTCCTGTTAACACCGCTTTTTTGATTGAGAAACCGAGATTTATAACTGCAGTAGCCATGAATAGATCATTCTTGTTATCTGGGTATAATATATAAGAAGAGGCAGAATAGTATTAGGGGCGATAACAGGCTACGTGCCTACGAAGCCCGAGAAACTATATTTAAAAAAAAAATGTATCGAATTTACTGAAAGTACCTATAATAGGTTGTACTGCAGGATACTAAATGTTAAGCGATGATTACATTAAAGGTTGAAAATACTTTTCACGCGTTTTAAAATAACGACGGTTCATACTTATTTCTATGAGCAGTAAAGCCCCACTGGCTTGCGATGATTAATTGACCTGTAGCAACACAAATACCAACTTTACTTCTCGTGATCACATTTTTCAATTAAAAACTTTGAAGGTTGAATAAATACAGATATTTCGTAAACAATCGAAAATTATTTTTCGTATAAATAACATATTTATTTTACCATTTTTATTTTTTAATGTAATTTATTTTATTTTTTCAATAAATCTGTATTTCGAAATGTAAATTAATTTTCATGCTTGAATGTTATCAAACAAAACATGTTATAATTTAAAAAAATGGAAATGAGCCTGTAGATTTTGAAGTGCTACGTTTCGTACATCTCAATAGTTATATCTCTACGTGACGTAGACCATACGAATACGAGTACAACGCAGGTCTGCTACGTATTTATTATCTGCTACGTCTGGTGTTATTTTAATTTAGACATCACGAATTTGTATACCGTATACATATGTGAACAAACATATGGATTTCCATTAGATTGTTTATATTCAATCAAAAATATTTTATTATTTTTACTATGATATTTGAGAATATTCAAACAAATAAACATTCGCAGAAAACATGGAAGGCGTTTAAAGGGCTGTTTGCTGAGATCGAAACGAATTTATTTAGGTCTGTGTTTTTCATATAACATTTAGTCTAAAAAATATTAATTAAACAACCATTAATAATTAAAAGAAAATACTATGTTGTGTATATGATAAATTCGTTCTGAATTTCCAACCCCAGATTATTAGCAGTGGCTGCTGCCGGCTACTATAACTGGTATGACGCGTCACATGTCACAAGCCCCAGTAATCTTCATTCTCGTGCGGTGCATGGATCACCGCCAGATTCTTCATATAGTTTGCACTGAGTAAATTCTGTCTCACGGGCTAGGCGATGTATCGCATATTCCGTAGTTATATTGAGCGCACGGGGAAAATTTCTTGGAAAGAAAATAAGTTTTAATTAATTCAGCATAAAGGTTAGGTCGATTTCTAGCTAGTTAGTTTTCTTTTGCTAGTTATAAATATTTGGTGCACTTAAGGTACAGCCGCCCCTTATTATTAGTAAGACATTTGCGACATACAACATATACTGAATACATTTAATGTTTTCCTCAGAGTTCAGAGCTTAAGAATAATTGAAAAGCCTCCTTTTTAATTGTTAGATCTTAAAAACAAATTCCTTTATTTATTCAACAAATGTACAATAAAGAAAATCAGCTTCGTAAATATTATTCGAGTTTAATTAACTTCTTGTTTTCCTACAACATAATTTTTTGAAATTGATTTCAATTTAAATAGTATTATGTGATACAAAAATAAGTGCAAGGGGTTGACCCCATTTCACCCCCACATCTCTCTACGGCGTAAAACAAGGAATACACAACTGATAGAAGGGGTAGTGTATGTGGCAGAGGCAGAACGTGATATGTTGAAATCCCAGGAGACTCGCATCACATTCACAGGATCAGTTGTCCCTTTGGAACTCTCTTCAGATCCAACATTCCTTCGGCTCGGTTTTACTTTTATGGCTTGTGATCGCGGTCGTTTGAGTCCTTCAATGTTTCTATATGCATGCATACTTCAGCCATAGCTAGTGGTTTGAAGAATATCAATATTTATGAAATGCATTTTATACATAAACCATTTTTTTAATATACTTTATGTTTCTATTTTATTCAACTTCTATTATTCATGAACTAATGATTTATACTGCATACAAACATAAGACGAATAAAGTAATGTTCTTATTGAATAATCACTTTAGGAATCCACCAATATCAATTACTTAACGATATCGGCTTTGCTGACCACAACAGTTATTGGTAAATATAACATAAGTCAAAAGAATCAGGTTTCATTTCTTATACTTCTGCTTTTATTTTAATAGTCTATTTGTATTTGTTCTAAATTTTTATTGTGTTATATTATATTAAATCCGCTAGTGCACAATATTTGTGGCAAATATTTGTGTTGCCTAAATGAATTTATAAACACTTACATACAATTTTACCCAGTATACTAATTCTAAGTTAATATTCGGTTTATATATAACGTCCAATTGACGACGTGTGATGCAAAATTTGTTAAAAAAACTTGCCATAGTAGTGTTCATTCTTTTGTTTTACACCACGATGAGTTAAAGTGGATAGAAAGTAAAAAATTTTAGGGAAAAAAATAATTTCGATTGATTTTTGTGTAAAAACTACTAGCATTCTGGGATTTTTAATGGTTGTGGTGTATAGCAGTGCTATTTATATTGCCGATACAAAATCAGTAATATTTGAAAAATTGTGGTCATTGTAGTTAAAAACATCTTAAGGTGTTTCAATTTTCGAAATAATTTTTTTTTTTTTAAATCCTAAACAAAATGAGATAATTTTTTTTTTCTTTTTTTCTTGTGTAGTCATGAGCAGGACCACCCTCTGGTGCCGGCTTATCGTTGAATATTGGGACACTCTGTATACTATATTCAGAGTATATACAATCATGTATATGCTGTTGTGATGTATATATCATATAGATGTGCAAATATATATACCTTTATGTGTATATTTAAACATTGCTGCATATACATAGTATGTACTGTCATATTTTTTTTTTTGATGAATATGCAATGTATATACAGAATATTATTTTCACATTCTGGTGCAAATATGAATATACATACAAGGAATATCAAATGTTAAATGAGTATTATCTCACAATATTCGTTTTCCTCTTAGAGTGCACTTATGTACTTACAAAACAATCACTTCTTCCTAGCCTAGAGCGCCACAAATCGAAAAAGCGACTCTGATAAATACTATAGTGTTTTATATAAAGTAATGAATTCCATGTATTAATTAAATTTACCATTCAGATATAATGAATGCCTATACTCGCTTCACTATATACTCGTACAATGCTATAACTATGTACGTGTACATAAATACAATTTATTTAAAATTCCAATACTGATTTCACGTCACGATTTCATTTACAAATTAATTAAAATTCTTGTTAAATATTCAATTGTATTTACATAAAGCGTAATTTTTCCAATTATTCATTTATAATATAGGTTTGTTGTCAGCTTAACACCCTCACAAATTAATTAACTAGAATAATAAATCAAAAACAAAACAACGACTCTGTTACCCTCCAAGAATCATGTTTTAATTAGCAGTTATAGAGTAAAAGTGAGAAAGTGATAAAAGAAGAAAGCAATGAAAGACAGAGACGGTTATATATAAGATAATTTCTTTGTTTATTTAAATTACATTGTTTTTTTTTTCTTTATGTTGATTAAAATATTAAATAATTTAATAGATTAGCCGTATTATAAATGAGCATTAGGAGGCAATAATGCTTCAACTAGGTATAACTCCGGTTAACTTTGATAAGGTTTCAACTTTTTTTTATATATATTTATATTATTGTACGACATATTAAGTTTATTGTGTAAAAATTTGAAGTTAATTGGAGTAAAACTGTCGGAGATATAGAGTTTTAAGTCTTCACCTCTCTGGTTTGCTTTCGTGTTACTTTGAAACTTTTAAATGCGGTTTCTCACACTTAGCTTTTTCAGAGTCGGTGCCCTCTCTAGCTCAAAATCTACTAGACCGAATTTTTTGAAATTTTGCACACTTTTTCTTTACATAAATGCCGAGGTAACGCTGTCGAATTTTTTTAAATTTCTTAATTTAAATGTATTTTAAAATAACAAAGTTTCTGATTTTTTTCATGAAAAATCGGTATTTTGACTTTTAAGTGCTGTCAAAAATTGAAAGAGCAATAAAAAGATAAAAACTCGACAGCGTTACCTGGTAAACTAATCACCTAATGAAATCTATTTGGTTTTTCGATTTCAGAAAATCAGTGGCAGCGCAATGTTACTTTTTTTTGTAACGTCTGCGGAGATTCGCTGTCAATGCCTCATTTCTAGATATTTAGTTATGAAAATTTCAAAAAATATTCTTCAAATGTCATTTTATCATGTAGTAATTATAAAAACAATTATATATTAACTGTGTCGTCAAAAAATATTATCGAAAATATGCTTCATTGTTGACCTAATCCATTCAAAATACATAACTTTGATGTTGCTTTAGTGGGGACAGTGCTCAATATACATCTAACATGGTGTTATACATAATATATAGTTTTTTTTATATATATATAGTTTCTCGGGCTTCCTGTGCACGTAGCCTTTTATCGCCCCTAATATTGTTCTTCTTATTCTTATACGTTATATCAGACAACAAGAATGATCTATTCATGGCTACTGCAGTTATAAATTTCGGTTTCTCAATCAAAAAGGTGGTGTTAACGAATATAATATATAGTTAAGTCTAAGGACTATGTTGCTTTTTTAAGAAATAAAGTGCTTATTCAAAAAAAAAAAAAAAATCACTGAATTATCAATACACCCTCGTATTTAAATATTGTTGAATTTATTTGTATATATATACAATGTAGTATATTTATGTGTGTGTATATAGATATAAGTAATTAATGAAATCTGTACAACGTGATTATTAATGTCACTCATTAAACAAAGTGTACATTTAATTGACTCATTATTTATAAAAAATAAATGGTGTATTTCACATTATTTTCATCACTAAAGTAATACAAAAGGTACTCGTACCCTTCTATTCTTTATATTCTGAGGCTGTGGCATAAGCTCTGCGTTACAAAAAGCAAGGTTTTGTTGTACGGACAGAGACACATCTTGTCATTCCGCATCGCAACTACCCTCACATCCTACCACCCCCGTCCTGCCACCCATAACCTCGTATAACGCTTGTAGGTACATCTATAGCGTGATTGAGGCCAGCAATAAAATGTTTATCACCAATTGACGCCATCGACGAGCTTTTGTATATTTTACGAATTGTTGATAGTTGATAGTATAAGCATAACACACACATACACTCAAAGAAACATGTATTTATTATACACAAATACTTTTATATACAGATTATAGGATATTTTTTATTAGGCATTCTTGTTAATCAATAGTTGAAGATAAAGTTTAATGTGGAAGATATTAAAATATGTTTTTGAGCTTTTGCTCTTTTTAACAAAATATCTTTGGTTTTATTTGGATTTTGAATAGACTATATGTTCTATAGATATTTATCTCATAAGGTATTTTTTAGACGAACAAATTAGATCTTGAAATCTAACAGAAGATTCTGCTTATAGTTTCAGATTCAGATCCGCCGGTCAGATTGTATTTTTCACTATTACAAGAGGTCTAAAGAGAGTTTGTCTAAATCTGAAACGAATTAAAGATCTGATTGTTTAAAAAACCCATAATATATAAATGAAACAGAGTTTTAATTTATATTTGTGTGAATTAATTTATTGTTTACATAATAAATTTAATTATATGTCAGCTCAATCGATAATTAATTAAAAACATATTTGAAATTATATATTACTGAAACATAATATTTACTGTTATTTTTTGGTTCGTTAATTCAGTTATGATTTTAATTATAAAGAGTAATATTATAAAATGAAAACCAATACTCATCGATCATACAGTTCATTAGTGAGACAACTGCAAACGAAAATAAATTCGTGTCAAATAAAATCAAGTTTATGAGCCATCTAAAAAAAATCATCCTACGAACTTATTGAGTGATGTGTTATTTTTTATTTATTTATTTGTCTTGACTTTTATATGTCATAGCCACCATCAAACATTTTTTATATATATTTAACATTTTATAATTCTATTTTACAAACTTCTAAATATTTAAATAATTCACTAATTAATTTTGAATCACTTAACAAAAATTTAGTATTAATGGAAAAGTTTTAATCAGATCTAATATTTCACTATTGAATTTTGATCTTTCTAAACTATAATTGATGCATTCAAATATAATATGATCCAAATTTCCTTCTTCACCACATTGACATCTATCGTCAGATTTAATATTAATTTTGTACAGGTGAGCTGGAGTTTTACAATGATTACTTTTGATTCTGATTATAGTTGATATAATTTTGCGGGACTCGTTTCTAAACCATCTTTTCTTATTTAAATTTGAATGAAACATATAATAATCTCTTCATTTTAACTGACTTTTGTAAATTACAATTAAACTTAAAATATAGATATGTCTTATTTATCGTTATATGTAAGATAACCTTTTAGAAATGAACTAACTCGAATGAGAATATAAAACAACAGAAGGCGGCTAGAACACTCAACTTTGAGGGGATCTATTCAGCTATTCTGCCATTATAACATCCAATCAGGGGCGCAGAAAATTTATTAGGTGTGGTTCAAACAAATCCATTGTCAAATTAGTCATAAAATTAACTATATCCGGTTTAAGTTTTAATCGTTATCCAATGCCTTGAGTTGCGTGTGGAATGTGGAGTGACAGAGAGGGGGGGGATCCTACGTTCCATTCGGACGCCCATGCATCCAACGTCTAGCGAGTACCAACCCCACACGGAGTGACACATTGTAGTGCTCTGTTTCCTCGCTAGAGGGGTAATTGGGTGAACCAAGGATAATTGTCCTCGAAGTGGGAATTGTACAAGCGTAATTAGTGACTGCGGGCGGTCACGCTTTGTTTGATAGAAACTAACAAAAGATTTTGTTACCTTCAATTACTTAGTTTGTGGAAGAATATGTAAACAAATATGTATACAACACACACACCCGTATATTATCATATGATACATACATACATATATGACTATGTTACATTTAGAATAATGATATGTTTTAAAATAAAATTTGTCATTTCTTGAAAATGTGTTAAGTGGATAAATAAAAGCTTTCATTAGTTTTTAATTAGTTTTCAAGTTGTTAATACAGTAATCAATAACTTTTCTTTTAACTTAAGTCTTATTAAAGTTATACTATAAGTCTTAAAAACTTTTCTTTTTCTTGTTATTTTAAATTGAATTTTTTTCTGATGTTGACTCTCATTACTGATGACTACCTACTATATTGGCATTTCTATGGTGTCGTTGCCTCATATATGTGTGCTTGACCGCTGCCGTATAAGTAAATATATATTTGGATGGATGGAAATATCCAAAGCAGCTAGTTATAGGCTTAACATCGGTGAAGTGAGCAGTCGATTCGGACGTGTGGTGTCAAGCAAACGTAATTCGGTATTTAATCGAACTTTAAATTACATAGCTAATCAGAACATTTAAGCAAATATTCAAATGATATTAGACTGTAGAAGTATTAAGTAACTTAAATATTATTATATAATATATAAATTTATTGATTAGTGTTCTATATTACTGTTTTAATATAGGAAAATAAAACGCGAACGAACATCTAAAAGCTCAATATTTAATCAAATGTTCTTTTTAGAAGTAGGTTAACTAATATGTCTCTTAAATAATTACTACATTTCAGCCGTGATTAATTTTTATTTACTTCAAAAATTATAATTTATTGAAACCATGTACAATGACAGCTCTTTCGCATATGCCACAAGTCCGAATCGACTGCTAACTTCACCGACGTATAGGCGACGTATATTTAAAGATAGATTTAAATTAAACGTAAAACGTATATTAAACTTATTGTTTATTATTATTTCAGGTTGCATGGCTTCGAGTAGACACCCAGACAATTCTAACAATCCATAGTCACGTGATAACTAAAAATCATCGCATCGGAGTGACACACAGCGAGAAGAGATCATGGTTACTACGAGTTCGTGACGTCAGAGAGTCGGACCGTGGATGGTACATGTGTCAGATCAACACCGACCCCATGAAGAGCCAGGTGGGGTACCTGGATGTCGTGGGTAAGTCAATTTTCATCATACAAAGTCATAAAGTCTTAGTTCTGACGTCAGAGAATTTAATCGTGGATGGTACATATGACGGATCGACAGAAACCCCATGAAGAACGAGTGGATACGAAACGAGTACATACTTGTATACGTCATATAGGTGAAACGATCTTATATTATAATGTTCCAACTGAAAGTTTATATGTTTACGCGATTCGTATGGTGGCTCGAAAACGGCTCCGTGAATTTTCTTGAAAATTATCTATTTCGTAGAGGAAAAATTCTAAGAATTTGGCGTCCTCGGGATTTCCCCTGAATTTCCTGGAAACCCGTAATTTTGGAAAAACTAAACAAAATATTTTTACTTTTTGCTCTATAACTTTTAATTCATAAAAGATAGAAAGTTGAAATTTTGCATGTGTATTACGGTGTTCAATGCTAACATTTTTTGAAAATTACGCGGGGCGCTAGGAAACCTTGGAGAAAACTCAAATTTTGGAATACATAATAATGAAATATGTTATTAAGAAAAAAAAAATTAAAAATTCAAAGATTTTATTTGTGGACACGGGGGCGGTTTTTGCTGAGGGTAAAAATAGGGCTAGAAAGTTGAAATTTTGAATATATAGACTAACTTTGGTACCTAACTTACAAATCGAAAAAAAACCCCAAATTTTGAAAAAAAATTGGTCAAATATTGAACAAATTGGAAAATATATATTTTAAAATTTGAAATGAAATTCAATTAACACACAAAAGACAGTCGTCGCTTGAGACGAGGGTAAACTCTAGTATATATAGATACCTAACGTCATAAATACTAAGTTTTCCATAAAAACTAACTGTATTTTTTCAAAATTTCAAAAAAAATAATTCTGCTCTGAAATGATCATTTAAAACAAAATCATTATTTTGTACGTATATTATTAAGTGTACGACTATAAAATAAGTTTTTTATCGGAGCACATTTTTCTATTTTATTATGTAATATTAATTTTGATTCTTTTTTGGAAATTGTACAATAACCTACAATTTAGTGCGTTAAGGATCTCCGAAACATGTTAGCAACTAAGTGGTCCATATCTCAGCGATTACCATTCAATTTATCTCTTCACGCCCTCATATTTCACATCTCGGGGATTTTTTTTTTTTTTTGCTTTCTTATATATGAGCCCGAGGAACGCGTGTGGCGATTTGTTTTAAGCGCCAGTCAATTATTAAACCTGCACGACGGCGACGCATCGTGCGCTCGTATAACGCTCTACGCGCAGCACGCAAAAGATTTATTTCTATTTGCGGAGTTTGATATACCTATAATTTATTATATTATTACAAGGGTTGGGGGTGGTATATTTTCTCTATTCTTTCGCTTGATTTACGTTCATTTATAATCTAAGAAAGTCATTTATAACGTATCCCTATTATTATTTTTGTATACTGTATGTATATCGTGTTAGGAAATTCAACAAATGTTGTATGTTATTATCTTTAATAGAATTTTTAGGTCTTTGTACCTAATTTCAAAATCAAATATATGGTGTACGAGTATTAATGTTCTCCGCGAAAATGTTTTTTAAATTATAGTACACTAATTCACGCCATAAAAATGCTCAATCAAAACTAATTCGAATTCTTTATAAAGTAAATATAGACATAGTGTTGCAACGCAGAGATATATCCAAGGAAGGTAAGGCAAGAGGCACGAATTGGGTAGGATCCAGTAAAGAATTTGGTGAAGTGTTCTGTTTTGTGACGTTTCTATCACTATCGCACTTCAATTATAGTTCGCATCAACTTTATCTTCACTTATATTCCCACAGGTAGAGTGTTTTCGCCATTTGTAGCTGATAAAATAGACATTTCATATGAACGACAGTGAGAAACTAGACTCTTTCATTAAAAAAAATCATACGCATCTTCAATATGACTCATGGACAAAGTGACTCCAAAATGTTTTCTGTGGAATTGGGAATCGTAAAATTGGCGGAAATATAGCCAGTTTGAAACTTGTTTACGCAGTAAAATTCTATTTGATGTTATAAATGTATTCAATATTATAACTTCGGTACATATTCTCTATGCAGGGCCTCCCAGATACCAGAGAACTTCAATTTTTGAAGCAGGTTGAATAAAAAAATCGACACAATTTATTATATTTAGTCAAAAATACTAAGTTTAATGCTAAGACAAATGCTTTGGTTATGTACATTTTGCAAGTTAAATAAATAGTAAAGCGCATTTTTGACATTTGATTCTTTTAATTGGACATTAAAAAAATTCACAAATTCATATTACAACTACTGTTAATCACGAATTGTAGTGTAATGGATAGTGTAGTGGAATCTACTTGTAGTGTTTCAATAGAATGTAATATGTGTACTGACACAATACTGTTGTTACTAGACAATAAAACAAATTACGTTCAACAGAAATTGAAAGTTTGTTAATAATATCAAAATATTCAATAGCTACACAAAATACATATTCACTCTAAGAGAGACACACTTAAAAGAAATCGATTCTTCAATAAATTCACATGTATAGATTTCTTCTATTTTAAGAATAACAATCACACCAGAGAACAAATATAATCTAAACCTAAAGATATTTTTTTTCTGTTTTTAATATTTACTTAAATACTAATAATACATACAAAATAGTTGCGACCAACTATGCTAGAAGCTTTTATAGCTTTCAGATAAAAAAATAGTAATAATTTAAAATATTTTATTTGTTATATTGAATATGCGTGAATTTTGAATGAATTTTAGCAGCATTTTGTAGATTACCTTTTACAGAAATAGAATAGATAGAAATCACAACTACAGTAGTTTAATTCGAACAGGCAGCACCGCTTATATATGCATGTATAATGCATTGCCATCCACCCCGTACTCGTACTAGAACTCGAACTCGAACTACTGATATATTCAGTTGAAATATACATTATACCTGTAGTATGCTTGTGAGTACACCTATAAAGGATATACCACACTGTATACACCATACCCCACATAATATACATATTACATATATACTCCTTGTACAGTAGTGCTGACAAGAACATAGAATATACGTATTTCTACGGATTAATTTTAATATTTTTTTGTTTTTTAATAACCACGGCAATATATCATTGTTATCTCAAGTAAAATAGAACACTAAAAATGCAATTAATTATATATTTTCAGCTGTATTGGGTGATGTCTAGTGCGTTCAATAAATTTAAATGAATTGATTTACAGTGAGTGTAAAAAGTATTCGTACACCTCGGTATGCAAGAAGAAAAACGAATTTCCTAGGCTTCCTGGTATATATTTTCTAAAAAACAAAATAGTATCAAACACTTCAAGGTTACAGCACTTTATTTATTACAAAAGAAAAAAATTAAAAGAAAGACTGAGTGCGTGGTAAAAATAAATACGCGCAATATATTCGAAATCACAAACAAAAAGTATTCGTACATTTCATAAATTCGTGAGAAAATATAAAGAATTAGTGATAAAATAACAAAAAAAATAGTAGTTAATATTTTGTTGGTCCACCTCTTGCATTAATAATAGCTTGGAGTCTTCGTGGCATAGAATCAACTAGTTTAGAAGTGTAAGAAGACGGTATCAGAGCCCATTCCTCGCGAAGCGCGATTTTTAATGTTTCTTTATTCGAAATATGTCGTGTTCGAATTTTTTTGTCAAGATAATCCCACACATGCTCTATAACATTAATATCGGGTGATTGAGGAGGTATTTCAAGGTGTTTTGAAGTGTTAAAGAGGATCCACATCTTAGTATTCCATGCTGTGTGCTTTGGATCGTTATCTTGTAAAAATATCCAATCATTATTAAAACCTATTTCTGTTACACTGGCGGGAAGATTCTCTTTTAAAATATTAATATACACTTTTTGATCCATGATTCCGTCAATAAATGCAAGTTTCCCCACTCCAGTAGCACTCATACAACCCCAAACCAAAACAGAACCACAACCGAATTTTACTGTTGGAACTAAATTTTCTTTATTTAATTCCGTGTTAGGTTTTCACCATACTTTATAATGTCCGTCCGATTTAAAAATATTATATTTAGACTCATCAGTGTAAATAACCCTTCGCCAAAATTCATTTGTTTCGTTAATATATTTTTTTGCAAAATCTAATCTTTTTCTTATGTTAATTTTATTCACCCAGTACTTTTTGCGGGCAGATCTACCATGAAAATCGTTATCACGCAATACATTCCGAAGGGTACTGACAGAAATATTGCATACACTGATATTACTAATTTCCTGTAATACTCGAGGAGCACTAATTTTTGCATTTTTTTTTACACAATTTAATATTTTACGTTTCAAACGAGGCGTTAATTTTGACGGACGTCCACTTCTTAGTTTATTTTCTACACTGTTATCCATTCGAAATCGGTCAATCACTGTTTGCACAGTTGAACGTGGCCTACCAAGGAGTTTTGCAATTTCACTTAATGATTTGGATTGATTATGTAAATTTATAATTACTTTTCTTTCCGCTTCACTTGTTTCTTTCCCTTTCCGGCCCATTATTGCTTTAAAATTCGTCAGAACTTAAACTAATTGTAACAAACAAGGTTGACCTTGACATTTCGGTATTTGAAAAGCATCGCAATTGAAACAAATCAATTTTACATATAAACATATATAGAGACAGTGTACGAATATTTTTTGTTTGTGATTTCGAATATATTGTGCGTATTTATTTTTACCACGCACTCAGTCTTTCTTTTAATTTTTTTCTTTTGTAATAAATAAAGTGCTGTAACCTTGAAGTGTTTGATACTATTTTGTTTTTTAGAAAATATATACCAGGAAGCCTAGGAAATTCGTTTTTCTTCTTGCATACCGAGGTGTACGAATACTTTTTACACTCACTGTATATATTATATTTCATTAACTTAGCCTAAGTGGACATTACAGTAAGATTGTATATACGCAGACTTATATTTATCGTAAAAGAATTGAGACAATTCCAAGAATTTCATAGTCATTTATAAAATAAAAAAGTAAAGAGTATAAAAATAAATGTATTCATTTCTCTAGTTTTTTCATCCTTCTGTTTTCTTCTTTTTTTATTCCTATCATCCTCTTCCTTTCCTCCTCCTAACGTTTATTTGTGCTTTCTACTTTCTCCATACAATCTCTCTTCTCTGTCACCCCAAAATCAATGCTCCAGTTTCTCTTTTTCCGCATATCCTGCATGGCTATTTGAGTTATTTTATTGTTTAATAGTTAAATTAACTAATTATTTAAACTCTTGTTTCGGTTTGCTATATATTACTGTCTTCTATCTATCGTTCTATCTCCTCTTCCTCCATCGTCCTTCCCTTCCACCCCTTCCTTCCTACTTCCGCCATCCACTTAATTATTAAAAACAGTTTAGAGAAAAAACTTTGAAAGTGAAAACAAAAAATTTATATCTAAAATATGTGTTTTTAAGATGTATAGAGGCTTGGTATTATTCCAGTGTAGGTAACTGTATAACTGAAATCCCAAACACATCTTAGATCCAGTTAAGTAATTGCTTAGAAAACTTATAAACAACACTTAAATTATTTACATTTAGCAATTGCAAAACATTACTTTATTAAGCCCAAAATGTGTAATAGTAGTGTTACTTACAGAATATGGTTTTAGTCAGTTATTGTCATCAACCTCCTTAAATTAGATTTAGAGCTAAAAAGTAATTCCCTTCAAGAATGAATTTGTTTTTGCTTTATTTGTATAATCTCCAGGTTATGATCTTGTCCATTTCTATTCAATTATATTCTATTGTTTAATTAATACTATTTTACTAAATTCGAAAATCTAATTCCTTATAAAAACTTGAGCACACCACTACTATACAATTCACACATGGGAACCTCTGGGAATATGGGAAGTTCAACTGCATTTGCATGATATTGGGTGAACTAGGCGGCCCCAACGGAAACCGGGGTGGATTCCGAGGTCTGTTAATTACCCGCCCTATAATACACTTCGTCTAACTAAAACACACACACACACATATTACATAGTAGTGTTGTATATACAAATACATAGATTAACAGTACGTCTATTTGAAAACACAAATCCAATGAATATGATTAAACTGATCCATTCACTAAGTCTGGTTAATACTTAAAAATACTTACGTAATACAGTAAACTCCGAATAGCATAGGTGAACTAGTGAACTAGTCCTCGTATGCGTGGTATAAGCGTAGTCGTACATACGATGTTCTAAGTTCATTACATTTAAATTCATGCCAGAATCTGTGTAAGTATTTGAAGAAGTTGCTCATTTACATATGCTGCGATTTGCTCCGCTTTACATTTTATATGTATATTAGTACATTCAATTATATAATTAATGCAGTATCTCATTAAAATATATAAGACCATTTACTTGAACATGCTTTATATAACTCCGTCTGAATCACTTCAAAACTTTTCAACTTAAGTTTTCAAATAAGACGTTCGATGCATTGATGTTAATTTTATAAAGAAAAATGTAAGATGTTTAAATGAACATCTTTATTTTTTTTATATATTATTGGTTTTAGATAGAATTTTTTTTTGAATAACAGTTTTAAAACTGTTGCAAGAAGGTTTATTTTCTACTTCTCACATAGAAATTGTAACGCAGTCTGCAAGATTGAACTTACTAGCTTACTACAAGCTAATTTTCACTATCACTTCATAAAACGACTCTCTCCGTCTCACTCAAACTAGAATCATAAAGTTACGGCCTTTAGAAAGCTTTGGGTACACTATAATCATTTTTAAGTTGGTAAGAAAAATTAGTTCAAATCTGGGTTACTTTCCAAAGAGGAAATTGTCCATAATTTAGGAAATATTCTAGCAAGTGTCATATCATTTTGAATCCTTATTAAATGCGCCAACTTTTAATGTTACTTGCCAAACTCGCATAATACATTTTTTTTTCACTACAATTACTCAAAGTTGGGCGAAGAATTAATTCTGAATATTTGGTTTGACAAAAAGTGACAATTTCTTCCAAGCTGAAGCAGTTAGCTTTACATTTTAGGCAAGAGTTTATAGAAACATTATTCAGGATCACATAACAAAAATTTGTTTTTTAATAATTAAGATTTGTAGCAACAGGAGTAAAAAGACTGTCACAGGGTGCAAATTTCCTAGATTTTTTAAAATGCCAATAATTATTAAAATATTCAACTTAAATTTTTTTAATTTCTTTCTGATAACTGTTATGACTTGGCCTATGACCCACTTCCGGCTTAACGTCGAATTAAAACATATGTTGCAAACTACCTATACTATACTTCAAAATTAAAGAATTCAAAACAAAACGTATTTAACATACTATATTTTGTATAGTGTTATGGTATTCAAACTATCAGCTGTACTAAATAAAGTAATGAATTTAAGTTATCAATTGTTCTTAGTTTAACTCCTATCTGATCTGTAGATTAGTTGTAAATATACAAATAAATAAATAAGACAACCGTATTAAAATATATTAATTGCTATATTTACTAATTTTCAACATTATTAGGTTCCGTGAACATACAATGGGAGAGAGCTTTCTACCTGAACCACTAATACCTCCTTCCTGCTTTCCTCCTCATACACCCTTTATCGTTTCATATCACCAAGGTTTACCGCTAGCGCAAACATTACGGTTAAAGGCGACGTATGTTATAAAGTAGAGATCTGTATTATTCTGTGAGCAATTGAATTAGTTTTGTGTTCCACACACAATTTATGAAGTTCACAGTTTACTGGCAAGATATTAGATTCTAGCTAACATCCTGTTTGCGATGATTAATATCGTGCAACTATTACTTGCAATGTGTAATTAAACAAAGCTAGAACTGGAATGAGTCATGGGCGTCCGCTGATAGGGGCAAACTGAACACATGCTGTTTATACGTGATATATTTATATTTGATATAATAAAATCTGTAAGAAAGTTACACTGAAATGGAATAGGGTTGTTTTGTAACCCCTGCTTAAATTTTCTGTGGACACCCATTGCTCTATTTAACAAGGGAGTGAATTTTTCAATATATATTATAACTATGGTTTTTTTTTTTAATAACAAGCTAAGTCAAAAAATATACCTCTGGTACTAAAAGCGAATCCGAAGACACATCAGTCATCATCTAGCCTCAATTCTATGAAACATTTCAACATTAAATTTTCCAATATTTTTTTTTATATAATACACATTGATTGTAGTAGCTACATATAATGCAGTTCGTACGAATTTTGATGCGAAATGAATAAACTTAAAATTTAGTGCAATTGTGCAATACTTGTATGGACTATCCAGTCTAACTAGGGTAAATGGAAGGGAGTAAGTGTCCTAATTTGCCTCCACTTAGACACGCCTATGGTCAAATGTATGTCAACTAAACTATTCAACTAACACTAATGATATGAATAATTTGTGGTCATCTTTGTGCCTCAGTTCTCTAGCCATGTAATGTAATTTTTCCTCAAGCGCTTTCAATATTGCTATCGTTGGGTTACTATTTCCTTTGGGCTGTTGGGTTACTATTGGATGATGCCATTTTATAATTCACAAGACGTCTTCGCATCTGCCGTATCAATAATACGGGCCCCCCGGGCTACAAGGGCCCCAAACGTGTGTAAGCAAAAATTCGAAAAATGTTATCCGCAATCTCACTTAAACTCTGAGGCCGTACTTAGTTCAGTTCTTAGGAGTATTAATTATAAGTAATAACGTATAATCAATATATCATTATTTTAAGTCAATGCAAGTGCCTTTGTTCCTTTTGTGAAAAATTTATACCTATCATTTGGGCCACCTCAACAAATTTTCATACAGGGCCCCTCTAAGGTACGTTACTTTACTGGCACCAATCTAATGCAATACTTCTATTTGTTTCTTCTAACATTGTCAAAACCGCGTTGAGTGCCAATTGATAGACCTATCATTACTCAAACTTGTATTTAAATTATAAATTTTCTGGGAGAAAAGCGTTTCCTTTCGGCCGCCATCTTAAAAATAAAGTTGCGATCAATTTTTGTTTATCATATTTTTGTAAACAGCTTTTTTGTAGATAATGAAACTATTAAAATTGATGCTTAACATTATTTGCTGTGTTTTCGATTTCAATCTCCTGACCATTTATATTTTCTGGGTTTTCTTGTTTTAAATTAAATTGATTATGTATATACTTAATCATAAACTTAGCCAGCTGTATATAGTAGCAGATCCATCTGATTCAGCATCGGAAATATGCCGACGTTAAATAAATTAAATAAAAATAAAATGTTGCAGTTTTTTCAGAGATCATATATTTGAGTCTGAATAAATAATAAAATATTGTATTGTATGTACATATATATAGTACAACTGTATAAATATTTTTGAAATATAAATTAGATTCTTCTATAAAACCTAGTTGTTTCCGTACAAAAAATAAAAAGTTATATTCAAAATATTGTGTAATATGATCCACGCTTTATCCATGGTATACAATTCTGAGCGGGATAAAACTTTACATCAATTAAAAATTCATTGACCTGCGGATGCTACTCGACGCCTTTGTAAACCCTATATCTCCTCTAGTTTCAACGAACATTAATATTTAAACAAAATTCTACAAAAACTTTTATCCGATTTAAAATATACATGTACATATGTTTGTATTTTTTCAAATTCAAATATATTTTACCAGTATATTATACATACGTCATAAGATAGTGCTACTGAAAGCAAACATTTTTATTTTCTAATTTATCATTTGGTGTTCTTTTTTTTCTCTGTTCGCATTCTCCTTAAGGCTTAACATAATCGCAAAACGAATTTGATAGCAGCATCTGTTACAATAAAGTACGATTCTCTAATAATTCATGTCAACATATCTGTTTTTAATTATGCCGGTGTATTATTTGAGCGTGTTTTCTATTTTTAAAACTTCTATAGGTGATTAAGGACGTTTTCAAGAATATCACTTTCTTACGATCATGTCCTTTTATAGGTAGAAAACGTTTCAATACTTTGTGATACTAAATGTTTAGATTTCAGAGTGTTAAAGTTTGTATTTTTGTAGCACCTATGTTAAAACGGATGTTTTGTGATATAACTATTATTATTATTTGAAATTAACCGCCAGTTCATTCCTTAAAAAAATTTCTCGTGTCGTAGTAATGTCGAAGTATGTTCTAAGCAACATTAAGCAAGTTTAAAAGTTATTTGATTAATATTTGGTTACATTTTTTTATTTTACACATTCTTAACTTAAATTATTCATTGAGAATATGACAAATATTGTCCTGTAAAGAAAATTACAACAAGCGGTATTCGTTTTTTTTTTAAATACATATATTGAAATAAAACTACTTTTGATTGTTTTAGACTTTCCTCACGTAACCTAGTAGCTAGACAGAGACGTGTAGGACTGTGCAATATAGACTATGATTTTGTTTTAATCACATTTTAATTTGGCAACGTTCTTAAAAAAAAATAAGATTTTATTGAAGCTAATTATAAGATTGAGATTTCCTTAACGAGTGTAATAAACTCAGCTTCCATTTTATTATTTAATTTCCTCAAATGAATATTTGCAGTTCGTTATCTGAAATACTCCCATAATAAAAGAAGTAGAGGATCATTTTTATAATGTACTAATATTCAAAGTTTTCAAAGATCTTTAATAATTGCAATAAAAGTATTATATTATGATTGCATGGCTAATTCAATATTGAATCCTTTCGTTTAATATTACTAATGTATTGGTAATAAGTTATTAGTCAGAACATTTACTACTGTACACTTTCATATATAAACAGATACTATCAAATATTCTCAGTTACTGACGCCTGCCAATGTAGCAAAATGCATTAGAACAATCAAAGATTTAAAATTCCCGTTCTTTAATCTACACTACTTGGGATAATTTTACGCGCAGCGTTGCCGAATCCCCATTGGCCATGAAAAGAACGTGCTCGAATTAAATTTTATAATATCTCGAATACGAAACAGTCAAGTGCTATATTTTTTGAAAAATTTGTTTAAAATTGTTTTTTCTTTATTCTTTCAAAATTCTGTCAATAGGCTTTTGATATACTAGAAAAAACTTGAGCCGACAGGAAACTTTCTAATGGTGTAAAACATCTAAAACTGCGGAATTTATTAGTAAATGTTATTCCTAACCTATAAGCTAACTAACTTTTAGCGGAACTAGCTTAAAATCTGTAATACGCGGCATAATATTATGATGCATTTTTTCCATACTATCATGTATATGTAATCCGAGCAAAATATGACAGCAATATTCAAATGAATAACTTACAAATATATCCAACTGCAATTTTTAGAAAAGTGTACCATTTTATTACTATAAGATTTATTGGTGTAGATAATTACATTACACGAGTATGCTCCATTATTAATAGCTGGAAACCATCTCATGTGAACATGTCATAAATATCACAAATACTTAAAATATATTCCAGTTTTAAATGCTTTTAGTATACCATGAATGTTATGTTGGTTATCCACCATGTAATGCTATTATTTTTATTGTATTTTTAAGTTAACTTCTTTAGGCTACATGCCAATTTCTAGATCTGTGTGCATGGGAACAAATGGTTTAATTTCAAATAAGGTCAAACGGTTGTCATTTCATTTAATGCCCAAATAACCTGCTTGTCATTTTACATTTTAGTGAAATTAGTATATGTAGCAAATGATGAAAACACGTCAGAATCTATAACGTTCTGCTAAAGATAGAATAATACATGCCTAATAATAGAAATTTAGATTATTGTTGAGACTATCTGGGTGGAGCTAAATCCTTTCAATAGCCGCAACCTATATTACTTTAATCCTAATTACAATTTACTAAATTTTAATTAAAATTAATTAAATATTCCATATGAGAAAATAAACAATACGATACGAAAATGTGTGAGGACACAGTGTCCGAGAGCGTTTATCTTCAGGTTTGACCCTCGAAATAAAATTAATATTTCTGGGTTGGGTTGTTATCAAATTAAATTGATTATGTACACTTATTAGGCAGTGGTGCAACTCAGATATATAAGTCAACGACACCACAAAAACTGGAAACGATAGGAGGTCTTCCGTAATTGAACTTATCATAACGATATATTAACCAAATGTTATTAAGTAATGTACGCGAGCTGTACCAAGGCTGTTCTTTGTGTTGTTATTTCATTGCAGGCAGCAGAGTACGTTAGTTGTACGACTAGATTATTTTATAAGGAGCTATGTAGAAGCAAAGAAATCTAAGTAGGCATCAGGTAATGCATTTTGCTACTGAAATTTTCGCTACTGAATTTTAAGTCACTTTATATCACTGAGATGTTGCTCTCAGATACGCTTCTGATCCAAATTATTTCAAGGATCTCATGAAGAGATGTGATAACTCGAAGACACCCTATTCAAAAATAGGGTTGTAGTGCCAGACGGACTTAACAAGTAACTTTCTAAACACCCTGTCTTATATATCCATACTATTCATATATGCAAATAACATAGAATTAGAATAGCTTTTTTCCGCATCACGATATGGTGCTGTCTTGACTGCTTAGCTTTATTCTCTTAGTGTGTTATGATGCCTACGGCGCAGCTAAGCCCTGTAACAATAGCAACGACTGAAGCTCGGTTTTCTGGTCTTCTAGTTAAGCCAAGCAGTCAAACACTAGACTCTACTCTTCCACAGCTATTGCAGAATTTCTATTGTATTGCTATTGCTATTGATGTACCAACCACAACGAGAGAAAACACAACCCCATCCCCCTTCTCACGCCACCAGTACACCCCGCTGTTTGCAGCTGAACCATAGAGGTTCAAATGTCATATTATATAAACTGCTTATTATTGTAAAATGAATTTCTGAAATAAAATTCATATTTATTGGCGAATGTAATAATAGTAGACATGATAACAGGCGGAACTAGTACGATTCTAGTATGGGTATAGTAAAGCTGGTGATGAAACAGTTTTAATAAATATGTTATTACGTCATTGGTTGTTATACCATGCGAAAACCATATTTACAAATAGTGTACAGGACAGGTGCATAGGTACAATCCACAAAAGAAATTTATTTTTTATTACTATTTTTAAAACTGTATACACCAATCGCGTAGAACGTTTGGTTGTTGTCAGTGACGAATCAGGACTAATGGGACGTACGGCGGTAGCTAATGAAAACCTGCATTAATCTTTGTAGACCTGTCTCAAAGGATCAATCAAAGGAAAAAATCTCGGTACGCTTTTGGTTGTTGTTTTACTTTCTTATACCGGTTTTGCACCAAAGAGACAGTTTTGAAAACAGTTTTGTTTTCAAAAAACAAAACAAAAACATTTTAAAACAGTTCTGTTTTTCGAAAACAGACTGTTCACATTGTTGTGACTGTTTTTAGTGTTTTTCTGTGTGTCCCATGAAAATTTAGTATCCCACAAATTATTGTGTTGGCGATACATTTCTATTTAATGGTCTTATCTTTTGTCCACTGCATTCTGCACTTATTTATAACTGCTCTTGGAACTATTTGCTAGCGAAATGATAAACAACTGTGGTTCAAACCACTCAGTTTAAAAAACAACAACAAACGAGTTTTCCTTTGATCTTACCGATTCGAGTTGGGAATGTGTTTTGTTTACTAAAACAGTTTTTAAAGACAAAAATGGTGTTTATGTTCAGAAGAACAGTTCTTGTTAGTGTTTTGATGTTTTGTCTCTCTAGTGTGAAACCGGCATTAGTATATTTAATATAATAAGTATCATAAACTTATTGGGTAGCGATATCTGTATAAACTAATTAATTTCCAATATGCTGAAAATCTTTAATCCCCACCAGATATTAAAAAAACATTTTTCTAATTCATTTGATAAATGATTTAAATGGTTTATTTGAACGAAGTATTATTTATAAAGGAGAAATACAAATACAAAAAACTGATTGAGTACTTGCCAAATATTTGTTTACATCTCTACACAATGTACGAGTACACTGTACGCTGTACATTGTACAGAATTGATTCGGCATTCTATAATGGAAGTGATTCATCTATTATTTAAACAGGATGCGATTCTACAATATCCTAAAATCGTGTGTTTTGTTGACTCATTTGGAAAAATAATAAATTTGTCGATTTGTATTCCATGAAAAAATATTACCGTTAGGCTTTTATATATGTATGCATGAGCAATTCCCGTTTATTCCCCCCACTGTATTGCCTCTTCCCGGTGATTTCAAAATTTACGTAGTATCGAATGGAATCTGCGATAAATTTGCGGTGGAAATATAGTAATGTGGACAAAAATTCAAAACAGTTTAAAATCGAAACATTTTTTTTTTCGAAAGTAGTTCATAGAATTACTTTTAAGGTTTATTTCGGTTATACAAAATTTAAAATATTGGTAAAATACACTTTTTAGGAGATATCATTTTAAATGTCTTCACATATCTCATATACCTGTAAAGAAATTATATTTCTTTAGTTGGCAACACTGACCAGAGATATTAGAATTGCATTCTGGTCAGGTGAGTTAACGGTATATATTAGTTATAGCTACTTTCATTGTAGTGAGCGCCAACGGCAAACACTCGCTGACAGAACTCACAGTGCATAATGTTATGTTATTGTAAAATTAGATAAAAAGGAATTTAAATAATAAACTTTAATTGTCGTTTTTTTTCTTTCTGGTAAGATAGTATGATTTAAGTTAAACAGTGTTAATTATTGTAATGTGTATGTAAATTACTAAATAAAAACTTTGATTTCAGAAGCAACGCATAAGTTTGTTTAAAAATTTACAATTCCTGAAAGGTCTTATATACATTATTAAGAGTTGCTGGGTAATTTAATATGAAAATGATGCAAATTTTCAATAATGCAAGAGAATCTTTTTTTACTTGTTTCCCATTATAGTTTATGATAACAGAAATCTTTGTTTTTAATGAAGATATGTCATGAGATCAACCTGACTAGGACATGTCCGACAGGGTCCTAATCAGGTATTCATAAGGCTTTGTCAACTAAGTTATATTCTCTATCAGGACGTGATCCATGCCTGACAAGACACGCGCCAATTTTCGAAGATGATTTAATGTCCTAATTACAATTCCTAGTTGTTCCCGTCAATGTATATCCAACGCAACACGAAAAATGGTTGATAAAAACTGTTCTTCTGCAATATCTTTCTTCCAGAGGGTCCTAATACAAAAATTGTATAAATCAATCTAATAGAGGATTTAATTTCCTATAATTTAAGCATATACGTTTTTGATTTCTAACTTTAAAACATGTACTAAAAAATAATTTAAAATTTCACTAGAAAATTTAGCACGCCACTGTGCTGTATACTTAATAACTTCTTTTTTATTGCAATACAATCCATAAGGAAGTCATTATAAATAAATATTTATTATTTCTTAAATAAAATAGTTTGAATATCTTACAAAATATTTTCTTCGTACATTTCTACAACAAAGATTTATTTTCGCGCATTGAAGTTGACTGGCATTCGTGTAATGTATTGTTGTGAGAGAGAGAGAGAGAAAGAAAGAGGTCTTTTTCTACAGAAAACTGAAGGTGGAAAGAGTGGGTTGCAAAAGGGGTACATTAAGTAAGGGGTAGTCTCTGTTATTGTTTTCGTTCAGCCCTTAAGGGCTTGTCTCATGAATAGACAATAATCCTTATATGACATGTAAATTAAAAACTCTTGCATGAATTATATTCTCACTAATACTTGTGGTTTAAAGAGGGCATTGTTTATTGTTTGAAATGAATAATTTGAACTAAGTTGAAGCTTTATGCTAAAATATGTTATAATTGAAATTTTCTTATTACATTTTTTATAAAAGTAAAAGATATAAATTAACTCTATTAAAGAAGTGACGTAATTAACGTTGTGGTTTGTTTTCTTTCAACTTAAATTTTTGTACCATCAGAACTAAATATGAACGGAATAGAATCGTCCTGTCCATGTTACAGAATCCATTCGTGCAACCCATATTTTGCTTCTTCTTTTCTTATTATTTGTATATGTTAATACAATAAGCTAAATCCGCTATAAATATTGTATATTTCCATAGATAATAAAGCAGTCTGGGTTTCATCTTCGCGACGTTTGTCATATAATCCCCTTAAAGTAACAGACATCATGAATTCATTATCAAAATCTTAAATAATTCATCAGAGATAAGACAATATACTTCATAAACCACATAAATAATACAATAGTTCCAGTATTCTTTCTATTTCAAATCATTTTCTTTCTGTGGTCAAATTTCCTTCAGTTTATTCCATCATGCATTATAAATGATTTCGTATTTGATTGATAAATAGACATATCTAGGAAAATAGCATTATATCTATGAGTATATGGGATGTACGATTTATTTAACCGATGTCTTTTAATGGATAGTAATATATTTATTTATAGAGAAAAGACCTAGGGTTCAAAATAATATAAAAAGGGAGAGAAGAAAATATAATGGTGAATCACTGCATCAACTGTTTGCTGTGTACGTATACAAATAAAGATCTATGTGTGTGTGTCTTACAATATACTTGTATGTGTCATATTTATTGAACGATTACTTTTAATCTCTCTCCTTAAGTCGTATTGTGAAATAACGTAATGGTAATTGAATTAGTAACTGGAGTTTTTATCCTAAAGAATACAACTTAATTACGATAGATTTTAGACCGTAGGATTATTTACCCCTGGGTTCCGGTTTAGATAAATACTAAACATCAAACTATTTACAACTGGTTACATTTTTAATAATCGTATTGGTTTTACGCTGCTCGTTATTCCAAAACTGACAATTGTTGAACGTCGTTAAGTAGATTCAATTTAGATGTAAATATAATGTTACTTCTAGAAGCTACTGTTGAATGCAGCCGTGCCATCGTCCTCTAAAACGAAGATAACCTTGCATTCCTACCTATTGAAGTGATTTAATGCAGAAAATATGAAACTATACAATACTAATACAAACTGACAACAACAATTACTACACAACAAACTACTAGCGTTTGCTCCGTTTAAATTTAACAAATTAATGGGGGTTTTGCCGTGTGACGGCCTGTTTTTTAAGCATTTTTTGAGAATCTTTTTTGACGTCCAATGATAAGATAGAACTTTGAGATTTTTATCAGTTATTTATTACTATTTCAAAATTATGTAAAACAAATTTCATGTAATTTTTTTTGTTAGAACGTGTGCTGTACCAATCTAAAGACACCTGCCTCAAGAAAAGGGTCGGAGACATCCTCCACGATTTTGGCTAATTGGCTTACCAGAAAGATAGAAAGAAACGGCGTTATCTATAAACCCAAATGCGTGGAATGAACTAGAATCATTTGAAAATATTAAAAATTTGGGTTTTGGCAGATTTCTGAAAAAAAGTTTCAAATTTAACGACTTTTTTTTTTCACTTTTTCGTTTCGAAATAATTAGAAATACTCGAAATTTTTGGAAAATTTAGTTCATTTCGTGCGACTACATGTGCTGAGTCTATCCTATAAATTTTAAGTGAATCGGTCAAACCGATCTCGAGATATGATAGAGGAAACTTTGAATAACACAGTTTTCAGAAAAATGCGTTTAAAGTTCCTACTACTCAACTACGCGCTTTTAACTGCTATGTCTTTATAACGACTTTGAATTTAAAAATATCACTTTACCAACATATTCTACAAATGTTAAGGAATAAATTGATGCAAAAAAAATCAATTTTTTTAATTCATCACATGGGAGGAACCCGCTTAACTAATTAGTACTTGTGGAACTCGATGGAGTACTTTGGTGAACAAAGTATATCGCTATACTACTCAATACAATCACTGTACTTTGCTATTGTCATGCCATCTATGTAAACATGGAATAGTAAAGTATGAAGTAGATACAAACCTTTAATTTAATTTTTATATATATGTTGAACTAAGTTTTTAATATGTGTTTAACTAAGATCTAATGATAATTAGAATCCGTAAAGACACTGTAAAACACTGTGTTAATTATAAAAAGTATGAGGTCGTTTACTTTTCATAAGACATTCTTCAAAATTTTTTCAATAAAATTCCAAGAAACTAATAAAATACATTTTAGCCGTAGATTGTGATTTATGCCATCACGAGTAAAACTGCATTTCATGTTGATTAGATAAGAAGATGATTAAAAGCAGTCATCGAATGCAATGAGACTAAAAGCTTTACGATTGATATTATAAATATGTGTCCCCTTATTCGCAGTGCCCCCGGATATCCTGGACTACCCGACCAGCACGGACATGGTGGTAAGGGAGGGTAGTAACGTGACCCTAAGATGTGCAGCAACGGGATCTCCAGAACCCACTATAGTTTGGAGGAAAGAGGGTGGAAAACTAATACATCTTGGGAAGGGAGTTGAGGGTGAGTTAAAAGATTTCTAATATATAAATATTGCAACTAAGGAAATAAATATGTATGTATGTTTGTTCTTCTGCCGTTATGTTTGTTGGAATGTATATTAAAATATGTTGAATTCTGCAGGCAATGTTATTCTTTATAAAATGAAATATCTAAATATAAAAAAAAATATTTTTTTTATTCAGTATGAAAAGAATTTTCAGTTTCAAGCTACGAGCAAGTGAACTTTAGAGATATGGAGAGAGAGAGAGAGAGAGTTACTGCTAATAGAATTCAATGAATGTTTTTAGGAATATTAGGTCATTGAATCTGTTTTTTTGCTTTGAAATATGTAAGCTATGAGAGCTTTAACTACTGTAGACCCTTTATAATGTGTTGCACGTAAGATGAAATCGCGTTATAGAACGATTACGATATCATAAGAGTACTAATTAAGGCAAATAAAATATTGGATAAGATGACAAAGAAAACTAAAAAACTCAATTACTGTTCTACATAATAAATATGAAATAAAAGGGGGTATGGCTAAGAATTTATTCTATACACTGTTAAATATTTTCGTAATCAGATTTAATATTAAAATGCATTGTAATATGATAACCGGGTTATTTTTAAACTATTTTAACTTTCTTTTAAGAATATTATTTTAATATCCTAAAGAGTGTGATGTACGGTTTGAAGAAATGCGTTATAGAGGGTCTGCTGTACCGTTTAGGTTCACAAAATAAGAAATTAGGTTACTAAGGTATACATTGTATATTTAAATATCAATCAATCAATCAATATCAATATTAGTCGACACTTTATAAATGTGAATTCCATCGTTGCCTAATAAGTTTACGATTATATACCTGTTCAGTATTGCGTGGATTGAAGCAAACATATTTTTACATAGTTTTCAATTTAAATGTTAGTGTCCGCAAATTCAACACCGGTTTTATTGAATTGATACTGTTTTAACACTGTTTACATAATTTTTATAATTATTCGCAAGAGAAAATAAATTTTTATCTATTGTTAAAATATATTGTATTAAGCTGACATTCGTTATTTTCTTCATAAATAAATCGCTACCCCCAGATAGATATTTATAAAACAAAAAATATATAATTAAATTAAATAAACAATCAATTAATAAATAAGTCTACATATCTATAGAACGGTTCATAGATTACAGGTTCTGCTCATCATTAAATAAACACACGTGTGATTTAAAGATCGCTTGAATCTAACAAAATAACAACTAATACACACTGTACTATATACTCTGAGTATTGCTTACCACACTTTATCTCATTTAGGGCAAACTTTAGTAAAGTTTTGATTTGTTGTTCTTAAAGTTGGCTAGACTGTACGATAATTGTTAAAGGTAACTTAATTATTATAGGCCCGTTCTTTTTGTTATAAATAAATAAATCCTTGAGGTTTATTAAGAGCTAAATAATGAGCGATTATCTAGTAAGTAAAAATGTATGTTCACTCGAGAGCGATCGTACACCAGAGACACGTTTGTTTCCAGACAGAAAGTGCGGACGGCTAAACTTATCAAGTCAACCTCAGAAGCATATCATCTTCATCATATAAAATAGTAGAAACATAAATTTCATTTGACTTAAGTAATGTATTTGCATAAACTTACAAAATGTAAAGTAATCCAGCTGACCGGGTTCTCTGAACATTACTAATGTTCTCGTATACATAAATTCATTCATTCGTTGTTATAATGTATTCACTCACACTCCTACTCGTATTAAGTCATATGTCACAAAACTCTTTGAACAAGTCAATGTAATTCGGAATGTAAATATAATATGTTAAATATCGTCACGGTGACAGACTTTCTATAGTCGCACAGATACTAGTACGAAACGAATCCGAATCCGAATAGTAGTAGTCGTGTCGTAAATTATATTATTTCTAATGCTGAACCCAGTCAAAGTTATACCCATTCACTCTGTTAAAATAGATTTGACTGTTTATTCATATTCTTAACACTGTTAGAAAGAATAAAGATGAATAAGTTAATTGCAAAATGAAAAAACAAATTGTATAAAATTAGTTGGAAAAATTCTTTTAATTATAGTAAAATAATATTTAAACATCGCGCTCATTTTTCTTTCATTTTTAACATTTAAATAATTTATCCACTTTGCTAGTATTTTTATAAAGTTATGTTTATTTAAGTGTTCAGTTAAAACTATAATTATGAGCTTATTTATAAAACTTAAAACATATATAATTAAATATAATTAATTAATTAGCTAAGCTTGTGAAAATACAAAGTTAATTAAGGGTGCCGTGTATCAATCGTTGGTTATTACTAACAAGTTGAATTTAATTCGTTTTTTTTTACATTTAGTCCCCAAACTTTTAGAGTCTGTTGACAGATTAAGTATTAAGTAAACATTATTACCTATTAAGCAACGTTTTGTGATCTATTTTACTGGTTTTTAAAAATTGCTTTTGTGCATTGGCATTCTCATAAATCTTATTAAAAATTAGTAACATTAGTTAAGAATTTATTTGAAGATTAAAGGCTTTTAGAATAATAATCAAGTAATAAAGTAAGAACGTATTAGATTAAATATTACTAGGTTTTGCTTAAATAAAATATCACACGATAATAAGTAACATCTGTATTTTGTGTTTTGCGAAAAGCAATAAAATCATGCAAGTAGTTAATTGTAAAATTATTATTTGAATAATTAAGATAATTATAAAGCTTCTATTTGAAATACCGTGTAATAAAATATGCATTTCAAAATAATATACACATTTCTAGTACACGATCAATCAAAGCTAAACTCGTAATGCTAATGAATTTAGTATCAAATTAAAATTAACTAATAATTAATGCAGCTACTCGTAACGTACAAATAAATTTAAATGCGAGCCTATTAAATTAAATGCAGGTATAAATTATAATTAATATCAAAATTAAGTTTTTACGATATTATCATTGCGTAATTAGTGTTGAAAATTATTAACAATTTCATGTTCCTGTTTCTATATTTTATTTTTAATGGTAATAGTGCAAGTAATTATATGTAATTGCATAGCAAATAAATCAGTCTTACGACTTTTCAATTCTCTTTTTGAAACGATAAGAGAAATTGCATATTGAAGACAACACACACATTCGTTCAAACCACTTTCTTGTTATATTTTGCGTTGATTTATAATTAATTGTCAGTAAAATATTTGGTTTAACCTGAATTTATTATGATCAATAAAAATTTCGTTTCGAAATTAAAAATACTACCTTATAATTCAAACTAATATTCCTAACAATTCTATCATTAAAACTATTTTAACAGTTTCCAACAAAATATCTTTAAAATTCATTAGAATATTTCATAAGACACATTACAGTGTTACTTCTGTTCAAACCAACTCTAACATCTGAACTTCAGTATTATGTACCAGTTACATTTAATCCGCTCAAAGTTTCGTCTATGGTCTGGTGAATATCCAGAATCAGGGTCTTTTTAAATTTTATATACTTTATAAGTAATGTACAGGTATTTTTAGATTAATAAATGCCCTTCATATACTATGTAAGTATAACCGGAAATCCCTCTGTCCAGGGATTATTTCGCGTCCGTGCTATTCACTAGTTCCTTTACATCTAACAACGTTTAAAATATATTTCCGACGGCAATACAGATACACACACACACACACAACACACACATACAGAGAGAGAGAGAGAGAGAGATATTTCTGTTAATTGTATGCAAACCAAATTGTTAAATAACTACATGTTATTTTTAATCAAAGCATCATCATGAATGATATCAGCCATATTATATGCATCGTTGAAAGTAAATAGTACACAGATAAGCCTAGATGCACACTGCAGACAACACCATTTGAACACGCTGAACAAACAGAGACAACGATAACATTTTATCCGTACTGAATACATAGACTCTTTAAAGGACAGTCTTGAACAGTAAACGGGACAGTAAACGGTTTTTCTTTACTCTCCCAACATTTTTCTTTCTTTCCAGGCATAATTTACTTAGCACTTTTAGCTAGTTGACTAGTTCAAAGAAAATTTATAAAATATCATCAGTAGAATCATTTCTTAAAATTTAGATTATTGAGGTTTACGTCAAAGACCACTTGATGTTCCAAAAAATTAAGACTTTTTTTGAATTTATTGTATATCGACAGTTTATTTTATTTCAAATAAAATTTAAAATATAATACATTTATCAATAAATCTGATGTTTATAGGTAGTATATATTATGTATCGTCAAGGAAGTTAGCAGTCTCTTCTAGCAGTCTGACTAAACATTGAAATCTGAGAACACAAGAATCATCTTTAAATCCGTTAAATATTTAAATCAACTAAGTAAAAAGTAGGAAAAAATATCTACACAATATAATAAAACTTTACTGTGAGAGATATGACAGTTGTAACTCTGTAGTTTTTTTGATAATTGAAACATTAAATAGTAACTGCACGTCCATTTATTTTGCAATTAAAACCTCCCATTAAAGAAGTCGTAAAAATCGCTCATTTGTATAGTACAAGTATATACCGACTAGTTATATCTATTTTATGATACCTAATGCTTCATTCTCTTGCCTAAAATAGTTTCTTTAATGAGCGAATGAGTTATTAAAAGTAAATTACAATACATTTGTAATAAACATTGTACTAAAAGTGTACATTAGATCCATTATCAAGGGTATATTACTTGTACACTAGAGACAAACATATGTGCAAATGTGTATAAATGCCATAGCATGTTCTCTAATTTTTTAGATTGCTAGTGCCGCTGGGTAACTTGCTTTAAAAAATCAATGCAATGTAATATATGTATTAACTTTTTAAGATAAATATAAATGTACGAGTATTAGAGTAAAACACGAAAAAGTACTTTCATATGTTTTAGACCTACAAGTATATTCATTATTGAATTTATTAAACAGATAAAGCAGCGGTCCGATATATTGCTTGATGTTTATTATTATCCAATTATACATTCTCATACTTAATTATTAATAATGAAACAGTTGTCAAGAAAGTTTTTAGATTCGATTCCTAGTTTTCTTAGTTTGAAGGGATTATTGATTATCAAAATTTAATGCAATATATAAAAGTGACAATGTGAAAATGTCAAAGTTCAGGTTTAGATGAAGGTTTGAAAGAATCGCATTGAAAGTTTTTTCATAAAAGAGTTTTAATATCATTTGATGTAAAGTAGAATGTATCTTTCAACTTTGGCTAAACCGTAAATATGTTTACATAGAATCTGATTTGATGTAATTTGTAGATTTATTATTTTGAAGAGAAAATACACAATGGCCACCTTAGCACCAAGCCACTGAAACGACATATAAAGTTTATTATTTAAATTGTCAATTCCTTTTTATCTAATTTTATAATAACTTAAAAATATGCACAGTAAATTCTGTCAACTACAAATATCAACTGTGGTGGCCGTTATTCCTCACAACACCATCTATGGTGTCCATGAGTATATGGTCACTGTTTTATCGACAGGCGAGCCTTCTGCAAATTAAAGAAATATAATTTCTATATATATAATATATATATATATATATATATATATATATATATATATATATATATATATAATTTCTATTTCTCGTAGTTAATCGTGGTTTTTATGATAATTTCCTGATAAAAATACAAGACAGCTTTTATTTATACTGTGATTATACTGCAAAATACGCAATATATTCTTTATGGCGCGATAAACTTCATTTATAATTAAAGCGGCAATCAGATAGGTTTAATTGCAAAACATACCCATAGTATTTTTATATTAACATACGTAATTCTAATATAAGAGAGATATATGTATATATAAATACTGATGTTTACTTTTATAATGTGCTTATTTTAAAATCATTCTAAGCAATTTAAACAGTTGCATAAACTTATTATACAGCGGTGTTCACAAACATATAATGTACTCATATAGTCCAAATCACGATAGTTCGGCGGCAACTAATACGTAAAAGAGGTTATAAGAGCGGTATAAATCTATAATACGATAATGAATTTTAACTTATTAGTTTCTATATACATTGTAGAAAAATAAGTGAGTCTGTGTTTTTTAGTTATATCGGAACAACTTGTTTTAAGTATGAGTCGCCGCCGAACTCTCGTAATTTAAACTATATCTTCAACACCATGGAAACTACTAACAATATTCTTTGTTCTGTGGTTTTATTCCTGAGTCTTGCAAACAATGATCGTGATCGAACAGATATGACTTAGTGAAACATTTTACGAATAACTTTTAAAAGAGTATTCCTATACTATTTCTGAATTTTATTATTAATTATTATTATTGTTCAGAATTATCTGTTCGATCACGATCGTTGTTCGCAAGACTCAGAAATAGGGGCCCTGAGCTGAATGAGCTTTCAACGACTCACTCTATAGGCTCAGCTGGAAGCTCAGGTTATAACTATATTATACGAGTATATGTTATAATTTTTCTTGCGGAATATAAATGTTATAAAAATATACAGATAATCAACAATATCTGACATAGGACGATGAATTTTGACTTTAAGCCGCAATTTTCTTGTATAATTGTAGTCAGTTCTTTTTCGTTAATTTATATATATATATATATATATATATATATATATATATATATATATATATATATAAACCTGTATATAACTTTATTTCATATGTTAGTATTCCACCATGTAGGTATATGTTCATAAATGTAAAACCTTTAGATGTATTTATATCAAGTAAATAAACTTAACTTATAATTCGAAGCACTTAAACACAGCTATAAATAATATAGTAATCATTAAAAATAAATGTAACTTTATTTAATGACTGGTGATCTCGTTGGGTCGTTTAAGGCGCCCATAACTGCGACCCGTTTGGTTTTATAGATACCCAAGCTCATATACGATATTCTCATCTTTTCCACATAGACACGGTATCTGTATTCACGGTATTCAGTATGGTAGACATGTATATATAGATGAATATGTCGGGTATATATTAAGCACCGTCTCCACTAGCGCACTAGTTAAAAAAAAGATGTTTCACACTGGAGCAACAATAACTTGCTACAAGAGAGTTTGACCCATGCGGTATTAAGGGAGTTTTTTTTATTTATATTATTGCACAACATATTAAGTTTATTGTGTGAAAATATGAAGTCAATTGGAATAAAACTGTCGGCGATATTGAGTTTTAAGTCTTCACCTCTCTGGTCTGCTTTCGTGTTATTTTAAAACTTTTTAGCGCGGTTTCTCACACATAGCTTTTTTAGAGTCGGTGCCCTCTCTAGCTCAAAGTCTACTGTACCGATTCTTTTGAAATTTTGCACACTCTTTTTATACATAAATGCCAAGGTAACGCTGTCGCTGAGATTTTTTTAATTTTTTTAATTTTAACGTATTTTAAAATAGCAAAGATTCTGATTTTTTTCATGAAAGTCGGTATTTTGACTTTTACATGCTGTAAGAAATTTAAAAATCAATAAAAAAAGAAAAACTCAAAAGCGTTACCTGCAGAAACTTATTAACTAATGAAATCATTTTGGTTTTTCGATTTCAGAAAATCTAGTGATGAGTTATGAGTGGCACCGCAATGTTACTTTTGTGACGTCTGCGGAGATTCGCTGTCAATGCTTCATTTTTTGACATTTATTTATGAAAATTTGACCAAAGTTTTCTCCAAATGTCATTTTATAATTTAGTAATTATAGAAATAATTATATATTAACTGTGTCGTCAAAAAACATTATCGAAAATATGCTTCTTGAACGATGTTGCTTTAGTGTGGACAGTGCTCAATATACATCTAACATGGTGTTATACATAATATATAGTTAAGTTTAGTTACTGATTTATGGGCACAAGGCGCGCTCTCCCAAGCCTCTCTATGTAATGAATAAGAGCTAATGCTTTATGATCTCTCTGCTACAGACTAACATAAGTTTTACTGTATAGTGAATAGTGTGGAGGGTCCGGTCTTCACAATAACTCGGGTAAATCGTCTTCACATGGGCGCTTACCTGTGCATTGCTTCAAACGGAGTCCCACCCACCGTCAGTAAGAGGATCATGGTCATAGTACATTGTGAGTATGAATAGAAAGGATCATTTGCAAAAAGAAAAAATAAATAAATAGAAATAACAAAAATAAACTAAGAAGCTTTAGTTTAACATAATAGTAAAAGTTGTAGCAGAATGTTTTGTGCTTTTAATGCAAATGTTCATATACTTGTTTCATAATTAATCCACTCAGTATAATTATGTATATTTTACATAAGAAAATAGCATAGTTTTATGTAACTTGTTGTTTTACTTTCATAAGAAAAATACTCTGCGTTTAAACATTTTTGCTCTTGTTTACTTGTGATTTTAATTGTGTTTAATTTATATAAAAAAAATTCATTATTTTATGCAATATTTACGCTTTGTGGTTTTAAAATAAGATAGCCCCTTTTGTAACTTTTTCAGAGCACCTTTTAATATTAAATGTTTTTTCAAAAGACAATACCTACTCGCCCTTTTTATATAAGTTTTAAAATAGGACAAAATACATATGTAACCTAATCTGTTCAGATATTGTCATTTGGAAAATCGTCTAACGTTGAATGGCGTCTAATTAATGGCGTCTAATTCATGGCGCCCTTTTCTGAATTACTTATTACAACATCTAGTCTTACAATGATGAGATTAATATATTTTATGACAGAGATTTTAAGGTTTATTTTGGAACAACATTTCATTTATACAACATTGAGCGTTGAGGTTTGCAAATAAGATCCTGTACACCATTTTCTTGATTTGTAATTTATATTTGATATATGATAAGGTGAAACTGGCTTTCGTTACTTCCAAAGGTAAGTGTGTTCACTGCTCCGCACTGCTCTTAACAAACATATTGAATGAAACGGGGCAGAAAAGGGTTGCGGAAGGGAATACGTATTCCTCGATAAACAGTTACGGGTTTACTGCGACAACAACTAGATCTACTTGCATTGCAACGATTGCTCTATAAAGAAACTTAGTTGGACATAGCAGCCGATAGTACATAGTGACAAATTTTGAACATTTGAGATAGAAAGCGCCAATGATAGAAGATGTACTAAACTATTTAGTGGCACAGAGACATAACCGAAAACTTGGACAGATTTTAATACATAGCGTGAATTCTAAAACCTACCTATACGTTCTTAACTTTAAACTCGTTTTCTGAAGAATTTTAGTTTTGTCACTTACATCCCCTTTACAGACGCTTTATTTGATGACTAAACCGTACCGAATTAGGACGGACCTGTGAACGCTTACCATTATAGCGCGTTTACATTATTATTATATGAAACCTTAGAATACTTGTCATATGATTAATAAATTTCATCTTCCATCGTAAGTAGAAATATTAGGTGCTCTTCACTTTAATTCTCAGTATGGGCGTTACCACATGTAACAATATTAATAATAGATATTTCAAATATAAAAGATTCATAACTTGGGTTTATTAATTAATGAAACAAAATTGAATAAAATATTAAATAAACCACATCGCACATGTATTAATATATGTATTTAAGCATAAAAATCAAAATACATTGAACTTTTTGTAGAAGGATAGTGCTTAAATATTAATAATTTAAATTATTAAATATGTTTTACGAGATTAAACCCTTTTATAATATAAATACTTAATTATTTTACATTTTGTTCCCATTGTATTATTTTTCATTTTTACTCTTTAATGTAATATTCTTCACATGTTCTGCTCGACATGATTTTTTATGATATATAAAATAATTATTTACATTTTTTAAACCTAATATTTACGAATGATATATTTCTACAGTTGCACCGATGATTTGGATCCAAAATCAATTAACTGGAGCAGCAGAAGGTCAAAATACGACGCTGGAATGCCATTCGGAAGCTTACCCAAAATCTATCAACTATTGGACCAGAGAAAAAGGAGATATTGTACCACAAGGTAGAACCATTTATTATATATCAATTGAAATCAAAACATAACACACTATTCTTAAAGAGAAAGGTTCTTCACCACTGTGCTTATAAACATTAATTTATAGTATTGAAAAATATTTTTATAAAATCATTTATTTTTTTTCTAAATGTCGAATAAGAATAAATTGTTTTCATTTTTATATATCTCTCGCTAAATATTCAATAGTTTGAAGCCTTGTCAGCTGCAGGCAGCAAAATAATTGCAAGCTTTATTATAATCAAACATTGAAATACTACGTTTTGCTATCAAGGCAGTATCCCAATGTCGGTTACATAATTTAAATTGTACGCTAACTTTTTTACAAAAATTAATTAGAGTAGGTGTGATGAAGAAGTTGAATTTTTGAAAAATATATTGAAGTCTAACCCGGATTTCCTATGTAGCAAATTTAAAAGTTCACTTGTTATTTCTATTCTTGATCGTCTATTTGTGGTAACATTAAAAAATTTATTCAATTACATATATTAATTCCTTGTGGGTTTTTTTTATATAATTGAAATAATAATTAGAGGAAGAAAGTACGCAATTATTTAATAAGTTTGTACATTTTTAAAATGTCAGTGTCAATGCTGGGTCTTTCAAATTTCCAATATCTGTAGAGTATGGGTATTCTTCTCCATCTCTATCTCCATTTCCATCTGAAAACAGTTTTCTCAAAACCCAATTTAAAGTAATATTTGCTTCAATACGGCAAGTAATTGTGACTTATGTGATAACTTTGTGAGCCTGGTGCTTGCTTGCTGCTGCAAGGCACGTCCTCGGGTCCTCGGGCTCCCCTCCACATGTATTGTATTGCAGAGTAATATGTTTATTTCCAATTCATACTAACAAGCTAATCTGACACACGATACCTCAGAGGGTCAAGACAAGATTCGTCCCATGCATATCGTATCCCTACTCCATCTTGATTCTGTGAGAATATCTTCCCCCCTTCATCCACTTCGTAACAAACTCAAATTAGTTTAAGACAAGCAAAGGTTGTGTCTGTGGTTGGTCGATCCAGAGACGCAGAGATGCAAGACATACGGGACACGGAAGAAGTCCGGAATGCCCAATCTGGCCACATTGATTACGCTTCTGACACGTTGCGAATATCTTAAGGAATTCGGTATAACACTTCCCTATAAGTAAAATAAGGAAGGGAATGTGAGTAGGTTGACAATGGGTGTTTTACATCCTCCCTTCCTCTCTTCCTCCCTTAACTGAAGTCAACACAATGGATCCAGTTAGCGACCGAATATTCAACGGAAACTGCAAAAGGATCAAAAAGTCCAACAATATGAAATACCATTTTCAACCACCCCTATAGTAAAATCATATTTGATGTGAAATTTATTATAATTTAAGGTATTTCTATAAACGAAACTCATTCATAATAACCTTGTTTATAGTTATATATACCTATATAAGCCTTTATCGAAATATGTATATTAGAAAAAGAGCCCATTAGGTCTTATCACATTTTGGCTATACAGAGGGGTGAGTAATATCGGGAAAAAAGGTTTTTAACTTGTTCCCCACCTACCCCTGTTCACAGATCCAACCCTTAGACACTGTGTGACTGCCGGAATACCCTCTGAATATTTCATAGCGTGGAGATACAAATTTACAGCAATTTTCATCCACAGTACATTTCATTTTAGCCCAATATGCGGTGCTCGGTGTTCGGCGTTGCGACGCCATGGACGTGTGTATTTTATGTAATCTATTTTAACTGGGACGAAGATGGCGCGGGGATTTTCAGCCTAATAGGATGGCATTCTACTCGCTACTCGTGAAATGTCGAATCATAAACATATATATATATATATATATATATATATATATATATATATATATATATATATATACACATTTCCTTTTCTTTTTTTTTATATAATACCAGCATCAATTTCTGCAGTAAGCCCCAAATAAAGAACTGTTTATATATTGTACATTGTGCCATAACAATAACAAAAGTATTATTAATTTTAGGGGGAAACTTCGAGCCCGTAATACAGGAAGGTGATGCCTACAGGGTGATTATGAAGTTAACTATTCGTAGTGTGAGGCCCTCAGACTACGGGTCGTACAAGTGCGTCGCTAAAAACTCGTTGGGGGACACAGATGGCACTATAAAATTATATTGTAAGTATATTAGATTCATTAACATTTTAAACTTCTTTTTATACTAAAACTAAAAAATGTATATTTGTATGTAATATTATTATACTTTTTTGTGGTATATATTGGTCTTACGTAGCAGTTATGTTACATAAAATAGCTGTTAAAGTACAAACAAATATACTAGTGTTCATTACTTTTGAAGAAGTTGGTTTTACTTTTTGTGTATGCAAATTATATTTTCGTATTATATATTTTTTTATTATTACTTTGATGTAATTTCGTAAACTATCAAATATAACTGCCCATCATAAATGCAAATACATTAACTTATGCATATATTATCATAGCTAGAGTTACAGTAGTAGACTAACTTCAAGGCGTAAGACGTGCCTCCAAGTATATGTAACAATTATGTTTTGGTAAAAATTATTGCATATATTTAGAAAACTCTATTGACATTCAAATAAGTTTGGCTCCGAACTGAGGTGTATCAGTTAGGCCATCCGCACATGGGGCGATTGATTGCAAACTTTAGCTCGAATCTGCCCGAACCGAATGAGAATGGAACTGTGTTGTTAGTTAGAAAACGAACATGTATACAAGTGAGAGAAAACTTAGTCTTAGCAAGCAAATGTCGCGAGCTGTACATCATGGAGTCGCGACCTATATAACTTTATCTACTTCTAGCTGGAATGTTATTAAATTTTATCTATTCACAATTTTTTTTCTTCTATAGTGAATTCTAAACTAGGGATGTAACTAATATTCGTGTCTTTTTTAATATTCACAATCGCAATAGATTATGCGAATTTTTTGCATATTTGGCAATGAAAAGTGAAAATAATTTATAAAATAACTATACAACTGATTCGGTTTACAATATTTTTATTTTAGTCACTATTTGCACTTGTAATATGAAATAACAATTATATAATAACCAAAATAAACTTTCAACTTTTTAAACACACAATTTACTACTCTACTCTACTCTAAACTACTTCTAAACTACTTTAAATGATATCCTTACTGAAAACACAAATGATAGGATTTATATTATATTACTAAGTAAAGCATTTAGTAATTAAACTGGAGTAATGGAATATTAAATTTCAGGAATAAAAGTTTTAATGCCAGATAACAAGATTTTGCGCCATATTTAAAAAAAACCGATATTCGCATTCGCCTTCGCGAATGTAGGAAATCGAACATTCGTTACATCCCTACTTTAGACCATAGCGCTAATTCTACTCTAATTATATGAACCATATACAGAGGCGTATTATGTTCCATGGTCCATGTGGCTTATACGATTTTTATATTTATCATATGCCGAAGTTATCTATATGTTATTACGCTTCAATATGTCCAATATAAATAAATATCGACCTGGAATATAATATGCAATCAGTACTTTGATAGTTAGCCGCAGAGAAATGATAGATTACATTGTCTTCTTCTCAAAACCCCAACCTTCGTAGTTTGATCTGCTTGAAATTATTCATCTATTCCAAATATGATTTTTAATCAAGATAGTAATCATAAAGTAATTGCCAAATTGTTCCTTATTACCATCTTGCATAACACCTTAGTACAATACATAAATCCACATTATAATCAGCATGATAATAACAACTCCTGGAATCCTCTGCAAATACACACGAAGGTATTCACTGGTCCCATACATATCTGTGAGCTTTTAGAGAAATTAATTCCATTAATATTATTTCCATATTATACGAGGTTTTAGTCTCATTTTACGTGCATCTTTACGGAGTTGAGTTTCTGGCTTCGCTTTTCTCACTAATTAAGAAATTGGCTTGCTAAACATTTATCACATTAATTAACCTCGATCATCTTTCTCTCGTTATCTTAAACATACATCTGTTAGGCAATTTGTGAAAATCGTTGAAACTTGGAACGAACGCTGAGTCGCCGCGACGCCGACTGCTGTACATAGCTTTAAATGGTTTAAATGTTAAATAAACGGTTCCTGCTTCACACAGTTTCCCCGTTTGACAAGAGCGAGGGGAAATATTTTGGTTTTTTGTTTCATCTTAAATTAATTTTAACTACTGGTTTATTTATAACACTTTAGTTTTATCTGAGGACCCATTCCATCCTTTATTTATACTCACTTCTTTATATATGATATACTATGTATTTATTTTCTTATATCGCCTGCACATTTAAGACACTACTACCTTAAAACAGTTTGGCTACTCGGCTCAAAAGCAATGTCACACCTCTCCTCTTCTCTTCTTCTCAAAAACCGAAGCTGTCTATAATTGTCGGCACTTTCCTACGACAGAGACAAAATTGTCTTATAATTGTTGCTTCTTCAGTGAACAACCGCTTTTACTCATTAAGAATTGTTACCAAAAACAAAAACCGAAACAAAATATGCACTTCTTTTACTACAGAAACAAAATTATCTAAAGGTACTTGCATAGAGGTATAAGAATAGTTGCACTGCGTCTGCATGCTTGCTTACCCCTACCCTAATCAACCAAACCAGCAACAGTGGATTGCCTAGAAAGAGACAGATAGGACACTCGGCAGATATCTCTGTCTTCGTCTTTATCGCTTCCTCTTACACGCAACCGTACCCTTCGCACACTCTATTCTTATATCTCTATGGACACAACTTAATATAAACACATTAAAAAAACAACTTTCATATGTCTGTCTCGTTTGTTGTCACACTACACTTACATAAGTTCATCTCGCTTACTCATTGCTAGATGCTTACCAAAATATCTTAAAAAGAACGAGATTGCAGTATACACTATGCGTCAGTCAATTCTGTTTTAGGATAAAATGTCACAAGGTTTCTACGACAGAGAGGAAACATTTTTAAGACAGTCGTGCCTCCAGTTGACTTAAATTCGGATGTAGTTTTACCTGACTTAAACATTGTAGACGAAAACAAAAGTTTGACCCTAGTTGTATTTCTTCGTCAATTCCGAGTATTAATAGTTTTGTAATAAAACAGTATTTTTAGTAAATTTAAAGCACACACATACTGAAAGGTTTTAGTTAATTGCTTTTTTCCAATGTGATACTCAAAGGTAAATATTTTTTTATTTCAGCCATACCAAGATCGTTACGAAACTCTGAAATGGACGGAAACCATAAAGGTAAAAATCTAAACATATCCATATACATATATAGCATATATTCACCTACGGTATACTGCACAACTTTCTGACAGAATTTAATTATATGTTGGATTGATAGTGCTTTTATGTTGATGTTGAATGATGCCAGGAAGTGCACTACGACCACACTCGTTTTGATACGAGTAGAGAGTATCAAAGCTGGCGCAAAGTTCATTCTATGCACATGCAGTTACGAACATGCTGAATCACAATATCATAATATTTCTTTGTGTGTGATAATGGATATTCAATGTACTTACATGTATTTTAATTTTAAAGGTAAAATGAAAAAGCTACCTGGAAACGGAAACGGATACGACTATAATGATGTTAATAGTATTGAAAGTGGTGATATCAATGGTCAAAGAGGTCAGTTTCTAATTACATTTTTATTTACTTTGTTTTTCTTTTTTCATTTAGTCTATTTTTGAACTGCTTTTACCCATCAACCTCTCTAATAGTCATTAATGATGTAGTTGGAGATTCAAATTTCTCGTATTCGTATTTTAACGTTACAGTATAGTGCTGCCATCTTTCTCTTCCTCCTTCTTTTGCATGTTTCCTTGGAATCAGAAAGTCCCTTCTTTTAATCTCCTTTCTTGATACATTCTTTTATATTTCCCGCAAAACACAGTTACGTATACTTAAAGTTTACCTAATATAAGAAAAATTACCTATTAAATAAACAATGTTACTTAACATACAACGCTTTGTGACCTATTTTATTGTGTTTTGAAAAATAAAACTATCTTTTTGACCATCAACATAGGCATACAACTATTTAAGATATATAAAATTTCAATCAGTCCTTTTTAATAATTGGAGAGGTCTAAAATATTGTTTTTAGTCTGTTTGCTTTTGTCACTCGTTGTTTATCATTCGGCTATCAACTAGTTCCAAGAGCAGTTATAAATAAGTGTAGAATGCAGTGGACAAAAGATAATACAAGAAATTTATTAGAAATATATCGCCAACACAATAATTTGTGGGATACTAAATTTTATGGGACACACAGAAAAACACTAAAAACAAAACCAGTCTGTTTTCGAAAAACAGAACTGTTTTAAAATAAATAAATCATGTCTTTGTTTTGTTTTTTAAAAACAAAACTGTTTTCAAAACTGTTTCATTGGTGTAAAACCCGCATGGATTTGTCATCCTATGAACTTATTCATTGATATGGGAACTGTGAAAACTGAAACAACTTTCCCACCATACACCAAATAATTTAATTTAGAATATGTTTTTCATAGATAACAGAATTAAAATATTTTCCATTGTCTTTCGCTTCATCACAATCACAACGTGTGACACAGATATTTCAACTAATAAATATCACAGATATCGATAATCCAGCAGCACATTTATTATATTTTATATTAATTTGTTAAGTGAACCGCAACAATTGGAAATGTTTTACGCTGTAATTGCGAATTGCGAATCCATAAGGTCCACAGACCGTGCTTCATTTAGGTGGAATAATTTATGATTTTATGAGTTGACATCAAAATGTGCACAGACGTATTGTTTGTGGTCGCGACAGCTAATTTAGCTAGCGGTTTCATAGCACGTTTACTATTTTACAAAATCATATTGAAAAGCTATAGACATACCTAATTGTAATTGTACTGCACTCATAATTATATATGAGCATGTATTATATACATATATAGGTGGGGGCAGCTATTGTGTATTGTACGAATATAAATCACGAAACTACTTGACATGAGAGTGTAACTACTCATACAAATTTAAAACATATGCTTGCAATGTCCTTGATTTCATAGGGTGACTCTAAATAAAATACTTCAATATAAAATATATTTATTATGTTAATTCAAACAAATAATATGCTTTTTTTAAGTCATTTTGTGGATCCCGTGCAATTTTTAGGCATTTTTAATAAAGTAATATCCTTCTCATGATAGTCCAAGGTCCGACTGCTGTTTTTTTTTATCAAATTACAATTTTTACAGATAATTATTATTAGACAAGTACTGCTCTGCCGGCTTTACTATCAAAATATGGCTTCAAGTTAATTTGCATTAATTAAGTTTTTAAACAATTTCGTTCCCTAGTTCTAATTGATATATTTAAGTCATTACGTCCCAGTAAACAATATGGTGAAGTGTCCTGTTTTGTTAAGTTTCTATCACTATTGCACTTCAATTATTGTTCGTATCAACTTTATCGTCATTTGTATTCCGACAGATGGCGTGCTTTCGTTATTTGTAGTCAATAAAATAGACATTTCATATGAACGACCGTGAGAAACTGGACTGCAAATGAAGTCTTTCGTGACAAAATCATACGCATCTTCAATATTATGTCAAAGTGACTCGAAAATGTTTACTGGGTACTATGAACAGAGACTCGAAATACCAATATTTATATACTAATTTTTAAAATTTAAAAAAGAACCGTCAAAATTTTGAAAATTTACATTATTAGTTTATCGTCATCGCAACGGTTTTCGAACTTGTCATTTTCCCCGTGTCATTTTCTAGAAGCTTATATATCTCTGAAGTAAATACGCCAATTTCTCGTGACACCAACGAAAGATATTGGTCAAAATATTGAAAGTACTTAAGGTGTATTTAACATAAAAAGTGTACATTTTCCAGGTTAATTTAATGTAAGATTACATAACGAAAGTTATCTTTCCACATAAATTTACGTTTTCTGAAGTTAAATACGTTTTCTATGTAACATTATGTATATAACGATACATATTAAATTTATAGAAGATTTTTAATGTATTTTGCGGAGTTTCAATTTCTTTTGTGTAGGGAACATTATGACTAAATTTTAGTTCAATAGAGAATGTATGTACGTATATAAGATGATATTTAGTGGGTGTATACTGCATTGGTAGGGAGAGCAGTAGCGTTTTTCTACTTATAAACACCGATATCACGAAAAAGTGTGACACAAAACTCTTACAAGACACGAGTTAACAATTTATGCAATTAGACAACGAACACCTAGTAACATAAAACCAGTCAGTATTCTTGAGCGTAATTCAATGTTCATTTAATGCATTAGCTGCACTCAGATATCGAATCAATGAGGGTACTGTATTACATTCACAGCTCGTATTAATTATGTATTCCCATTGTATGGGATTGTTGCAGTAATTGTACCATGGAATTACATGAACTGAAAATAATCGGTTATCGCTACAATTATAATTGGATAAAATGAATGAAGTTACGTATATCGTATCTCCACATATCAGTGCACATATTCGTGCGATGCACATCATTGCATCGCATCGCGTTGCATGGTGTTGGAGCATATATGTTGTGCGCAAGATCATGCTTCATGCGAATTACCATGCATTGTAATAACTACACGGTTCCCCAATTACATTCATAAATATTTTAATTGTATAAATGTTAATTAAATCAAGTTCTAATTGAATGACGGTCTTCGTCATAGACGACACTGATTTATATCCACGTAATGTCACATTTTTAAATTTGATTTTAGTAGTTTTATTTTATCAGATAATTTTATATATATTTATAAGACAATGTCTCCGGTTTTATTAGGAATTGTAAATTTTAAACAAACTCATGTGTTGCTTCTGAAATTTAAAGTTTATTTTGGCACTTTACATACATATTTTAATAATTACATTGGTTGACTTAAAACATACGTGAAATTTAAAGGTTATTATTTACCATAAATTCCTTGTTAACTAATTTTATTATAACCTCACAATATGCACTTAACTAACTAACTAACTAACTGAAAACGTGAGCTCTGCCGACTCTAAATATCAACTCTGTAGACCGTTATTCCTATAGCGTAATCTATTGCGTTCATTAAAATATGTTTTCACTGAACGGCCACTGGTTTACGGACAGACGAACTTTGTACCAACTAAAGAAATATAATTACTTTACATATATATATTTTTATTATAATTTGATGTGCTTCTTAGGGCCACGACTCTTTCTTCGCTCAGTAAATTATAATAACATTAATTACGTACTTGAAAGATTTCCCTTTCCTCATTTTTTATAACGACCTCCTTTACTTCCCCATCCTTACTTGAATTTGATCTAACCTTTCTTTTGCTGTCATCGTTTGTATTTTGTTCTATTTAATTTCTCTGTTCTTTGTTATTCTCCTTCCCTTTCCTTTTTGTACCTTTCGTTCTCTTCTTTGCTCTTAATCTTCATCATCTTCCTCTTCCTCGTCATCATCTAGATCTTCTTCATTTTTCTCTACATTTTCTTCGTGCTCCTCATTTAATTCGTTTCTATATACATTATAGAAAAAAAAGTGAGTCAGTGCTATTTAGTTATATTGGCAGCTTATACCTCACAACTTGTTTTAAGTATGAGTCGCCGCCGAACTCTCGTAATTTGAACTATAACTAAATATATGTTAATCGAATCTCCGGATACATTTATTGATGTAACTGTCTCTCACAAATATTTACCCCTCCATCTTATTACATTTTTGGACGCCTATGCTTATACTATAAATAAATTGAGTTCATTACAAAGTCATGCGCGAATAATTTTAATTTTTGATCAAATAGCAGCACGAATCTTGTCTTTAATATCTACTACCCCTAAGCACCGCTGCGCTGTCTAATTAGTTTTATTCGTGTAAAGCACGTATGATAATGTCAACCCCTTCAAAAATACTTAAGACATTAATTATCCACTAACACTTTGTTTACAGATCTTAAACTTCGCGGCCAGAAGGGTGGCAGCGGCAATGGAGACGAAGGGGCGGCTTCAACGTTTAAGAGGAACCCCTATTTGCTACTAGCAACAATTATATTGATACTACACATATTCATTACGGGATGACAATATTAATGAATATATAATACTTCAATAAATGTATAAAGAATATATACATTGTTTAGACTGCTTTAGGATTTAATTGCTATATGTAAATTAATGATATAATTAGTAAATAATATAATACATTAGCTATAAGCGTAAAATATAATTAATCTTTTGTTAATTCGAATTGTACGTAACAAATACATGTGTACATATATTTTATGTTAAATTCTATTTCATTTCCAGGTAGAAAATTGTGTCCAAGCCTGCAAGTTTGAAACTTGCACTTATAATTCAATTTTCTATCTGTCATAAATACAGTAAATGATAATAATTATTGCAAAAAAAAACCACATGTTATGTTGTTATTGCTCTGTAACTGGAAATGTAATATTTACGTAATAATTCTACATTTTCTGATAAAACTATACGTAAACATTACATATTTGCTTTTAGTGGAAAAGCTTAATTTATTAATATTAGACTGCTTAAAATTAAGAATATAATTTGTTATTCATAAGAATAGGCTTGTGAAGTTACATTTATACGTCTATATATATATATATAGTACAGTTTTATAGAAATTAAGACATGGTTCACAAGCCCATTGTTTTGCATATACAATAAACCTTATATTACGTACATATATAAATACAAAAATATATCTATTTAATAACGGATAACCTATTTTTCAAAATAAATGAAATGACTGTTGATTTTTGGGAATTTTTGAATTACAAATAGCTGCTGTGTTTGACAACTATTGAAAATATTTACATATGTATTGCCATCTTTGTTTGTATATAAGAACATTACAGTTATTTATTTTATAATATTGTACATTGATTGTAAATTTTATTAAGTTTGTAATACTAAGTATCATTTCTCTAAAACTATTCCATCAACACAGTAACATAGCATTTTTATATAATTTACGTTTGTATGTATCGACTACGTAAATGCAACATTAGGCTTGGATGTGCTTAGAAGAGAAAACAGGCTAAAGATCCATTTTATAAATTAATTGAAACAGAATATCTCTCTTTCTCAAAATAGTTATGATGAAAATAACAAAAATATATTCATACTATCATAATTCTTTTTATTTTGGGTATACCCGAGTTAAAATTTTGCACAAAAGGCTCTGGTCATGCGTTGTAGAAGCATGTCTTATTATGGCTTGCCCGACTTAAGGCTTGCCGACCTAAGGAAAATATTATCCTGACTAAAGCATGTCAGACAGGGTCATAGTGAGGAACTTATAAAGCTAAACTAACTATGTTACATTCCTCATTACGTATCAGGGCATAAGGCTTGCCTCACAAGAACCTTATCAGGTGCTTTACTCCTGAATTTCGCTCGGTAGTAATGTGCAGAAATTCTCTTCTTCTTATATCCAAATTCCATATGATTTTTAAGATATCACCGTCACATTACTAGCACGCGATAGTTAGGAATAGAGCCCCAGGCCCAGCAACATCTAGTGTAAATTTGTGCTCGTTCTTTTTAACGATTAACCTAAAATTTATATTTACTTTTAGAATTAAATGCATTTGGATTATTTAATTTTCAAGAGTGTCTGTAATAGTTAAAATATTTAAATTTCCAGTATTTTATGATAAGAAAGTTTAATTATGGGAACAAACTTACGCTTTCTTTATCCGTGCTTATGCTGTGCTATAAAAAAATTTATTATTAGATTCTAAAGTTATTTCACAATTACTGAACATTTTATGAAAAATCCAATAATAGTAAAGCAAAGGTTCTTTTTAATTACCAATAAACACTGTCAAATTTCTTGGACCATCTACTTTTCGTGGTCCTTTCTACTTTTTAACTTATTTCAAATTACCTTTTTCTGCTCTCAATTGTATTTAATGCAGCTCTGAAGATGTAGCGTATGTAAATTATTTTATTAAGTGTGCATAACTTCACAAAAGATCTCTGTGTTTCTTTTTAAAGGATTTTTCATTCAACCAACCAAAATTTATTTCACTGATTAAAATTATTATTAATTAATAAAAAATAAATAATAAATTTTTGTACAACTAAATTAAATTTTAATACAAAATTAAAAGTAAGTGTAAGCTTAGGTATATTAGAATAAAAACAATAAAAAAAGAAGAATATAAAAAATAAACTAATAATATATAATATGATCTATACTAAAATGTAAATAGTGAATGAAGAAGTGAATGATCTCGGTATGGACCATAGTGAATACATATCAAAAAGAATAACTGAACTGATCTCATTATAGGGGTTGTAAAAATATATAACATACACACACACACTCACGAAGTTGATTATGTAAATACATACTTTGTAGAAAAACGTTTATATTTCAAACACCACATATATGTTGTTACTACGTACTATGTGTATGTATTGTTATTAAGTTCAACATATTTTTATAGTATGTTTCTTTATTTTATTTTCATTTATATCAGAGATGTACAAACTATTTTTAAAGGGTCACAAAAATAAGTTACTTTCAAGTTTAAAGAAATTCTTTAAAAGAAGTATTTTATAAAAATAAATTTTTATTTTTTAAATGTTGAAAATTAATTTTATATATATATATATATATATATATATATATATATATATATATATATATATATATATAAGCCTTGCTCATATATGACATTAGTGCTTCCAAGCATAGAAATTGTAAAACGCACAGAATTATTTAAAGGTAAAGGCATTTAATTTAGTGGAAAGGATACTTACCGAGTGCGCACATTGGATACAACACTGCTCTAAGATGTTGAAGAAATAGTAGCAGTGAAAAGATCTTGCAATAAAGTTAAGTATGGCGCACTCAACGTTATAGGTTATCAATCAGACCTATGTTGTGTCAAATACTTTACATCACGTTAACGTTACATAACTAACGTTACATTTTGTTTCAAAACAATTGATTTTACAAACAATACAAATGCTAAAAAGATGTTAAAGCTTATGGTAATTGTAAAGTAAAATAATACATAAGACTGTCGCATACTGCAAGCGTACTTTAATAAGATATGGTGAATTCGGGCGTAAATCAACGGCTTGGTTGAGCGGCTAGAACACTCAAAGCAAGTGGAATTGTACATTATTTGCATTTGTTGTGTCACGATACATACCGATACGGCAATACGCCAAATCAAATTTGTGTCCTGTAGGTTATATTGGAGTTGTTTTGCACTAACATAAGTTATCATGAGAGCAAACTTTCATTTTTATCGATACACCACTGTTATGAAAGAGACTATTGCATTTCCTTCCATATCTCTTCCAGTCTGAGACGGCTGATTGCATTTACAAGGTTCGGATAGGTAAAGCGTAGTAGCACGTATTATAATTCGCTTAAATACGCTTGCAGTGTGCGACAGGCATACGGGTTGAATGCTACTGTAATATTTTTCTAAACTAAAGATTATTTATTTTTATAAAATATTTATTTTATAACTGGACCGATAATTTACCAGCCTTGCTTTAAAAGGTGTTTTAAGGTCGTGTGTTTCTTAATCTGTGGTGTTTTGAAATAAATCTAAAAATAGTAGCCCGCTTGTATTGAACGCAGTTCTAGAAGTGTATGCTTGTGCGCATAACGTATTAAGTTATGTTAATAGTTGTGTGCTTAATACTTGTAAAGGCAAATGTAAATCTATTTATATAATAGAACATATAAAGAAGAAAAACTATTATGATAAAATATAGTGTAATTTTTTAGCATAAATTTAGAGAATTAGTAATATATATTTTAATGCATATTCCGGATCATGTTCGGTGAAAAATATAAAAAAATAAATCAATAAATATTTATAACAAACAATTATGAAATAATAGTGTAAACCTAGCAATAATAATAATCTGTAGACTAATTATTCTAAATAATATTTTAAATAATTATATTCATATACAGTTTATATTTTGATTGCAAAATGGAATACAATTATTTTGACAAAATACAGCTATAGCAATATATTATACAACCATTTGCTTTTCAGCCAAATTATATATATAGAGATATATATATGTTTATTGTCATGTTTTATATTTATTTATAAATAACCTTAAAAAATGTAAAAATAAATTTATGTAAAAAAACAAACAATTTCTTTTATTTATATGAATTATATTTATAATAATTAACAATTACGATGCACTACCACAAAGATATTACACTATTGACTCTTCTGCGCATTTTTTGGTTTTTAAGAAGGTTATACACTTGTTTCATCTCGAAAATTAAGAAAATATTTGTTTCTGCAAATTGTAAAAATATGAAATTTTTTGATTTTTAAGAAGGTTATACTCTTGTTTCATCTCAAAAATTTAAAAAATATTTGTTTCTGTAAACTTTAAAAACATGAAATTTTTTGATTTTTAAGAAGGTTATACTCTTGTTTCATCTCGAAAATTAAGAAAATATTTGTTTCTGCAAATTGTAAAAACATGAAATTTTTTGATTTTTAAGAAGGTTATACTCTTGTTTCATCTCGAAAATTAAGAAAATATTTGTTTCTGCAAATTGTAAAAATATGAAATTTTTTGATTTTTAAGAAGGTTATACTCTTGTTTCCTCTCAAAAATTTAAAAAATATTTGTTTCTGTAAACTTTAAAAACATGAAATTTTTTGATTTTTAAGAAGGTTATACTCTTGTTTCATCTCGAAAATTAAGAAAATATTTGTTTCTGCAAATTGTAAAAATATGAAATTTTTTGATTTTTAAGAAGGTTATACTCTTGTTTCATCTCGAAAATTAAGAAAATATTTGTTTCTGCAAATTGTAAAAATATGAAATTTTTTGATTTTTAAGAAGGTTATACTCTTGTTTCCTCTCAAAAATTTAAAAAATATTTGTTTCTGTAAACTTTAAAAACATGAAATTTTTTGATTTTTAAGAAGGTTATACTCTTGTTTCATCTCGAAAATTAAGAAAATATTTGTTTCTGCAAATTGTAAAAATATGAAATTTTTTGATTTTTAAGAAGGTTATACTCTTGTTTCATCTCGAAAATTAAGAAAATATTTGTTTCTGCAAATTGTAAAAATATGAAATTTTTTGATTTTTAAGAAGGTTATACTCTTGTTTCCTCTCAAAAATTTAAAAAATATTTGTTTCTGTAAACTTTAAAAACATGAAATTTTTTGATTTTTAAGAAGGTTATACTCTTGTTTCATCTCGAAAATTAAGAAAATATTTGTTTCTGCAAATTGTAAAAACATGAAATTTTTTGATTTTTAAGAAGGTTATACTCTTGTTTCATCTCGAAAATTAAAAAAACATTTGTTTCTGCAAACTCTGAAAACATATAAATTTTCAATTTTAAAGAAAATGTCAATAGAAATATAAATAATAAGACTTAATAATTCTTTATTATATATAATTTATTAAAATAAATGTCATTAAATATAAAGCAAATATGAAATTTTAATTAAAAATACATATTTTTTATAAATAAATGTTTTTTATTAATAATTTATCGGACTAAAATAATATGTAACATATTTTCTGCATCAGTCTTCATAGCTATACATAGAAAGCACAAATTTAATTTATAAATAGAGTAATACATTCTTTTTACAATCTAATATTACGATAAGATAAAAAATTAGGCTTAACACTTAAAAATAAAGATCTCCTTTTTCCGTTATATATAATTTTCATTCGTTAATTATTCCCAAGTACAGACGAATATTTAAAACAAACAACAAAAAAAATTTCACCACCATTTTTCTTTTTTTTTTAATTATTAATAAAATTGATATCTTCTCGACACAAACTTCATTTTCTCTTTAAAAATAAATATTATTCAAAGGCAAATTTACAAATCAGTATTATGATTAATTATAAATGATATCAAAATATCACACATTTATTATTTATTTAAATTAGAATCGCTGTGCTATTTTAACATATTATCCATGAAGTAAAACCCTTTTCAAATATTCTCCAAACCCCTGAACCTTTAATTGTTTGTTTAGGTTTGCGCGCTCGCTAGCATGAATTTTAATACTTCAAAGTGATTGAATAACATATATTTAAGTTTAAATTTAGCTCCTGAAACTTAGGCATCTATTTATACATTAATGATTATTTTACAAAATATTTATTATAGTTTATATTAATCGTATTCAAGATTTATTATTGTTTATTACCTACTAATCCCTTTATTTTTATTTGTATACAAATTTGTATTCTATAAATTTATTTTATCTCAATTTCATATTGAGATATTTCTTTTCTTACTTTTTAGGACTGTGTGTGTGTACATTTTCTCCTAGCCTAAGACACAAAGCAAATTATATAATTCAAATAACAGAATGGAATATAACACGTTTAGGAATATCTAGAACGAATATTTGTACACAAGCTTACCAAATGGTTCTTGCTCACAGAGTAAACAGTAGCAAAAACATTTGTGTACATATATTCGTTATAGCATGCATTTGTAGAACTTGCATTAACCTGACTGAATTTAAAGATAATAGCAAATATTAAATAAACATACTTTTTAGTTTTGGATGTATAAAGTCGATCGAATGTTGCTTTGAAATATACCTTATGTTCGAAATAAAGTAACAAAATACACCTTTCATAACATAAACTATACCTATATGGCACTCAAAATCAATTTAAAGAAACGATAGCAAACATTTCTTTTATAATTAAAATTGCCGTGACTTCTAACCTCCTAGGTAGACAATTTCGCCTCCCACAGAGAAGGAAATCATTAACCGGAAGTAGAATGGCCTCTTAATGTTCGCTATCATGTAATAGCTAAAATAGATAGCTCTATTCTATATAGAATAGTACGTGCTTTTTGAAATAGTATTTGTCAAATACATGTATGTATATACATAGTATATAATTTACATAATAATTACGAAAATATACTATACAAAGAAAACATAAAATACATAAACAGATATAAACTTGTAATACTTATATAGTTTTTGTAACCGATACTAGCGCGGTCTATACTTAAAAGCTCCCTAAATATGTACAGTAATAAATCAAAGTAAGTATATGTTTACAGACAGTTTCAAGTATATATACAATATTTCAAGGTTAATTCTTTATACTTTTATTTAATACTTTGGAACTCTTTGTTATTATCTTCTCTGCTCAAATATTTATATGAAGTAACAACCGTTGTTCCCTTATAAATGTACTTACTTATTTATATTATTATTTCACATTTAACTATAGAAATTTCTTATCTTAACAATATATATTATAGTTTTGTTTATTTACAGAATTATATTGATATTGGAAATAATTGCATATTTTTTGTTTAAGAAATTTAAAGATATATTGACTATTTAATTGCATTTTTGTTTAGTTTTCTCAAATATTATATATTCATTGTGATCCAATGTGACCCAAAACAAGACTGGAAATCAAAACTTAAAGAAGTATTCTTTCCTAATGAAATTAGATCACCAAAAAAATAATGCTCTGACATTTTCAAAGTGTCTCTCTCACTAATATCTCAAATTATTTTTTGACTAATAAATAATAATTTTAATAGAGCTATATTATAACTAGTACACTGTATTAAATATATAGTAAAAATTACCATGTGAAAATTACTGGTTGCTATAATAGTTTTATGACAAAAATTAATTAATAAAATTACCAGTAATCATAATAATTTTTAATATTTATATTTAAAACCAGATACTTTGCTCACATAGTAATTTTTACTGTATTTTTCTCACAGTTTCATCATATTAAATCTAGTCTGTAGGAATTAAATATATATTTTACATGCCTCATCACAAAATTTGTCATACATGTTAATTTCATGTTTCATAGAATTATTTTGACATCAAAGTGTTTGGAAAAGATTTAAACAAACTAGCATTGGAAATTTTACTAAGATTTAATTAATATTAATTTTTTATTAGAATCCCTAATTTAAAAAAAGTAAAGAGCTGGCTGACTAAGGCTCCTATTTCGTTTCTTTTATAGAACGCCGTTTAACATTAGACGGTACTATTTTGAACTACGTTAACTTACTAAAAAAACCGTCTGTTTTTGAACGACATTGGGTCAAAGTTAAAGTCAAACAATAGTTCTAGGACGCTTTAGTTTAATTGAACTAACAATTAAAGAATAGTATTTAAATAGTCCACAAAACATGCAAATTTAAATGTATATTTTACATAAATGTTACGTTTGTGTTTCGCAGGAATCTGTATTTTTTTTATTCTAAAAAAATGAAACAATATTTTTAGTAACGACAAGATATCAAAATTAATTTTAAATAAGCAAATATGATTTGTATGAAGCATGTAAAATACTCTTACGTTTCAGAAAATAGTTTTTAACAAAAATCAGGTTCTCTTATTAGAAATACATATTATTTACATTGTTCTATTAATTATTTACTATTTCGTATTCAACACATTCAGTATTTCAAACTCTCAATAAATAATTTTGTTATGTGCATTTCATAATTACAATTTTCTTCATAGCTTTTGGCTCTAATTATTTCAATGATGTAAAAGAATATAATAAATAATTAGCAGGAAGTAATTATAACAGTGGAAGCTGGTCATTTTGAAGGAAGATGAAGTGCCGTCCAAATCGTTCGAGTCTTCCTCTCGTATGGCATCGCTTGGTCGACCTCTTAGCCGCAGATCTGCAAAGTTAGAACTCCATTAATTTCATTTCTTAAAAGGTATTTATATAGAAGTTTTATTCAAATCTAATGAACCGCAACGATAATTTTATGTATGTTTACTCGTATAAAAGCGTTCTGTCAGCCACCGATCCACTAAAACCAGTGTGTTAGTGCTGACGGTACCAACAGTATACGCTTTCCTTATCTTCTACATTTCATTTATTAAATGAAATGCGTTGACTGCTTTCCGTGCTGGTCTATAAACGCGAAATTATCTCCAACCCGCGACATATGTGACCACATTTAAGTATCAGTTTCTAAACTTACTTTTTTGTTTATACGTTAAGTATATTTTGAAACAAGAGATTACATACATTTTTAAACAAGCCACCTGTAATGACAGTTTGAAAAGTTTCGATCTCAGTAAAGTATCCACTTGTTGCTTTTATTTCGTACAAAACTTTGTAGCCAGAACTTCTTAAAATATGTATAAAGAAACAGTTCCGCTGAACATTATGTGCGGTATACACTTTTATTTATTTTTATTATACGAGTACCATAAAATTCTCGTTAAATTCTAAATTTATATAAATAAAAACATAGTAAATATATTTAACAAAAACACCGTCATTTATTGTTAATTCAATATTATTGTTACCTCGTTCTTTAGGTACTGGGGCGCCTGTTGACTCTATCAGCTCGTTTCCTATTACTTCCGGTAAGTCTTCTGGCATCAAAGGATTTCCAATAATACCTGCATTAAATAAATTAATTATAAAATTAATTAAAGTACTTGTTTTTTAATTAAAATTACCAAAATAATTAGTATTGTTTACTAATTAATATTCTAGGAAAAAAATGAAGAACATTCATTATTAATTAAAATCTGTCAAAGCTACTTAATGTTTATTTGGATGAAATTTATTAAATAACGTTGGTAGTATGAATTTCATTCAGCAGTATAGGCCTACGTGGGCTTATAGGCTATTTATAGCAAAATATAAATACCTCGCTTTATATTCAATGATATTTTGTATATGAATAATAGCAAATATTTCAGTAAAGTATATAAATATAAAAATACACTTGAAGTACCCTCGTATAACGCGGTTAATGACGTATGCAATGCATATGCATATGAATAGGTACATATACTACACAAAAGATTTCGGGATACGGTTGATTACTCTGTACAGAGCGAAGATTACTTTTACTTGATACAAGTATACGATAAAATAAAAGAGAGTAAGGCAAAGCTACTATAAAAGGCGTAGGTTCCGAAACTACACAGCGACGCATATGGATTGCTCCGTTACGGGCGTCACTTTTTTCATCAACATCGTTCGGTGGTTGCAAGACCTGTATACAGGGTGTCCCAAAATTCAACGATAAGCCGGCACCAGAAGGTGGTCCTGCTCATGACTACACAAGAAAAAAAGAACAACCATTTATGAAATATGGTTCTTGTTTAGAAATAGTATGCATAATCTTTTTTATTGCTAGTTTCCTGGAGTATTATTCCATTTTGGAATCCTGAAGAGTTGCGCCAATTTTTAAAAAAACTTGCCATATTAGTGTTCATACTTTTTTTTTACACCACGATGAGTTAAAGTTGACAGAAAGTAAAAATCTTTAAAAATTTTAGAGAAAAAAATAATTTCGATTAAACTTTGTGTAAAAACTACTAGCATTCTGGGAGTTTTAATGGTTGTGATGGATAGCAGTGGTATTTAGGTTGCCGATACAAAAAAAAAATCAGAAATATTTGACAAATTGTGGTCATGGTAGTTAAAAATATCTTAAGGTGTTTCAATTTTCGAAAAATAATTTTTTTTTTTTCTAATTTCTAAACAAAATGAGATAAAATTTTTTTAACTTCTTTTCTTGTGTAGTCATGAGCACCTTCTGGTGCCGGCTTATCGTTGAATTTTAGGACACCCTGTATAGGACCATACAGTAAACTACAGTTATGTTCAGAAATCAAGTTATAAAACTAACCACAGTTATCTGTCTATTGAAATATCGGCACTATAAAAGCTGAAAATATGTTCTAAATGTTATTTAATAAAGACGGTTTGAAACTTAGCAAACATCTAGCGTTATCTTACAATGTTATAAGCATTTAATTATAAAAAATGTGTAACTACAATAAAGTGCGACATCTATAGAACTACAATGAAAACAGCAATGAATGATAAATGAATTCAATAATACACATAAGACCCATGCATTTATAACACATTTTCTTTTTATCAAATAATTTTTTTTTTTTTTTATAAAAGAAAAGTCGTTTTTTCAATATTAATATTATTAAAATACTCTTGGAAAGAAATATAACGCATAAAGCATTACAGGACATGATTTATTTTCTAATAATATTTATGAAGGGGAAAGTATTAAAATGTCAATACCTTTGTCAGGCGCGGGCACCCTGGTTGTGGGTGGGGATGTAATGACAGGGGCGGCCGTCGTTGATGGGGTGGGAATATCTGTATAGTAGAGTATTACATTTCAATTATTTATCATACTTGTTTGTTCGCTTTTATAAATATTACATATAGAATAGGGATGTTCAAAGTATTATTTATTGAATGTGTATCGATAATTATACGAGTATATCGATATTGATTTTACCACTAAATTTATATTATTCTGATTGGATGGTATTATTGATTTATTTTAAAATAGTCCTTACAAACAAAATCACTCTCGTATCTAAATGTTTTTAAGGTAGTTACTGATTATCTACATACAGCGTTGTCATCAGTGCTAACCTGGCCCTTGACTCTCTATTTACTCTATTTTTTTCCTATTTACCTTTGATTATCAAAACAAAAAGTCTAAGTATATAATGAATCTATAAAGAGAATGAAGTGTTTTCTAAAAAATATCTTAAGTATAATAATTATTGTATTTAACGTTGGTCTACTTCCAAAACGTAAGCGTCTGTATTAACTGAATAAAATGTGAATAGGAAGAAAGTAGAGGAGAAAGGCAGGGTCTACCTAGTCTACAACTGAGATCGGATTCTGATCGGCTACCCGAATCTATTGCTATTCGAAGCAACCTCGCTAAAAATATACAATAACACATTTATAATAAATGTCCATTCATCAGCATGGAAAGCAGGAAACGCATTGAATATAATTAATTAAACGTGGAGAGAGCAGACGTTAAATCGTTATGTTTACTCGTATAAATGCGTTCTGCCGCGTTTCAATGTGTGTGGATTCAAAAAACAGTCTTTATTTTATGCGGTTAGTGGCATCAGTAAACATATTTATACAAGATGTCCCTCCACTTCTCTTTTTTCTACGTTTCTAGGACACTAGACTAGCAATACAGATAAATTAAAACCATAGTGTTCACTGCATACCCCTTCAATTCCCGCTCACTTTTCTACCACGTTTCATATGATATTTCCAATGGACGCTTATCTCAATACTAATTCTATTCAGCGACATGTTGACTGTTCTTATGATGTCGAGGTCTTATAGATATTACACTACACCCTGGTGTCAGCAATCTCAATCACTATTCCGTCTTATCGAAATCAAATTATGTACTTGATTTTAAACAACTCACACAAGGAATGTACAATCTATTTCACATTTTAATTTTAATTATAAATGTTAATAAAGCACGCAGCTAGTATCGATATTTATTTGGATACAAAACAAACATTGTAAATTGATATGAACTCGAATGCAGCATAATTGAACTTTTTTGTATTTGTTTACTATAAAATATCATATATATATACCAGTATACTCGTGTATATATTTTTTTAAATGAATTATTTTTTATAACAATACTCTACAACGTTTCAATAATAATTTATTTTGAATATCGATTGAATTTAGAAAATAGATATATTATTACAACGAAAGAAACACAATTCATTTTAAAAAGTATCGAGTGTGATTTTTCTTTCAGCAACTTTTACAACTAACTAAATCCAGATATAATAAAGTTATAATCATTAAAGTGGCAACAGAATTTCACAATTGAATCTAAAATGCAAGTAAAGTTTAATGTGCCTACACTATATTTTATAATGCAAATGACATTGATTGCATTTAGTTGATATATAATTTATACTTGACACAAGGTTTAATTGTTTTTAAAACACAAAAATAATAAACTAATTGAAATCAAACTAGTATATCTGTTTTCCATTAAACCGAGTCAATTATTCCAATAATCTAATTTTGAATTTTAATGTTTTATAATCCTTTATATACTCGCATATAGCGTCAGTATATCTGGATTAATTTACTAAAATTTTCAACAATTATTGACCTGGGCATAGTAACATACGAGTATATCCCAACTTTATAGTTTGACAGCTTCATGAATATTTCATTGAACCTAATTGATAAAAAATCTATTTGTTTGTTTTCCAATCATAGTGTATGTATTAACTTTAATTTTATAGTAACTCTCGATATGTGATTATCTTTTTGAAAACTGTAATTACTGTAATATCTGGTTAAAACAATTACTGCGCTGTTGGAGCAGTCATTATTTATAAGTAATGGGGTTCACTGACTCGAAGAAAAAATTTCTCATGCGGAAATTTATAATGGAAGAATATCGATGAAGATATTGGAAGAGACGATATTCTAAAGGCTATCATCCAAACACTTATCCAAACAAACCAGACTTATGTATGTGTATATCTTTATATATACTATTTAGTATATGAATTTGATTTAATTTATTAAAATAATTCATAATTTCATAAGACGCCAATAGTCTTTAACAATAAAATTTGTCTAAAAATTGAATTAAACCGTTTTCAAGCCACCGTACAAAATTAGGTACCATTAGAAGCAATATAATAGGCGATGTTTGATATTATCCGATAATATTTACTATTGGAAAATTTAAAAAATCAACGTACACAACTTTTAGTAAAGTTTTACAACCTTACTAATAAACCTGTTATAAATTTTATACCAGGTATAAACTGATAATAAACCCGTCCGGCCTCAGGTTATACCTGGTATAATTTTATATCAGTTTAATTTTATAAAAGTTGATGCACCAACAAAATAAATTAAAAAAATATTTTATATCAGGTATAAACTGATAATAAATCCGTCCGGGCTCAGGTTATACTTAATATAATTTTATATCAGATATAAACTGATAATAAATCCGTTCGGGCTCAGGTTATACCTGGTATAATTTTATATTAGATATAAACTGATAATAAATCCGACCGGTCTCAGGTTATACCTAGTATAATTTTATATCAGGTATAAACTCATAATAAATCCGTCCAGGCTCAGGTTATACCTGGTATAATTTTATATCAGGTATAAACTGATAAAAAATCCGTCCGGCCTCAGGTTATACCTGGTATAATTTTATATCAGGTATAAACTGATAAAAAATCCGTCCGGCCTCAGGTTATACCTGGTATAATTTTATATCAGGTATAAACTGATAAAAAATCCGTCCGGCCTCAGGTTATACCTGGTATAATTTTATATCAGGTATAAACTGATAATAAATCCGTCCGGGCTCAGGTTATACTTGGTATAATTTTATATCAGGTATAAACTGATAATAAATCCGTCCGGGCTCAGGTTATGGTTATGGCCTGGTATAATTTTATAACAGGTTTATTAGTAAGACGGTTAAAGTATTAAATTTAACCCAAATTTCTAACTTATCTAAAATTCTATCTTATCATCAAACTGTATTTTGTTTACTAATATATACAATAACACTATTAAAGAATAAATAACGAATATTAAAATAATACGAAACATAAAACAAAGGGTGATAAAAATTAAATGATTAACAATAAATATATTTAATAATATTTACAAAGTGCTCTCAGACGACTTTGCTGTGTGTTATAGTCCTATTTATAAGCGATTGATATTTGATACGGTATTAAAGACGAGTGAATATAGACTATAGAGGGTAGAGGGTAAGTGACTTACGGTATAGCTTTATTGTGCCATCTGTATCACCCAGAGAGTTCTTAGCGACGCACTTATAAGCTCCATAGTCGGAGGGTCCCACTGCTCGTATAGTCAGCTTCATTATAACCTTGTAGGCGTTATCAAGAAGAATTGGTTCGTAACGGCCTCCTGCATAAGAAGTAGTAGTACATAGTAATAGTAAATAAATCAGTTAAAATAACCTATAAAATTGTGCTTCATTTATTTTTTAATTAGTAATAATAATATATATAAGCATAATAATATAGATAATAAATATATTATTGAACAAAGTTGAGGGGACAATCTCTACGTCATTATTGCAGATTTAAAATTTCACTGATGGATAATAGATGGCGCTAAAGGGTTATGCCTATACACAGCTGTTAGGATAAGTGACGTATATATAACTTGCGTTATAATTATCATAAAGTTTTAATAAGTAAAAGAGTTGTGCTGGTGTGTGCAGAAGGCTCTGGTCGTGAGACTGCCTAGAGCCGCCATCGGTACAGATACAGAAAAACAAGAACGATTTGATCGTATGAATGGTCTAAGGTTTGTCACACAACCTTTACAGCGAATGATTGATCTAATAAATACCTCAGATGTTATATATTTAATTCCTTCAATGTAAAGGAATTGCGTTTATGAGGGGGGGCTTAAGGCTTCAACTTTTCTTTCTTTTCATTATTTTTTTTCATTTATTTATATTATTGTAAAACATATTAAGTTTAATGTGTGAAAATTTGAAGTCGATTGGAGTAAAAATCTCGGAGATATAGAGTTTTAAGTGTTTACCTCTCTGGCCTGGTTTCGTGTTACTTTAAAACTTTTAAATGCGGTTTCTTACACATAGCTTTTTCAGAGTCGGTGCCCTCTCTAACTCAAAATCTATTGGACCGATTCTTTTGAAATTCTGCACACTCTTTCTTTACATAAATGCCGAGGTATAACGCTGAATTATTTTTAATGTTTTAGTTTTAACGTATTTTAAAATAACAAAGTTTCTGATTTTTTTTCATGAAAAATCAGTGTTTTGACTTTTAAGTGCTGTAAAAAATTAAAAAATCAATAAAAAAAGAAAAATTTGACAGCGTTACCTGCAGAAACTTATCAACTAATGAAATCATTTTGGTTTTTCGATTTCAGAAAATTCAGTGATGAGTTATGAGTGGCATTGCAATGTTACTTTTTTTTGTAACGTCTGCGGAGATTCGCTGTCAATGCCTCATTTCTTGGCATTTATTTATGAAAATTTCGCAAAGTATTCTTCAAATGTCATTTTATCATGTAGTAATTACAGAAATAATTATATATTACTTGTGTCGTCAAAATACATTATCGAAAATATGCTTCTTTTTTATCGTTTTGACCTAACCCCCCCCCGTGATAACTTCATACCATAAGGAAGAAGTAAACCTATGACTTCAAAGTTCGTTTAGTTCAATAAACCATTAATTAAGGCTTACTTAGCGAAAGTGTTTTTTAGTTTATTTTGCAATTTGATTATTATGTAAATCCTCTCATAAAGGTTATTTAAATTAAATAACAATAACACAAACATAATTAAATACTCGTATATGAATTTATACCGTAGCTACTAATTAAATAAAATATTAGTGGTTATACCAGAACATCAGTGCATTCGAGTACGCACATAAAACTAATTAATAAATCTCTGTGATTATAATTGCTGGCATAATAAATTAAATCATTATAACTAAAAGATTTAATATGGTGAATACAATACTAAAATATAATTGTGCTACATATTGCACATAATGTTCCAATTAACAAATACAATATATTGAATAGTCAGCTAAATTTAATGTAACTATTACGTATTATAATATAGCGAACGAGGTAAATATTAAAACATAAAATGATTATGGTTGTTAGACAAAATATAATGAAAGAGTTTGTTTCAATATTACATTCATCGATATAGAAATAATTAGTTCAATGTTGCAGGTATAATGAACGTCAAATTATCATTGGATCAAAAATAAAATTTTCAACGTAATGGTTCTGTTTCAATATTTTATGACTGTGCTAAAATAAACTATTTTTTGATTAGGTAGTTGCTGTGTTTATATGTCAAATGTTATTAAACAATCAGTCTCTATTTCAATATAGGTATGCAACATTAATGACATTGCCGTGGTACAATATGAATCAAAAGTTTTGTTGCGTGTACGTAGTACGTGTGGAACGATTCATAGCTCCCTGACGCCAGAAAGACAGTTTTGAAAACAGTTTTGTTGACGAAAAACAAAACAAAATCATGTTTTGTTTCATTTTAAAATAGTTCTGTTTTTCGAAAACAGACTGTTAACACTGAACATGTTTTTAGTGTTTGTCTATGTGTCCCATAAAAATTATAAACATGATAAATAACAACTGACAAGCGGAAATGTTCATAAAAAACAACAACAAACGTGTTTTCCTTCGATCTTACCGACTGTTTTGTTTACTAAAACAGCAACAAAAGACAAAAATGCTTTAAGAACTGTCTCTTTGGTGTAAGCATTGGTGGTTTTGATTAAAAAAACATGTTTTTGTTCGTGTTTTATTGAACTGTCTCTCTAGTGTGACACCGGCATAAGTAAAAACTCTGTACTGCTGCAGCAGAATCATACACATACAAATGTATATACAAATACAATTATCTTCAATATCTTCTTGTCTCTATTCTTAGTTAAGTTTATAAGAAAATTTAGCGATTTGTTTTTCTATAAAAAATAAAACACGTCAAATATATTTCCCTTTCATTTACCTTATTGATACATCTTTTTCGAATTAATATCTAAATAATTACCTTGTGCAATGATTTCTCCTTTTTCTTTTGTCCAATAATTTATTGATTTGGGATAAGCCTCTGAGTGACATTCTAGAGTCATGCGCTGTCCTTCACTGACACCAACCAGTTGATTTTGAATCCAAATCATTGGAGGAACTAAACACAAAACATGGATGTTACCTTACATTTACATAATATTTTCTTTAAGCTACACTTGATAATATTTAATGTAAAAGAGTCTTCTTTTATTATTTTATAGCTATTAACTTCTTAAGGGTGTTTAAGAATTGTATATTAGGTAACAACGTAATAGATAACATTAAGTTCTTATACGTAAATGCTACATTCACAAGAAAATTGTATTTATAACAGATTAAATAGAAAGATAAATATAAAAATTAAAAATATTTTAAGACAATTACTTTCTTACGTCATTTTCTTTATTGTCCCGCCTCTGAAATAATATGTTTATAGTTTTAATAGATAAAAATCGTACTCACAATGTACTATAAGCATAACTCGTTTGCTGATAGTTGGGGGGACGCCATTTGAAGCGATGCAGAGATATGCGCCCATGTGGAGACGGTTCACTCGAGATATTGTAAACACTGGCCCTTCAACACTTACAACTAAAACAGAAAGCACAAAAACTTAGAATAAAATCGATTTCTTAAAAGAAAGCAGTAAATAATCTTGTACTTCTTTGCTTAGGCATTTTTATATATGAGTGCTTTCTTCAACAGCATACTAATGTGTCAAAAGATTTATTGCATGTTATACATTATATATATGTATATATATGTATATATATATATATATATATATATATATATATATATATATATATATATATATATATATTTCATTTTTCAATAATATAAAAATTCAATTTCACAAGATGACCATCATTGCAATATGCTCAGGATTCGGGGCCGCAAATAATGCTTTTCCATATATTATTGTGACGTCAACAAATGGAAAACCATAAAAAATCTGATGAGACCATCTCATATTCGATCGTCTACTGATAAAATAAAAATCGTACATTTATTATAGAATATTACATCTTAAAAATAACACATTTTGTTACGTAGAAATTTAGATGCTTTTAAATACATTTTAAACAAACATCTTTGGAATCAAAATAAGACTGATATCTCGAAAATCCGATAAATGCACATACATTTGTTTTTGTCAAATCGATATTTATTTTTTCCTTTTAAGAATTATTTAATAATGTACCTACGTCAATATTCCAAATATTAATTAATTTTAAATTATTAAATTAATTAAATAATTTTTTTTCATTAGTGTCCCGAACCTTGTGACTATTCCCCTCCCCCCTTGTCACATCTTGTCATACTTTGTATCCCCCCCCTGCACACACTTGCGTGTTACGTAATTAATGCATGGCCCTTAATAATGAATAGTCATTCAGACTGCATTTTCATGTACATATTTCTCACAGCACTCGTATATTAATATAACACCAGAGACGTGATAGTATCGCAAACAATTCCTTAACCAATGGTAACAGATAAACCGAACATGCTAGAGGAAAATCATATTCCAGTACGTAAACAATAGCGTCGAACCCAACAAAGCAGCGTAAAGCAAAGCAAAGCAAAGTAAACACTTCATTGTGATAAACCTGACTAACAGCTGGTCCAATGTTTAATTAATTGTTGTTTAATGCTGTCCATCTGATGTGGTCGCCATATTGTATGGTTTAAACTGTTCAATACCAAATCGTTGCATACATGGATTGGTTTAGCCTGGTGATCTTTGTACAGGGCCATGGACAATTTAATTGAACAGAATGGGACATTGAAAATGTAATAGTAGTTCTAGTGGAGTGAGGACCGATGGTATAATGGAATAAATTAAGAGAAATGTCTGTGTCGTTTCAAGAATGTCTAGTTTCATTTGACATTTAGATTACAATGCATCTCGATTGTGTACACATTAAAAAGTAATAATACTTTATCAACCTTAAAAAATGTTTCTCTTTATGCCAATAATCCAAAGAAGTTTTTTTTTTAATATAGTTTCTCGGGCTTCCTAGGCACGTAGCCTTTTATCGCCCCTAATATTGTTCTGCTCCTTCTTATACGTTATATCCAGACAACAAGAATGATCTATTCATGGCTACTGCAGTTATAAATTTCGGTTTCTCAATCAAAAAGGGGGTGTTAACAGGAAGCGTCTGCGAAGTCTGTAGCACCGCACTTTGGAGTCCATTTCTTGCCATTGCTGTATTTTTACATTGCCACAGAATGTGGTCAGGATCTGCCTCCTCTTCACCACATTCGTATTTAGAGTTTGAAATGATTTTGTTTCTTGCTAGATATTTCGGAGCTCCAGTATGATTCATTCTTAGTCTTGAGGTCATTGTTATTAATCTTCTAGGCCATTTTAGTTTGGCAAACCATGGCTTACGTTTCAGTATTGGTTGTATTTTATAAAATTCTCTACCTTTATCAGAATTATCCCATTTGTCCCCAAAGAAGGTTATATATATGTAAAGAAAATCACAACACATATGTATTTGTGTTGTGATTCTCTTAAAATTGAAATCTATGATCTAGGGATGATATTTGGCTTAGAAATTAATTGTAGAAATTGAACAGAGGAAATTGATAGAATAATATTTTGGAATAAAATCATTAAATGTTGATTCTTTTGTTCTACGGAGAAACACAATTTGGTTTTATTCTAACCTCAAAACAGTATAAGGAGAACATATTATATACATATTTAGTTATTTTTTACGTAAAAGGTAATTCCTTTTCGTTTTTATGCCTCATCAAACAAACAAAGAAAATTTGAGAACGTTCTTCAATATCCCCCTGCACGTGACGCAACAACTTAACCAACATTTCATTGCAGCTCCAGACTTTAATAACTCATTCTATCGCTGACATAGAAGATTTTCGCCATTGTCATATTATTTGGAAGCTCAAATGTCTAAGTTCTAACGTCACCATAAAAATGATGCGAATGCATAACATAAAACAAATCATTTATAAAAAAAAAACATTCACCATAAGTATAGAACAAGAAAAAAATAGAACATTTTGAACCAACCCTCTCTTCCGCCTGGTAAGGGTATAGTTTCACCACCTTCTCTCCTCCAAACTATAGTGGGTTCTGGAGATCCCGTTGCTGCACATCTTAGGGTCACGTTACTACCCTCCCTCACCACCATGTCCGTGCTGGTCGGATAGTCCAGGATATCCGGTGGCACTGTAGAATTTACAATATAATACAAAACCAAAATATGTGTTTATGCTATATGTGTATGGCATGTGAAGAAACAGGATAAAATTATATGTTGAAGTATTGTGGAAATGTATGAAAATTTATGTCCCTACGTAAATTATTTATTGTGGAAAAATGTCGAACAATAATATGTTTTCTAACAATAACAGATTCTCAAATGGTGATTGTCAATATTTAAAGAAAAAGAAGAGCAAAACTTTGAAATACTTAATCAGAGAAACAGTATAAAAATTTCGCCATAAGTCAGATAAGATAGTCATTTCTCCACTGTGCACTCAACGTTATAGCTAATCAAGTTCTTTATATAAAGTTAACTTTATATAACTTGCGTTTTTAAACGTTAGCTTAACGCATCCTTTAACAAAATCACACATTGTACCGACGCAATTGATTTTACAAATCAAATACAAGCAAATGTTTACGTTGTGAGAAAGAGATAAAGTTATTCTATTTTTGGCGCTAAATTTAAATATTTGACTTGAATATACGTTGTTACAGAGTCAATCTTCAAAATATTTCAATCATATATTTAACAAAATAAAAAATATATTTAGTTTTCATATTTATTAGACCAACTTATTTTGAAAATTTGATATTTGTTTATTCGTTTTGTAAATTAGGTACCAAAGGTAGCTCACAAAATTTCAACTTTCTAGCACAATTTGCATTGTTTAATAAAATCAAAATCGAATGTTAAGATAAAGTGGATGCCTGTTAACGCTTGCTTATCTTTATATTAAAATGATAAAACATTGTGCTGATTTTCTAATTAAAATTAAGTACATTTTAAAAATAATTTTTGAATCAGATAAATTACAAATGTGATTAACCGGTAATAAGTAATCCTGCAGAACATATTCATGTTTCTAAAACATTATAAATCACCCCAAATAATAAAATATACTCTCATAGTAATTAATAAGGCCCATTATTTAGTAAATGCAAAAGGTGGACACAATAATAAATACATTACTGTCAAAAAACCTTTTTGTATTTAATTTATGCTATTCATCACTCACCATATGGTGATGGTGATGTTACACAAAACACAAAATAATTAAGTTATTGATGAACGTGTTAATTAGAGCCATATGTTACCATAATTAAATGAATACACACCTACGACATCCAGGTACCCCACCTGGCTCTTCATGGGGTCGGTGTTGATCTGACACATGTACCATCCACGATCCGACTCTCTGACGTCACGAACTCGTAACAACCATCTCTTCTCGCTGTGTGTAACTCCGATGCGATGATTTTTAGTTATCACGTGACTATGAATTGTTAGAATTGTCTGGGTGTCTACTCGAAGCCATGCAACCTGTAATTAAATAATATTTTTTACAAAATAATTGAATATTTTTTATATTAAAATTCATTAACATTTCAATGTCAGAAGTGGGTTTTGTTAATATTAAAATTACCGAGAAAGAAGAAGGTTTACAACGTTCATAAAATATGAATTGCGATCAAAATTTCTGTCAGGTCAGTGACTCGTTTACACGAGACAGACAGCTATAATAAATGTTATTAGCAGAGATTTTAATAAGGTCTGTGAACGTATTCAAATGAATTTGATGAATACAACCCGCTCTTCAAAGCTCGCTGTTAGGTGGAACATGGGGTTTTAGCAGTGACGCCTGGAATGACGACAACATGAATGTCGTAATTGTAAAGCCATGGCATCAAGCTAACGAGTGGGATGGATTATAAAAGTTGAAAAAAGACTTACAAATGTTTGAGGTTGAATTGTAATGTACTGGTACAAAAATATAACACACTTATTTCTTTAGTCGATATCTTGAAGCTTTTAGGTTAGACCAGTTGGTGAAGAAGTTGATATATTATAAATATTGGTAACGTTGTATGTTGTCGTTGTATGTTTTGTTCGCAGCAACATGCGAAGTGCATACTTTTCCATATTACAATTGTTGCATTGCTGTATTTTTCAATAGTGTTATCAAATTTTGTCTATATATAAAAGCTTGAGTATGAGTAATGTCACAGAAAAAAGAAAATGTTTTTGTTTTTACTTAATCTCCTACTCAAGTTTTTTCTGCGATTGTCACAGTAATATTTATTAGAATATTTTTAGGATTCTTTTATGGAATATTTACAAATCTGATTCACAAGGTATATTCAATATTTTAGGTCCAAAAACATATTGCCAAACGAAATATAAGCTATGACACATTACCATATTTCCTGGAGACTACAGTCTGTCCACAAAATACTTACAGAAATAGCAACTATATATTATTTTAGTAATACTTTCCTTTTCCGGTTACGGATAATAAATATAAAAAAAGTGAAATGCAAAATACGTCAAACAAACAAGAGCATATCTCATTCGGTGCGGAATGATGTGGGTGGAAAACATTTCCGGAATCACAACGTTATGATATATTGTGAACAATATATTGAGCCATCGAGATCATCTAGCCATTGTAATTGTCATTGTAGTGCGGACCATAAATCACGTGATTAAATCATTGAATTCGAAGCATTCAACCTCAAACGTATGTACTACAGCTACAGCGCAACTGTTTGATGAGAGCTAAATTAAATGTTTTATAAATACTGACTACTTTAACCCCAATAAATTTTTAAGGGTGATGTTTTATAGGCAGTGCCTGTTACGGGTACTCGGTGAATTTAGATTAATCGCTTTTGTATGGATCGCATACGAATTTGTTATTTGCTGAGTGTTATATTGGAATTAGGTTCAAATCCAAATGAGATGATGTAACATATACACCATCTATTTATCGATTAGACATTACTTTCTCCTACAGTTAACCTTTCACTTACATTACATACTAACATAAACCACGCTTAAAACTAATCTACATCTCTGCTTGTCCAAATCTTGTTCAATATAGATTTCCCTCTCAGCTTGCTTTCTAGCCTTAATAGCTTTAATTTTTGCTCCCGCGATATAATCTCCACCACCAATATTTCCATTTTATTGTGCTACTCCTCTCTCATCCTCTGTTCACCCTTCCTCGTTATTTGTTCTCCTTCTATCTTCCTCTTCAGTCCTCTTATCATCACATTATGTTTCCTCTCCCTCTTACTCATATACCACAATTCTTTCTCCAACTATTTGTTAGTTAACGAGTTACAACATGTCATGTCAGCTGATTACATTTCACTGCATTCATTTATAGATTCTCGTATGTGTATTTTAATGTAAAAGAAAACTTAAGCTAAGTGCAATTCATTGCAACATTGCAATTTCAGCTCACTGGTTCTGTTAGAAATATTCCAAGATACTTTAGTATATACTATATAGTTTAGAGATTTCCCGTCAACATCCTAGAAAGTGCTACAAATGCATTATAAATGACAATGCACCAATGCGCGTCATTCTTATATTCTGTGACAGGAGAATATTGTGACATGCATTCAGAGGGGGATTGGGTTTTAAAATATTGGTTAAGACTACACGAAAACCTCTGATACCATCCAATTCAATTTGGGCCATTTGGATAACCTTTATATTTACTGCGGGCCTAGATCATCAGGGCACACTGGCTAGTCCGTTACTGCATTCCACTGTCAACTATGATCAAGACAGACACATCAAATGCATCATAAAATAAATTTAATATATTCGATGGTTGAAAATACTATAATTTAGTGGATGTGATGTAAAAAGGCTATCATATTACTTGCTATCTCCGGCTTTTCAATAGGGTGTAATGTTCGTTTGTTCAAAAAGCTTTATGGGACGTATGTTTTCTGCAAAGTAAACCTTACGCATCAAACTTAATTACTTAATTATAATTACTTTTTCTTTCTTTTTATGTTTTTGCCATTCATTTACCTTAACTCATTTATTTACATATCATTCTGCTTAATTCAATTTTGAACCTTATTAAATCTAAACCTTCCAAACAAAAAAAAACAAAAATTATCTTTATAAAAATAAAAACAAATCTGCTACTGCTTCGCTCTTCCTGCTACTCTCTCTCCTGTTTCTACTCTGCCATTCCTTCTCTTTCCTCACTCTTTTTCTCTATCTCCGCCATCCACCTCTTCCCTTCACTGCCTCCTTTTAATAACTGCCTAATATTCTTATCGCTTATTACCATTTTCTCACATGAAAACCTAATGTACTCCAACGTTTCGTTCCGCACACCCTATACATCCTTTCCTTGCTATCTGTTTCCTTTCTCCTCGTTTCCCAATCTGAATCTGGCAATCCTTCTCATGTTTTTTGTGTTTTTTTCTCTTAAGTATTCTGGTATCTCTCTCTCCCAAATCCTTTTATATCTTTTGTTATAATTGCTCTTCTCAATTTTTTTCATTCTTTCCTGTTGTTGTATCTCCGTGTCCCTTCTTCTTAGCTCCTCTTCCTTAATTACTTATTTAAAAAAATAAAATAGGAACTAATTTTAGGAGCGTTGTGAAACAAGGACGCCCAGTAAATGTTTTGCCACTGATGACGGAGAGACTCTACTCCAATATCTACTACATTACGGACATTAATTTACTTTGTATGTAGCATATTCCTTTACTCGAATCAGTGAGATAAATATCGTCGATTTATTTTACAACGTCATCTCCTTCAGTACTTTCACAGCATCATTTCATCTCGTGGAGTAATACTCGTACTTACAAAATAAAACTTCCTTTTAACACGATTGATATCATATAAAATATTAACATCTCTTATTTTATATCACACATAATATATCCGGATCCCTTTTTCAATGCTATTACTATATCATTAGATACTTGTGATACATTACTCTCATATGCGTTTTTTACAATAAATTTTTTCATTACATTAAACCCATCTAGTTACGAGTACTTATTACAGTTTTTATAGCTTGTGGGTTTACATTATGAAACATTCACAAATTGTCTACATAAGTATGTAATCAAATTTTAAAGTAAGTAACATTATTATTTTTTAGTGATATGTTTCATTAAATACATGTAGCTTGTAAACGTTTCGTATAAATAGCAACAGCGTTAAGGAAGGGGTGAGGTTTCAACTTTCTATTTTCATTTTTTTAAATTTATTTATATTAATGTAAAGCATATTAAGTTTATTGTGTGAAAATTTGAAGTCGATTGGAGTAAAACGGAGATATAGAGTTTAAAGTCACTTCTGGTCTGGTTTCGTCTTTCTTTGAAACTTTGAAGCGTTTTTCTCACACTTTTTCAAAGTCGGTGTCATCTCTAGCTCAAAATCTACTGCAGCGATCCTTTTGAAATTTTACACGCTCTTTCTTCACATAAATGCCGAGGTAGCTCTGTCGATTTTTTCCCTTCTGAGTGCTGTAAAAAATTGAAAACCAATAAAAAAAACTCGACAGGGTTACCTGCACAAACTTATCAAATAATGAAATCATTTTGAATTTTTGTATTCCCATAATCCAGTGATGAGTTATGATGGACACCGCAACGAAACTTTTTTTTGTACCGTCTTCGGATATTCGCTGTTAATAACTTATTTTTTGATATTTGTTTATTAATATTTGGCAAAGTATTCTCTAACTGTTTTTTTTATGATGTAGTAATTACAGAAATAATTATATATCAACTGTGTCGTCAAAATTCATTATCGGAAATATGCTTCTTTTGTATCGATCACGATAGATGTTGATTATGCATCAAGTGTCGCTATTTTATAACATCGCCGTGAACAACAGGTTTAATGTAAAACTATTATATTTTATTTTAATTTTTCCGAATTTAGAAAACAATAAATATACTTTTTTGGATATTAATATAACACTAGCGTAATTGTTTTCGACGAAATTTTATCGGTTAAGACTTTGCATCCTTCGGTGCAATTTTCGAAAGAATAAATTCTGCTATCTTTCCCCATATGAGAATTACTTTTCCTCTTATGACATACAGTAGATCTTATTTCAAATTGCTCGTTAAACTATTCCCTTTACTTGCAGCTGACCATACCACGGTACGAGTAATATTACGGCGACGATAATCAAGACTGTACCTCGTAACTCTTTATTCAGATTTTCTTATTTTTATTATGATTGCATAAATTTTCATCATCAATAATGGGTAACTCGAGGTGCCCGTGCACTCCACTCAGTCGTGCTTTATGCTAAACTTTTTTACTTTAAAAATAAAAGCACAATAAAATTTATAACAAAAAAACATTAATCAATATTTCTTATTTGATATATTTACATTAGTCATGAAATGTAGTTATTATGCATAGATGTCACTTTGCTTATTCCCCTCTTACTCTTCTCTTACCCTGATTTAAATGTCGTGCTAAAAAATATCATGAATTAAGACTTCAATGATAAATGATCTTATTTGTTTACAACTTAACAAACTCATTAAAAACAAATCAAGTTTCTTTTGGCCGTACCAGTAATGATGACAATGGTAAGGGAATGACTTAATTGTTACCTTATAAGTTTGTAGATTATCTACCAGACATGCCAGGGTTGCTTCCCTTCCAACGGGGATGGTTACATTGGAAATGGGCTCTCCGAACTTTGGAATGTCTGTAAAGAAACGGAAATTACAATTATTAACAATCAATAAGAGATCTCAATAAATAAATACACTCGAAATAAAAGAGCTATAGATACCAATATAAGGTAGAGCATTAAGGAGTTAGCCCACTCTCAAATTTTCATAAAAACCATTCTTTCTTGCTTACATTTATTAACTATGCTTTTAACAATATTTGTAAAGTTTACCTGTACTAATCTTCTAAATATTACTTGAGCTATATCAATTTTAATATATCAAGCAGTATATATACTTATACAATACTTTCTTTTTCTTTTGCGTTTATCTCGAAACTATTTTTTTGAATTAGTCGCTATGATACTCGTACATCAAGAACCTCTGATCCGATTTTAATAAAAATTATAACATATCTTCTTTATAAAATTATCTATCAAAAAAAAACAAAGGATTTTTATTACTAAATGCCTTGTTCATTCGTTATTTCATTTTCTTTAATTGAATTTCTTTTTTTTTATACAATTTTTGAGTTGAGTTTTGATTTAGTAATTTAGTTTTCGGAGTGTTATAGTTAACGGGCCATGCCCCTCGGCCACTCTGAGCATTTTAAAATAATTTAATAATAAAATAACAATAAAGAGACAACACTATAATCAGGCCCGAATTTGAGGAGGACAAGCGAGGCTACTGCCTTGGGCCATCCGCAAGAGAGATAAAAGAATACATTTGTAAAAGACTTGACGGAAAAAAATTGTTTCTTTTCTTCGGAAAATAATTAGGGGCCTCCACACCTCCAAATCTGGCCCTGACTATAAGAACACATTGAACAAAGACAACGTCAACATTTATATCTTACGCGAACTTACGCGATCTCATTATTTCGTCTTTAGACACTCATGTTTGCAGTATGCGAACGCTCTAAAACTTATTTCAGAGCAATACCTATAGTGCATAAACATTAGACACCCGAAATTAAAAAACAGTAATAGTATTGGAAATACGTCGAAGTTAAATATAATAAACAACAGGAGAACAAGAATTATAAAAATTTAATCATTGCAATAGACATTTGTCTATTCAAAAATTCATGTATTTTCATGATTGTATTTATTTTAGGAAAATCATCTTACGTTAAATTAAAAATTGTGTTAAAATGTTCAATCCCTTCTTTGTCGTATGTCATTACTTTGAAACAGGTCAAATACACTTTGTAAGGGATTCTCTGCAAGAGAGAAAAGGGTTTCTATTTAATATTAGTATCAAAAATATGCGTAACGTTGTTCATTTACATTGAGTAGGGATGGCAGCCCAACAGAATTTCTGAAGGTAATAACAAATATTATCTAATTTAGAAAGGTGGAAGAAGCTACATATTTCAAGAAAATTTATTTTGTTGAATAAAAAACTTTAAATCATGAATTTTATTTTTCATATCTATATTCGAGACTATTAAAAAACAATTTATAAGCAACGGATATCAGCTATGAAGTTCCTTTGCTGATCCATTATTATAACCTTTGAATAATCGTTTAATATTACATCCAACAATACACCCTAATAGAATAAGGGTAAAAAAAATTATTTATATATTTTAGGTAGTATACAATCACCTCTGTACGCCACATTAGGTTTAGCATGGATCATAGCACTACAACATTATAATGTGATGAGACTAGAAGCCGCTGTATAGCCCGCCAAGCCCCAAATGTCAGCAAATCTATTACCAACCCCAGTAGGGAAGTCGACAGTCGCAGGGTAACATGATGACTCCCACACGGTTGTGTATCATCCTCCAAAACTGTTTTTATAAAGTCACCCCACTCCAATACACCCCAACCCCTATTTCTTTGTTCGTACTTCGTGTTAGACGTAGACCCTTCACAGCCCTTCATTTTCTGAACAGTTTACAACGTGGTGTCTTGTGTGGCGTGTAGGGAAACATAGGGAAGTCTGCCTGTCCCATCTCGTGAGTCGTCAGTATTGTCTAGAAGTGGGAGGGCGGGGGTGTTGTGTTGCTACTGCACGATTCATGAGAAACGTGTAGAAAATGTGAACAGAGCTTGAAATGTTAATAACATATGTTTTATGTTTATTCTGATTAAATTTTTTTTCTGCATTACCTTATATTTATACTGCGATAAACATATGATCGAAATAAATATTCTTAACTCCGCCCTTTTGATTGAGAAACCGAAATTTATAACAGCAGTAGCCATGAATAGATCATTCTTGTTGTCTGGATATAAAGTATAAGAAGAAGCAGAACAATATTACGGACGATAAAAGGCTATGTGTCTAGGAAGCCCGAGAAATTATATATAAAAAAGAAGAAATAAATATTCATACTTAGTACTTCTTAAATAAAAAAATTAAAAGCTAAGAAATTTAGGATACGTCTTTGACGTATGTACCATATTTTATGGCTTTGCCTGGGTTCGACGGTTGTCCCACTATCACTTTACAGCGAACAAACAAAATATCTAAAATCTTAGATATTTATTAGATATCTCATTCATTCACTGTAAAGAGATTGCGTGACAAGCTTCAGATCATTCATGTCTGAACTTGTACTTCGGAACTCAATGGCAATGGGTAACCTGATTTTACGAAATTACTTCCATGGTAAAAAGGTTTTTTAAGAGTAAAAGTATATACCTGAAATATTCCAAACATTTCCTGAGATGTTTTTTTCATACTGTGCGTTACACATTATTCACACTATTCAAATTCATTATATACAAATTTAGTAACTATTCACGTATATTAATCCAGGTAGAGCTAGCTTGTTAAAAGCTCTGTCCAAGGTTTATTCCTTCTTTGATAAAGAAATTGTTACGCAGTGTGCAAAAATCAACTTACTAGCGTACTATTAGCTAACTTCTACATGTGAAGTTATAGTACAATAAGACTTCGAAAGATATTATTTAAGTTAAATACATAGCATGTATATACATATATATATATATATATATATATATATATATATATATATATATATAGATATATTTATATATACATATAAGACACTTTAGGAATTGTAAATTTTTAATCAAACTTATTTGATGTATCTGAAATCAAGGACATAACACTGTTTAACATAAATCATACTATCTTACCTGAATATCAAAGAAACGACATTTAAAGTTTATTTTTTAAATTGTTAATCTATTTTTATTTAATTTTATAATAACTTAACATTACACAGTGATACTGAGTTCTGTAGACTCTAAATATCAACTTTGTTGGCCGTTGGCACACACTGTGATTGAAATATCTTTGGTCAGTGTCACCAATTAAAGAAATATAATTTCTTTACATATATATATATAGTCCAAATCACGATAGTTCGGCGGCGACTTATACTTAAAAGAGGTTATAAGAGCGGTTTAAATCTATAATACGATAATGAATTTTATCTTATTTGTTTCTATATAAATTATAGAAAAATTAGTGAGTGCTTTTTAGTTATATCGGCAGATTATACCCCACAACTTGTTTTAAGTATGAGTCGCTGCCGAACTCTCGTAATTTGAACTATATAACACCATTCGGCTTTAGGAATCATGAGTAAATAAAATAAATCCAACCCCTCATTTTTTGCTCATTTAAATCAGTATTTGGATTTGTCAAGAGAGTGTGTTTCTTTACGATAAGAGATTCAAGTGAAAGTGAATATTTGGGAGTGAAATGGTTTTGTAAAACGGGCATGAGGGAGGGAGGGAGTGGGGTAAAGGAGTTGTTAGGTTGTTGAATTGTTGGGTTGTTTTTTCAACTTTACCGTAAATTACAAGTGGGTTGAATAACATACAAATCCAGTTCTTTTGAGAACCTTTTACATACAATACGTTAGATTTATTTTATGTGAGAGTGAAACTCATTTCCATTTGTCAATTGGGAAAAAGAATTTTAAAATATTTATACACTAAAAGCTTATAAGTATCTACTAGTATGGTATATTACTCGTATATGTGGAGATGAAGTAGACATATTTTAATCTCTGAATTTAAAAACTTTTTCCTGAGTTTTAATATTTCATGATTTAGTTCAAAAGTTTTCTAGGAATTACTGTTCGCTTTTCGTGTGAAACATTCATTAGTATTACCTTGCAATGCTTCAATTTCCCACAGCTATAAGTGCATTGGAAGGAAATTCATTGGTAGTTGCAAGTGCAGCCCATTTGTTCGCTTAGCACTAAAAAACAGCGCAAAGAACTGTTATTAAATAGAAGAAAAACTTTGATATTAATTAAAAAGACTGGAAAATATTATTCTCAATGAGAAAACTTGATCAAATATTAATCTGAAGTTCAGTTCATTTCTGTTCAGCTCTAGTACTTGTATTACAGAAAATTGTTTCAAGTATTCTAATTAATGTTTTAAAACTATTGAATGCAATGCAATGGTATTGAATGTCTACAATGTAATGGAAGTGTTCGTTATGTTAAGGTGTATTGTTGTAGAGTTTATTTTCATAAGAACTTGTGTACGAAGGTACGAAGATGGAATTCAAAACATTAATAAAATATCAATCTAAACATTAGACTGCCTACCTGCGTTTGCTTGAATAAATACAACAACTTAAAGCAAAGGAAAAGGAGAGAAATATTTATTAAGTTAACCTAAACCAATAATCTAAAAAATCATTAATGAAAAGGTACTTTTAAATATTTTCACTGGGTGGATTTGAAGTTTTATTTAACTCTTTAAATATTAAGGTGTTTGTTTAGTTTATGGAAGCTTTTTCACATAAAATTCATCAAATTAAATGCACATAGGTTGGAGGGAGAGGAAGTGAAGAGGAAGAATAGATTATGTTGGAAATCACACAAACTTACAAGAGCGCAATCCTATGCTCATATCTTTTTATGTTCTATATCAGATAGTTTTCCTCCACTTAAGACTCAGTAGTTCTAACAATGGTTGGCTTAAACCAAGGGTAACGAAACCTGGCTACTTTTATTAGGGTTCAATATCTACTTAAGAGAGGTTTTTTTTAAATTTTTTTTTTTAAATGAATTTATATAAATGTACAACATATTAAGTGTATTGTGTGAAAATTTGAAGTCGATTGGAGTAAATCGGAGATTTAGAGTTTTAAGTCTTTTCCCCTCAGGCCCTGTTTCGTCTTTGTTTGAAACTTTTAAAAGCGTTTTTCTCACACTTAAATTTTTTAAAATTGGTGTCCTCCTTAACTCAAGATCTACTGCACCGATCTTTTTAAAATTTTGCATAAATGTAAGTGCTGTAAAAATTGAAAAATCAATAAAAAAAAAAATACTCGACCGGGTTACCTGCAAAAACTTATCAACTAATGAAATTATTTTGGCTTTATGATTCCAAATAATCTAGTGATTAGTTATGAGTGACACTGCTATGAAACTTTAATAAATTAGGTTTCAATTTAACAGAACTCGTTATAAAAACATATCACACTTAACTTTATAACTAATAACTATAACTTATAACTAATTAATTATTAATCAATAATCATTCTACATATATGACCTACTTTATTGCCTCTTTCAATAAATAAGTACATCTTTTTAAGGATTTAGCATCTTAGAAAGTCCTTTTAAGAATTATAAACTTTTAGAATAACTATAAAATAAAATTCTAATAATTTAAATATTTCTAAGTTTAGTTAACTAAAATATTATTATCCATGTCTTGTATTTTGTGGATAATTAAAAATGCCATAAACGAGCTTTTGAAATAATGAAGAAGAAGTAGTCATGTATTTTAATATCTTATGAAATGTTAATTTTTTAATTGGAATTATGAATTTCGTAAAACTTTCAACAGGTAATTATGAAAGCTTCAGCGGCTTGTGCACAAATTTCATCAAAGAAACCAAAGTCTTTTACATTAATAAAATATCAACAACATTTATAAATTCATTAAATAATATACTCAGTCGTACTGTTGTAATTACCCCGTTAATAATATACACGAAATAAATCAAATAACTTTGTACTCATATATATTTAGCTGTTACAATGATATTAAATTTAATTACAAAGGTTCAGAACTTGTCTTACGAGTATACCCCCTCCCCACCCTCCTCGTATGTTTAAACAAAAGTAAAGTTCAAAAGTCATATTAATTGTTTGTATTTATACAAAAAAGCCACCCGCATCCGGAACTGTTTTAATTACTTACTGTATATTATAACGTCAGACGTGGTTTAATGTTATTATATTTGTAAAACAAAACCAAAAAACTATAAATATAACAGAATTAATTTAATTAAATTCGTTTAATAATGGTGCAATGTTCATATGAACAACAAACTAGCAAATATAGTTTTATACTCGTAATATAATATTGTAAAATTATATTTGCTATAGTAAGTTTCTTAATGTAAGTGCAACAACTAATGGAATAAAATATAGTGCACAAAATATTGGCATTAAGGTATCTCTAAGTTTGTGATGTGACTAGGCTGAAACCTAAGGTCTTAATGTTTAGGGACTTGAACAGTTGAGGATACTTAGATAATAATTTAAGAGTGAGCAGAAAGTATTTAAGAATGTAATTGCGTTTTTTCCCAAAAAGAAAAGGTTATGTTCGTAATCAGAATCAGTGGCATTGTACCTTAAGTGCACTCGTGCTCTGCACTATCAAATATTTATAAATAAAAAAATAAAAAAGAATGGCAAAATATCATATAATACACCAATTACATACTGGTTTTTACTTAGGAAGTCGCAAGGAATCAACTTAATCTCTATGCCGAATTAATTAAAACTTATTTTCGCTTGAAGAAATATTGCCCGTGCGTTCTCCACAGCGCATATAGCTGCTCAATATAAATGCTATGGAATATGCGATACATCGCCTAGCGCGTGAGACAGAAGATACTCAGTACAAACTGTATGACAATTTCGCCGCGGATAATAGTCATCGGATTGATATAATATATAAAAAATAAAATTATCAATAAGAAAATGTCGTTTCTTTGCAACTTTAAGTCATAATTCTCTATAAGCTAGTAAAGTGCACTACTAGTTCTCGTAGCCAACAGCCGCCACTGTTCAGAATTGAACATATAAACCAAACCAAAAATACGATGTCGTACAACAAATGATGATTTTCGCCCCCAGATTGTTCCGCAAAACATATTTCTGTCTTAGAACATTAAGTAAATACATTATTTAGTAAATTAATAATGTCTAAAATAAACAATTAACTTGAACATTTCATTTAATTGGGTAAAGTTTGTTTGTGTACGAGTATAAATAAATAAGCCAGACCCTTTGTAAATACGTTTGCTTTACAGCTTGCTGTAGTAATATGTACATCATAATAAACTAATTTTACGACGTAATTCAAAGTGAAATACAATATTCATTTTGAAAAAAAATTTAACGACGTCATATTCGTTGTTATATTTTCTAATTGACATAAATACTTGAGCGGTGAACTTGTTGAAGATTTAAGTAGACAAATGTGACGGTTTAGAAGTGTTTGGTATTTAATCGGGTGTCTGTGGAAAAAAAACTGATTTCGTGTGACCCGACATTCAGTTAAACGTAGTGGGTATTTAGCTTACAGATTAATTCATGACTGGGCATATGGCAACAGTTGTGAACTGCCAGATGAGCCATAAAATGAAACACGAATCCGTGTAATTTGAGATACATTTTATAGCACATACTCGTACCCATCAAACTAATTACAACAAATCGCGAACTGAGATAAACTAATAAATATTTAGACGTATTTAATGACGTCATAAAGCAGACTCGTACTAGTAGTCGTAGAGGGTAGTGTGGTAAACTTTTCTGGTGGTGATTTGACATGAAACATGGGACAACAGTCAAAGCACATGGGACACAAAATGTCACAACAGTGTAACTCGAATATGCTGACGATCATAGAGCGCGAGAGACGCGAGTTAGAGTGTGGGAGACATTGCAGTCACCTAATTTAATAAATCACAACTCTAGGCCACGGGGGTAGGAGTTAGGGGTTCACTGAAACTAATTACACAGTAATTACAAAGTGGTTATCTGCGTCCAACCCTTCTAAATGAATGGTGTAAGATGAAACACCTATACGTGCGCGAATAAAAGGGTGAAACGGATGTCTTATATCAGGGATGCTCAAGCGTTGCTTCCCAGTATACTCTGCTAGAAATGTCTAGGAATTTAATCTTTCATAAAATATACAATTTGATTTATTGCATGTATTTATTTATTCATAAATAACCACAATGTGAAGAGGCTAAGTATTTATTGATGCAATTAGATCGGCGCCTAACCTGGAAAAAGCACATCACGGAAAAACGTAAGCACCTACATCTTAAGTGCAGAAAGTTACACTGGCTTATTAGACGCAAATCGCATTTATTCAACAGCAGCAAACTAATGATTTATAAAACGATACTGAAACCTATCTGGACTTCCGGCATTGAACTCTGGGGAACATCTAGTGTTTCAAATATAGAAATACTAGAAAGGCTTCAGTCAAGGACAGTAAGAACCATTATGGATATCCCATGGTTCATAATCAACAAATTTATTAACCATGACTTCGGCATTACTATAAAGACACGTTAGCAGTTCGCAACAGACTATATTTGACATAAGAAAAAGTTTTTACACAACAGATTACAGATGGCGTTACTAGTTACAAAGTAGTGATATTTTGATACCTATTACAATACCCCCACTTATCAGAATAATCTAAGTACACATGATTACACAGAAACAATGCCAAGTAAATTCATAAACTTATAATGTTTCAGATGACAAAGACCTTTTGTTAAAATATCTGCAGGCATTTCTTCAGTAGGAATGTACTTAACTTTTACAAAGTTGTTCTTTACAACATCTCTAATAAAATGACAACGCACATCTATATGCTTGGATCTATTATGACTCTGACTACTCGAAGCTAACTTCAATGCACTTTGGTTATCACAATACAAATCAATTACATTAAATACATCAGTAATTTCATGCATTAAATTTCTTAGATAAATAGCTTCTCTTGAAGCTTCAGAAAGAGCAGTGTATTCCGCCTCAGTACTGGATAATGAAACCGTTTTCTGCTTCCTACTTTGCCAGGAAATGGCAGACCCTGACAACATAAAGCAAAATCCAGTATAGGATTTTCTATCTAGAGCATCACTTGCCCAATCACTGTCTACAAAACCTTGTAAATTACTATTGTTATTATTGGTATATTTTAAACAATAACTTTTAGTATGCAGTAAATATCTTAATACACGTTTACAATAATTCCAATGTATGTGACTATAACAACTATTAAATTGACTGAGATAGCTAACACAGTAAGCAATATCTGGTCTTGTTAATACTGCCAGATACATCAGACTTCCAATAAGTTTTTGATAAGGAACATCAGGTAAACATTTATCAGATGACTTATCTAAATTCAATTTAGGCTCAATCGGAGTACTTTGTGTCTTACAATCAGACATTTGAAATTTAGAAACTAACTGTTCAATATATTGTTGTTGATCTACAGTAATAACATTTTTATTTTTATCTAAATTTATTCTCATGCCTAAATATTGTCTTACAGGTCCCAAGTCTTTTAACTTAAATTCTGAACCTAATACACTTTTTAATTTATTTGTTTCAAAATCATTGTTTGAAAAAATCAAAAAATCATCCACATACAGGGCCACTATCACTTTAATTTTACCAGTTATTTTTGTAAACAAACATGGTTCATATTGACTATTTTTGAAATCTAATCTACTCAAAACTTCTTTAACTCTTTCATACCATGCCAGGGAAGACTGTTTTAGCCCATAAATGGCTTTATTTAATTTTAAGACCTTTCCCCCACTTTTGTTTACAAAACCTTCAGGTAATGACATATAAATATTTTCTTTCAAAAAACCATTAAGGAAAGCAGTGGTTACATCTAGATGTGTTATACTCATTTTCATTTGAACACTAAGTGCAAACAACAATCTTAGAGTAGAATGCCGCACTACCGGTGAAAAAGTATCTGTATAATCAACACCTGGTTTCTGCGAGAAACCTTTTGCCACTAATCGAGCCCTATACCTTACATTGTTTTCAAAATCATACTTTTTATTTAGCACCCACCTACACTTCACTATTGTCACATCACCTGGATGGTCCACAAGCTGCCACGCATCACTGTCCTCAAATGACTGTAATTCATCAGCCATTGCCTGCTTCCACTGCTCCCGGTCAGGCCCTTCAAGAGCCTCTGAGAATACAATCTCCTCCGATGCTGGAACAGTACTGGAAACACATATGTTGCTAATACCATAGCGCTCAGGCTTCTTTCTCTGACGCTTACTTGGCACATCTGGCACTTGCTCAGGTATTGATACTGCTTGTTCTGGAACATCTTCAGTGTTTATTTCAGTCAGTGTTTCATTGTCATCAGTATGTAATGAGGAACCTGAAGAGCAATCTAAAAAATCTGTTTCTGAAACATTATTAGACAGATCCCCCACTGAATCTCTGCTCTCCCCCACTTTATCTTTACTTTCCTCCACTAAATTGTCGGTAGGATTTTCTTCATTGGATATCCAAATAGCTGACTCTTCACTGACTTCCTTGATAGGTGTTACATCTTCTATCACTATTATATCTCTACTGATCATTACAGTGTTCTTAGAAGAATTGTACACACGATAACCTTTAACACCATCACCATATCCAACTAGAATATGTTGTGTAGCTTTCTTGTCCCATTTCAAACGTTTCTGTTTGGGTACATGCACCATAATTTTGCTTCCAAACAAACGTAGGTGACTTAAGTCTGGTTTTGATCCATACCATAACTCATAAGGTGTTTTATCCAATCCTGATGCAATCGATCTATTTTTCAAGTACACAGCAGTATTGGCTGCTTCCGCCCAAAATTTCTTATCTAAATTTGCATCATATAGTAAACATTTGGCTTTCTCAACAACTGTACGATTACTCCTTTCACAAAGTCCATTTTGCTCAGGTGTATAACAATTTGTTTTCTGGTGTATAATTCCAGCTTGCTTCAAATAGCCTTCAAATTCCTTGTTACAAAATTCTAGTCCATTGTCTGACCTGATCACCTTTATTTTCTTACTCTGTTGATTCTCAACCAATGATTTGAACTCTTTAAATCTGTTCAAAGCTTCATTCTTTTGCTTCAGAAAATAAATAAAAGTCATGCGACTATAATCATCAACAAATAACAGGAAATAGCGAGCACCACTCAAAGAACTTGTTTCCATTGGGCCGCAAATATCTGTGTGGATTCTGTGTAAAGTTTCTGTACTCCGCTCACCCACATGAGAAAATGGTAATCTCATTTGTTTTCCCTCACAACAAGTAGTACATTGTGATTTGGTTATGTCAAGTGAGTTATCATAAGACAAACCATCAACAATACCATTTCTCATTCTGTGCATGTCTTGGCTGTTTATATGTGCCAGTCTTCTGTGCCATAACTTTGCACTAGCTGTAGTAGCCAACATACAACTTTGTGATTGTAATCTCAACTTATAAACACCATCAGATAAATCAGCTGTCGCCACCAAAACATTGTTCTTGTCTCTAATATAACAGTTTTTCTTTGTAAATATCACATGATTGCCATTCTGAATGAGCTCACTAACCGACAATAGGTTGGTTGTCAGGCTAGGCACACACAACACATCTTTCACTATTATATTGCATCCAAGTTTAGAAATAATGTCAACTTCTCCGGAACAAACAACTGGCACTTTTGATTCATTTGCTACAACAATTTCTGGTATACATGGAGTTGTGTTCATGTTCTTTACCCAATCTTTATTTGCTGTTATGTGTGCACTTGCGCCGGAGTCAATGTACCATTCGTTTTTGTTATACTTTCCGTTTAGGAAAACAACGTTAAACACGCATTTATTTGTGTTTTTCTTCAACATTGGGCACTGATTTCGATAATGTCCATCCTCTTTACATTTGAAACAAGTGATTGTTTTTGCTGATGTATCTGCCGCGGTCTTTTTGTTCGACATTGGGTTGCCGCCATATTTCTTTGGTTTACCGCTGCTGCCAGAATTATATTTATTTCTCGCTGCAAATGCCGCCGTACCGCCAGCTGCACCTTCAAAATCACTGGTTACTTCCATGTCGAGTAACTTCGACTTTATAGTATCCGCACTTATCGAAATGCCAGAATGTTCTATTGCCATTATCATTGGAGAATAGCGATCAGTCAAACCTGCTAATAATAATGATCCGACCCATTCATCTGTTATTGTAAATCCAGTGCCATTTAACTTTTGAGCCGTTTCGATCATTTGTGTGACATAGGTAGTCATCGAATCACAGTTTTCAAGTCTTATCGAAATCAAATGTCGAAGTAAGGTTATTTTTCTTGAGAAACCGGAGTCATCGAACATGGCTTTCAATTTTGTCCATAATTCTGCCGAGCTCCTGGTATTCCTTATATGCACGTACAATGCTGGATCGATGGTTAAAATTAGCTTTGCCTTCGTTTTGGAGTCGTCCACTGGCTTAACTTCGAAGTCTGCACTAGGTTTGATGTACTTTTCCATCCCTTCTAGTACCAACAAGTTTTCGGCCGCGAAACACCACTCATCGTAATTCTCTCTGCCTTTTAGCTTTGGCACACTCGCAATATAGTTCGTAGTCATGTTTCCGCGAAAAAAAAAACGTAACAATTTATCTATTTTATACTATAAAAAAAACTGATAAACCGGTAAATTTGCCCATAACCTATAAAGACACGTTAGCAGTTCGCAACAGACTATATTTGACATAAGAAAAAGTTTTTACACAACAGATTACAGATGGCGTTACTAGTTACAAAGTAGTGATATTTTGATACCTATTACAATAATTACAACTATGAAAAAAGAAATTAACAAATTCAGCCAAAAATACCAGCAGCGACTAAACAATCATTCAGACTATCTAGCTGTGAATTTACTTGATAAACATACGTCTGACTTTGAAATATTAAAAAGACATAGTGTGTTAGAGCTATCACAACGTTCTAGATATAGCCGTCACTGGACGACTATTTCTGATCTAGGTTAATTTTTATATTTAACATATAGGTTACTTATTGTTAATACTTATTGTAACAGATTGTAGCGTAGTATATTATCACAAAATAAATAAATAAAGAATTCATAAATAGAATCGGTAATTCAAAATCAATGTGATATTCCGAGAATTCCGGCACTCTTTAATTCCACTTGCTGCGAACAAGTAATACAGATTATTAGTAATTTTATTGTTTATTTCAAAACCCTAGAACATACTATATATGTGTGAAGTTAATCATGTACCTATTGTTAATGTATTTGGTAATCCGAACCACAATGTATTGGTACAATTACAATTCCGATTGTAATATTTATTTTAATTAAAAATTGATTCTAATGAAAACGATTTTTGAATACTAAATTCTAAAAAAATATAACATAACTTCTTAGTTTGCTACTTATCATCGTATATTTCAGCCAGCGTGTATAAGAGAGAAGACTGTCTTAAGAAATATTTTAACCTAAACATTACTTTATTATGAAGCCCTAAAATAAAAGATTTTGTACTTCTCTGTCTTCAGCACAAGGGACGCGTAGCTGGTCCTCACTTAAGTGATTCTGTCAGTGTTTAGAGAGATTACAAATTATATATTAAAAGAAATAAACTCAGGCAAACTACGTGACAAATAAAAGATCAAGTTTAAGTGATTTTAGCAGCAGAAACACATGTAACTGTCATTTAAATTTAAGTACACTGCTTAAAATACTAAGTTTAATTACAAAAAAATATTTAACGAACAGTTTTTCTTTTTTAATTACGTAAAGCAATTGAACGTATTATATTTTAGGACAAGTCACGAAATTAAAAATGTAATAATGTGACGTAATTTTCCTTAAATATTTAGTGATATAATAATATAACTTTAATTAGTAAGATGCTTACTCTTCTATAGTACGCACACGCTTTTAAATTAGTTTGTTAGATATAAACTGACAATTTTTGATCTGGAAATGCAAGTATTTCACCTTTGCCTATGCGCCTAGATAATTGTGTCGATCTGTAGTCGGTATTTGATATTGAAGGGTAGGCTATCGTGTGTGTATTGTCACAAATGTTTTATTAGTGGATCGTTCATACACTCTATGCACTTACATGCAATAGAATAACGAAATCGGTAAAGTGCAATGCCCCTGTATAAGTACTCCTATTTAGCCATGTCTTCCATGTTGATCAGATGACGCTTAACTTAAAACTCAAGTTATGTTTTGAGATGTTAATAACATCTTGCTACAGAATCCCCCAACGAGTGCGATATTCCTGATGTTCTATCTTTTGCACAGAAAATTATTATTTAAAATTAACATTCTCCGTAATATCTAGTTATAAAATATAGTAGTACGTTTTCTTTGTTAAGAAAATACATTTTTAAAATGCTTTTGCATATATACCGTACACAAGTCTGCAGTCGTAATCTAAATATTGTATACAAAATGTGTCTTATCCGATGCTCCTATATAAAACAAAATTTCCATTCATATTTTTTATAGTTGTTAAAGCTCCTAGGATCTTTTATGTGTAATGTAGCACACTATTGTCACATATTTTTTTATATAAAACAAAGTATATATATATTTTTTTATTTAACATATAAAACCCAGGCGTGTGTTTATATTAATGCAATAAAGAAATAAAAATTTTACAGCTTTGCAAACAATTCTTCAACTTCATAATAAGTAAAATAAAACTTTTACTTTTATGTATGTGAACGTAAAGTATTGGTTTTAAAAATATATCGCTCTTATCACCACACGGATAGACATGTGAGTCTATAACCCAGGGGTGTGAAACCATTTGCGAACAGATACATAAGACATCATGCTGAAAAAATTAAAGATGAAGGTGATCAATAGGAAGGAGTGGAAAACATCTTAAAGAGGGTCAGTGCTCTACAAGAGCTGTAGCGGCAAGATAATTTGTTGATTGATAGAATCACGGGTATCAACAAAAGTCTGGCAAAGAACTACTTCTAAGTAACGCTTTAAATGGACTTTTACTGTGTCCACAATTTAGCAGAGAATGCAGTTAACGCATTCTGTTTAATGAAAGAAACATTGAAGAGAATGAAAGTTGTATGCAAGCGGCATTGTTTTGTTTACTCGTAATCTGCCTTGCAGAGGTGGCATTAGGTGGTGGCAATCAGGGCAACCGCCCGGGGCCTCGCATTCTCGCGCAACAACCCAAGTAGAATAATTTATTACTATATATGTATTTGAATCTCCCGCTTCGCTCTTTAGAATTCCCACTTGAATCACTGCGTATATCTTTTAAGGCATTCGTGTACCTTAGTTTATCATCATTAATATTTGTCTTCTTTGTGCTTGTTAACTTTTATAAATCGTCCAATATAAAATTTTATTTCTCGTCAATTATAATTAAAAATACTTACTTATAATTTACGTAAATTATAAAAAGAACAAGAGCTTCGCAAAGATCTGCCGCCCCGGGGCCTCGCAGAGTACTGCCGCCCGGAGCATTGCAATGATCTGTTGCTCGCAATGACTAAGGCCGCCCCTGCTGGCTTGGTATACTTGTTCCGCAAGCCTTCAGTCCTGTTTTAGTATGAGTTGGTTCAAAAAGCATAAGTGTGTCGGTTCTGATGCTTGTGCAAAGGCTGATTTCGCTGTATATGACTTCCTCTCCCTTTCCCTTTGACGTTTCGTTCATTAAACACAATGCGTTGGAATAGCAACTACAGTTGAGCAGATAACTTATTGAACTTAAAACTGAGAACTAATTTGATTTTATATGTAAATTGTGTGAAATCGGAAATGAAAGTTAATCGAATCAAAATCTGAACGTGTAAGAGACTCTTAAGCGAGTACGTGTGTCCATCCGTCGGGACTGCGTCGATCTGTCTCATTTTTAGTACATAATGTCGAAATGAACAGGATTGCGATTTCTAACCTAGTTTTTAGTAAATGTTATGATACGAATAAATTTTCCTAGATAAAAATGTATAGAAGCACGATTCTTTCATATACGAGAGTCGTTGCCAGAGCTTGTGCCTATATGATATTGTAATTACGTGGTAGGTTGATCACCCCTGAATTTGAAACAACACCAGCACCACCACTAGAATGTTAACAAATGCTTTAAGCTGTCAATATTTGTTCTGGCACAACGGCGTGTAGGGTGTAGGGCGTACAGGGTACGATGAACGGAGTACACCCTTACGATTCTTTATCGGGGGTGATGGATTGAATTGTACTGCTTCGGCAAACAAGCACACATTGAATATATTCGATAAACAGGATCGAACACATTTTCTTTATACTTTATTACGCGTCACACATAGTAAATGTTTTTCTTTTTTTCTCCTTTCTATTCTTAGTGGTTTGACAAACTTAAAAGAGCGATGGCTAATTTATTTAGTACCTTTTATTACCTGATTAAATATTTGACATATTTGTGTGTATAAGGTCAATAATTGTCAAAGGGTGTATTAGGGTTGCATTTGATTTATTATGTGTAAACTTAAGCACTGTTATTATTCTATCAGATAACGTTAAAGACATTTATCAATTGTTTCGAGTTCTAATTAAATTAAGGGGCCATCTATTAATTGCGTCACACGCAAAGAGGGGAAGGGGAACTTCCGAAAATGTGACAAGGGTGTGGGGAATAGTCATGAGCTTTGTGACGTCACATCTAATCTAGCACATCTCAAATAATCACGTATAAAATATCTACTTTTAATATTAATGGGCTTGTGTCCTATGTCTTAATTTTTATAAAAGTGCACTATATATTGATAGAGTGGGTTACTAGAACCTCAAATGTTCAATTATTTTTTAATAACTCCTTATATGTTAGGACATATTAACAATTAAAGAAAGTCATTTTGTCAAGTCAAAAGTCAGGGATTCAACGTTGTACACATTCCAAATGCATGTGACATCATAATCCTTGTGTGAGGTTACCAACCTTACAGCTCATAAATCTCTGCTATATGTATTTATATACCAAAATATGAAATATTATTTACAGCTATTTCAAGGAACACTCAAATTCCAATATTATGTCTGCCGTAACAGGGTTAAATAAAATAAAAACTTATTATTCTTTGACTTGACTTGATTATTATGACTACCAACAACTACAAAACATTACCACAGCACTGAGTTACTCAACAAATAACTGACAATACATTACATTTTCACGTCATAAATATGGCCGACCATCTCTAACGCTAAAAGTACAATTCAAATTTTTAATTGCTATATCTCCGTCAACATTTAGATATTTATTAAAATAGACACGCCAATTTATTAACATCATTTCAATTAACAATTGAAAAATCGTCCACTAAAAAATGAAGACGCAAGCCCATTCTATACATAAAAGAATTTAATTTTTACCTTTTCTTTTGTTATATTTTTTAAAGCAGTCAACATCAATGAAGTGCGACTACCACATATTATTTTAAAACGGGACGTTCAAGGTCATTTTTGTATATATTGTAGCCATTGAATGCAAAGAATTTCATTGAAAATAAAACCAGTTTTTTTTTAATAGGACACCAACCATTTGTATGCTGTTTCAAACAGGAAGCTCAAGGTCATTTTTGTTTATATTTTAGTCATTTAATGCAAAGAATTTCATTCATAATAAAACCAGTTTTTACCGACACCATTGTGCGTGGTTAGACAAGTGTACCAGTACTATATGAACGGTTATTTCATGAGTGGTTTCATAAATTTTCATAAATTACGCACACAAATTTCCCACTTGATGTGACGTCATCATTCATTTAAAGAGAAACAATATTTTTAGTCCCATTTCTTTTATTTTCTTTTCTTTTGAAGTCGAATTTTAGAATAAATGTAACGTGTCAAATCTTATGATTTCTTCCTCTCCTTTTGACAAGTATGTTGTGTACACTCCCTCTTTATTTGTTTGTGACGTAATAAATGGATGACCCCTTAGCTGTTATCTCACAGTAACGTAAAGTAGTGTACATATGTTTGTGATCCAGTATACATAATAGAAAAACAAAAAGCAGGTGTTCTTGAACACTTATGATAGCTATTAACTGACGGTCAATAAATAAATAACAGCAGAATGGGTTTCACGTACTGGAACCACTATTATTTAAAATAATCTTTGGTCTGCCTTGAATCAACAATAAAGCAAAGCTTATTAATCAATATCTTAACGTACAAGAGCTGTAATTACCACAAACTGTCATCTTCAGATTTTGTGATAATCACCGCGTCTAGACGACCTTTAGTAAGTTTCAGCAAACAGTCTTATTCACGAATCATGAACATTGATTACTTAAGATTAGAAGTTTGATTACATATTTAAAGCAGTGCGTTAATAATTCTAATTAATCATTTATTCAATTTTAAGAACAAAACAACGCAATTATGTTCTTAATTAGCTGTCTGTATTTGTAGACCGTATTCAACATAAAATTTATTTATATATCTATGAAAATTTATTTGTAAGTTTGAAAATTTATTTATAAAAGACATAAAAATGATATTCAACTAAACGGACCGTAACGTTTCCTTATCATAATCACTTAATAGTTATTACTTGGCGAGCAGTGGCGTAACATCAACAGTTCGAGTGTGGGGTAAATAATGTAAATTACTTTTGCAGTTTGTAAATATTTTAATATTTTTTTTATGTTATAGTCGGCTTATCCATAATTACGTCAGCCACTTTTTTGGTGTTTTAAGTGTGTAATTTTTGTATGTACTATTCTAAGTCTCGTTAATGCTTATTGTTCTGGACGGGTTTTTCTTTTAAATTATAATACAGAAATTTAAACATTTAACATAATAGTTCTAGTTTTGTAAATTTGTTTATTATACTAATAAAATTGGTAGTTTTGTTTATCATTTTATATGTTATTTCTTTGCCAGTCATGGAATAAATTTATTCAACTAAGGGAATCAAACCTTGATCCAAACACAGTTGAGTTTTAGACTCTTTAAACCAGAGGACGAAAGGAGTTTTTCATTTAATAGATGTTCAGTTGTTTCTTTTTTTGATTTTTCGCCAATTTCTTTTGTGTGGAGAGGGGGGGGGGGCTATGTTACGCCACTGTGTTCAAGTATGAGTTTTTTATACCAAGCGAACGTAGCAGTTGTTATATACTCGTGCCACTGCGTTATAGAATAATTATTATATTCCATTCCCATAACAATTTAATTTTTTTCGTTATTATGAAATCGCATCGTTAAAAATAAAATATTTTTATTAATGCTATAAATCATTTGAATATAATATAACGAGTACATAACGAAAATTGCAAATAGAGAAGTTTATAAACGAAATGTAAAGGTTCTGTTCCATTAAATGCTTGTTTTATATCAATACGGTATACAGTATATACTCAAAATATAATTTCAGTTACATTTGGTCAAAACTAAAATATTTATAGCTCATAATTTTGTATTTTATGCCCATGATAAAATAATTGCATAAGTTATACTAACATATTACGACGAATCTTAAAATCATAAACTATATTTTATGAGTTTATATAAATTTTGAACAAAATGCAAATTCAAGTGCATGTATAAAAGAGTATGTTTCAGGCGTAATACAGTTATAAATTAAAAACTAATTTCATGACTGGTCCTTTTAAATTTCAAATTTTATTTTTATTGATCCTTTATTCCATTTATGGCCGACGTCCTTGTAGTCAGCTTCATTAATATATAGCACAGTTTTATAGAAATTAAAACATAGTTCACAATCCAATGGGCTTGTGTCATATGTCTTAATTTCAATAAAACTGTACTGTATAATTAATAAAGTAAATTACTAGAACCTCAGATGTTCAATTATTAACAATAAAAACATTCTAAGACATGTGACCTCACTATCGCTAAGTTGCTATCCCATTTTTACAACAGAGCGTTAAAGAGATAGCATATTCAAGACATAACTCTGAAGTTTACAGGTTAGCAACCTGTAAATAACTTGACAGTTAAATAAAATAAAAACTTATTATTCTTTGCTAACTAATGCATACGCAACTAAATACACAGGTCTACCAACAGTTACTAAACATTACCACAGCACTGACCTAATAAACAAATAACTGACCTACATATTACGTCATAAATATGACCGACATCTGTATCGCTAAAACTACAATTCAAATTTTTAATTGCTATATCTCCGTCAACATTTAGGTATTTAATAAAATAGACACGCCAATACACATTTATTAACATCAATTTCAATCAACAATTGAAAAATGGAGCCCTAACCCATTAACATTTAAAAAAGTGACTAAGTTTGATAGGAATATTATATAGAATTTTCGTTATTCTCGTGGAGTTCCGCTCTAGACAGTTTTCCTTAATAGTGTTTTGGTCTCATGCCAGGTGAGGCTGACAGACTATTCTTCAAAATGTATTCATTCAAAAGTTTATTTGAAATGTAACTTCGCATCAACAATAACGTAACAGATGCATCAAAGTATTGAATATGTTAGATTATTGAAAATTCTTATTCGTTTGCTTTCTACGAGTATATTTTCTTAGATTTATTTATGTACTGACATATGTATGTTATCTTTTCTAGGTTTGCATTGTATAATCATACTTGTACACCAGTATATAAACAGAGAGCAGTGGCGTCGCAAATTAAATTTGTAGTGCCACTCGGAAGGCAATTGTGAGTGGATACAATTTTTTCACGGCTTACGCGCCAAGAATAATATATAGTTGTATTTCTTTTAACTGTGTAATGGCTTAAATATCTTCAGTGCCTGAGGATTCCACCGCTCTAAATCCGCCACTGTCAATCCCTCTTTTATACAACATGGAACGATTTCACAAACCTATGGGTCTACATGTGCTATATTGCAATACTCTTTCCTCCACGAGTGTATGTACGTTCGTACAGTGTACCTAATTAGAGAACCGATATATATTGATTGCGGAGACGTATATCACGTGATCCAGTTGTATTCAGAGGAAATCACTGTAGAGACAAAGTAAATATTTGCACGGTACAACCAGACCCCCCCCACCCCGTTAATTGTCGTGTTAGAGGAAATACAATTACATTTGAATGCATCTATGTCGGGTCTATCACAGTGAATGCTAATTTTATCAATAGAAGACTAACCAAATAATGTGTCCTAGTTTATATTGTAGGATAAAATGTAATAATAATACTGTAATAGCATAATGTAGTTTATATAATGTGGAGTAGGTATGTGTGTGTGTGTGTAAAGCCGGCTCTAAACGTGTGAGTCAAATATTAGAAGATTGACATGGCAAGTTTCCTACTACGCGGTGGAACGAATGTTTGATCAAAATAATTTATTTATTTTATTAATTTGTTGATATTATTGACACTGGCATTGTTTAAAAAAAACTTTTAAGTAAATAAAGAAACTTTCAAGTATAAAACCTTCCTTTGTTGGACAATTCGTGCAGCACTGCTTGATATGTGGATCAAGACGCGGGTCAAAGACCGACAACAGCCCGAACTTCTTCCAACATGAACGTTGAACACACTTAGTTCCAGCATCGACCACACGATGCGTCCAACCATCAATTGTCTAACGTTGGAAGGTGTTCGTAACATCATTTGGCGCCAGCTTAAGGGGATTTGGTTTCAACTTTTTTTTTCATTTTTTCTTTAATTTATTTATATTATTGTACAACATATTAAGTTTATTGTGTAAAAATTTGAAGTCGATTGGAGTAAAACTGTAGGCGAAATAGAGTTTTAAGCTTTCACCTCTCTGGTCTGCTTTCGTGTTACTTTGAAACTTTTAAATATCACACTTAGCTTCTTCAAAGTCGGTGCCCTCTCTAGCTCAAAATCTACTGGACCGATTCTTTTGAAATTTGGCACATTTTTTCTTTACATAATTGCCGAGATAATGCTTTTGAGTTTTTTTTTAATATTTAATTTTACAGCTTTACCTGCAGAAACTAATCAACTAATGAAATCATTTTGGTTTTTCGATTTCAGAGAATCCAGTGATGAGTTATAAGTGGCACCTCAATGTTACTTTTTTTTTTAGGCGTCTGCGGAGATTCGCTATCAATGCCTCATTTCTTGATATTTACTTTTAAAAATTTCACAAAGTATTTTTCAAATGTTATCAAATGTTTCAAATTTTTATCATGTAGTAATTATAGAAATAATTATATATTAATTGTATCGTCAAAAAATATTATCGAAAATGTGCTTCTTTTTTATCGTTTCGACCTTACCTACCTCCCCCCCCCCCTTCCTTAAATAAGTACGCACTGGTGGCATCAAACACATTGGTTTCATTGAATGAAATCAATTTACTATCGTATTCATTGCACTTTTTTACTAAATTTTAAATTAGGCAAGTTAGTTTTGTTTTTATACAACATTGTCTTTTAAATTATTATTTTTTTATTATTATATTTACTACGATTTCAACGCTAGTTTATTATATGGTTGGTATATTTATCATTTCGTTAGTTTATTTCATTGCCAGTCATATAATAAATTGAATCTATCTCCGACAATCGAACCGCGAAGTTTTATTGATAAAAATTACATCTTATGCACCGGTACATAAATCAAAAAGAAAGAGAGTTTAACTTTTTTATGAAAAGAAATAGTCATAATTAACCATTTTGACTACATGTATTCAATACATTCACACATACATACACTGCAACACTTTTGTAATTACTTTACATTTTACACTAAACGTAGTTTTCATTTATTAAAGTAATTTATATGACTTTAATTATAACATGGAAGATATTATTTTATTTGTAAGGTCTTATGCATAATATAAAGCATAATAATAATACCATAAAGGAAATCAGGGCTTAAACATGAAGGAAACGTTCTACATAGTGAACCACAGCGCAGGGATACATAGTTGTACATACTCGTATGTATATAATCATAGGCGTCCGGAGAAGTCGAAACGATAGATTACGTTGTATTTCATGTAAATTTATCACAGTCTTTATTCTATCTTGTGTTAAAATTGAATAGTGATATATTAGATGTGATTCAAAATTAGTGAATTATTGAAATATTTAGAAATTTGTAAAATTGAATTATAAATTATAAAAGATGTATAAAAAATGTTTGATGGTAACTATGACGAAAGAAACTCAAGCAAATAAGTAAATAAATAATAATAAATCTTGTGTTAAACTCCACGAAAGAAAGTGCTCTATTTGTCACTACCTTCGGACGCCCATGTATATAAGTACAATATGATTCCCATGTCGTGCTTTTTTATACCCTTTTTAAATTTAAACTAACACTCATTGTATACATGTACTTACTGTTTGCATCAAACGCATTGGTTTTATTGAATGAAACGTGAAAGAGAAGAAAACGGGAGTGAAGACGTATTTAGCATCACGCAGCGTCTACTGTGGCAACAACTGAGACCATATTATCATGCATGCAAAGGTTGCTTTTTACAGCTTTTCATCTCAATGCTGTTTTTGTCAGATTTATATAGTACTAGAACCAGTATGGTGGAAATGTTGAATGAGCCAAGTAGGTTTGTCGGAACATGGTTCACAACCCCTGTTCTTGTAAATAGGGATTGGAATTTCAAGCATTAAAGAGGGGCTAAGATATTTGGAGTGGGTTTAGGAGAGAATGCGGTTGGGTGTGGATATGGTTATGATTGAGTCGTATAAGTAAACATACATATATAGAAATGCATCTGTGTGCTATACATCAAATACACACACACAGAGAGAGAGAGTTAATTTGCAACCTAATTAGACCAGGAACAAAGCAACCGCATATGAACGATAAACACGCATACTCATGTCGATATATGTGTCAATGGTTAATAACACACGTGTAATGTTGTTTGTGACACGTGGAATGAAGTAGATCATCAAATCATGTACATACCCATGGGATCACTATTTGTGCACTTTAGAGTATTTCCAGTAATAGTATACATGCTTGCTGATTGTGTTTGTTTTATATATATCTGATGTGTTGTTTAAATGAAGATTGAAATTTAAATTTCCCGCGGTGCGAGTGTAAGTTAAGTTGCAATCTATTCAGGCGAAAGCAACTAGAACATTTCTTCTGTGTAAAATGTTAATTTTAATTGTTGCTATAAAAGATTTATAATGTTTAATTGGAATAATAATTTTCTTTAAGGATAATTAAGTAGATATTAAATCGAATATCGTACCTACATACATTCCAACTTTAACTTTAGAAAGGTTTTTGAAAAACTTCGAAATTTATATACAATGTTATTAAAGACATAAAAGTCAAGTCAAATAAAATAATTTCTTTATAACGTTTCCTAAAATATTTTTTGTTTTAATAAAACCAAATAGAATGAAAGTTTCTCTAACGTAAACCAACAAACCGTGAAAATTCTACTGGTGTAATGGTCAGACTATTACTTAATTGCAGGAAAGTGGCGGGTAATTTGATTGGATAATTGCCAAGTACGGAAAACAGACTTGATTAGTATAGTAAAACAGTTTCTTTAAGTAAGACTTTTAACGTGATACTGAATTGCTGGCGTGCTCGAGTCAACTGAACTGAATTGACTAAATACAATTGAATTTTATGTGAGACTAAGAAAATATACTATGTTCAGCGCTCAGAGCCACAAGATACTTAATATTTACTTAAAGACAAAAAAGACAGATTTACTTCTTTATATTGAAAAATAAGTAAAAAATACTAATAATCCGAAACATAGTTTGACGAGGGTCTGTTGTTCAGGTCTATTTCATTTGTCCATTTAAACATCATTTTCAATTATTTACTAAACACAACTAAAAAAAACGTCAACGTACACTGAGATTATACTGGAGACTGAGTACCTACTCTTTTGTTTGAGAACATATTCAAAACCGTAATTCCTTTCGATGTTCCGACTTAGGAATGAAACATTTTTGTTTCATAAAAATACTACCAAGGATTCAATATTTTTTTAAATAGTCGTGTCGCATTAGTGTCGCACTAATTTGTACGTTAAAAGCACAACACATTTAGTACACTCATGTCTAAATAATGACAACTTATGAATGGAAATATATATACAGGCACCAGCCTGTACCATATATTACGCATCTTTATCATATCATTTAACATCTGAATAGAGAGCATACAATCGTCAAAAATATATTAAGAAGCAATAGATAGTGGCAATTTCGAAAGAAGAATTCTTATTATATACACAGATTACCTAGTGCCCTGATTGGCCTCAGTATAAACTACACATCCATTTATGTCAAGAATTCGGACATATGTTATAATTATATCAACTCAGAACGTGATTATTAAATGAAGCAGCAAGCTGTGAATTTGTCGAGAGGCCACATTTAATGTTGGGGAATTCAGAGTTGGTGGTTAGTGACTCATTAATTTATACCGGGGAGATTGTGTGGTTTTGCGATGTACCATATTCCATTCCGCCATTCCGGAGTGCGGAGGTCGGATTACGGGTACCGAACTACCGAGTACCATCTCTATTGCAGTTGACATTGGCTCATGTGTTTCCGGATTCTAATTCTCTATTCAAAAGGTTAACTGAGGTTTAAGAACTTTTCATAACAATTGTATTTATTTAAAAGCTTAGGTATTGTTCGCGCGTGATAAAATGAATTTGTTTTATTTTCTATATATATCATTTTTGTTACTTGTGTATCAATTATCTATAACATTTGTGTACCAATAAGAAATGACTGTTTCATTTCTCGAATAATTCGTAAGGTAACTAAAACAAATTGAACTTTTATTTTACAATAATAAAGCAATATACAGGAGTTTCTTATCTTAATAACCGTTTTTATTTAGTTAATGTTTTTAAAAAGTGTTTTTATATAAAAAGTGTTCATATATAAGTGGTTTAATTATTAATGCTTTTGAATTTACGTAATCAGCCAAGTGGGTCATCCGCTAGTAAATTCTAACAACTTACCCAGTAAACAATTTGGAAAAGTGTCCTGTTTTGTGACGTTTCTATCACTATTTCACTTCAATTATAGTTCGCATCAACTTTATCTTCATTTGTATTCCGACAGGTGGAGTGGTTTCACCATTTGTAGCAGATAAAATTGACATTTCATATGAACGCCTGTGAGAAACTGAAATTTAAATGAATTCCTTCATGACAAAAAAATCATACGCATCTTCAATATGATGGCAAAGAGGCTCCAAAATGTTTACTGAGTTTCAAACGTGATAATTAACAATGATAAATAAATTATCATTAACTTTCGTTATATATTATTTGTCACATTTCTCTATTTTAATAACCTGGCATATATTTTTATTATATAATAATAAATTTATATAAAAAGGTAATATTACAAAATATGGCATTACATGCTCGGCTATAGGCTATAGGATATAAGCTATAGGCTACAGCTACTGCTTTTAGGAATAAATCTCGTGTGTAAGTGCCTTACTACAGCACATCATGTCGACATGAATAAGTTCACCCTTTGTAGAGTATTTGCTTTATTTATGGTTGATATTTGACCTTTTATAATCGTTTTGAACTCATATTTCATATTGAGGTTTTATTATAACACAGCCAGCCAACCAGCCCGTGCCTTACTGTATTTGTATAAGTAGGTATATTACGTGTAAGTATTTGTATCTGTATTTAAAGAGAAAATATATTTCAGAATAAATACCGTAGGCCTTTTAATTGTATTTCTTAGGTAATTAACAGGGAAACAACAATGTTCCAAATAACGAAATTGTAATATTCGTAATACTAATTTGTAATATTCTTCTAGAAGGTTTTTACATCGCTAATATTGCTAAGACAAATTAACCTTGACTATTTACAAATTAAAACCCGTTATGCAATTAATATATTATTGTTTATTAACAAATGCAAAAGACTGCAGATAATGCAAGAACTACTAAGGGTGCTTTCCATTAAGCGTTCACAACAATCACGGTCACGATCGCAGTTTTTCCCGTTCTACTTGCTTCCGAGTGTTGAAAAAATAAGGATTGCGAAAGTTGATTGAATAGCTCTATAGCAAAAGTTATATCTACAAACAAAATAAATTTTTCATGAAGGAAATGTATTCTAAATGATAATGAACATTGTTTATTCATTAAGTTAGGTTATGGTATGATAAGTGTATAAATGGCAGTCAAATATGAATGAAAATAAATTATATTAAGCTTATTTAACATAATTATATAATAAAATAAAATTCAATAAAATATCTCTTTCCGAATCAAATAAAGTAATTTTTTCTGTCATCGTCATCTTTAAGTTTTGCGTTATGTTTAAACATTGCGCCGAAATGCTCAACAACGACCACTACAACTCAACTCTTCAGATGACGTCATTAGTGACCTTTTCGCATATTTTGCACGTTGTTAACGCTTAGTAGAACGCACCGTATAACTCGCTTAAGACTCCATATTCAGCTAGGAACCTTTCCAAGGATCAGCAGCGACTAGTTACGCTGCGACTAGTTTTCAAAAATACTGAATGATACCCATCTAGACATTCCAGATTGTTTATATGAAGATAAGACTGTCCCATATAGATTAATAAAGTAATTGGTCTGGAATATCTAGTCAATGACAAGGTTTGATATAGATACCACAATTAGTGTGCAAAGGAGTTATTTGAAACTAGAAACACGTTACTAAAGAATGATGAGTTAAGAAAAAGAAGAAGAAGGAAAAAGAACATCAACTGAACTGTAAAAGGAAACTAATAGTCCTCATGCTACAATAAGAATAGGCAAATTATGTTTTACATATTATAGTAGTACATATATAATAATTAATACTAGATAATAAGTAAATATAATTTAATACGCTTAGTTGACACATTTAGTAAATTAAACATTAATCTCTTAAATAGGACCTCGGGCTGTATTCTGACGTCACACTCAGCCCACAGGATTGGATTACACTGGATGAATAAAATATTTTGAAAAACATGCGGAAATTCAATTTCTTAGCATTTTAACCAAAATATCAATTTCACAATAACACTCTTTTGCATTTGAATTGCATATTTAAGTAGAAACTGCATTAAACATTTTGCAATATTTTAAAAATAATTTATTCATGTTGATATCCTACCATATCTTATATAGTGTTATTTTTCGATTATAGCTTTTCCATTTAATAGCTTTTTTTGTCCTACTTTATTGTGTACGTGAGGCTACAACGAAACGAACTCGAGAATATGTCTGACATGCCCTAGTTGTTGTTATTGTTTGACATATATTATTGAGCATTATAAATATAACAGTTATCGTATGTTATAAATAACGCGGCTATTTTGTCGTAAATGTTAAATGTTGCAATGAATACTAAAAGGTTATGTTATTTAACAGCGTTAAACTAATAGTAACAGTTAAATAATTTATGTTTAATTACATGCAAATTATAGCCTATTGTCGTGCGTTATGTTGATGGGGAATTGGTAGTTTGTTTTGTTTGCCTCAATTTTCTCAATACAAAGACGGAGTAACGCCTTACCTCGCTAAACGTATTGTTCTTTTAGATAAAAATCTTTCAAAGCAAGTATTACTTTAAGTAACAGTTAACGAAACCATTTTGTGACATATTTAGCATTTAACATTAACCATCTACTGGGAGTTCGTTACAGTTAATACACTTACAACGTATTGGGGAATACCGTCTCTTGTAATATGTAAATAAGCTTTAATTATGCATTAATAGCCCAAATATATATTCATGTTGTTTTATTAAGCAAGCATTATACGTTGTAAGGTACTGACAAGATATATGGGCCGTTTAATTTCATTTAAAACTGTTTAGTACATTCAAAGATATTTGTATGTTAAGATCCGTTTAGTTGGAAACTTCATCTTTGTAAAAACAAACAAAATTAAAACAGTAAATAATTTCTCGTTAATAAAATAAAACTAGATAGATCCATTTTCAGATTATGTCATTTATTTTAAGATTTTCTACAGATGTAAGCGATGTCATGCTTGGATAGCAAATGTAACTCAAGGTAAGATATTAATTGGCTTGTAGTTGGAGGTAAGCTAGCAACTTTTAAAAGTATTCTAGGTGCTATTTCATTTGAGGTGTGAAAGTAGCGGTTAGTTGCAAGATCAGATGGAAGTAAAGAAATTATTCAGTTAGAAAATTAATCTTGGAATTAGATTGCATCATAACTCAAATTAGAAATCGAACATCGCAGGTAGTTTGTTCCAACCAACCCATCTGAAGCTTTATTGTTTAATTGATTGTTGAGATTGTTTAATAATTTTTTCGGGCGGTTTTAAAAGGTGAAAAGTCAAGAAGCATCTGAGTTATCTGGCACCAATAAAACCTATAACTTTTTTCGAAAAATATAGTTTCAAAATTATATTTTATTCTTTAAAAGAAATATTTATGCAGTGCTATCATTTGCTTGCTTGACTTGTGGCTAACCAATTAAAATTTTTAAAAAAGGGGATACAATGCTGGAGAATTTGTCAAAAGTGATCTATCTGTTTTTAAAAATAAGCGACTCATATATAATAACAATAAAAAAGCTATTTGAGTAAAATACATGTTTACTGTCATATTAAAACTTTTTCTGTTAAACAGCACTTTGCTAACACATTCACTTGCTTTTATAAATAATTCGTAAAGTTTTATGGAGTTATTTTTTAATTGAAATCATTTAAATGTTTATAAATAATTTAACAATTTAGGTATGGGTGGATGTTTGAAAATAAACTACTTTAATGGTTTTAGTTCTGTTTATAATTACAATCCGCTGATTGAGATAAGAACACTGTAAATGTTCTTCATATCTGCATAAGGTATTGAAATTTCACAACAGAAAACTTATTACATCAATAGCTATGAAATATTATTAGAAAAAGAATCCAAAAATACAAAACATGGATGTTACGTTACATTCATATAAAACCTAGTAATATCAAATCTTTTTATTTTATAGGTATTCTAAAGGGTTTAAGTCCTAAATAATGAAATCTTAGAATTTTTAATTAATTAATTTAGTGCATAAACATTTTAATCATAAGTAAGATATTTATGACAAGAAAGTTGAAAGTAAAGAAAAATTAACATGGGTTTAATGCTACAGTGATTATGATATTGTCCACTAAATGTTGTGTTCCTCCTGATTCTATATCAAGTTGTCAACCTGTTAAAAAAATTGTCCTTTATACACATAATACACATTCGAGTACACATGCAAGTTTTCTTATTAAATCTATGAATCATAACAATTTTCCAAGAAACCATTTCTTTATTGGCAATAGTTCTTTCTTCTTTTTCTTATGAATAAAGCCAAAGCCTGAGGTAGAATATTTCAATTTAACATTACTAACTCAATAAATGCATTCAATTGAAAACGTTCATATCTACCAGCCAATACAATGCAAATAATATTTTACATGGTTTTAAATTATTATTTGCAATTATTAATATATTGAACAAATACTCATTTCAAATGAACAACTATATTAATAAAAAATTGCTAAATAAACATTTATTTATATATTAAACAAAATTATTGAATTATACAAACATTTCAGTACACAGATTTCTTTGTTATCAGCAAATTTCTTTTTTAATATTTATTTGAGTGCATCAAATTTTGACAGTTATTAGAACTTGAAACAATATATTATACACTAGCTGTCCCGGCCACGCGTTGCTGTGCCTAACGTTTTTGTCATATTACATTACATAGCGCCATCTATTGAATATTTACTCAATCTAGTCAACAGAATATTTACTCAATCTAGACGCAACAGATGTCGCCATCATCGTCGCCAGATGTCATATGTCATATACAGATAATTAATAGACAAATAATTTGCAATAAGATAAATAAATTGAGATGTAAGCTATCCTATCTTTCAAGTTGGATCAAACTGCACACGGTGTACAAATTTGATTAAATTAGGTTAAGTAGTTTAGGAGTCCATCGCGGACAAACATGTGACACGTAATTTTTATATATTAAGATTTATAAACATTTGCTATACGTAATTAACAACAAATACACACGAGTATGTATATTTTAATTAAAGAGAATAAATTTGTTTCATTGATTGAAAAAATTTTATTCATCCGTTATGTTATACATAATAATCGACTATTTGCTTTAAGTTGTTTTACTGTTATCTTACATCAAATGAATATATTATGATAGTAGTAGGTAACTGACTGATTTACATTTAAATCCTTATTTGTTTTACATTACAATTATGTAAACTGTCTACAGTTTCAATATCAATGTCATTAATGTAACCTTGAACAATTATACCAGACATATTTTAAGTATTTAATATCCAGATGCTATCCAGATGACTAAAATATTATCCTGAAAATTTGAATTCGAATTGAATAGGCTTGTGGGATAAAAGTGTACTATATATTAATAAAGTGGGTTACTAGAACCTCTAATGTTCAATTATGTTTTAATAACTCCTTATATGTTAAGAGATATTAACAATTAAAAAAGTCATTTTGTCTCTTTAATTATTAAAGGGATTAACGTTGTACACATTCCAAATGCATGTGACATCACAATCCTTGTGTAAGGTTACCAACCTTACAGCTCATAAATCTATGCTATATGTATTTATATATCAAAATATCAAATATTATTTACAGCTATTTCAAGGAACAATCAAATGTCAATATTATGTCTGCCTTAGCAGGGTTAAATAAAATAAAAGCTTATTATTCTTTGATTTGACTTGATTATTTCAACAAAATATTACCGCAGCACTGACCTGCTCAACAAATAACACGTTAAAATGCATTTCACGTCATACAAATATGGCCGACCATTTCTAGCGCTAAAAGTACAATTGAAATTTTTAATTGCTATATCTCTGTCAACATTTAGATATTTAGTAAAATAGACACGCCAATACATATTTATTAACATCAATGTCAATCAACAATTGAAAAATCGACCACTGAAAAATGAGGACACAAGCCCATTCGAATTGAATTGATACTTAAGATACATTCAATAAAAACTCGGATGATTTTAATATAATAAATAATTCGTATATATAAAAAAAATGAAGAAGGAAATGATTGACCGTGTCGTTATTTGAATAATAGAACGTAAAGTTGTTGTTCACATCACTACGTTAATTGATGATAATTAAAGTTAAGGACCATTTCCACCTACTGAGTTTTACTGATAATTTTAAAACGGATAATTTGATAAAGGATAAAACACTTCATAGTAAGTTTCAGCTTGTCAAATATAAAGAATTGAAATTAATTATATTAAATAAAGATAATAATTAATGCACAAGTTGGTTACTAAGTACATTAAAGAGGAATACTAAAAATTAAAACTAAAAATTGTAGGTGGGAATGGGGCTTTTTATCTTCTAATTAATACTATAATTTTATGTATTCCAGTCTAGAAAGCAGCATTGTTTAACTAATTATTGTTAATAGCAGACATATTTGTTCAAATATAAACAATTACAGTATGTAGCTCGTGTAAGCTAATAACCCAAATATATTTCTATGAATTAATAAACTAATAATTATTGTTCATTCAAGTGTTAATAGATAGTAGAATTAATTGAATAGAATCCGAGTATATTGTGTTTTGCTTTAGTTGGAGATTGTTTACTGCTACTAATTAAAAACATAGTTAACAGAGCTTCATTAGAACTAGCAACCAAAGAAGCATGGCTTATGCGGTATTAAATATAGAAATCTAAATATAGTAGACTCACTATACTTCGACATTCTGCGATTCTGCGTATTTTGCAATCCTGCACGACTGCGCCTTTTTTTAAATACTTGTTGCCATAGAGCAGAGTGAATTGTAATCAACAAAAATGTGATATTCAATAATTTACTTATTTAATGCTTGAATTAAATTTTGTACTCTATTCCACAATTGCTAGAATGGTGAAATATTTTTTCGGATATTTATATAGTCTGCACGGTCACATAGAGTAGTTTACCGTATAGACATTTAATAATCCGACCATGGAACGTGTAGGAATAAAGAGAATTCACCTCAATATTACCTAAAAATATTTATTTAATTTAATTACCTTTCTGTGATTAACATTTCTTGCTGAGTACATAAATCGGTACACATTACTTTGGGTTGGTTTTGGGTAGTAAATCCCCTTAAACAAATCTTTAATTTATGTTAATTTAGCGTTATTAATTAATTTTACTCTATATTTAATCCTATTAATATAAATTTTTCTCTCTTAAGTAAATATTTACTTAAGGTTCCCCTTGTTATATACACAAATCCGTTAAATGAACATATACACTCCTCATAATGTAAATGTACTTTATTAGTAGGTTTTCCCAACGCCGGTGACTCTCAACGCTATCGAGATGTTTCAATGGTACTCTAGGTACTTCAGTCACTCCAGTTACTCCACACTGGAGCAGCTCCGGTGGAACTCTTGCCATAAAGATAATACGTGTATAAGCTTGATAGTGGCTTACGTATATTATAAAGATATTATATATTTATGATAATTCAAATATGTATGAAATAAATGAATGGAAATATTTTGTGTTTCTCATACAACTCGTATGTACTTCATTCAAAGCTAATAGGCGTAATGCACTTTGTAATTGAAAAGTTTCATGGTTTACTCTGGTTTAATATTTAATAACTAACTTTGATAACTAAGTTGTTATCATTAATATTCACGAACCTACACAAAAACTGGAATTGTAAATTGGTTTTCAAATTTTACTCTACATGGGCGGCGGTCAATTCGCACTTACAACTCGGTTTAATTTTTCCTGGATACAATTGATTTTGCGTGTGAACTATAGATAAAAAAGAAGGTGAAAATAAAGAAATTGTGACTAGATATAATTAATTTCACTTGAGGCTTAAAAAAAGATAATTTCACATATGGTGGAAAGCAAAGTGTCTAGATACAACTGATTCCGCGCAGGACCTTAAGAAAAAAGGTAATTTCAGGTAGTCTGGAAGGCAATTGTAACTAAATACAATTTATTTCATTTAGGATCTACAAAAATATGATATAGTTCAAATTACGAGAGTTCGGCGGCGACTCATACTTAAAACAGGTTGTGTGGTATAAACTGCCGATATAACTAAATAGCACTGACTCACTTATTTTTCTACAATGTATATAGAAATGAATAAGATAAAATTCATTATCGTATTATAGATTTACACCGCTCTTATAACCTCTTTTAAGTATAAGTCACCGCCGAACTCTCGTGATTTGGATTATACTCATATTGACTAAGGAGTTTAGGGTGTATGTAATAATTAATAAAATGCAGATATGTAGTTTATGAAATGAATTAATAAGGGAGAAAAAAGGACCGTGGTCCTAGGAAGCCCGGTAAATTATCAACAAAAGAAGAAATTGACTAAGGCTACAGACTCCCATTAGCTTCGGTGCGCCTCTAACTCTTCAAAATATTTACAATTTTCAATTATCTTATCACTAATAATAGGATATCTCTAACAATATTTTAATTTTAGTTTAAATTATATTTTTTGATCGGAAGTATAGCATATTGCAATATACATAATCATTAACTGAATATATTTTAATATTAATATTAGTTTATTGTTTTAGATGCAGACGTATGCAAACATTGAACAATCTCGAATTAAAACATAAAACTTGACCGTACAATGTACTTTTTTATTGACTATGTTTATAACTTATAATCTGTCATAAATAAAATTAATTCCTTGTAAAAAATAAAGAAATAAAAATAATTATATTAAATAAAGATAAATAAGAAAAGTACATTTTTTTTTTTATTTATTTAGGCTTTGGCTTATTCAGCCTTCTTGCCATTGCTTTTATTTGTAAAATTATATAACAATTTACATATAAATTATAATTGTTCTAATAAATACAAAACAAATTGATTCTTTTAAAAAATTAAACTTAAAATTAAATACATACTAAATAAAATATTTTAACTTAAATTACACTTCTATATTATTTTCTATCACAAAGTTTGTTAATATTTCCGCCGTTGCTTCACTTGTCATTAAACAGGACATATTGACTGGGAACTGTGTTACATTACATAAATCATTTAAAAGTCTATCAATTTTTGATGTTAAAAGATGACACCCTAGAATTATATGGTCCAAAGACCCTTCTTCTCCACATCTACAATTTGGTGTGTCTTTTATATTTATTTTGAATAGATGAGCTGGACATCTAGAATGCCCAGATTTCATTCGACAATTTGTTGAAATATATCTCCGTGAATGATTTTTATTAAACCATGTGGTTGTTGGAATTTTTTGATTCGCTGCAAAAAAAAATTTTCCAGTACTTTGACTTTTCTCATTATATATATTCTGCCATTCTGCCATACAATTTTCTTTAATTATTTTTTTGGAATCATTTATTGACCAACTTATTTCGATTATTTCCCCATCTACACAAGCTTCTTTGGCCAGTTTGTCAGCCATTTCGTTTCCTTTTATGCCTACATGTCCAGGAATCCAAATAAGTTTAACATTGATATCATTTTTTTTCATTTTTAAAAGATATTCTTTAATTGAACATATTTTGTTATTATTATTGTTTTTGAATTTATTGTTATTTAAAGATACACAAACACTACGAGAATCTGTGAAGATTAATATATTTTTATTGTCAGTTTTTTGTATTATTTCTAGTAATTTCATAATTGCTGTTATTTCTGTATTATAAGAATTTGTGATGTTGTTAAGTTTGTATTTGTACTGTTGATCTGTATTATAATTGAAAATGCCAATTCCTCCAGTCCTAGAGTTTTTTTCGAATGAACCATCGGTAAACCATATACTCCAGTTTATATCATCTTTTGTTATATATTCCATATATTTTTGATAAGTTATTTCCTTACTGTCATTCTTCTTGAACAAATTTATTTCTGTATGTATTGTTGTCATGCTTATTTCTAATGGAAATTTGAAAAAAGGTATAATGTTGTGTACCTCTAAGTTCAAGTTATTATATCTATCAAAACTAGTTAAAAGTGCCGGTTTTTTATGAGTTGTCCAATATGGTTTATTATAAAGAACATATAGTTTAGATAATCTTGTATTTAAGGGGCCACATGAGTTATGTCTGTTTTTACAAAAGAAACTGTCTGATATTTGTTGTATTCTGATATTTACCGGAGGAATATTAGTTTGATAGTTGAGGATTTGGATTGGTGTTGAAACCATTGCACCTAATATTATTCTTAAACATTTGTTTTGTATAATTTCAATTTTTTTTAATCTTGAGTTATTTGCGGTGCAGATCATAGTACTAGAATAGTCAATATGCGGTCTAACAATAGCTTTATATATTTTTATTAAGGTTGTTGGGTGTGCGCCCCATTTGTATCCTGCTATACATCGCATCAAATTTAAGCCTTTTTGACATTTGTTAATAATATGTGCAATTTCTTTCGCCCAAGTGCTTTTCGTATCAAAGAATATACCCAGAAATTTGGTATTTGAAGTAACAGTTATATTTTTATTTCTGATGGTTATTTTTGGACTGCAGTTTATTCTATGCCTTGTAAATATAACTATTTTACTTTTTTCTGACGATATATTTAATTTGATTTCCTTTAATAAAATATCTAGTTTTCTTAATTTCGATTGTAATCTGTTTTGAGCTATATCTTGTGTATGACCCATACTATAAATAACCATGTCATCTGCATACATCAGTACTGTTGTGTTGTTATCTGATAATGTTGTTAACTTTTCTGTGTATATGTTGAATAATAAGGGAGATAATATTGAGCCTTGTGGAATTCCGTGATTACATAGTATAGGACCAGTTAACTTATTATTGTATCTAACTGTTATTTCTCTATTTTGGAAGTAGTTTATAATCCAGTTGGATATTTTGGAAGATATACCTATGTTTTCTACTTTTTCTTTTAATATTTTTAGATTAACATTGTCATAAGCAGCTTCAATGTCAATGAAAGCAGCTATCATATAATGATTTTTACTGTATGTTCTTTGAATATCGATATTCAATATGTTTAAGTTATGCTGTGTACTTCTTGTTTTTCTAAACGCAAATTGTAACTCAGGTAATCTTTTATGATGTTCGAGATACCACTCCAGTCTGTTTTTGATGATGGATTCCATAGTTTTGCCCATACATGATAGTAAAGTAATTGGTCTGAATGATTCTTCTTTGTTTGGATCTTTTCCTGTTTTTAATATAGGAACAACGATATGTTTTTTCCAGTCTAATGGTATATCAGCAGTGTTTAATGACAGATTGTATATTTGTGTAAGATGATTTATTGCATTGTCAGGTAAGTTTTGTATCATTTTGTAATTTATTCTATCAAATCCTGTGCTACTGTTTTTATTATGATTTAACGCGAATTTTACTTCATTTTTATTTATGTTATTATCTAGAAAATTATCTTTTACGATGGTGGTGGTAGTAATATTTAAATTGTTGTTCTGTGGAAATTTTTTTTTAATGAATTCTTCTATTAAATTTTCATTATCACTTATCCTTTTAGTACTATAGCTTTTATTGTTAATTTTTCTTATATTATTCCAGACAATGTTGGTTGTTGTGTTTGGGTTTAAATTCTCGCAGAAATTTTGCCATTCTATTTTTTTTCTGGCTCTAAAATATCGTCTGGTTTTAGCTTGATGTTTTTTATAATTTAAATAATTCGCCATTGTCATGTTTTTATTAAAAATAGTTAGTGCTAATTTTCTTTGAGCTATCATTTTATTGCACTCAGTGTCCCACCAAGACGGTTTTATTTTATTAGGAGTTATATTATACAATCTGGTAGATGGGATATGTATGTCTGCCGAATTATTAATAACATCTCTAAATTGGTTGTATTTGTTTTCAACATCTTGGGGATTACTTGTGATTCCATTTGTGCTAAGGTTTGAAATTCTGCTTTCTATTTCAAGGCTATATTTCCCCCAATCTGCTTTTCGGAAATTTCTCCTCGTTAAATATTCAGATGTACGGTAACGGTCTTTATTATAGTCATTCAAACAGAAAAAAATTGGGTAGTGATCACTACCTAAGCTATCTGCAAGAACTTGCCACGAAGTAATTTGTTGTGTTAAAGTCATTGATACCAATGTGAGATCCAATATACTGTCCCTTGTACTGAGATTGCTTACTCTAGTTGGTTTATCATCGTTGATAATATTTAGATTTTCGTTTTCTATGAAATCTAACAATTCGTTACCTTCATACTGACTACCTGGACAATTTATATCCCAAGCAAGATTAGTCGCGTTAAAATCTCCAGCAAGTATAACAGGAACATCTATTTGTTGTTTTATCTGTGACCAATTAGAATTAGATAGTTTATGATTCGGTTTAGCATAGATTGATAAAATACATATTACATCAGTTTCGTTATGTGTTAAAATTATTCCAACTATTTCGACCGAATTAAATGGGTTATTTAGCATTACTCTTTTATATTTTATAGATTTATGAATCAAGATAGCAACACCCCCGTGGGGATTATAGTTTGTATTCTGTATCCTATCTTCTCTTTCAATAAAATAACCTTTGATGTTGAAATTGATATTTTTTGTTAAAAACGTTTCTGATAGTATGCATATATGTATGTTATGCTTCTGTAACATATGTTGTAGTTCCTCTTTAATATATCTGACTCCTCTGCAATTCCATTGAATAAAATTTATCATTTTAACTGTTTTAATTAATTATTGATTTTTATATCTGTCCTTGGTCTTGTTGTTAGATTTATTTATATATTTTATTTTATTTTATTTTCTCTCCGTTTATATAATTATTGTTGATTTAATATTTTAGTAAATTTATTAAACGATTAGGTTTAGTGATGTGAATAGATTTTTAAAAAATAAACTTAATTTATATATCGATGTTTTCTTACGAGTTTGGCCATTGTACACTAGATATTTGTTTCTTGTAGCTTCTAAGGGATTGGGATGTAATATTTGGGTCTTTGTTTGTATTTTTAATTTTGTCATCATTATTTTTATTATATATTGATGTATAGCTGGTATCATTATCATTGTTTTCCATTGTAATATCAGGTGTCTCTTGGTTGATTTGCTTTCTGTTTTTTCCTTGATTAGTTATCTTAAGGTATGTGTCGCTTTCTTCATTGTTAGGTTTCTTTTCTTCTCTTCTTCTTTTTGGAATTGGTTCTTTAGTGGATGTCGTAGGTTGTGGTTGACTGTAAGATCTTTGTAACGAGTTACCTGTATTTGATTTATTCACTCTGGTATTAGTTCTTCTGGTTAAAGGGTTTGGTTTGTATGTTGGAATTATGTTGATACTATTGTATTTATTAGTGATATTGGGAAAAGTCTCATTGTAGTTTAGAGCTTCAAAAGAGTTTTGAGTTCTTACTGAGTATAAATAGTCTGTATTTTTTTCTGTTAATTCTAATTTTGCTTCATAAAAACTGAGATTGTGTTGGGCCATGAGATCTTTTATCTTGATTTGTCTTTTTTTTTCAGGACATTCATTGTCTGTAGCCTCGTGGTTAAGTTTACAATTTATGCATGTCGGATTAGGAGATGTGCATGCAGTACGTAAATGATCTTCACTTCCGCAGAATTTACATTTTGCTACTTTTGCTCTACATTTTGTGGCTGCATGTCCAAATTTAAAACAATTATAACATTGTATCGTCTGTTGTACAAATGGTTCACATGCTCGTCTCACTCTCCACATGTAAACATAAGCAGGAATAGCAAGTCCTTCAAAGAATAATTTCACTGTTGTACTGGGTTCATATTTAATAGCTCCGTCAACTCTTAGTTTTCGATTTAACCTTTGCACTCTCGTTACTTTAAAAGGTGGACACTCTATATTATTTAAAATTGTATCTTCCGAATATTCAATATCAACACCTTTTATAATAGCAACTTTTGTGCACCAGTAAAATGGGATAAACGCTTCATACCCATTGTTTTTCAGCAATGTTGATTTGGTAATTTCGTTAGCTAGTACTGCATTAGCACATTGAACGATTACTCTATTTCTTCCCACTTTTTTAATTTCTATTATATTAGATTTATTGCTAATTTTACATATTATTTCTGCTAATTTAAGAGAACTAAAAAATGTATTTCCATCACTATTATTTTTAACTATCATTACTTTATACGAGTCATATTTTGTTTCTGTGTTGTATAAATTATTAAATATTTTTTTAACATTGTCACTATTGTTATTTAAGTTTTCTGTTATATCACTGGATGTTTTATCTGTAGGAATTGATTTGTTAGTCACAGAGTTGTTTTTATTGATCGGATTTTTATCGGGAGGTTCAACCTCCATATCCATATTGTTAATTAACCAGTGATAATTAAATAGAAGTTACTTCACTTCTAATTAATAACACTTAATAATAATATAAATTATAATTTAAAAAAAAAATAAATCACGAAAAAAAAAAATATTATAATTTGCACAAAAAAAAAAAGATCACTATTTATTTTATTGTTTTGTTTATTGTAAATACGTGCGCTCACCAAGAAGACTCGATGTAAACTCAGAAAAGTACATTAAAAATAAAATTTAAAACAATGTAAAAAACACATACTCTGTTCTGTGACTAAAACATAATATTTAAAGTAAAAGTTAAACAGTAGGTGGGAATGGTACTTAGTAACCATTTGTTTTTAATTTAACCAAAAGTTTACCGCAAGGTTTGAACGTATTCAACTTGGTCTTGGAGTATTATCACCGAGACGGCGTTCCACAGAATGGATCTGATATTTAATTGAATAGGGTTTTTGGGGTGTGCCTGTGGAAATACTAATCCTAGAAGCTAGAGACTTAACAGTGATTTAGCGGATGGCGTGCTAATGAAGTGTGATAATGTCGACTGTCTTACAAAGGAATATTTCCCACGAAAATTTACTAAGCTTCTTAAAAAATTAAAATGGAAAACGAAGTTTTTGTGCATTATTCTACATTTAGTTTCCCGTTGGGGGATAATTTATATATTGATTTATTTGGAAAGACAAAATATATATTTTTAAATTCATATATATATTGGCTTCATGTGAATATAGAAATTATTTTAACTAATTCCTAATGTTATTTTTATTAAAGATATACGATATTGAATTTTTCCCATATTAATCCTGTCACTGTACTGGTAATTCATTTTTTAAGCATATTCCATAACCTGTATATTAAAAAAATCATAGAGAACAAATAAAATCTAATTCTTATTCCTAATAACCGTTTTATTCCGAGTACAAAAATCAAAGAAACGTCATATAAAGTATATTATTTAAATTGTTAATTCCCTTTTATCTAATTTTATTATAACCTAAGATTATGCACAGTGAGGTCTGTCGACTCACATTACAATGAAAGTAGCTAAAACTAATATGACCAGAATGCAGTTGTAATATCTCTGGTCAGTGTTACCAACTAAAGAAATATGATTTTTTTCTCGATGATATTTATCAGTCATATACTATTATAACTGGTTTTTAATTTGTTTTAACTTCTTATGCATTTAACTAAATCACGGTTTAACACAACATGGCGCTAATTTGTTTAGCAAAATTTAATATATTTTTAAAGAGAACTGCTGTTAGAAGCATTACGTAAATCACTTTATGTAAGTGTATGAGTATACAAGCAAATACATTATTGCTCTAAAAATAAAATAAAATGTTATTAAAATTCAACGGGTGTGCAAGTTAACGGGGAGGCGTTTTAATAGACGATAATTATTCTTCTTAACACATGTAACATAAATTCGATTTAAAATTTAAGATAAATGTGTTCAGGGAACAAGAGAGCAAGGATTGGGAGCTTATCATTAAAATTTAAGCTTTCTATGTAATAGTTTAGTACATAATCGATGTACTTCAATAACTAACGTGACGTCACTGACGTATTCCAGAGTATGTTATGTAGTAACAAGCTTGTTCCACGTGTGATCTTTATAGACCTGTTAAACATGTCCAGTAAAGTACGTGACACAATAAATTATCAGCTGATTCCCTATGGACGTATATCTTTCATGGTATAACTTATATAAAATGCAACCGCTATAAATATATTCTAGTATTAGTAGATGTTTGTGAACATGAATATCAACTGGTTTTACTACCATTGACACTTTGAAAGTTTGTGTACAAATTTCCTGGGGGTTAAAACGAGATGATATAAAATGTTTAATCCGTATATACTCTATGCTACTCTGTCGATTTAGATATTGCTTCGGTCAATTTAATATTTATCCATAATTTGATGTATTTTTATATTTGTTTTCTAAACATATCCTAAAGGTTTTCGAAAACTTTTCTGTCAAGGAATATATATTTTTAGAAAATATTATTTAACGTATGTAAAGAACTGAATTTATATTTGATTAGTTTTTGAATAAAAATTTATTTTGCGTTTTAAATTTTTTTTCCTGGAATATATCATTCCACTAAGTACTGTAAATTTTGTTAATAAAGTTTCATAATTTATGAAAATTGAACTCAAACAAATGTAGGCGAACTCTCGAAGCTTTTCGGGGAAAATTGTGAAATACATCAACGAATTTCATCTGAAAATTGTTAGTAGAAGGGTATGGTTAAAATATAACTCAATCATTAAAATCATTTTATAAAACTTTGATACCGGAAGAATGAAATCATTTTAACTTTTTTTATTCTGATAACAACAAAATAAATTACATAACGTTTTACGAGTATATAAATTAATATCTTTTACGTAAAAGGTAATTTTTTATATGACATAAACCTAATTATATATATATATATATATATATATATATATATATATATATATATATATATATATATATATATGCATTGAAATGTGTTTATGTATATTTCGAGAAAAACACCAATATTATTTTATTATAGTATTTATAGTATTATTATAGTAGATCTTTCGACCGGGACTAGGTCATCATCATAAATATCAGAGCAGATTATCAATGATTTTTCAAAAATATGAGTGATTTGTGAAAATATCAGAAAAATTAAAAAACAAATCTATAAATGTTTGAATTTTTCAAAATTTTACTACAATAAATTTTTTTTTGTATTGATCTTATGTTAAAAATTTTCTATAAAGGCAGTTAGCTTGGTCCACAATTTCTTCGTAGATAATTTAAATTTTCTTAAATTTTTAACAAGTCGTTAGTATTTATTCGCGTTCATAATCTATCGTTAGAAAGAAAATCTATTGCTTACCTGAGGGGCACAAAGAATTTAAGCAAATGAAATGAAATTTATGTAATTAAATATTCAAATTACAGGTAAATATTTTATCTAATTTACATATTGTTCAATATCAATACTAAGGCGTCATAGTATATAAAATATTTACGTTGTACATATATTATACATTTACGTCTTTCGGCATCATGATAAAATTTAAGCAGTGTCACTGTCACATGGATATTATTGTAGCTGACGTTTTCTTAGAATTTAATTAAACGTAGACACTTCTTAAAAAAATATCATTTGTACAAACATTTATCTGTAAATGTATATGTACGTATCAAAATAATGAATAATAAATAAGTTAAGAGACTTTACAGACGTCATGGAATTTTTATGGAAGTATCTAGATATGTGTGTGTGTGTATATATGTCTATTTCTTAAAGTTACGTGAACTACCACATTTCGAATGCACATTCAACTTATCTATAGCTCCTAGAACGCGTAGCGCATCCTATAGATTGTACATGAACTTTAAGATGATGTTCCGTCAACCTACTCTAATGTATGAGTCATCAGGTGTTGCTAAAGCTGGTACCGAGTTACCAACTACACATTTATATAACACGAAAGTTATGTTACCTCATAAAATGTCTGGTGTACTCCGTCTTAAAATACTTGTAAGTCTATGAAGCAAATGTTGCATTTGAATCGAAACATCGAAAGACGGTTGAACAAATTTACATAATGCATGATATTCGCGTAGTGTAAATTTAACTGTAACTGTAACAGTAACCGTACTGACTACTGAATTTAGTACTTCTATCCAGTGGCAGGCGGAAGATTTTTTCAGTATGATGCAAGTCTTCTCGTAATGTAGCCGTCCTTTAAGAGGTTATAAGCCCCAACAAAAGTGATTTTTTAAGAATTTTTCCTGAGAAGACTTTTAAATGTATTAATGTAAAAATTTATACACATATTCTAGTATCTTTGGTCCTAGGAAGCGCGTAAATTATTATTAAAAAAAATTATGGTAACTTTTAACTGTATTTTAACATTTTTGTAAAAATAATAATTTAAAAAGCTGCTATAGCTAATCTCCAGGACCTCCTCTCAAAAAAGGCATCTTGCGGTGACCACGATATCTCTGGACTGGATCATGTAAAATGAAAAAATGAAACAGATTTCGTTAAAGTAATGTATAATCTACTAATTAATCGAAGGAATAAGTAAAATAATATTTTTTAACAAAATGGCAGCTTTTCAAAGAAGAAATCGATTTTTGACTAAAATTTTGGCATTAAATTGTTTATAATAAAAATATAATTATCGGTAATAAAAAACCTTCAATTACTAAAAAATATACTTAAGAAGCTTGTGTTAAAATTTGAGACTGATCGGTTCAGCCGTTTCTGAGAAATCTTGGTCACCGATTTTAAAAACACAGTTTTCAGAAATAAAGTAAAAAAAAAAATTTATTCAACTTACATAACTTCGAAAATAATCGACAGATTTACTTAACATTTTCTGCGTATGTACTTAAATATATGTAAATTATGAAAATGAAATAGAAATTTTTTTTTTTTTTCAAAATAATAATTGTATATAATCCCTTAAATGTCTTTAAAATAACCTTCGATTGTGATTTTAAAAAAACAGTACAAAATGTAAGAATGCTTCTTTAATATAATGACGCATTACGCCAAACTGTTGTGTCATCGAATTCAATCCCGAGATATTTTCCGGAATTGGTTGTTATCCAATTAAATTGATTATTAAAAAAACGTTAAATAAATTTAATAAAAAAATGAATAATGTCAAGCAATTCTTGTTGAAGATTATTAGCATTTATACATGATTAGTTTTCAACCTATGCTATTGACCTATGCCAGCGTTTTGTTATCTACGTCGTTGATCTTGAAAATGTCATATAAAAGTTGAAAACAAACGTAAGGTTTGGTATCTAGAAGTGTTAATTATTCATTTAGAGAATATCCAGAACATAGTTAAAAAACTTGTATAACGATTTTAATTATTAAATGATTCAAATTGTATTTTGAATTGCCCTCTGCATCATAGCATTGCACGCCACTGATAAAGAATACGATGTACTGCCGTAACGACAATTTTATGTCTTAGTGTTTTATACGAATGATTGAATAAAATAAAATGTGAATATTATGGAAATTATTTCTTTACAATTGTGTCTGTACAGTCAGGTAACATCTCACCGTATACCCCTGTAAGTTACACGGAAATCTTTGCCGACTATGTCGGTTCAAGCTTATACGGTTCCAATGTGAGCTCAACCTGAATGTATAGGTAGACAGGACCGTATACGGGTCAATCTGCATATGTGTATTCCTATTCCACAATCTTTTAAAATTCGTGCTCACATATTTCGCTCAAAAATTCCTTCACAAGAAAAGTTAAAAAACCACATAGTTCATGTTGATATCAATACAATCGTAAATAGATATATTCCTGTTTTACAAATAAAGAAATTTACCAATTAGAAAATACTGCGATGTTTAGAATATCAAATAAAAATTTGTCTGCTGGTGTATATGTATATATTACAAGAAAATATCAAAGAAGAAGTTCGTAACAGCAAAATTCAGAAAATATCATTAATCTTTCTAATCTGTTATTTATCTTGGGCTATTGACAAGTCATCGTACGGTTCGTTGGTGTAAAGTCTATATCATATATTGCATAGAAATATGTCAATAGATCCCAAGGGGTTATCTGTAACGTAGCAATGACGGTCTACGTCGGATCATGCTACGCTACAGCTACGATATCGACTTTAAAAATGCTTCACACTTTTTATAACTGCTTTATAAATGTTATCTCTTTTTTATCATATATACGTTTTTTGTTTGCTAGAGAACATTTTTGCTGTTAATGAACTGTTTGTTAATCGATTCAAATTAATTTTTGTTACATAGTTTCATAAAAAATAATTATTTTACATAAATTTTATATTATTTGTGGTTCAAATAATGTACGAGTATATTAATTAATTAACAGAACTATTATTAAAACTAGAGTTTACCCCCGTCGCAAGCGCCGACTGTCCTTTGTATGTGAATTGAACTTAATTTCAAATTTTAATTCCATTTTTTATTCCATATTCCATATTTAACTCGTTCTATATTAATTTTATATATAAGAACAAATAATTTTTCATGTAAACTGACTAAAAAAATATATTTTTTCCAATTTGTAAATTAGGTGCTAAAGTTAGCCTATACATAAAGTTTTAACTTTCTAGCCCTATTTTTATCCTCGGCAAAAACCGCCCCCGTGCTCCTCAAAAATTACGGGTTTCTTGGAAATTCAGGGAAAAATCCGAGGACGCCAAAAGTCTTAGAATTTTTTTCTCTACGAAATGGGCAATTTTCAAGTAAATGCGTGGAGCCGTTTTATTCTACCATACAAAATCCGAACCAAACATATAAGAAAAGAAACATATAAACATACAGTTGGAACATTTTAATGTAAAATTAAAAAGAAAATTCAACGTTTAAAAAGGCTTCCATATTGTGTTACACTGAAACTCCATTGTGTCCACAAATTGCGCCAAGATGTTACAAGGAGAAGAAAGGTCATAAAGCTGCATGACTTCCCATGCAATAAAAACTAATCAATATTCACAAAATGGAGCAGGGCTCCTTGAAAAGAAATGCTACAGAAAAATTTATGTGCGAGCTAAATAAAAAGCAAAAAGTAATTTCTTTCAAAAACTTTAAAATACTTTACGAAATATCACAAACAAGAATCGGTATTAATTAAATGTACGGGGGAGGGATTTAGAACAGTAGGAAATTGGCACTTATCTTTCGTTGCTAATTACGATTTTGAAATATTATCATATCGCGTATATTTGTTCGACTTCCAGATATTTCCAGATACTTAAAAAAAAATCCATGACGTCTCTTAATAATTATTATTCATTTACTTTGTTACATATTTTCACATATAATTAGTTACTACGCCAATTGAAGTGTTTGTACACATGATATTATTTTTTAAGAAGTGTCTACGCTTAGTTAAATCTTAAGATAACGTCTGCCACAATAATATCCATGTAGCAGTGATACCGGTTAAAGATTTGCGAGATGCTGAAAGATGTAAATCTGTAATATATGCACAACGCAAATATTTTATATACGAGTACTAAGGCGTCATAATTATTAATATTGAACAAAATGTAAATTAGATAAAATATTTACCTGTAATTTGAATATTTACTTACATAAATTTTACTCCATTTGCGTAATAGTCCAAATTTTATATTTGTTTTAACTGATAAAAATGGGTATAAAAGCTAAGAGATCTACTTGTAAATTTATCAGTTTCACACAAATCATTTTGTGATAGTATCATCTGGACAATCTTCCCAAAGATCAAAATGGCAGCCAAGTATTGTATTCTCTTCTTCGTTCTCTGCGCAGCTCAGGTAAACAATTGTTTAATTCCTACTAGAATTTAAATATATTTTGCGAATAAATATTAACTACTTGTTAAAAATTTCAGATTAATGCTGAATTATCGTTCGAAGAAACTAGGGCCAAAGCTACGGAACTCTGTGGAACATTCGTTTCAAAAGTTGAGGCTATTAAGACGACCATTGCGAGTAAGAGTCAAGAAGCAAAAGACCTAGCAAATAAGACATTAGTCGATGGTCTCAGCAAACTAACTTATGAAACCGATAACCAATGTGCTCAACTGATCCAGACTGCCACACAGCAAAGCATAGCTAACATCATCTTGAAGGAATTGTCATGTGTAACGGGTGAAGTTGAGAAAGCTGAGAAAAGCATTGAGAGTGTTGTTACTTCCGTTGAAGGGGTTTGCATCAAATTTAACAAATCGGTGGCGGAGTGGGATGCAGGCAATTTCTTTGAAAAATTAGCAAATATCGGTAGCATTGCTTCTGCTGGAGTAAATGTGATCACCACAGCAACTGCTGAATCTCTAAAATTATCAGGTCAGATTTCCACAATTACAACAAGTATCCCAGCATGCGCCGCCACAAGGGCTGCTGAGTTTACGGCGACGTTTGCAGCTGCAGTTGTTAATACAGCAGTAAAATGTGCCACTGCTTAGAATCAACTCGCTTCTCGCTAATCACAGTTACGAATATTTAAAGTTTATCCCAATATAACAAAAGTTACCTGTTACGTAAACGATTCTACTTAATATACAACGTATTGGAAACTATTTTACTATTTAAAAATGCACATTAAATATTTTAAGATTTACTTTCTATGGATCATAAAATCTGATGAAGCCCTTTTTAAGGATTAAATGCTTTTAGAACATCTATAAAACAATAAAAGAAAATCTTATTTTATTTTGCCTAATTATAATGTAAAATAATTGTAAGAATTCATAATTTGTGTATACAGGTTACTATTGTTTCACACCATGTAATTAACATTGTAATACATATATTAAATTCTGTAAAAATAAAGATTTGTTTGCTACTGAATATCATATTTTTTTCATTCGCTAGTAATAATGGCTTTGTGATAGTATATTTCCGTAACTATTCTAATTCTGCAAGTAGTCTCAGTTTGGGATAAATTAAGCTACGTTTCTGCTGACGTGTAGTATGAATTTTAAGAATTTTTAAACTCTGCACATATGTAGATAATACAATATGTAAATTGGGTTATGTGCGAACCATAATTGAACTTATATAAAACTGCACAGCATATAGGTAAAGTTGCTTATCAAAACTTCAAGTATCCAATTATTTTTATTGAATTCGCATTATTATAAAAGTTATTAACATTTGAAATAATCAGTTTTTTTTCTTTAATAATTAAAGGAGTGAGCAGTTCCAAAAATTGACTTTAGTTTATGACATCATTGCTTCCTCACCTCCCTCGCTCCCTACACCATTTTCCAACCTTTACAATCACTATTAAACAAAAGAAGTGCAAAAGAGATGCACTATTAGACGTCAAAGCTTTACCAGCTGGTCTGTAGACTCATAATGTTTAAATATAATGTCGTGATATAAAACCTTTAAAAACTTTATTATATTCTTTTGAGTTTGTGACGTCATCAACTACTAAGGTAACAACCAGAATATTACGCAGTAAAACAAAATTCAAATTTTATATAAATATATATCCGCCAATTTTTATTTAGATATTTAATAAATGTAACACTAATATACGTTTATTAACCAATATTTCATTAAAGAATTAAAAACTTGACCCCTAAAAATGAACCCAATTTTATGATAATAATAATCGAAGTGTGCAGATTATAAATAATCAAATGTTATACTCCTAAAAGATATCAAATGCAATTAAATGAACGTATACAATAAAATATATAAATGTCAGACTCATGTACGAGAACAGAAAGAGAGAATTTTTATCCGTTTGTAGAAATATTCCTTGAGTCTATTTGAGAGCAGATGCACCATCTGCCACTAACTCTATCCCTCGGGGCATCAAACGGTTTCTCTTGTTTTATAAAACATATAAAATCTTATTTCTAGAGAACAATATTCAGCAAACTACGAATTCGTACCATAAGCGGATTCTAGAATATTTGTTTGAGTTGTCAAACAAATATACGAGCATGTCACTGTATTAATTTGATATTAAATTTTATTTCATTATTGTTTGCTAAATGTAAATATGAATAAGTTCAGGATCAGGTAAAAGCTGCTCTTTTCTGTCTTTTACATATTTATTCTACTTTGAAGAGGTGATACATAATACGTAGATATTTGGATATTCCTTTCTTTATATCCCAATATTCCTGTAAAGCAGCCAGTCAATATCTTAAGCAAACATTCAATTTCTTTTCACTACAAACTTCTTTAAAATGCGAAGGAAAACTCCAATAAAATGGCTGCAAAAGTAAAATATGTATCTTATTGCTAATCAAAGATATTATTTATTCAGGATTGCCATAGAATGTAAAATAACTTCAAAGGACACGAGAACCTCTGTTAAAAAATTATATTATTTACCGAAACGTTATGTATCGTACACACTAGTACGTCTTAAACATACGGCATACAACATTTATATATTTTCATTCATAAGTTGACATTATTTAGACATGGGTGTACTTTTAACGTAAAGACTAGGGAGACCTAAACATGGGACACTAATTAAATCCTTACGCTATTCTGAAAAATTCTAAATAGTATTTTTATGAAACAAAAAAGTTTCAATCGTTTGGCGGAACTCTAAAAGGATTGTGATTTTGACAACTGAGTTTGAGTTTGTAAAGGATAAGCACGAGTTAGCAGATACCTTGTTAAAGACCTAAGTTCTATTACTTTTTTTTCTAAATATTTTTTTATTAAAGCAGGTTGAAGGAATTCGTTCAAAATATGAAAGCTTCCCACGTATTAAGTTGCATGTCGCACTAGTGTGGACGTGTTGTACAACTTCTTCCGACAAATGTTGCATGTTGCATGTTTAAGTCGCACGTATGTGTACGATACTTTACAGAATGCATCATACCTTATGTAAATCATGTTGTAGCATGTTAAAATGGCTCACAATACATTGTATATTAAAATAACGTAATAGGTAATTTTGGTTACGTTAGATAAACCTTAAATGCACGTAACTGTGTTTACTTTTAATGGCACATAATTTACTACTACACACCATTAAACTAATAATATTATTAGTGAAGGTTAGAACGTTTAATTCTAAAAAGTTCATTGGTTTTGTATGAAGTCCACACACCTATTCTACTGCGATACATGCATATTCGTACATAACGTAAGCTATCCCTTTGCTGTTTATTTATAATGTAAAGTCATATTCATGCTTATTTTTTTACTTGTCTAGTTGTAACTGCTTAATAATATTAATATTTTATTTAAGTTGGCTCTAATTAAAATAATGACCTAATAACAAAATTCATATTTCATTTTACAATACTTTGCTTGGGTTTTATACGAATGTAAACCATAACCCAAGTACTACAAAAGTTTTAATATCCGTAGCATAAAAGAAATTAGTTGGACTTCGTATGAATAGACGTAGAATTGGTACCACAATTAGCTATAATGTGTCCACATGAGTACCGAGCCGTGGTCGGGGGGTCGGGGGCTCGCGTCCTGGGGCTTTTGCTTTACTGTACGAATTACGTAACTACAGTAATTACATGCAACGAAACAGCTATTACAACATCCATTTTGATTTCGTTTTTTTTAAAATGTTATAATGAAATTTAAAGACGTATGGTGAAGTAACAAATAACCATTTATACGAAAGAGTTTAATTCAAAAGATCAAACGGGAATTTTAGTAGAAATTTCATTATGTATAAACATAATTTTGAATGTATATGTTATTTTTTATTATTTTATTTTTAATGTTTTTGCCATTTGGCACTACATTCTTGTGCCTTAACTCATTTATTTACATGTCATTGTGGTTAATTCAATTTTGATCCTTATTAAATCTAAACATTCTCAAATATAAATCAAAAAATATATATTAAATTCCATATAAAAATAAAAACAAAATTTCTACTGCTACTGCTTCGCTCTTCCTGCTACTGTCCCTCCTGTTTCTACTCTGCCATTCCTTCTTTTTCCTAGTTTTTTCTCTATCTCCGCCTTCCACCTCCTCCCTTCACTTTCGGCATTACATTCTTCTGCCTTAAAAAGATTTAAAAAGCTTCAGCCTTCCTTCTTCTAATTATTTCTGCCATCCATCTGTTTCTTTCCTTGCCCCCTTTTAAGAGCTGCCCAATATTCATCTAACTCCCTACTTTTCCTTACAATCAAACTTAATGTGCTCCAGTGTTTCATGCTACGTTCCGCACACTCTACACATTCTTTCCTCTCTACTTTCCCAGTATCTGTTTCCTTTTTCCTCATTTCCCAATCTAAACCTTGCTGGCCTTCTTATGTTTTTTATGTCTTTTTCTATTAAGTACTGAGGTATATTACTTTCCCAAATCCTTTTATATCTTGTATTGTAATTGCTTTTCTCGATTTTTCCCATTCTTTCCTCTATATGTATATGTATATGTAATATTAATATACTATCAATAATACCTGAACAAGTTTTTAGACAAGAATTTGTCATTGAATTCGTTCTGATATTTACGAAAACGTAACGACCAAAAAACTAGGAACTCAAAATCTTCTATAGGAACGAAACTAACGAAAAATAAAAGAATCCGATATATCCACGAGTTTTTCAGGCAATTTTCAATTACATATTGTCCGATTAATAAGCCTTAAATCTGCGCTAATCCGAGATTACATCTGTTTTCATTATACCACTAGAAAAACATTGCTTGACGAGAATAGACAGTTATTATTTATTTACGATACAGCTAATTTAAAAATTCATATTACCGCAGTATTGATGTGGCCTATATACCAATATAGCTTCTAAATATAGGTTTATATCGTAGCTGAAATATAATTAGCTTGAAATGTATCACTTCTAAATTGGGTCTAATAAATTACTGTTTGCATCGTATTTTTGAGACTCTTTGCCAAAGGAATAGTTTTGACAATTTGATTACTTCAGAACAATCAAAGCACTCACGCTTTTGGTAAAGTCCTTTGAAATACTGAGTATAATTCGCATTCATAATCAATTATTATTTAAATGTATAAACGAAATCCAGATAATTAAAATAGTTGATAATACAAATTAATATACGTCGTAGAAGCAATATATTTAAAAACCGAGTAAAGACCAGAGACAGTTTGTAACCAAACCATTTACACATAACCAACATAATGCGTGACATATTTTAAAATGATGAGCGTTATTTATAAAGTGCATCATTACTGCAGAATTAGTTTCGCGATGAATTAAACCTGCAATAAATTACTTAAATCCATTGCGCTATTTTCAACTAATAAATAATTTACTCAGATTACTTCGCGAACAAAATAGATTTATAACAGATTTTTCTTCTTCAACATTAAGGGTTTTATATTTGTTATATTATTTTTATATAAAACTACTTTGATGTATGTTATGGATTACGGAATAGAATCTTTTTAATCGATAATGTGAAGCATTGGAGATGCACTTCGTGGTTACTGGCTGTTGAGAACATCTCTAGCTATTGAGTACTTCTGATACTTCGATTTAAGCAGTATTATAGGTATAAGGATATTTGGTTAAAAGCTGCATCTCCGTAAAACTGTAGGCAAGTTTTGAAAATGTATTAATCCACTATTACGTTACAATATATGTGATATATGTACACCATGTCTTTAATTACTGTGTGATTATATTTTGAGGCACAGTGTCCTGTTTTGTGACGTTTCTATCACTATTGCACTTCAATTATGCACCAATTTTATCTTCATTTGTATTCCGACAGGTGGAGTGGTTTCGTCATTTGTAGTCGATAAAATTCATCCATTTTATAATTTGTTTAATGTTTTGTAATATAAATGTAGCTTGCAACCGTTTAGTACTATTGCATATAGCATTCACAGCAGCATAAAGGTGCTTAGTTACTGTTCTCACATGAATAGATATCTTTCTGTGACGCATTCTCAATCCTTCTTGGAATGGACCCCGACTATAATCACACAGTTTGGTCATCTATGAGCTCCCGCAATTCTCGAGGCCCAATCTACGACGCTACTTTCATTTATGCTAATTAAGAAGACAAGGAAATTTACGTTTTTGCAATTATTTAAGTGTAACACCTGCTGTATTATTTCCATCGAGAAGATTTGCCTAAGTTTTCACACCTACTAGTGCAATCGTCTAACAATTTTATTCTACTAACTTTTTCTACACTGTTTGAGGAATTCTGATATATATTTATTCATTGGACAAAGCGGCTCTTAGTTTTAGGAGAGCCGAACGAGACAATGTAATCAGTATAAGGCATAAAAGTCTGGCCAGAGTGTTAACTTCTTTTATCTTGAGAAAGGGTTAAGAAATAACAAACCAAACCATATAATAAAATTTTTATCAGAAAGAAAAAAATGAGCTAAACTTGAAAGTTTGAACATTCATAATCTTTAATCTGAGCATATCGCTTCTGTTTGATCGGGAAATCCTTCCCACGCTTTGTCAGTAAAAACAGGAAAATGGTTTTAACAACTTTTAAATAAAAAAAAAGTGAGAGAGGTTTTGTAGAAACTGTACCTTCGAATATACAGTAAGTTGTATATATTAAATGTTGAAAAGTTGTCCAGAAAGTTATATGGAAATTCCATGAATTTTCTATTTTGAGTCAAATAAAACAAAGAAAATATAAATCAATAGGTAAGAATGTGTATTCAGTGAGTAACTTGATTTTAAAATCGAATAACTTATATAACTTTAGGAAATAATGCGATTTGAAAACATTTTGGAAAAAGTTTTAAGGTTTTACAAAATTATTTTTTGAAGTTGACAGAAGTTAAGTTCAATTCTTAATATAATCGTTGTTAATTGCGGAATTTCGAATAAAACTTTCCAAGTTATATTTAACATAAATAAGGAAGCAAAAGTTTAAGCGTATTGACTGACAATTTTCAAGAAATCATTCCTTGACGACTATAGGCTCGTGAAGCATGGCTTAAGTTTTATACAAATATACTATTTGTAAGCATTTCTCCACTACTCCTTCGCTTCTTTTCATTGCGCATTCTGCCATCTATTTAAACTACTCCTCTATCACTTTCATCTCCTCCGACTCCCCTTTTTCCATGAATATTCTCGATAATTATTCCTTAAGTCTTCCTCTTCCTACTTCCACTTTCTTACTCCCGCACCTTTCTTTTTCCATCTCTTTACTGTCCTCTTTGTCACTCATTTCAACCGCTATAAAACTGTACTATATGTTATTTAAATTGGTTATCAAAACTTTTAAATTTACACTTTTGTTTAAAAGAAAACCACAACCAATATGTGAACAATGTAACGGACCACTAACAGTAAAGCATATTATTCTACTCGTCGCACAGACAAGAATATAAAATGCCTCAGGAATATAGGCTGATATTTGAAAGCAGAGAAAATCTGAAAAACCTTATTGAGTTTATAAATAAAACCTATTTAATCTCTTTATTTTAAGTATGTTTATAAGTTGAAAATTATGTATTGTAAATATATATGTAAGTGTATTGTAATGTATTGTAAGTGCTAATAACTTATGAAAGTTGATAACAGTACTTAAGTACTTAAATAAATATTAGAAAAAAAATTACACTTGTTTTTTATTAATTTACAATTCAAATTGTTAATAAAATATTTAAAAAAAATTACTAATAGTAAGTAGTAGGTTAGTATATTAGAATACTCGTATATTTCAATAAAAAAATTAAAAGAATCCCACTTTAAAAAATGAGTTCACTCAAAAACACTGAATCGCATGCCAGCTGTAGTGTTTATAGAATATTAACAGATCATTTTCTAATTTAAAAAAATATATATTTTATTTAACGTGGGCCTATTTCCAATGCTGAGTCCTATCACTGTATGTTTGTACATAATCAATTTAATTTGTTAACAGCCAACCCCAGAAAAACCATTATCTCGCCCAATGTGTGGTTCATATCACTTTTAGCAACAAAGTCGCTAAGCAGTATTACAATATTTGGTAAATTTACCTTCGTATTTGAACCATACAATCATGAAGCAGTGAATATTAATGAACAACATAAATGGAGATACAAAACCTGAGAGGAAATACGTACTCTTACACTAAAAACAGTTATTATATATGATATTTTATATATATTTGTATGATTTTACATATACATACATAGAATTAATGTTCATATAGTGCTTGTTAATTTCCTTCTAAAATGGAAACCATAGTCAGTAATATTAACATACGAATTAGGTAATAATCCATATCTTAAGAACCACAATAGCCGTACAAACAGACACACACACACACACACAGACATATAGAGATAGTTACAACAGTATCAAACTCAAAACTCTAGTCGCGGTTTATTTTATCTCACATTTCATTGTTTGTACTTTCAAATCTATTCATACAGACACTCGTGTAACTGTTCTGCGTAATGCAGGGGTTGACACAGAGCATTACCCGTGCTGGGACTGGTCGAGTGATTTCAAAACTGACTTGAATTGTTGTACTTCAATTTGAAACTTAATATTTGTATAAATTCGCAGGAGACTTTTCAAAATCCTGTTGTTAGCATTATGCCGGTTTCACACCAGAGAGACAGTTTTGAAAGCAGTTTTGTTGTCAAAAAACAAAACAAATTCATGTTGAATTTTATTTTAAAACAGTTCTGTTTTTCGAGAACAGACTGGTTTTGTTTTTAGTGTTTTTCTGTGTATCCCATAAAAATTATAAACATGATAAACAACAACTGACAAGCGAAAATGTTCACAAAAAACAAAACCAAGAAGACTAAAAAGCAACAACAAACGTGTTTTCCTTTGATCTTACTGATTCCAGATGGGAATATGTTTTGTTTACTAAAACAGCAACAAAAGACAAAAATATTTTAAGAACTGTCTCTTTGATGTAAACATTTGTGTTTATGTTTAGAAAAACAAGTTTTTGTTCATGTTCTGTCTAGTGTAAAACCGAACAAAAACATTGTATTTATACACTATAAATACACATAAGCTCTATGCAACATATCTTCAATAATTTATCATTTAAAGTTTCCCATTTTTACGATAATTTAACGATACGATAATAGACGTTTGCTAGTTTTCTATCAAAAGTATTTCTATCAAAATAAATATTACTTTACTACTAAACTTACTAAACTTTACCATTGTTAAATATGCACCTGTAGCTACAAATGGCACACCTTCAAATCAGCGACTTTTTTAAAGTGAATCTTGAGTTGCACATTAATAATACACATAACATATAAAAAAGGAAGTATCCTAAAACTAGATACCAAATCAAAATTAGGAGTAGCAGTTGTTGTTGTAGAAGAGTTTTACAAAAAACTAACGTTTTTTTCCATTGAGATTGGAGAAAAGATTTCTTTTTTTAGACAGGTATTATTATTGAAATTTTCGAGAGAATATTTTCCCAATTTGGCACGCGGAAAACCATCCCTGCCATAACGTGTGACCGGTAGATCTTGTGTTATTCTGTTCCCCCTCCCATCATTCTCCCAAACAACAAAAAGGGAAGATTACACAGTATAATGTTTACATAGGGTGTAAAACTGTGTGTAAATTACAATCTACAATATCAGTAAAAGGGTCTGACTAACTTTAAAACGGAATCTAAACTTATGAACATCGTTATTCCTACGCATTGTCATGGGTCATGGGTCATGGGTCACAGTCTATGGCTCTTCTATGCGATGGGTTCACGACCAACACTTTACATAACTTTTTATGTATATTTTTCTAACTTTAACCAACCGAAAACATACCAACATTCGTAAGTTTTATTACAATTATTATTATTATTGTTATTATTTATCTATATGAACAAAGTTGACCACTCATAAGTGTTTAAGATATTAGGGAAAGTGGTGACAATAATATTACAGGATATAAAAGATAATGTTTGGAGATTCGCAAATTTCTAACTCTCATTTCTTACAATTGAATGAAAATGTTAAAAAGAAATAAAGAACATATCGAAGTGGTTGACTTAAGTATACATATTTGAGGTTTATATTATTTCTTTTATCATTTCACCACTCTTTAAGCTTTCTTATTGTAAACGTCGAATCTTTTACTATCTTCCATGCAAATGATAACGCTGGCATTAAATCAATATCTAGAAACGCATGTTTTATGTTTTCTTAAGTGAAACACAGTTAACATACTCGTAGTATTCAATAAACGCAATCTACACGTTTGCAGGACACGTTTACGACAAGGATGCCGTAATGCTGTTTCACACCAGAGAGACAGTTCAATAAAACACGAACAAAAACACCAATGTTTACACCAAAGAAACAGTTCTTAAAACATTTTTGTCTTTTAAAAATGCTTTAGTAAACAAAACACATTCCCATCTGTAGTCGGTAAACATTTGCGCTTATCAGTTGTTGTTTATCATGTTTATAATTTTTATGAAACACACAGAAAAACACTAAAACCAAAACCAGTCTGTTCACTGTGAACAGTCTGTTTTCGAAAAACAGAACTGTTTTAAAATAAACCAAAACATGATTTTGTTTTGTTTCTTGAAAACAAAACTGCTTTCAGAACTATCTCTGTGGTGTGAAACCGGCATAAGATGTTTAAATGTTGTTCACGGCGGCGTTATAAATGGTGATGGTTGATGTTTATTCAACGACTGTTATAGTGGTTGATTTCAGTTGTAATCTGATAGTCGTATTATTGCCTAACCAGCCTCTAAACTGCAAATGTCGTAAAAAAAGGAAGTAGAACGCAGTACAGTGAGAAACGTGGGTATTATGATGAGACGGTTAGCTACACAGCTGTCATTAAGAAATTATTGCAAGCGAGAACTGTTTAACAAAACACATAGCCATAACTTGTAAAATAGACAAGAAACCGTGAATAACTAAGAATACATAACTGTGTTTATGTCTGACCTATTCGAAATGACCTGGATTTATAACCCATTGAAATATCCCCTTACAGATGACTTCAACGAATGGAAAAATGGTCAAATTTATCTGAATATCGATAGTAAATATGTAATCCTACTCTGATCATAACATTTATTAACGCTGAAATGTTGGGTCAAGCTACAAACTTAGTCGAGGAACTATAATTACTTTTCCAGCGGTGCTAGATTCGACCTTGCATTATGCGCATTGTAAAATAATTTATGTAATTCTAATTTATTCGTGTTACTATTCGCGCGAATGTATGTAATGCAATCGTACGAACACATACCTTGTTGAATGTAGCCAATTGATATTCAATATGCGTCTCCCCGCTTTCTTGACGAAGTTCTCAATAAAACATGAACGTCATTTTATATAGAATACTTAAACAGCAATTCAATTGTTTTATAAGCTACTTCCATATCTTCAACACTTACTTTGCAAGATGATGGTTACAAGAGATAATACAGCTTCCGATATGTACCACAAAATAAATTTATGAAGACATAACAATATAAACAACTTGAAGCGTTTAAAAATTTTCAATATAAGAAATAAAATTATTCATGATTTCCTTTTAGAGAAACTTTTTATTATTACTTTTATTGATACTTTCAATATTTTGTTCTATAAAATTTTATTATAACATTTCTTCACTCACATACGGATATACGGATACGGATGTTGTTGTATTATCTGAAGGAGCTGGATCTCTTGAACAAGCCGTTAGTAAAATCTGAGAGGGCGATTGTGTTCCTTATTTTTATTTTTTCTTTTTCATTTTTTTGCCGTCATAACAAGTAGAGCGGCAGTAAATATCAAATAAATTCTGTACAAGTGCTTTTTTTTTTTGTTGTACAAGTTTTTTGTACACGCAAAATAATTTTAAGTGGAATTATAGAACTGAGACTTGCTAGAGAATTACGAGCTTTGTAAGCTGTTGAGAATATATATGTAATTTTATTAAGGAAACGGCTTATAGAACATGCTGTTAAAATTCTGAAGAAAATATTACAGATTTTGCTGAAAATTACGCAAAAGATGTAAACTGAGAAAACGTTAAGCTAGAAAGTCAGTGAGCTCTTAAATTAAATTTTCATTAATGAAATAACTTGCTTGATATTTTATTTATTATATGGATAAGTTAAGAAACCTTAATAAAAATATTTTGAATGATTAAGAACAAAATAATACAAATGGTTGGCCCACAAATATACTCGCTAAACACAGTTACATATATTTCAGGTTTATTTAACATAAAAAACTTTACTTGTTACATAACATTTTTAAAGTTAATTCTCGCAAAATATAAAACATAGATATTACTTTACATTCAAGTAATATTTTACTGAAGTAAATCCTAATAATATTTAATCTAAAAGGATCCTATTTTATTATTTTACAACTTTTCTGAAAGCTCTTTATAATATTTTATAATCGTTAAATTCTTAAGAAGTTTTATGTGTAAAAGAATAGATTTATTTTTCCAAATGCAGTAAAAAAGGTCATAAAACGTTGAATATTAGGTAAAATCGTTTATGTAATAGATAACTATTCTTATATTAGATAAACCTATAATACATATAACAATGACACGATATACGGTAAGGTTACATAACAAAAGTTATTTTATTTGACATAAATTTACATTTTCTGACATTAATACAGCTTTTTATGTAAGATTATATAATGTTACATGTTAAATTAATATTTAATGATAATTTAACCGAATTATGTAAAATACCGAAATGTAACGTGAGGTAAAAATTGTTACGACAATAATATAGGAGTTTAGAAAGGGCATGTACAAATATATATCAGTCGCTTGGTGTTAAAAGAGCCAATATGAAAATTTCAAATTTTGGAAACGAGTTGAAGTTTGGAACAATCGCACTGAAAGTATCTTCTAAAATAGTTTTAATTAACTAAAACATAGATATGTTTATATAGAATCCGATTACGTATTTCATGTTTTGAAAAAATACATGTTTTATGCAGAAAAACTAACATTGGCCCTTTAAGCACAAAGCCACTGAATATATAGTTGGTTGAAAACAAACTTATTATAATAAAGATCACAATTTTCAATGTTCGTAAGAGCTTTCAGTAATAATAAAAGTTTTTAACACAAAGCTATTAAGAATAAGGTTTAATCTTAGAATGTCAACACTCTCTAAATCACAAAAAACTTTTGGTTAGTTTGCTTATAAATATAAAATTAATTTTTTTAATTAAAATACTTAATGTACTTGTCTACATTATAATTTATTTTCAGAAACATTTTCTAAAGCCTCGCTTTTGATTTCAGCGTGAAATACTTTTAATAACAATATTTTTATGAATAAAAACAGCTCGAAAACAACAGGCTCAAGTCAAAGCGCGCGGCGCGGCGCGGACATATTTCGTTTTTAATTAACTATATTTCCTTTTCGTTTGCTTGAAGTTTCTTTGACGAAGGATATTACGTCACGATGATTGAACTAATTAAAATTATTAAAATAAATGGAAAAATAATTTAGGCTGTTTGTAATTAATTTATGTTCTTCAATTACAACGTTAACTGATTACTTATAATTATATTAATTAATTATGAGTAAACATTTAATTACAGTATCTCTTGGGAAATTATTTTAATATATAATTCAAGAAACAATTATTTTTAATTCATTTTCATTTATTCTGTCAACTAAATTTTCTAATTAAAAATTTAAAAGGAAGATATTTGGAATTTAGGAAGATATTTGAATTACTTTCCTTATTTTTTATATTGCTTCAGTTTCATTTATTTCCCGCCATTTTTTTATACAAAGAAGATTGTTTCATAATTTATAAATAGCTATGAAAAATAATCCTTCCTTGTGTTATTTTAATGGTCTATGCAACCAAATCTTTAAATAAATTATCTATATTAAAATTAAATTTATTTTACACTTAGGGCGTCCGCACACGACGCAACTGGTTGCAAACCTTAGCTCCGAATCTGCTCGAAGCGAATGTGATTACAACTGTTATTACTGATAGATTGAACTTGTATGCTAGTGAGATAAAAGACCAGGAAAGACATACGAGTCGGCTGATTGCAAACTAAACGTTAAACGAAGTTTTCAACGAAAATGAGCACGAGCCATGTCGACCCGTGTGTCGTGACTCTATAGAATTTTTAACAATAGCAAAACAGGAGATTCTGTTGTGTTATATTTGATTGTATGCTCAAAATCAGTTTACTTACATTTGTGACGTGTGTTTTATCTCACTCGTGAGTACGTTCGTTCTTTTACTAACAACACAGTTGTAATTATATTCGGTTCGGGCAGATTCGGGGCTAAGGTTTGCAACCAGTCGCGTAGTGTGCTGAGGGCCTTAGTCTTGAAATTTGAATTGCTGCTTTCCATTAGAATTAACATTATCATGAGGGGAAATTTGTAATGTTTATCAAGTGCATAATAATTAAAAATATGTTCATTTATTAATAATATAATCAACTTCACATATTGTTTCATTTAATAACTTTTTATTTATAACAGAAAAACCACTCCCTTTTGTGCTATTTTTATTATCAAATATATCAATTTGTTTTTGAATAAAAACTACAAAAAACCTAATGTAACTAAACGTAAAATATATTTTCCTCTCATTTTGTCCTTGCAAATAATTCGATCTTTGATTAAATTTACTTCGAGTCTAAAACGATTCTTTTTCAGGATTCAGGATTATGATTTCGTTTATAACTGTACAAAAATTTAAAATATTCTAACGATAAGCCTTATAGCACGACATGAAGTTCTTAAGAAAAGCTATACGGAAGTGTATTAATAAGTATACATCTATAAATAAGAAGATGTTTATAAGATAGACAGATACGAAAGTTGCGAAAGATGTAGTACCGAAAGAACCGGTTTGTGTAATATTTGATGATATCTACCACAGAAGAAGAACTTCGTTGTCTATTTTCATAGTTATTGAACTTTAATACCTTCTTAATAAATAAAGCCATCTATTTTTAATTATACTTAATAATATAGATTTTCCATATCTATAAGAAACTTGTTAACGAACATTATAAAAGAAAAACAAAAAGTTTAAAAAGTTAAGTTTGTAAAGTCATGTTCTAAGAGGATCATAGTAGTGTAGTAGTTTACAGGAGAATAAAGAAAAAGGGAAAAACAGATTACAGAAAAACCCCTCTAGATCTAGGTCAGGTAACGGACGAACGGAGGACGGTACAGGACATGGAACACGGGACGGGATGGGACAGGTTCGCCTGTAAAGGAGAATAGTCAGTGTACTGTGAAAATAAAATTTAAACGACAATATAATGGCATTGCTTATATGTACTCTCTTTATATTTTCAGTGATCTATTTCTCCTTAATACCTCCTTACAACTTTTCGTAAACAACATACAATAATCCTTAACAGTTCGCAAAACATTTTGAACACTGTGAAGTAAGGAAATATACAAATTGGATTACGATTTTTATATAAATATTTTCAATTATTGTCGTTATAGAATATAACGTTTCTATCGTTTTGGTTGGTTTTACAATATGTATACAACATTCAAAGACTTTACTGACGCCTTATGCCTCCCTCACACTGGAACCGACTGCTTCCATCTTCATACATAACTTGTGCGGTTGGCTGCGTTTATTATTTCTTGTACAGCAGAATATTGAAAGCGGAAAATGGTATAGATATGATATGCATTTTTATTAGTATTAGCAGGGGCGCCCTAAGTCATTGCGAGGTCCCGGGCAGCAGATCTTTGCGAGGCACTTGTTCTTTGTATAATTTATGTAAATTGTAAGTAAGTATTTTTGATGATAATTGACGAGAAATAAAATTTTATATTGAAAGTTTTATAAAAATTAACAAGCACAAAACGACAAATAATAATGATGATAAACTAAGGTACATGTCTTTAAAGATATAAGCAGTGATTCTAGTGGGATTTCTAAAGAGCGAGGCGCGAGATTCAAATACCTATATAGTGATGAATTTTTTTACTTGGTCTGTTGCGCGAGAATCCCAGGGCCTCTCAAGAGCGAGGCCCCGGGCGGTTGCACTGCTTGCCACCTCCTAAGGCCAAATCTGAGTATTAGTATTATTATTAGATGAAACGTGCTAATGCTAATGAAACCTTATATCCCCTAATCAAAAAGTTGTCATCACAAGTCTTTTTCCAAAACAAAATTAAATTTGCGCAAACAGGAAATTTTGTAAAATCATTATATTTTTTACAAATCTTACTAAACATTAAAAATAATAGTTTGCTTGAAAAAAATATTATGTATTTAAAGGTTATTTATTAAGTAATTTTATATTCCGACTTAACGTAACATTTATGCATTTGATACTTTACCAAGATGGTTGAAGAAGGCTAAGCCTACGAAAATAAAAAAAGAACAAAGATTTTACACGCATTTTATACTATATCCCTATCTACTCCAGCATGAAGATTTTAAATAATAAAAGTAACATAAACGTAAAATAAAATATAAAATTTCTAGTTATATGCTCCTTTTTATTTTCACTCGAGGATTATGAAACATATTACACCGATATATAAGAATCCTAGCAAAGCATTTCCCCTTCCCCCACCCCGCAACTTTCTAGTGCAGTTTATGTAAGTATCATGAGCCTCGCTTACCGCGTCCTTACTAGCCGAGCTGGTGGAGGGGGGGTCAGGATATGGGGCCCCCCGTAGCACTGAATACATCTGAAGGTGTTCACCTCCAGCTACAAGCCAAACTGAAATTGTACCTAGTGTATGTTTGAAGATAAGATGGCTCATACTGGCCACATCGTTAATCCAGAACCCCGCAGAGTCCATGGACCCCCTGGGGGCCATTTCTCTAGTGGCCCCTAAAACCTACAAGCCCACCAAACACCATGTCTCATCTGAACTACGTTAAAACCATACGAACGAACTGTACACTCCGCTCCACTCCACTTCTTGTTATTTATCATGTGAGTAAAATAATATACAAATATTTATTAAGGACTTTTGTGGTAAACCTCACGATTTATCACACCTTATTCGTTTAATCATTGCTACCTGTATTTACACTGCTTATTCATTCTTAAAGATGCTGTTTAACACACGCATCTTAGAGATAACACCATTTTGAACAGACTTGTAGATGTGACACAAAAATGCGCCAAATTTGAAATTCTAAAATGTTTGTTTCATTTTGGACTAAATTCAGACATCATTTTACCGTGCACATTATTTTTTTTTGTAGTTAGATAGTAGATATCTGAAGGTAAATAAATAGCGAAACTCCTCCTTCCCACTTCTCCGTATCTTACAACCTTTAACATTACATTCTATTCAACAAAATTTTAATCATTATCAAAAAAAGAAACTGTGGAAATTTTACAAGAAAAAGTAAATTTCTTTGCTGGCAAACTATTTGATCATTTTAACCTGGAAATCAAATTTAAAGAACAGTTAAATGCTATAAAACAAATTAAAAAACAAAATTTACAACTAAATCACTTAAAAGTTTCTCTAAATACATTTAATTCTATTTTAAAGTATTCTTAACAATTCAATTTGATTGCGCGAGTATTTCGAAACTGAGTTTCGTTTTAAATAAATTTTTCACTTATGTGAGGTTGAAACACACTAATTATTCTTTAGTTGAGTAATTTATTTTAATATTTGTAGATAGTTTTTGAAAGAAATGAAAACCTAATAAAAATGGCTGGTTATTTTTTGGCTTTCTGGGTAAAACTTACCATATGTTGGTTGCTGTATTCATAGTTATCGTAATAGTTAGTTAACATGGTTGTAGATGCTTTTCTTTAATTGAGTTTCTTGTTAACTATGGGTACAGCAACTGGCCGTAATCTAAGAATAAGGATTAGATTTTATTTGTTTTAGGATTTATTATTATATTTATCTGGTATAAAAATTATTGTAGTTAAATTGAATCTTTTTTAAATTCTACATGTATATAAAAATGTGTTAGAAAGAGAAAAGTATATAGTGATATACGAGTATCTCGAATACTATAAATGGTAATACAATAATTGCAATTTTGTTGGATAGAGCGATTTTGTTTGTATTTAAAAAGGAAATAGTTTGGGTGTGTAGCGGTAACAGAAGGAGGGGTAGCACTTTCTGCTTATTGCAAATAAATTTCTGTAATTATTAATAATTTAAAACCTTATAACGAGTTAGTTAGTACGAGTAATGTCCTATTAAAACAGTGCATTACATTCACCAATAAAGAGTTTACTACCTTCGTCAAGGGCTACTAGCCCGATGTGCTCTAAATGAACAGTATTTGGTTATAGGGGTGACCCGACAACTGACAGTCCCATAGGTAATTTTTAAACTGACTAATCTACCATGTTCCGGAACTAGGGTACGCTTTATAACGATTATGAGGGTGTAAAATTGTCAACAAATACAAATAAAATAGCTGCAGAAGGGTTGTACATTACGTAACAAAGGTAACATAATATTGAAGGCATTTCACATAACAGAAACACATTATACGTGATAAAATACTGGTAACATAATATAAATTAAATTTATTATAACAAACTTTATGCAACATGTTATTCTGGTTGTATTCAATGTATTTGAAGGTGTTAGTTATCCAGCGGAAAAACTTTTATGTTATTTTATTTTCTCATGCTATTAAAATATAATTGGTTTTGTTTTTATTTTAACGCGTTTTATAAAATTATAAATAATTCTTGTCTGTTCTTGATTTTTAAGTTTTTTTTATTTCTTTTTTTTTACATAAAAGTGAAAACTTTCTGTTTTTATTTTAAATATTCAACGTTTTTAAATAGTTACAGATTTTCTTTTTTACATATTTTTTTATGTGTGTATGGAAGAAATGTCGCAATGTGAAGTTCTTTGTAAAGTTTTAACAATTATGTATTTGACAGTTATGATTATTATGGCGCAAATATTTTGTGTAGACGTTTTTTATGTATTTCTTCTTATTTTATTTCCTCAAAATCTTTTGCGGAAGGCTACAATAAATCCGACTGACATAGTCGTATAACATTAGTCATTAACAAATTGCAATTACTTATTGGTTTCAACTAAATGTAATTAAACATCCTTTTGTTTTGTTGGCACTGTTTATGGTGTCAAGACAGGGCTCACAAGAGAGGGACGGTGAGAGGTGGTTAAATCCACCAAATAATAAAACGTAACGTTAGGTAAAGAATATTACGTTAAGTAATACATCAGGTTATGAGTTTTGTATTTAGATGGTATTATATATTTGTTAATATATATTGTTATACAATTTTACTAGACGACGGCGTGTATTTGTAGCAGCTAGCCTTCTATTTATGTGCCCTAATTGACAACTGACCACTAGGCGGGGCTTAAAAAACATGGCTACTGCCGGTGTGCAACCAAAGAATTAACCATAAGTTTACATTGAATTAGTGTCATGAATTTTAATTATTTATGTTTTCTTTAAACCAACTTTTTCACTGGGTTGGATCAAATCCAGCTCAGAAAATTGTTAGAAATGCAGAAAAAATTCTGCAAGCTGGACATTTGATAAAATGTGGTAAAAATAATGATAATCCAAACAGTGACGTTGTGATACACAAGTATATGGTTTAGTATAAATTTTTTAACCGTACGGAAAAAATGCAAGTTAGATAAATTGTAGAGAATTTAAATGCGCATCTAGCCGTACTATTTTAAAAATTTAAAAAAAATATTTTACCATAGTTTTTGTGTTTTTCTGTTTTTGACCTCACGTTTTTTGACCATAACTAGGCGACAAAATCAAAAAGTCCACGTTGTTTGTTCTACAAGTTGTAAAACTTATTGTTTTAAACATATTTATACATTAGAAAAAAAAACACTTTTCATATAATTTTATGAGAAAAACGTGAAAAAACGTGGACCAACATAAATTAATTTTCAACATTTACGAAACGTTTTTTCACGTTTTTTTCATAAAATTATATGAAAAGTGTTTTTTTTTCTAATGTATAAATATGTTTAAAACAATAAGTTTTACAACTTGTAGAACAAACAACGTGGACTTTTTGATTTTGTCGCCTAGTGATGGTCAAAAAACGTGAGGTCAAAAACAGAAAAACACAAAAACTATGGTAAAATATTTTTTTTAAATTTTTAAAATAGTACGGCTAGATGCGCATTTAAATTCTCTACAATTTATCTAACTTGCATTTTTTCCGTACGGTTAAAAAATTTATACTAAACCAATCAAAATTGTGTATCAAGTGCACACCAGAACTAGTACTTCTTTTGACCACCAGGCGTCGTGGCCAAAGTGGTCAGTTGTCAATATGCCTGCGACTGGGGTTCTTTTTAATTACCGAGCGGAGTAATTTTTTTTTAGTAAATAAGTCGCGTCGTAACTTTTAAAATTTATTAATAGCCGCAATTAAAATAATCCGAAGGATTCACACTGTTTATAGACCGCTTTTATTTACAAAACAATTACAATTAAACTAAAATAATCGAAATAAAAATTTACTGTTATAACTATGACCTTTATATGTTCCTACACCCGCAAATTTGTAACAATATCATTATATAACCTTAAATAAAAAGTTTTATTTATGTCAGAAAACACATAACTTTTTAAATGTAAGATTACATTAAATTAACCTAAAACTTTTAATTTAGTTTATCTTTTATTTAGGAAGTTTAGTTTAGTTTTCATTTTTGGCATAGGTACTTATTGTTCATACTTATTATAACAGATTGTAACGCATATTATTACAAAATAAAAAAAGGAAAAGTTCAACAGACAATTTTCAAGACAATTCTTCAGATAAGTTGTCAAGACAATTTCCATATAAAAAGAAGAAGATGAACCTTAGGATTACCTTGTAGCATGCTAGCAAGTCTCTGTTTTTAATTGCATAAATAACATTGACAGTATAACTGTACCGTTACATCCAATAGCTGCTAAAAAGTTTGTAAATAAACCATTGCAGGAACATAAATACATAGATAAATAAGTTTGTAATAATAAATATAATGTATTATACATGATGTACTTATAATAAAGCGTCATTCCCACCTACTCTTTTATCTTTAGTGTTCATTTGTTTAATGTTTTGACTTTAAATTGTATGTTTTAATCACAGATCGTAAAAAGAACGTTATACCATCAATTTTTAAGATGTAGCTATAGAAAAATTAAAATTTAGATGATTTTAAAACATTAAATGTATTACACATATCCTATAATAATCTTGCAATTATAAAAAAAGAACTAAAAGTGAAAACAGTAGGTGTGAATGATACTTTAGTGATAAACTCTGAATATTTCAAGTATAATTCATAGGTCCAGTGTACGTAATTGCATCACTGTCGTTTGTATATGCTTATCTTCTCTAAATGTACCTATGTTGTTTTCCCTTTATAAGATTTCCTTTCTTATTCCTTGAGTAGACAAGTTTCCTTCGCGAAACATCTGGCTTTAGCATGCTCAGGATATACGAAAATCTTTTATATATACTTAAATGTATATACAGTTGGTATTATACGTACATTCACATTATATAAAGTAGGGAGAGAGAGAGAGGGATGTATTCAAGAATCCAGACAGAAGCTGGGAGGTAACAGTAACAGCAGTAGTGGCAGTAGTAGCAGTAACAGGCTTTTAGTATTTTAGAAGAAGATTCGTACAAAGTAGTTCAACTAAACCCAGTCTCACCTGTGTCTCGGTCTCGGAATTCTGCTAAATCTTAAAAGACGCGTTTCTACTTCTCATCTCTTCAACGTTAATTGCTAATTAGAGATATTAGTTTTCTGACTGGTTAGCCAGTGAAATATGGTACATTTATTGCATTTACGTTTTGTCGCTTAAGTACACTGTCAAGTATATTCTGTATAAACTTAATAAATAACATTATACTACTTTAAATCGTGAAAGATATCCCAGAAAAAAAATGTAATTGGCTTATGGCAAGCTAGCAAGTGTGAAACCACACCGCAAGACAATTTTTATATGATAAATAGAAAAATGTAACGCAATATAACACTAGCAAGTTTGCAACTGCACTGCAATATAAATTTTATATGAAAAGTAAAAAATGTAACACTAATTAAGGTAGTAGTAAGCTAGCAAGTATAAAACTACACCGAAGATAATTACTATATGAGAAATAGAAAATGTAATGCAATGTAACACTTTAATTACTTTGTAGTAAGATAGAGAATGAGTCATGAGTTGAGCAAGTGTTAGTTAAACTGCATTGCAATACCATTTTCTATATGAAAAGTTAAAAATGAACCTTGGAATTAGTTATTGGCAAGCTAGCATGTATGAAATGTGCACTTATGTAAGTTTTGGAGGTTCTTCTCGTAGTAGAAATGTTTATTAGAAATATATTAACTTGGAATGTATATATTTAATTAATATAATTAATATAATAGTATTTATTAATATAACCGGAAAGAGTGTTTTAAACTGTCGGTGTAAACTGTTGTATAACAGAGATAGATATTCTTTATAAGGAAAGAGAGTAAGAAAGTTTTATGATGTCAAATGATCAATACGTGTACAGTAGTTTTATAAAAATCAACGCTAATATATTTACACTTCTCTGTGACTTATATGAATATAGCCTACAATTTAAAACAGCATTTTATAAATATTTAAAAACGCTTAGCATTGTTATTAATGCATAACAATTTTAATTTTACTTTAAAGAAAACATATCTCTTTTTATTACAACTCGCTTGTACGTAATATAAACGTTGGAAACACATTTCATTTAAAAGATACTCCATTTCAAAACTTATACAATTAAGTTTCTTTTATAACATCAAAACTTATTTTAGCTTTCACTTGAAAAGCAACAGCGTAGAGAGCTTTTATTTAGCTTCATTAACGCACAAACTTCACAAAGCACAAAGCTCGCGTCGCGTTGCGTTGGTTAGCTCGACAACTGCTGTACGAAGCTACGAAGTATCCAAGCTCTGAATATTTTCAAGTCGTGTTCACAAAACTTTACAAATTAAAATTCTGAATATGTTTAAGCGAATCACCCAACGATTTATTTATATGTGTTTCTTATAGTATATACTTTTATATATATATATAAAAGTAGGTTTAAGGTACATCTTATACTACCTCAACATCAAATTTTCCAATACGCTACTAGAATATTTTAAGCAAGTTATATCTCAATGAATATTACAACGACAAGAGAAATAAAGTTTTAAGAAGTTCTTTTTTTTTTCGTTAACATAAAATTTATTTTCTCGTTTTATGATTAAACAGTCGCTATTTTATGGTAGTAATTGGTTCATTGCATGAATAGCATAGTGCGGCGTATATAATATTGGAAGCAGACAAGATTTCAAGTAGATAATAAAGAATTCAATTCATTTTGGTACATCTTATATGGAAAAGTTTTATTAATAAATATAAATAAACTAGAGTTTAGAGTTTTAAATAATCAAAAATTCAAGTGTTCTCGAAAGTTTCCTACCGGGCCCCCTAATATTCTTATCGCCCCCTTTTTTAATTTTCAAAAAATTTTAGCATTGAACATCGTGATACACATGCCAAATTTCAACTTTCTATCTTTTACGAATTAAAAGTCATAGAGCAAAAAGTAAAAAAAAAATTACGGGTTTCCAGGAAGTTCAGGGAAAAATCCGAGGACGCCAAAAGTCTTAGAATTTTCTTCTCCAAGAAATAGGAAATTTCAGAAAGATGCATGGAGCCGTTTCCGAGCCACCATACAAATCGCTGGAGCATATAAACATTTAAACATATAAACTTTCAGTTGGAACATTATAATATAGGAGGATATACTCAAGTAGAATATTGTCTTGCGGTTATACAAAGCTTTGTGCAAAGTTTGGTTGCTATTATATTAAATTTATTACGTGCTACATAATCATAAACTTACTTTGATGCGGTGTAGCTCACATATATGAGTTCATGACAAAAAATAGTACATGTCGTCGGTGACAGAACGCTGAATTGGAAATAGGCTGACGTTGAATAAACTAATTTTTTTTTAAATATTCAAAACGTATTATATACTACGTGAAAATACTCATAAATGCAAACAAAATATTCAACAGTCTAATATAAATCTCTCTATTAAAAAACATATTTTTTTCAATAAATATTAATTTCTAAATTCTGTTTGCTCTACTCATGACTACAAACAATGAATATATTAAACATCACAGCACATAAAGCAGAGAAATGATCCGACAATTTTATTTCAAACATATTAAATTTAAAACATAATATTCTTATTCAAATTTTTTTTGTTCATTCAAAAATAAACTTTATTACACGTAATATTAAAATGCATTTTTCTGCAAACAAAATATACACTCGTATTATTTTTCATTGTATGATTTTTATTGTAAAAGCTTTCTACAGTAAGCGTAATGAAGGGACGGGAATAATACGGATTTTCTTTTGATTACTGGCGGGCGCCTTATTTCAGTCGTCAGCCAGCGCAAGAAAGATTTCTACAGCAGGTTTTGTATCAAATATTAGAAATGTCGTTTTGCAGACTTATTTTAAGAAATGGAAGAAGAATTGCAAATTTATGTGACACAGAGTGATTCACAAGGATTAAAAATATGGTAAAACAATTCAGATTTTAGTTTAAATCAACTTAGTGTAAACTCGTATAACTAGAGGATATTTTGTAATACCAATAACATTTTAAATATAGATGCCCTCGTCATTAACCCATTGCTTCTTACTTAAATTTGGATACATCAAGACATATTCCTTTCATTTCCGATGCTTTTTTCATTGCAATCTTTGCCTTTATCGCAGTATTCAGCTTCTTGCGCACTTTATTCTTATATCTCGATGCCTCCATCTCTCTATCCGTATGCAGGTAACATATGGTCAGAGGCGGCCTTAGGGAGTGGCAAGCAGGGCAACCGTCCGGGGCCTCGCTCTTGTAGGGGCTTCGCATTCTCGCGCAACAACTCAAGTAGAAAAATTCATTACTATATATGTATTTGAATCTCGCGCCTCGTTCTTCAGAAATTCCACTAGAATAATTGCGTATATCTTTTAAGGCATTCATGTATCTTAGTTTATCATCATTAATATTTGTCATCTTTGTGCTTGTCAATTATTTACATAAATTATACAAAGAACAAGTGCCTCGCAAAGATCTGCTGCCACAGGGGCCTCGCAAATGTCTGCTGTCCGGGGCCTTGCAATGGCTGGTCCTGCATATGGGTATATAATCTTTGTTTCTCAAATTGTAGTTTAACTTACTAATTATATTAAAAATTTCATAAACATAAAGTTCCAAATTTATCTTAATTTTCAAATGTATAGATTAACAATTTCATTCCACAGTGACCAGGGATCAGTGGCGTAGCGTACCTTAGAGAGGCCCCGTATCAAAATTTGTTGGGGGGCAAAATGATGGGTAAAGATTTTTCACGAAAAGAACAAAGACACACATTTGGGGCCCCTTTTAGCCCGGGGCACCGTATCATTGATACGGCTGATACGACGGTAGTTACGGCACTGCCTCGTGAATTTTACGTATCTTGTATAAGTAGTTTTAAATACATAAAAAATATATTTTGAAATAAAGAATATTATTTTGAATGACCCAGTTAAAATCTTACGATCTGCAGCTTTACCTATTGAATGAAAACCAATCTACTGAAACTCTCTTTTATCTTTTTCAGTATACTTGTATAAATACGTGCCTGCGCTTTTAAAATTTACACTAGATATAATTGAATTTAGGTGTCATTACTTGTAGACTACAGCAATTTACACTATAAACAATAAAAAGTCAGAAACAGCCAAGAAATTTGTTTTGGAAGATTCTGTAAGTGTTATACGCTGATAAGAACATCTGTTTCGGTAAAGTAACTTTTATTATCAAACAATAAAAGTAAGTTCAATTGAAACTATTCGAGTAAACTCTTGTAAATTATTTGTAAAACAAAAGAGACAACAAATTTCTATAGTTTATGAACTGAACTGTTGAACTAGTGAACTAGTGAACTGGTAAACTGGCAAAGTAGGGAACTGTTGGCGTGGCATTTAACATATTGTGTGCACTGTGGAAGGTAACATATTGCACAACGAGAAGTTGAAAGGAAGACCTATCTCATATACAATCAAAACGAACATTTTGTATATACTTGTATTGTAGTATATTATATTTCATTGAAAAGGACCAAAATGTTAAGGTATTTGAATTTCATTCTCTATCGTTGTCTCTTTCTCTCTAGTGGGGTTCATCCAACTGTGCAAGCATATCCCTGATGTATAATTTAAGTCCCATACAATTAAACTGTAAAAAATATATGTGAAATAACATACAAAAAGTTAGGAATGGTAGATATTTGGAATAAACTATATTTCGCTTCATTGTTTTACTCCGAACTGTCTGATTCAGACAACTGAGCATTGAATTTATTGTACAATACTTTTTGTATCCTTTAAATAAAAATTAAATTTTATATCAGTAAAAATCAACTACTAACTGCAACGATGAACATTTTTATTTTTATTTTTCTCAACAAAAAAACAACATTCGGTTTCTCTAATCCGAAACATTCCGTCTAAAATAAACGTCGGTGAAGTACGCAGCCGATTCGATAGCAGTCGATTAGCAATATAAGACACTAATTGGTGAATTTATATATTATATAATAATATTTAAGTTACTTAATACTTCTACAGTCCATTATCACTTAAATATTTGCTTAAATGTTCCGATTAGCCATGTAATTTAAAGTTCGATTTAACACCGAATTAATTTTGATTTACTCCACTAGTTCGAATCGACTGCTATCGAATCGGCTGTGTACTTCACCGACGTCTAAAATAAGGCGTACTATTGGGTAGAAAAATATAAAGAGTATGAAGTAGATATAGTGAAATCTTATTTAAAAAAAATATCCTATAAGTATATAAGGCAATACATACCTCCAATTTTATTAGGAATTTTAAATAAACTCATGTGTTGCTTCTGAAATTTAAAGCTCATTTTGGTAATTTACCTACATATTTTAATAATTACATTGTTTAACTTAAATCATACTATCATACCTAAAATTTAAAGTTTGTTATTTACCATAAATTGGCAAATTTCTGTCTATCTAATTTTATTATAGCCTCACAATATGCATTCACTAACTATCTAACTAAAAATGTGATTCCTTTATTCCTACAGCACATCTATAGCGTTCATGAGTATATGTTTTCAATGAACGGTCTTTGTTTTACCGACAGACGAACTTTGTGCCAACTAAAGAATTATAATTTCTTTACAAGTATATATATACTGCCACATTCACTCAAATTGAATTACTTAAACTCTTGAAATATTGTAAGAAGTATAATTATTAAATCTAAGCTAAAGAAATTTTAGAGTAGTCAAACGCTTAAATCGAAGACGGCATTCTAGAGGATATACTGTGTCAAAAGCATCTACTTTGATTATGCTTACCTACTCAAGAATTATGTTTCTTTATAACGGTACTTTCTATATAAAAGTGGTTGCGCTTTTTTAAAAAACATTTCTAAAGAAATAAAAGGGTCAGTGGAAGAATTCGCTAAATAATGTAACAATGTTAGTAGAGATATGAACTTTCCCAAATCTTGATCCACCGTAAAATAAGCCAGGCCTGTCTTTAAAGGTAATATGTAGTTCATTTATTCTTATTTTAGTAAGCATTGAAAGGTAACTAACCTAAAAGACTAATAAAGTAAATAGTTTAGATATCTTTATTCATTTGACTTGGCATATGCAGGCACGTAGGGGTAACAATTTCATATCTTAAACCGGCGATAAAACAAGAATACTATACTTCAACAAACTGTACTCTGTAACTTCTGACATTCTTAACTTCCAACTTTTCAATTACTTTAACTTTTGTTGAAGTTTACCAACGTTGCTGTTTTATAACAACGCTACTATCTTTTATAAAATGATGCAAATTATGTTAATTTATGAAACATCAACTTCTTAAAAGAGTCTTATTATAATGCAGTTTTTATGTCATTATTGTATGTCACGATAAAGTAATGAGAATGAGCAAATCTTCTACGTAGCTCAGATAATTCATCTATTGAGACTTTCCGTACGTCTATTGAAGTATACATGTTGGAAATAATTGATGCTGTGTATCACATATCCAGTAATAGCAACTCTTGAGAACGTCTTTATTTAAAATTCTTTTAACGAGATTAAAATCGTATTGGATTTGCACGACTGCTGCATTCCAAAGCTGACAATAGGTGCTCGATCTAACTTCATAACATTAGATATTCTCTTTTTATTAATATATGCTCCATAATGTAAAATAATATTCTGTATATATATATATTGCATATACATGAAATGTATAAACATGACAATACATACATGGTATGTACATGCGTTTGCACATACATATAACATAATGTATATACATTGAAATGTTTTCTGGGAAGCCTATTTTAGTATAAAATGTAACCGACGGTAGACGCTGTTAAATAACCCGAAAACAACGATGGAATGTTTCGTCGCTTCGGCATCTAAACTAAAATAAACGCACAAAGCAGCCTGGAAGGACTTGCATTGTTTACACGGTAGAGAATGTCAGCATTGGTATAACGCACCGTGTGATTTAATGTAAATAATATATAAAATACATTATTTAAGAACAATAGTATTGCAAAATATAAATAAAATCAACTAATACCGCTTGTAGCTGTACACCGTGTTAGTTGGCTCTTTTATTAATATATTCGTGCACTCCTGTTTGTACACAGTTTCTATAGTTTGAGAACATTGATAATTAATCTCATAGCATCAACAAGAACAAACTTTTCATTAAAATATTTAATAGCAAGAGTACAAAATTCAAAAGTTTTTGTTTTATTTTTAATAAAAAGTAAAAATAAAAGCATGCAAAGTTGTTTACGTGTTTTGTATAACACATTTTCATATGATAAATGCAAAACATACGAGTACGTCCTTAATTAATGATGAACAAGGAAACCAGCTATTATATAAAATGTTTAGATACTATTGTATGCTAAGGGTTTCTTAGAGGCTATACACATCGTATTTGGAGAGGATTTTTCTTTATACAACATTCAGTTTAACTAGTTTTATGAGCGATTCGTATACATATTTAGACAATTATCAAAAACAAATTATTGAAATAAATTACTATACCCATTTCTTTGTCTCTTCTATAGAATTTTTAACAATAGCATAATAGATGATTTTATTGTGTCGTATTTGTATGTATGTATGCATTTAAATACTTTTAATTAGTATTTGTGCACATATCTGCTCATGATGTCATCATCAAAAGCATGCAACCAAGCATGCTCTGCGACCTAAAAACACAGCCGCTGAAAACGTGCTTAAAACCAGTTTAGTTTCGTTCGTGTCTTGTGTTTTCTCTCACACTCGTATACACGTTCGATCTCTCACTAACAACATAGCTCTATTTTCATTCGGTTCGGGCAGATTCGGGGCTATGATTTGCAATCAGTCGCCTCATGTGCGGACGGCCTAACAGAAAAAAACTTCGGTTACATTTCGTTATTTAACCGTGGTCGGTCTTTGACAAAACTAAATTTGCAAAACCCACTTTTTACGTTATACTTTATACATTTAAAAAATATCCTACGATAACAGAGAAATACTCATGTCATCGACTTATGCTCCCTAAACACAAAACACACATATTTCCATATTTACCGTAAAAGATAATTTCATTATGTTCGAAAAACATAAATAAATACACGTTTTTCTCTTTTTTAGTTTCTTGTTTACTTTGAACTCACTGTACTTAACAACTAAGCCTACTCACATACTACAAACTGCTAACAAATAATATTATTTCAGAAATTGTTCAGCTCAGTTTAAGAGAACTATTTCTTCCATCACATGAAATTTAATTTTTTATTTTTTAAGTAAATTTTGACTAGAACCCCATAAGGTTGGTCTGAATAGACCCCATCAGGTCCCTTGTCATGCAATCGCGTTACTTTCCCTACTAATACCTTATCAGATAGAAATAATTATCAAGGTCTATGATAAAGTTCTACTCAGATATATCTAAATTCAATTTTGTCTTCAGTGTGCTCCAAGCTTTATAGTTAAACATAGCAATTGGTAGATAAACATATATCTGCATCATAAGACCAACTGCAGTATCGATTATTACCACCAGTAGCGCCACATTCATGTAATGGCATATGGTACTTTAGTTTGCTATAACACTTTCAAAGTGTCGCTTGAATTATTCCGTCTTATTCGGTTGGGATTACTCTAAATTCCACTAGATACTTCAAAGTAAGGATCATTGAAGTTGTACAGAACTAAATATATTTATATATCGTCCATTCCTATAGAGAATTCTATTCACTCAATATATTTACAAATTTAACATTTTCAACTTCCGAAGTAAAGTAGAATTTATTATTATTTAACATATTTAAAAAAGAAAAACTATGTGTTGTTTGTAAAAATGAACATGTGAAGGATATATGAACCCTATTTAAGATTTCATTTGTTAATGCAAGCAGTTATATAACATGCAAATCTAAATATTAAATTTATATGTAACACAATGATAATGCAGAATTGAAACTGACTTTTTATTCTTTTGAATTTATTTTTCTTATTACTAGAATTGCACCAAAAGTCATTTTATTTTACTAGTAGTTTTTTCAAGCTTCTACATTTTGTGTGCTTTTTAAATAAATTACATTTAAACTTCCAATAGCGATATATATGGCGTATTACTAAACTATACCGCGAGTATCTATAGTATATAGTATTTGCAAATGTAGAACTAGCTATACGATATTTGAAAATGTGTAACGAACATATATGTGTACGTCGGGTACGAATATGTTTTGCTGAGTGTATTTTACTTGCCACATGTCTGAAACGACGGAATGTTATGGGACCACACGTCGGCGGGGCTCGTGAGAATATGTGCCACTATGCAAGTGCAGTCGTCTACACATCTAGGGGATGAAATGCGCGGTAGTTTGGGGTGAATTGTGTATTTGCGTAATATATACATAAACCAGCACTTTGCTCCGCCGTGGTCGCGAGCAGCTTGCATGCTATATGTTTCATTTGACTTAAAATTTAAATTTGGAACTTTCTACATGATTCCTAAAAATCACGTCTGTTGAAAAACTTATACATCAAATTCCAATGTTCTATTCCTTTTGCGATTACCTCTAAAAATATTGTGTCGTATTACGAGGTATTTGTGTGTATTTAAATACTTTTGAAAAGTATTTGTGTACAACTCTGCTCATGATGTCACCATCAAAAGCATGCAACATAACTGCCTACGACCTAGAAACACAGTCGCTCAATACGTGCTCAAAATAAATTTCAAATCAGTTTAGTTTCATTTCTGCCTTGTGCGTTTCTCACTCGTATGCACTTGCGTTCTCTCACTCACAGCACAGTTGCTTTCTCATTCGGGGCTCGTGTTTGCAATCAGTCGACCCATGTGCGGACGACCTTAGAAGTAGTAGAAGGTATAATATAATAGTAGTTGGTATTAAGACAGTATATGGCTTCATAAATAGGTAGGTCGTCTAGATCATTAGTGACACACCTCACACGACTAGTTTTCGACAAGTTACTGTGAGATCATTTTGCCAGCGCTGTTCATTGAGGGTGTTGTACCAGGCTGCTTCGCTTAATGGACGTAAAATATGTACAGACGCACAGGAAAACCAGTAAGTAACTAAGAATTATAAATAACGAACAAAGCAGTACACGAGTGTAAATTAATTTATTTTAGAAGTGCCCACAAAGACCACAACGCATAAACTTGGTAGAAAAAATTGAGTTTGGAGATAACGAAATAAACAATATTCGAGTTACAAGCATTTCCACGATAATCAACACGTTTGCTTTGTTGCATTTATGAGTTATCTAAGTACTGAATAGACGGTAAAATTTTGTGTTTAACTGCATACTGAATTCAAATTTCTGCACTCGAAAGTCTCAATAATGAACTGGACAATTGATATATATAATTATATAGATATAAGAATAATTACGCCTGAATTAATGGCAACTACAAGAACACTCTTATTACACTCCATTCCAGATACCTGGCCAGAGTACCTATATTATGTAATGTACGTTAAATACGAATTAAATAGCTCCAACACTCTATAGTATAAGATTATAAACAAATGAAAGTTGGGTATATTTAAATGTTTGTATTTCAAACATGTTTTCGAGGAAATGAAATGGAATTATAGAAGAAGTAAACTCGTTCAAGCGACAAGCGAGTATTCTCTAATGATTTCATCTTGAGTGTAATAATGTACATGTTATACATAATAAGCTATTGAAACAAATCTTGGATTCCTTGTAATTCTATTACGTGACGGTACCACTACAAAGGTCCCATAGGAAATCCTTGCATAATACAACAATTCCATCAGCTGCTATACGAGTTAGTCGACGGTCGTTCAGAGATGCGAAAATAGTCCCACAATAATATCCCACTGAACAAAAACTGATGGTGAGTGCATCAGAATGAAATACTATGCAAATAAGCAATGATAACGTACGTATGCATTGATTAAAGATGTTTTAACGTCTATTACAGATAAATCTATTGAGAGTACGTGTACCCAAGTTCCAAAAGTACCCAAAAGTTCAGCTTATGAGTACAAGAGAAAAATTATTAATACTTTCTCAAATGAATAATGAGATACTTCCTAGCTCAAGCTCATTAAAAATGGAAACTGTATTGGATAATGCAATGAAAGACAAAAAAGAAATTAAAGAGCAAAGAAACAAAAGAAATCAGAAATCAAGACAAACAGGGATGTAAGGAAATGAGAATGATCGTGAAGTTTAAAATAGGGAATCTCTTTTAAAGAAAGAGGTAGGAAATATTGGAATACAGAGGAAGAAAAAGTTTGTATGATGTCTGGCAAGAAAGAGGAAAGAGATGTAGGCCTAATGACAGAAGTTAGGAACGATCGAAGGAGATGTGTACTTATTGTAATTTAAACAGTTTAAGTAAGAAAATAAAATGTAGTTGGTGAATTTAAGGCGTACGAGTTATATTATTAATATGATTCTAGTCCCGCAAAATTATATCAACTATAATCAGAATCAAAAGTAATCATTGTAAAACTCCTGCTCAACTGTACAAAATTAATATTAAATCCGACGATAGATGTCAATGTGGTGAAGAAGGAACTTTGGATCATATTATATTTGAATGCATAAATTATAGTTTAGAAAGATCAAAATTCAATAGTGAAATATTAGATGTGATTCAAACTAGTCCTGTTAATACTAAATTTTTGTTAAGTGATTCAAAATTAATTAGTGAATTATTTAAGTATTTAGAAATTTGTAAAACAGAATTATAAAATGTTAAATATATATAAAAAATGTTTTTTTTTAATATGATTTCTCGGGCTTCCTAGGCACATAGCCTTTTATTACCCCCAAAATGTTTTGCTTTTTCTTATACTTTATACCCCGACAACAAGAATGATCTATTCATAGCTATTGCTGTAAATATAGAAAATGTTTGATGGTGGTCAAGGCAAATAAATAAAAAAGTAATATGATTCTAAGATCATTTGCAACACTTAGTATCAATGGAATATCTTCACTAACCTTTGAATTTATGCTGAAACAACTTATTATGGACCATGCTTTGAATATTAATTTATTGTAAGACACAGTAGTCTGGTATCAATAATCAATCCCACTGTGTGGTCAAGGTTTCTGTCATAATATTTTCTATTGTGACCAACCTTAATCCGCTGCTGGTTATCTTATAATTATCACTACTATATCATAATATTCAGTCCCACTAAATTATTTGGTAGATAAAGTATTTTTGTAACACTAAAACAAATTCATCTTCATATATTTGAGTAGCTTGTTCTTCGACAGTAAGATGCTACTCTTTGCGGTTCATTATTTAAATCTCCCACTAATTCACTCAACCTAGTTTTCATAAACTTCAGCATCCGTATGACTTTCTAATTTTAATTCATCTTCCCCTTCTTAATGGCTTTACTAAAACTAATTTCTTCTGTATAATTCATAATTCCATCACATAACTTTATGCTAATATGAAAACAGCTTCAATAATAAATATAAATATACGGAATATAAACCAGCGTGTACTATACGTTGAGATTTACTTGTAGTTATACGTAGAGAACTACGTCTCATCTTGAAACTGACAGCTTAATTAAAATTAACCAAATTGAAATAAATTACTTTGTAAGAATAATCAATACACTCGCTTGGTTCGGTATGCAATAATGCAAACTGCTGCAAGTCTAGTTTACAATCCTAATTGGGGGCCGATGTTTTATCAAATATTTTGGGAATTAAAACAGCTACCAAATAGTTTCACTTCAAAAACTTCCAAACATTTTTGAGCACACCTTTTCGCAGTACTTAGATAGAAAAAAGAATTGAATCTTAAATGCATGACATTATTTTGATATTGAAAAAAATATTTTTTCTCATTTTAAATGTTTTTTTTACAAAAGCTATACATTTCATGTTCTAACTGTTACATCCGCTTTAATGAAATAAATGAAATTTAATTCCGAAAATCAACAATAGCATTTTCAAACAATAGTATTCACATCTATCAATTTGTGTAATATTTTTTTATGATATTTCATTATAGATTGGTTTTGTAATAATATCTTCCGCAAATAATACAGATTAAGGGAGCAGGTAAATATAAATGGGTCCGGTGATTATATGACCCGCACAGGGCCGCGCCGTGGTGGGAAAGGGATAATGCGCATTGATTAATGTAGTGATGTTATTGTTTTTGTTACGTGTTTACAGGAATTAATCCAGCTATGTATGTATGTGTGGATGGGTAGATATACAAATGTACAAGAAATAACATAATAAAGGAGGTAAACCAGGCGTATACAAACTGCGGGTTGCGAACTGTAATTGAAAATACATTGTGAATATTACCTTAAATAATTTACCATTGATTTTGGAAAAACTGGAAAAAAAGTGAGCCCTTTTTTGCTGTATTACTTTTAATTCGTAAAAGATAGAAAGTTGAAATTTTGCATGTGTATTAAAGTATTTATAGCTGACATTTCTCAAAAATTAGAAATTCAAAAATTGAAAAAGGGGGGTTGAAGAAATTCGGGGGCCCAGTAGGGAGCTTTGGACAAAGTTCATATTCTGGATTTTAGAATAATTAAGTATATTATTAATAAGAAAAATTCAAAATTTCAAAATTTTATTTGGGAGCCCGGGGGCAGTATTTGCCGAGAGTAAAAATTGTGCTAGAAAGTTGAAATTTTGACGGGGGTAAACTCTAGTATGTGTATAAGTTTACAACTGTATTATATTGACCAGCCCTGTTTCATCATGAAAGTACTTCTACCCGGGATTATACAATAATTAAAGTGGTATTATATTCCTTTTTTTACATTCTTGATTGTTTTACAACGGTCAGATATGATATAACAATATATTCACCATTTTTTAACATATTCTATTACATTATACGTAGTTTTGTTAAAAAATCCACAAATAAAAAGAGAAAATAAGAATATCCCTATATAGCTGTTAAAGCCCCAATTCCCTATGGTAATAAAAATCGCATACATTTTTAAAATAATATTACTACAGTATAGTGTGTCTGTAGTGTGCGCTGTGCTTAGATTAACGCTCTATAAATTTGGAATGGTTATTCTCAAAGTAATAGTATGGTGTAGTATGGTATACGCATAAAATTTGCATGTATATGGGTCTAGTTGTACAGCATTTAAAACCGCACATTGTATTATAGCCTTGTTAAGAGTAAACTATGCACTTAATACTTAATTATGAGCAACATAATAGCGCTCTGGCGGCGCCTAAGAGATTTAAGCGCGATGGTTCAAACACGTAAGAGTATTCATGAAAATGTGTATTAAAATAATACAATGTAATCGACCAGGTTATGTAATTATTAAATTTACTACTAGGTATTCTATAGTGTTCTGTTCATTGCCATTCATTCAGGCGTAGTGCATTTATATAAATCATGCATACCACCAGTAGAGTTTTTGGACCCGATTTGATTCGTGCATGACCCGGTAATGACGTTAAACCGTATTCGGAATTCGGTTAAAAATTATCATGTGTTTTGCTATCTTGTCAAATTGGCAATTAAAATCCTAAACACGCTATGACACAAATCTTTCTTTAGCCGACATCACACTAAATTATATAATGATTATATAAGTCAAATAGCAAATGAATTGCTGTATAATATCAATTTTGTTTCTTCAAAACAAGCTCTGACAAGTTCAAACAAAACTCTGACTCGGAAATTAATCACTGTTTTGATATTTAATTTACTGTTTTAATCTAATATTTTAATCTAGATTTCAGGTTTTCAGAATAGGCATTCCTAGTCACATTCGTGTTTTAATTTAAGTTTAGTTAATTTAGTTTAAATTTAAATTTTAACAGTTCGACAGTTCGAAAAAATTGAATGTGATACAATTAAAATTGCTGTTTTTAATAACAATTGGTAATAGATATTGTTTTTATTTTTCTTATTTTTGACAAACTGACATTAAACTTCTTTAAATATAAATTCTACTGCATTTTGACAGATTGTCACATTTTGAGGTTATAATATAATATATTTTTTCTTAATTTAAAATTTTTAATTTAAAACATTAGACCTTGTAAGGTTTTAAAAAAAACTAAGAAAACTTAAAAAATAAATTAAATTAAAAATGGTACTGTGAATGACTACTAATTGAATGATTGAATGTGAATAAATTAAATACAAAAAACAAAATTAAATTAAAGCAGTGAGTGTGAATGATACTTAAGAGTATATCTTGTAACCTTATTGTGAATAAAACTAATAGAGTATATAATAAACGATTTGTAATACTTGTTTTGAAAATTTGCGTTTTAGAAACAAAACCAGGAGTACAGGATTGTCGAATAGATTTGGCGAGGTTTAGGCAGTTTAGGCAAATCAGAAAAGTTCAGCTGGTTTCTTTTAAAGCAGACGATCTGGGAGATTTCGTTTGCTTCCATTGAATCAGTTTCATAATGTAGTTTCTTCTTAACCCGAGATAAATAATGAACATAGCATACATTTACTGTGTAACATTACATATATGTAAATATGTAACCTTAAATTTATGAATAATGTTCATAACAGTCAATTTTAGTCAACCGCATAAGTTCCTTTACATTTAAATCATATAATAAGATTCGTTTTACTGCCTGCTAATGCAAACTAGATCAACAGGAAATGCACTAGACAGTAGACAGATTGGAGATAAATCACCATCCTGGACCGGGCTGTGCTGTGCTGGGTTGGGTAGTAGGTAATCAGTGAGGAGAATATCATTTGTGCTTGTTTCTACATCCATTAAATCCGTACTGGCAGTACGAGTAAGTCCTACGAGCCACTCCATGTATATATGAATAAATATCACCTAGGTCCTGGTATACTACATTTCCATGGACTCTTCTAGAGGAATTAGAATAATTTATACATCTATAGCAACTTACTAAGCACATGGATGCTATAGATTACAGTATAAATATCATTTGGAGAATTTAATTCAAACTTTAAATAGACCAATCCTCTCTCTAGCCGAGGATATGAGGGGATTTATTACAAATGGTAGAAATAACTTGTATAACATCAATGCCATTGTGCTTCACTGTTGGACGGATGGAGAAAATTAGAAGCCATAGTTTTGAAATGCAATATTTGTTACGAAATATGGCATTTCTTCACAGTAAACATTACTATGTGACATAGTAACAAGGTAGCATCAAATATAGCCCTATATGGCCATAATCCTTAGGCTGAAAAAACTCTCAAATAATATAACGAATAGATACAAATTTTTAAAGAATGCAACGAAGAAAGTGATAATAAATTAAGAGAAGTCAATTGCAAACAAGAGTTACCGAACGGACTAAATAGAAGGCTGGAAGTAGTAATATGTAGACTTATGATAGGTCATACAAATCTTACTCATACCTACTTATTCAAAAAAGAAGCACAATTAATATGCGAACAAGGTAACAGCCCACTAACGGTAAAGCATATTATTCTTCGATGCTCAAGGTGCTCGTCGCACAGACAAGGCTGTAATATTCGTGAGGAATGCATAAATTCTAAATATTTTTTAAAAAAATTTAAAAGTTTTTTAATAGAGTCATCAGTAATTTTAAAAAATATGTTTTGGCACCTACTCGGCGCTTTTGCCTATGTAGTCCCAAAATGCTAATCCAGCGCTATTTATTTATTTATTATTATTCATAATTTGCCTGGCTTCCGAGGACTTCGGTCCTTATCTCGCGCTATTTATATTCAATTGTTTACAGTCACAACTAACGAGCAATAAATTCCATGATATCCCATGACAATTTCTCCTATAAGAAGAAACCCCGAAATCCCGCAGTCCAGCTTCTGCCAAGTAGGGGCGGCCTTAGATTTCGAGGTCCCGGGTGGCAGAACTTTGCGAGGCCACCGAGTGGCAGAACTTTGCGAGGCACTTGTTCTTTGTGTAATTATTGTAAATTAAAAGTAAGTATTTTGATGATGATTGGCAAGATATGCAAAAGTTATAAATAAATAAATGTTGAATTTTATATTGGATGGTTTATAAAAGTTAACAATCACGAGGACGACAAATATTAATAATGGTAAATTTATGTACATGAAAGTCTTAAGAGATATAAGCAGGGATTCATGTGATTTCCAAAGCGCTAGATTCAAATACATATATACTCGTATATAGTAATGAATTTGTCTAATTCGGTTGTTCCGCGAGGTTGCGAGGCCCCTACAAGGGCAAGGCTCCGGGCGATTCCCCTGCTTGCCACCCCTAAGGCCGCCTCTGCTGCCAGGTCAACCTAAGGGTCAATCCGGGATAGCATATTCCCGACACCTGAATGTGTCACAGTCCTCGGTACTTAATTCCTGTAACAATACGAAATCCAGTGTGTCAATATTTGTTTGTGATGTTCAATTCATCATAGCTCCACCTCCGTTCATCATATCGCAGAAGCTACGTTTGCGTTATAAATCATCTAATTTAATGTTAAATGCGACATCCGTTTGTATTTGATTTCTCACACACAGCCAAATGATTGATGGCTACAACTTAATAAGATTCTATTATACGGTGTATGTTTTGTTGCGTTCGCGAATAAATAAGGCGTTAAGCACGGCGTGGCAGTAGCTTCTACAAAGAACATCTGAAAAGATACTTCTCGTTACTGGAGTGTCCGCTGCATAAAGTTTAGTGTCTGGTGCTGAAATACTCGATCTTAATGGAGTCAAATTGTGAGAAGAACTTTTATAGCTTTAACCCGTCTTGTACTTCTCAACGTGAAGAGTTTTGATCGTGACTCGCATTTCAAGCTAGACAAGTCTGCGATAGAAGATTCTATCCAGCGTTTTTACAATAATTTTAAAGCTAAGAGCAGACGTATTAGAGAATTAGATATGCAACATTAAAATCTACAGTTGATAAAATGATATTGCTGTTCGTAAATAATTAAAAATACAATTTATTTCATTACTGAAAGGCAAGTTGTCTTAACAATGTTTAAAATTGGAACTGTTAAGGGAGCCGTCAACTTTGGAAATTGTGACTACAAAAAATGCAATTTAGAGTGGGAAGAAACGAAAAGTTCTTCTCTCAGTTCAGGGTGGCCACAAAGAAATGATATCAAATTTACCTGATAATTCCAGGTTTTCCAGTAAAGTTTTTCGTATTTTCCCCTGATCTCATTGCCTTAGTTGGTATTTAATAAATAATTAAATACGATTTATTACTCGCTAATTAAAAGTAACTTAATTTGAGTAAGACAAAAATAAGCTAATGACTAGTATAGACTAAAACAAATTAACTCTTAATATTAAATAGATAAAATTATTGAAGATTTTTAAATTGATCATCAATAATCAGCTAAAAGTTTAGCTTTCTTTGACACCAATTTTTTTTTTCATTAGCTATACGTTTTCTTTTTGAATTTAAATGAAATATATACTATATATGAAATAGTTGCCGCAATCAAATTCCCTGATATTTTTTGAAATTTTCTGAAATTTCCAGGTTGCATTAATTTCCCGGATTTCCAGGTTTTCCAGGCCTGTGGCCACCCTGTAGTTTTAATGTAGGTATTTTAAATATGTATAATTAAAGTGTATCAAAACTACAAAAATTTATTGTAAAATTTTAACCGAAAAATAATATTTTTGTCCGAGAAGGAACCACGTAAAATTTAGCGATATAAGAGAATGAATCAGCTAAGAGTCAGCCGATTATAATTATTCTAAAAATGCAGAATAAATTCTATTTTATAAAATTTCTTTAACTATAATTTATTACACAAGTTTGAAGTAATTAACGCTATCAACATCGGTGTATTTTTGTAATTTATTTCTCCCAGCAACTGGTCGCTTAATACACAAAAGCTTGAAAATCACCGTACTTAACTATCTAATTTTAACTCGTCTTCATTTCAGCAAAAGTTAAGGAACTTTTTAAACGATCAACACGTGATCAAAATAATAATTACGATTCTATGACTCATTTAAAATTAAAGCAGCTTATTAAACCTTTTTGATTAGAGCACGAACGACATTACGTGTAGAGAGATAGAAGGGTTAGTCACTATGCGAGGATTTTTTTGTCCTCATCAACTTTACGTAATACAAAGGTAAGTAGTTTTGAATTCAAAATCTAGTAGATAGAAGGTTATTTCGTATTCAGCAACATACCTGACATAAATATCTACACCACCGCGTTGTTTTACTACGACCTACACCTCTCGTCCTTCCCCCCAACCCTCCAACGGTTCAACAAATTCAAATATCATTCGCATGCATGCGCATCCCTTGGAAACCTTTGTTTGTGTGTTATATCTGGTCGAGTTGCTATCATGCGGATCTAGCGAATCTAACGGATCTAGCCAACGGTGCCGACTGTACACTGCACCTGGCCATCTACTATTCTGCGGAGCCATTACTTTATAGCTCTATTTTATGATAGCGAGCAAGAGGAAGAGAGATCACCATGATATATTCATATGGTACAGGCTATCAATATCGTTTCATTGTTTTTCAATAATAAAATGAGAAAACGAAATACAATAAATAAAACATGTTTTCTTTTTTTTTAACAAATGCGCATTATAATGCAGTCTTTTTGTTATAAATCAACACTGGAAACATCTTCAATTAAACAATGCTCATAGTACTCTGCCAGACAGACTTTAGTTTTGGCAACAAAATTAACTGCGTCAGAGCGAGTTTTCATATGTGCTTGTTACATACACTCACTCGTACGGGTACCACCAGGGGTGAAAAACATTTTCATCTCAAGATAATTTATTACAGATTACTTATGTGAGCTATTTACTCGAAAAAAAAAATTCCTCCCTGTTTAAAATTATTAATTTGTATTTTATTCTTTTATGTAATGTTCTTTTTATTTTATTTAATAAATCGTTGATCTATTATTGTAATGAAAAAATAAATACAACCCGCAAAACATAAAACATAATTATTACTTCACTACTTAACTTAAACAGTTAACCTTAATGTTTAAAAGAATCCAATAAAACTTCTTATTTAAAATTAACATAAAGTGAATTGTCAGTTCCAACCTTGGCAAAAATATATATATGTGGGGTTATTTTTTAAGAGTAATTTTAAGTTAAATTATATTTAGTTTAAGAAATAGAAATAGTAAAGTAATCTGTAATATAGGTTAAGATCTTTGATAATATTAGTTATATTATAAAAGTACTCTCGACACCAGATGTGACATGTGGACCCCGAACTCTCAAACGCAGACACTCGCTAAAGTTTATGCTTACGAGTCATCAGGGCGTTGTCTCATGAATACGTACGGGTAGTCGTAGAGAATGGTTCAATAGACAGAAGTAAAAATGGCGATAGAAGTATAATAGGTTTTATATGGTCGTTATTTTGTGTATTAAAATCATAGTTAAATTTATTACTAGGTGTAATATAATTGATATTGTGATTAGCGTAAATGTTAGAGTTAGACAGCAAATTTAATGTTTAATACTAGGGTGTATTTTCATTAAGAATATTGTGTTGTTAATTATGGACAATTGTACTGCGTATTACGGGTGTAACATGCAAAAACATTGAAAGAACTGTATTGTATTTTAATCAAGTGTTATTTTCGTGTGAATTTAATTACGATTAATTCGCTTTATTCAGAAGTAATTGTATAATTTTGTGTAAATATTTTGTGTAAATATTAAGTGAACTATCAATATCCAAACCATGTGTTTGCTCGTATAAAAGAAACTATGTTGTTATGTTATATTGCAAATTGATCGTCACAACGGATAGTTGTAGAAAGTAACCTACAAATTGGAATCACAACCGGGATATATTTGGATGGTTAGAGGGTCTACTCTACAAATTGAGGCTTATATGTGGATTGAATAGTTCTAGGCTGCATAAGATAATCTCAACAGGTGGTTGTATATTCTAACTTGCAAAGCGGAGTCTGTACCGGGATAATAATAGATTCAAAAACTACTAATGTAGATAATTAAAAAGTCTACATATATTACATGTTTTGTAGAATTAAATATTTTAAAGAGAAAAAATAACATTGGCTGTCAATCTAATTGGTTCTTATTTTAATATTTACAGGTATTTGAAAATCCGTCTTAAAATTGTATAATCCTTAAAAATGTGTTCTTTGAAAGTATACTAATGCGCAAAAGGGTAGATTTATTTTCCAAAAATCAGTAAAATAGGCCACAAGATGTTTTACATTATCTAAAGTTATATTGTCTTTTGTTAGATGAACTTAAATACATGTAACTATCTTTAACGGAAACTGATTTTTAATCCCTGAAAGATAAAACATAAAAAGCAAGAATAAGTTGAGTGGAGAAAGAAGTTTAAAATAGATAAAACATTCAAGAAGTTGTGTTTGATCTATATCTGCAATATCCAGTTGAATTTAAAAATGTTAAACAATGATTTAAATAAGAAGCCTGTTTTAATTACGTTTATAATCACCATGATTGTGTTGGCGCTGCTATCGCTTAATCAAGAATAAAACAAAGTTTAATTTTTACTGATTATAATGTACTGATAATAAACGTTACAGAGTGATTAACTTGATATAACTTTACGTTTCATATTACCAAATTATATAAAATTACAATGTCCCGAACAAACTAGTCGTGTAAAAGTGATTTTCTTTAATAAATTATTTAGTTAGTTTTTTTAGATAGTCTAGTGCTTATGGAGTTCTAGCGAACAATCTACCGACAAAATCCGAATGCCCCGGTTTTGTGAGTTTCTATTATTCTAGTCTCGACCGTTCCTGGTACAGATTTCAGTACGAGAGCAGACCATAGTGTTCGTTCACTGGTTTCATATTGTTCAGGAACAAAACACAACCATGTGAACAACTTGTGTTTTGTTCTGGTGAATTACATCGGTCGTCGAAACTGCTGATTTGTTGCATATCGCCCCTTTTCGTACGGTTATCTCAGTACCGGAGGTAGATAGGGGTACAGCCACATGTATATACTTAAATTAAACGTAATATTGAATTAACTTCTTTCTCTTGTGTCTTTATTGTACTGAATTCATTAATTTGGTTTAGTAAGATGTCCAATAATAGTGTAAGTACAGATATTTAACCTCTTAATAAAAGATTTATGTAAAGGGGGCTTTCTAAACGTTGTCTAAAAGAAAATTGATATAGTATATTGTCTTAAGACAATTACTTAATTAAGCAAGCAGGAGTCGAATTTCTAAATATATAAGCACAATTACTTTAAAGAAAGAATCACTTCTGAATAAGTCGAGTTACTTTCTCTTAGAGCTTCTCTTACACTGCATCTATTTTATTGCGACTTTTCCAGTAGGGTGTAGTAGCATTACCACACTTTATCATGAGAGGAATCTTCTATTTTAATATTTATAAAAAAAAACACTATATATATTTCATATGTGATTCATACATCTGGAGATCAAAGTATCGTACTACGATCTACTTGCAGTTGCTGAGATACGGACTATGCTTGTTTACATGCATATTTGTGCATAACGTGAACTGTTCCCGTTGTATTTATTATTTAATTGAAAGCGGAACGGTGAGTCTAAGTACACACTTGTATAATCCACAGTACAGTAGTGTATTAATACACATTAAAGTAGGAAGTTCATGTCGTGGTAAAGTGTACTAATGCGAAACAACTGAAATACACTCTACTCAAAAAGTCGGTATCACAAGTAATCGGTTGCAGTGTGATGGAAGTTGAAGTAACAAGGTACTAAGTAAACAGAAGACAATTATTATAGAGATATAATTAGTATACAGAGGTACACATTTTACCAAAGATATTACCAAAATTACTAGTGGCACTTAAAGGAAACCTAGTAATATTAAATCTAACATAGTGTTCAAATTGTTGGTTCTAATGACACTCTTTTAAAAAGAAGCTCTTTTTCCATTAATCCAAAAAATGGTGGGATTTTTATTCTAGGAGCGATGTTATAATTAGATAATATTTTTTTCGTACAACGAAAATTTATGTGATCCGTTGAATAACCGTAAATGTGTTTAGCGGGGTTTATGTATATCTCATAGGAGTAATAAATAATATCCCTAGAATATTCAATGTTACTTATAAATGAAATTGATTTAGGTATACTTCATGGCCGTCTGAGATTGAACCATTAATCCAAATCACAATTCGTTCCACTCAAAACGAACGAACGATTTGTGTCGGAAATAATTTAAAATTATTATTCTTTAACGAGGTAATATTAAAGTACTGAGGTTTCTATAAAATCTAATAGCATAATAAACTTGTTTCCAATCTGAATCCATGGAAATCGTTTTCAAAGCTCAGCTTTTATAAAAATAAATAGAAAAAATATTTAATGCCATAAACCGTAATGTATATTTAATATTCACTAACGAAACTAACGATAACCTTAAACTTTTTCTTATTGCAATTTCTCAGATTATAGAAAAATGCATGTCATAGTAAAGCTCGTTTAAAACACGTGGTGCTCCGTTTACTTCAACCTCAAATCGTTTTAGATTGGACCAATGTATTTAACTTTATCAGAATATTCTCTTGAATAATCTTTCAATTATTTGATGTCGCCATTAGCGTCCGCAGACAAATTTTAAGAGGGGTGGGAATTATTCCATACAATATATACCCACAAGACACAAGCAAGGGTGTTATCTTCCATTCTTCCAATATATATTTTTTTTGTTTATTCATAATTTGCCATGCTCCTTAAGACTTTGGACCATTTTTCGCCATTTCATGCTATATTTAAGAGTCCTATTTTATTATATATAACTATTCTAAGTCTTTAATTCTTAAAAAAGGACCACTTAATATTTTCTAATCGTTGAAAAGTTTTATGAATATGCTAATGTGTGGATTTTTGGTAAAATTGGTCACAAAACGTTCTATGTTAGGTAAAATCAAGTCTGCTACGGACTACCTATCTCAGTCGTTCAGATATCATAATTCTTGTAAAAATATACATATACATATACAAAAACTCAACTTCAAAATGGTGGCTTTGTTTTTTGTATTTTTACACAGATGCTCGTGATTCTACCTTGAAGAGTCTGTAAAAGTCTCATCTCTATTTTCCAAATGTTCAGGGAACATATAAAACTTGCTTAAATAAATACTTGACGTCTAAGTAATAATTAATTTTTGTACTGTACCAAAAGCTCAATCGCAGTGCAAAAAGTGCAAGAACCGAATCGGTTGCTATACCACTTTTGATGTGCCATACTTCAAAGACTGAATAATTAATTTCCTCTCTTATATACCTCCACAGGTACTCAAACGCTCAAGTAAATTCTGTCCATATGTTTTTATTGTTTAAAGTTCAAAGTTTAATTCAACTCCAAAAGGTTTATCATTATCAGTTACCTGATGGAAGAAATAACTCAACTAGGAATGCTAACTGTTAGCTAAAAGTTATCTCTCTTCTTGTATTTGTTTTTCAAAGTAGAATCTGCATATTTTCTCCTAATGAATAGTTACTTACGTTTCTGTTTGGTATAGGTTGGCTCAATAAATCTGTCTCGTTTTCTACAAATAGCATATATTTTAGCTGAAGCATACTGTACTAGTATAAGAATTTCAACCCCTATGTAACTTGCTTATCGTTAACTTTAAGAACAGAGGTGGAAAAGCTTTTACTTGAAATAAAATAAACTTTACTCAAACGGTGGATGCTTACTACTTACTGCTCTGAAGTTCTTTAGTTCTTTGCTTTAATGGAATTGAACCTGAAATGTACTAAAAATATTTGCATGAAACTTTGTGATTTAAATATTAGTATTAAGAGCTTTAGCCTCTTCGCATCGCATTGATCATAAAAGCTTGGATGTGAGTAGCTGTGGTTACAATGGGAGAGATGTTGGCAGGTAGATTCCAAATAGACAGGCAACGATTGTTGAAGTATTTCACAGAATCATATGGTAAATTTACAATAGCTATTTTCAATAATACGTTTTCTTTTTTGTTTATACTTAGTTTAAAAATTGTCATCCACAACATTAGTTAAATATAGCTATTCAACGAATAACAATGCTTCAGTTGGCTTTTTAAATAAAATTATTAAATCTTTCGAGAGTTTATATATTTTGTAAGGACTACGGGAACACAACTCGATCGTCCATTTAATGAGTCAGCCATCTCTGAATACTGCCTTTTGATATTCTATGTAGAAGCAGTACTCGATAAGCAAGTTTAACTGCATTATAATTTTGTTCAGTATAGCATTTATTATTTATCGGAGTAATGAATGAGATGGAAGGTACAGTTTAACATGTATTTATGTATATTTGTTTAATGTATGTTTCGTTGGATATTATTCTTTCAATAATAAATCACGTAATTAAATTGATTCTGCACTCTTGTCCCTATGTCTTCTTATTCCCCACTCCTTTTTCTTTCTTACCGTTTCTTCCTTCTCCTTCGTTCTTGCTGTACCCCCGTCACTCACCTCTAGTCTTCCTAGCCTCCTCTCGAGAAACCCTCTATTATCTCAACACTATCCATCCTAAACTAACATTTTCCCCTCCAATGCTTTAACGTTTCATTATCTCGCTTACACCTTCTGCCGATCCTCCTTTTCATTTCTTCCCAGTGCATACAAATCCACTTAACATAAATTACTTAGGTTACAAATGTAGAAAAGCATTAGAACTATTTTTCAGTATATTAACTATGTATTTGTATGTACTAATCATAATACAAATAAAAAATAATTGTATTAAACCTAAAGTAGCGGACTGTGATAACTATTATCACAAAATATGTGATATAATGGTCATGCAAAGCAGTTGACATATAGGGCAAACGTAACGAAATAAAAAGGAAGTAGAGCGAAAAATAAATGATCATTCCTGACTGAGCGAGGGATCGAAGCACCTCAATTATTTTTCCGGGTAAATTGTAATTGGATAACAGAGTACAGGTATTGTATGGTACAGTCACTGACATAGTCGTATTGGTAGCTATAAATATTAAATCAGTGAATGCTAGACTGAATTCAATTACCTGTTCACCTGATATCATCTGAAAGGGAACATTTTTGGAAATATTTGATTATGTAGAAGCAACTTAAATAAGGTGACTGCCTTAACCTCTATATAAATGCATTCGATTGTATATTAACAATTTTCACCTAAATTAGTCGATGCAATTAAGAACATTTAAAGACATCGCCGTATGTAGATGAATTTGTAGAAAGTATGTATTAAAAAACGCCTTCAGCGAAGCTAAGTTGGTTGAGTCATTAAGAATAGCACTCCGAAAACGTGCAAATTGGATTCTAATCTCAAAGTAAGCATGTATTTATTGCGAGACAGGAAAAGAAAGTGCCTACGGTTATAATATTAGGCGTAGGTACTCTACTTACGTGAGACGTTATTAAGACGAACTGTCAAAATATGGCGAGATAAGTATGTGGACCTAGGAAACCATTGAATCATCATTAGAGGAATATGTATAAAACTAACTTTGGGATGATGTCCGAGCTCAGAGAGTCTCTAATTTGTTTACACTCGAATTTAATCTATACTATAACTACTTCTTTAATTATACTTTTGTATAGAATCCAACATTAGTGCTTAATTAGTTTCTAAATTAGACTCTTACAAGTTTACGAATATATACTGTATAATATCAATTAAACTCAAAGTTACAGAAGCCAGTTGTCATTACCTCGTTCACTGTTCCGTCTAAAGTACTTTATTATACTTTAAAATATCATCATTTTAAAATAAATATTAAAGCAGGACGTCATTATACTAGGTTTATTTAGAATTCATAAAAATATGCTTGTTTACAAAAGTTGAAGTAGAAATAAAATAAAGTAAAATGAAATTCAAGTCAGTAAAAAAACATTTTGTCAACATATAATGTAAACCCCACTTCTGATTTGTGAATCATCCCCCAACAGAGTATCTCCTACAATACTAACACCTCTTTTCAAGACCCCTGTAGTGATCTTTTCAGTGGAAGCATTCGAAAGACACGCACAATGAAATAAGTGATAACAGATTTGATTCGTTACATTTCTATATTCATTCATGAATAATACACTTTCCCTTTCCTTCCCTTATCTTTCCCATCTAATGATTCACAATTTGATCGTGTTTGTTCAACGGTTCATAACTTTCCTTTACATCTTGTCTGTTATAATGATGTGTTTGATTTTCCTTGTTTATAATTTTGGGTGAATTTTGTTGTGGGTGAGTAAATGATATTGCGTTGGGTTTAAATTAATATGAACAAGAATCAATGGATTAAGTCTTGAGTTAAATTAACTTGAAATCCATTGGATCCTTAATACGTTGATAACTTTCCTATTATCTAATTGTCTTGAACTAATTTACAATTCACACTTTCTCCTTAGAACCGTTGAAGTTTATTTAGGATAAAGAGATACATTTCTGTCTTAGCCTTCATTGTTTACTAACACATACAGAGTCACATGTATGTGTTAAGGGTCCTTTACATGATCAGATCAGATTCAAATTGAACCAACACTTTTATCATATATGTAAACACGTAAATTGAACGAAGATCGAGATCTGATTTTATCTAATGTATATCAAGATTATAATGATAGATTTTTGTTGAATTCAGATCTTACAAATTGTATAGGTAGCAAAAGTATTTGAAGAGTTTACAAACGTACTGATGCCACTGATTGCTAGCTAAGGCTATTTCAATGAGACAGTACACTTAATACGAACCTATCATCACTACGGACTAAAGGGAGATCTAATCTAATTAAGCTGGGAACTGAGATCTGATCTTTTTTGGACTTTCTCTCATTAGTACTACGAGAAAAACTCTTTTTTTTTTCTAAAAAATCTTTTGGAATTTGGAGAAAAGAAGAAGAGATTTCCGTGAGATGACTAGTAAGCGAAAGTCAAGAACTGAAATATGTGTGAAGTCTTTTTTCTAGGCAAGTAGCCTTTTATCGCCTCTAGCATTGTACCGCTTTCTTTTTTTTCAAACATTACATCCCGACAGTTGTGCAAAGACTGATGAATACTAAAATGAAACAAATGACGAATCTGAATCTGACCTGATCGTGTAAGAGGCTCTCTATATGGAATCTAATCTATCCAATGCTGGAGATTAAGAGTTCGAAATGAATTTCCAATACTGTCAATAGCTACTTAACGTGACTGACCTGACCCTCGAAAGGATAAGTATTTTAAACGGAAGTCAGTAATCTTAAGTATTCCTTCGGGGTTCAAAAGTTTGCTTGTTGGCTTCTGTATTACTTTGTATTTGGTGCGGATCGTCGTAAGTCGAAAACAGATTGTATACAACCTTAATATACGTGTCATTTTAAAACAATTTGAGTTTTCAATTCATCAGTTACGAAAATTAATTGTATAATTAATAGATATGATATTTGAATTAGATTTTTTGTAGAATTATTGGTAACACAACTCCGAAATATCGAAATTTTAGTTGACTATGAGATGTGTATGGTTATGAAATATGTACAATTCTCTCCTCTATCTGATTCAATACTCTTATAACTCACAAATGCCATTAAACATTATTATAATATAGATAAACTTGGCAAATACCGCTGGAATCAATCAATCAATCAAAAATCAATATTCAGAGCTGTATCAGTAATGAACTAAACGTTCGATATACGATTATCATATATGGATAGTAAAAAGCGAATCTAAATTCATATTATAATAAATGAATCTTTAAAGAATGATAATATTTGTAAAATACTAATGATTTTGCAATAAAGATAAAGTAGTTCACTGTAACTTGGAAATTGTGAATGTTAAAATAAATTAGCTGAACGTAATTAAAAGAAAAACTAATTAACTATAGATAAGAGTAATTCCTAATTAATATTATTCTTATTAGAGCTAGTTTCAGCGTCGATCTTTCTGGTTAAAGATACTTAGAGAATCCCTGTAATTTTGAATTTCAAAGATTCGTTTGAATAATCAAGCTGATGATGCAGTCGTCATTTAATACTTGCTTTAACCTCTGACTTGCACCAACAACAAACATTGCTTCTACATAAACAGCTGTACCATATACAACAGACCATTTGAAACTATGTCATCTCTAATAAATTGAAAATATAAATAAAGATAACATGTTTACAGTTTTATATAAAGAAAATAGATGTATTGTATTTTTCATCTAAGTGTTGATTTTGCATTCTACTTAGTACTTTATTGTGCAGCAATGGTAAATTGTGCCATTCTCTGTCTCTATGTCTGCATGCGGTTGTGACCTGGAGACCTCTTTCACTAATCTGAGTCATGTGTCTTACCCCTAACCCCTAACCCATATCCCCGTTCTACAACTTTGTTCCCAAAGCTCACCACATGGAAGCTGTATGAGAAGGACTTAACACATCTACATAAATATATTAATGTGTGTGTGTGTGTGTGTGTGTGTGTTAGTTTCGTATATGAAAGGTATATGTAAGTGACCTCTGACACCAGTGACGTTGCAGCTTTCTACTACATAGGTATTTCTTAATGCTGCAGGTGCTGTGCGATCAAAATTTTTATTAACACTAGACAAAATTATCAAAATAACAATTTAAAAAAATTGTTAAGTTTATTAATAGTGCTTTAAAAATTGATGTATAAAAAGTGACAAAATCTGCGCTATTTTTTACTATGAAGCGTTTACAGGGCTTTATATAGACCTAGTATAAATTTTATAACGAGTTTATTTGTAAAGCGAGTAAAGTAAAAGTAAAATAACTCTTCGTAAAAGTGTTACACGTTTATAAGATGAAAAGCTTCTTCTAACATTTCGTACGCCACTGCAAATGATCAGCCTACTAATATATTGCTGCGATATAATTGAATACTGTTCTTGAGATAGTGACTCCCCATCGCCGGGATTTTGTCTCTACTGCTTCAAAATGTAAAGTGTGTGTCTCAGATGCCGACGAAAGATTTGTAACTTATATTTTAAAGTATATTTCTCTTGCAAGTATTTTATGGAATTTACTATATGATTCATATTCTCACAACAAATCATTTTTAGCATACATATACAATATTTCTTCTTCTTTTTCTATATATCCCTAAAACATTTTAAAATAAGTAGTTTTCTAGAACAGTGGTATAAAATATTTTTTATTTATTATACTTTATTTCTACATGTTCCAACTGTATACGAATGTTTTCAGCGAGGCGATAAATTTTATAATATTTATTTATTTATATTAACACCAGATTTTTAGCCTGATAATATTAAAAGCTGTTTATAAGCGACGTTCTATGCAGAGTGAGCACCGAGTGTTATTTATTTGGTGGCTTGGTTGGTTCGTTCTTTTTAAACAGAAAACTTGGTAAATATTTCACAATAAACACTAATTTAAAGGCAATTAAGCACCATTCATACCTATTGTTTTACTTATAATTTGTAGTTTTTATTTTAAATGTTGTTAGTATGCATGCATCAGTAATATACTTCATTGCATATTAATTATTATCTTAATTTGATATAATTATTATATTAATTTTTATTTCACAGGCCAAAAGTTACATTTATGGTAAACACAATTAAAATTAAATAAGATGGTTTGATTTAAGTTGTAATCTAGGTTTATTTTAAATTTGGGAGTGGGAGCGTTGATGTTTACCAAACACAGAATATTACAAACGTTTATATTTTGTCGTTGTTTTTATGTCTTTTAAAATATAAACGTATAATATAATCATTTAGATTTTGCAGAAGAGAAGGTTTATTTCCGGTTCTAAAATGAAGAGTAGAGTTCGATTTAGACAAATTGGATTTTCACTGTTTTTTATTTTGTATTTTAACATTAAAATCTTCATGGCTGTACGTCGTCAGTTATTATTCTTCGTGTCAATATTTTCTATTTTAAAATATTGAAAAATAAGTTTGCAAGTAGTTTGCAACCACGAAGGTGCATGTTCTTAATACGGTAGTATATTATTTACCAACAATGGGAGCACAGGATGGTTGAATGCAGCAAGAATCGAGAAACGAAACGAAACGAAAATGGATCGCGTGTTGATTTGGTGATCACGTGAACCTATTAATTGCTTTAGTATGATTAGACGGAGACAGCCGGATAGGGGCTTAGGGATGTGAGACGAATGGGAGGATCGGGAGGAGTAAGGGTAAACTAATAACAATTGCTTGAGAACTAGGGGTAGCTCATAAATGGATAAGTGGGTTTACGGGGGTTAGAAGTCTCTTGACGTAAACCAGAACCACTAAAACCTGTTAGTGAAGTCAAGGTTCTCCACCCTTACCCCCATGAGGGATTATTTGATAAAGGCACCTGTAATCTGTGTGGATTGATGGTTAAGTTTTGATGGTGACATTCTGTGGGATTCGATTAAACACTATTTCACTTTTTTTGGGTGAAAATAAAAGTTTATTTATTCTTTTGATGGTTGTTCTTTAGATACTCGTACATAGGTGCTAGATAGTAGATGTCAAGAGCCGAAACCTTTTATACCATTAAAAAAAATTAATAACTACAACTACTTAACATATTAATAAAGAATAGGACTTAATATTATCTATAAATTTTTCTGGGAGTAGGCTGAGAAAACTAACTTTAAGAGTTGGAAATCAATGGTGTTTACAGGTGTGCATAATACGCATTAGATTTAAGCGTATGCATTCATTATTTTCGGAATGTCAATGAAGTTACTTCGATAAGCCTATCGATGAAATCATTCGGGTTGCCAATCCCAGTTGTTCTCAGTAGAACCGTAGCTTCCCTTTCCTTTCATGTTTGATACGATAAACTAAATGAGGCGTCTAGATCCAAAGGGTGTAAGTGACAAAAGTAAAATCTTCAGAAAACGAGTTTAAAGTTAAGATCTAGACGCCTCATATGTGTACGATGCGCGACAGTAAACGCTTCACTTAAGAGTCTATTAGGAGCTATTCCCCTTAATTGGGACCGCTCCTACTCCCAAATTTAAAATAAACCTAGATTACACCTTACAACCTTAAATCGCACCAGAAGAAACCTTGCACCCTTGACTTTTTCCTTTCGGTAAAGAATGCTTTTAAATTCTTTTTTTAAGCTTCTATGCTAAATATATTGTATCTACTCACAGTTACTGTCCAGTCTGTCTAAAATTATCCATTGTTTCCTTATGCTAAATTGCTTTCCAGCCTATCTCTTATTACCATTATTTTGAAATTCACACGTAAAATCAATTGTATATAGTTATAATTGAACCCGGTTTTGGGGGTCTGGGGCAGACAGCGTCACCTTCTGAGAAATTGTATTTTCATTTAAATAAATGTAGGATTATGCGTCGCTACAAGCAGTGCTTGTGGTATTTCATTTTATTGAAATTTAATTCATAGAATAGATGATAATTCTATTTTTACTTCACGAATCAAAAAAAAAAATTGTATATATTTCTGTTATGATATATATTTTGTGTTTCTTAAATTAAACATTTTAAAGTGTTTTTGAACAATCTTAAAAATGTTGAAAAACTTTGAACAAATTTCAAAATATTTATATAATTTATTTATATTTGTAAAATTAATATGAAAACAATAAGAATTTGCTTTGAATTTTAGGTATATTCATTTCATATTGATTTTAGTATTGAAGTTTGAAAAAGTCCTGTTCACTTATATGTGTAATAATAAATAATTGCTCAGCGTGAATAAAATACAGTACAAGGTGTTGTGAAAGACGTTTGAGAGGCAACAGAGTTCACCTTTGCACCTACAGCGCTGTAATATACAAGTTAATGTACGTTGAATATGAAAATAAATAATAAAAGATCTTTTGAAGCATGAGTTACCTACAGGTGATAGTTCACTGGAATATTCCGAGGGAATCAAATTAAATATATTTCATAAAAGAACTTCAACAAGCTGGAATACATACGAGTATATGTATTCTTTATTTTGCATAAAACAATTGTTAGTATCATAGCAGAGATCATTAAAGATTTTACCGTAAAATAGGAAACATAAATATTATATTACCTTACTACAAGTAATGATGCAATAATTTAATGAAGCAAAACCTAAATATATTATTTCCATTAATTCTTAAAATTGTATGATACTTAAGAAAGTGTTTTTGCTAATGCGTAAAAGGGCAGATTCATTTTTCTAAAAGCAGTAAAATCGGTCAGAAAACGTTGTAAATTATATATAAATACACGTAACAGTGTTCAGGGTGTATGTTCTACATTTCTACCAGATTTCTCTCCGTTACTAAATAACACGACTTTAAAATCATTTACAAAGCTGTTTAGGTTCTATAAAAATTCTAATGTATTTCTCTCGTTCAGTTTCCCATCGTTTACGTAATTCTGTGTTTAAGCGCTTTGTAAAGTCAATTAAAGCGCGGGCTCGGAATGAAACTGCGCCATTTATTGTTCCATGTAATTTGAACTTTTAATTAGCAGCGGTTCGTTAAAAATATAGACATTCTAATCTCTACAACAGATTTTTGAACTAGTGTTATTTACTAGCTGCTAGTAAATATAACCCTTTGTTAATTATCTGTAATTAATTAAAAATTATAACTTTTACTTTATATTTTATTAATTAATGGACTTTATTATAATTAAGCATTGTTGTGTTCTGAGAAATGTTAAATTATATTACATGAAAATTTTCATTTATTTTAGTTTAACATTTTTAATTAATTTATGGAAATTAGTTTGACATTTAATTTTCCAATTCGTGGGATTTTATTTATAATATTAATATATTAGGATAGCAACTGTTCATTGATAGTGACGTATGTTTCACCAAAATCAGTGTTGGTACACAGCCTTCCACCTTTCAGATGGAAGCACAAGATGGTCTTACACACAGTAAGTGACAATCTAGATACAATTGAAATTGAATTGACGTGAAACAAATACCAAATAAAATTATTTACCACTAATTATGACTATGTAAGTAGTAAAATAAAATTGTGAATTTGTAAAGAGCCTCACAATATTAGCTACTGAGAACCTCATATTCTCAAGAGGCACTGGTCTCTATATTTAAATAAAAAATATAACTGTAACTTTGTTTTAGCAGTAGTTTAATTAAGCTACCATTAACATTAAACCGACATAAATAATATGTAGAGTAACTAGGCCGGTTCTGTTTCATTTTTTATTTAGAAATAGATAGAAAATTTTCTTTAATTATCTTTATCATTAGATCACTAGTTTCTAGAATTAAAATAATCTTTGAGAGAGTCTTAGACTTACAAACAATGTCTTTCATTATTGTTGAAAATAACCCTTTTTACAAATCTCATATCTAATCTTCTCATACTAAGTAAATAAGAACTTCTTCTTTTCTACATTTTTAAAAATAATCTACTTAAGAACTTTCATGAAAATGTTAATGAACAAAAACCAGATTAATTTTTTTAGAAGCAATAAAATAGATTACAAAACTGTTATATTTTTTGATGGTAACATTATTTTCGTAAAAGCAAACTTAAACTTATAAAGTATAAACTTTGAATAACTGTGTTTACAGCAGTTACGTAACAAAACACTAGTGCAGTAGAAAATATAGTACTTTTCGGAAAAGCGATTCCAGAAACATAGTAATATGGATTCAAGCGTAACCGTTCTCGGCAACTGTACCTTCTCAATTTAATTATTTTCTGTAAATTTACTTAGCTTTAAATAGAGCCATCAAAATAATATAAAATTGAATAAATATTCCAGAATAATTGTACTGTTAGCACATTAACATAACATTAAAAAGAAGTTATTTAAAACCTAATAAAATTTCTTACAAATGATGGTTAATTATCTTTATAGACTGCAGAGTATCTATCTTCAGTTAATAATGGCCAATTAAAACAAAACCAAAATAAAGAGATAGTGCTAAAACTCGTTTAAATTTTATTAAGTCATTTTAAAGTATTTTATATGAAAGTCCTATATAATTATACCAGCACTTGGTAATTACAATGTCACTGTATGTGTATTACTGTATATGTATATCAAATTAATAATATCAGAATATACTCGTCTACCATTTCAGCTTTATTCACAATTATACATTCATATAGTACACAGTTTAATGATATGCATAATAAAGAAATATGCAGAACGTAATACTAGTAGTTACTGGTCTATTCTGACGAGACTCATTATTATGGGCACGTACTGTAATGCAAGTAGAGTTACAGTACTATTCTACTACCAGTTACAGCCAAATTTTATGTTCTTTTAATGGTTGTTCTGTACTCTAAACGACGGCACTCGAATTGTAGTTCTTTAATGTAAATCGTAACTAACATTGAAGTAACTATTAAATGTATTTAGGGCATGTGAAATGGACATAAACAGTTAGTTGCTTTGAAAGCTTGAAGAAATAATAAACTCAAATTTTATTTTTCATTATTTAAAATAGTCCTTTAGCGTTCTAGATTCGTACAGCCTTCGAAAGCTCAGTAACAAATAGAATTTCAAGTGTTTCTATTCTCAGTTAAACTTCATAACTAAATTTTACCCTAAATTTAAAAAACGTAGAAAACACTGATGTCTAGCCTCAACGTTATCGGTAATAATATTTCGTGTATTTTTATCAGAGATGTGCGTTTTTCAAATACATATACTCAAAATGCAAATACAAAATACCTAATTTTCTATTTTGTACTTAAATATCTTTTAAGAATATAGAATTTTATTTGAAAACTTTTACAAACCTATTTGGAAAATACAAAATACTTTTTTCATTTTTGTTATTTCATAGTGTTAATCAGTAAATATTATTTTTTAAATATAAACTTAAAACCACACCAACATTAGCACCATCTATGATCTAAAAGTATTTGCACAATTGTCTTAATAATTCTATTTAAAATAATAGATGTGCCTATTATTTTATTATCCTTCCTGTTTTCCTCACCGTAAGACATATGATTTTCGTTTATCTTAATTTGTTTATCATATTTTCTTGTTCATTATTTGTTTTCTTCACTATATTTCAATATATATATTATTTTATCTAGTACCCCCACATGCGACATCTAACATTTATATATTTTCATACATAAGTTGACATTATATAGACATGAGTGTACTAAATGTGTTGTACATTTAACGTACAGACTAGTGCGACATAAACATGCGACACTAATAAAATCCTTACTTTTGCTATTTTTAAATTCTAGGTAGTATTTTTATAAAACAAAAATGTTTCAAAACGAAGTCGGGCTTTATCAAAGAGAATTCTCAGAATTATTAAAAAATTAACATTTATATTAGTAACTTTAAGAGTATTCAATTTTCTCAAAAGTATTTTTAAAATACGTATTTTGTATTTGAATACTAACATGAAATTTATTTTTTATTTTTGAACATTTGTGCACATCTCTGATTTTTATTATTTATTTATCACTATATTATACTAGGTTAAATTATATTCGAGAAGAACTAAAATGGCACGATAGTTTTTGTTGAAACCATTGAAACTACTATGTACTCAGTTTATCTTCAAAACCATAGAGCAAGTATGAGAACGTAGATGATGAAATCTAAGCTGATTTTGAATATTATTCTAAAGCTTATGAATTGTAAACGTAGAAGTACAAGAACCATATAACTCAGCATGATAAAAACATATTTCTACGTACATTACATTACAAACCCTCTATGACAAAAGACGTCCATATCTCTACAGCAAAACACCTGATGCAAAAGTAAATTTACTATCAGGCGGAATTAATCTTGTTTTGTATCTGTTATAATATGAAGTACACAATACTATATACAATAAGAAGACATTAGGGTCTGTTGTACTTGTAGGGGTAGTACAGTAACATTAGAGTAGAGTAAGTATGACTACGGGCTGCCAATCGACATCTCAGCCTTCCAAATGTTCAACTACTTTGTATTTCAACTCAGTCCAACAAAGTCATTCGAAATATACGATGTATATATGTTATAATAGATAGCGGTGAGTTTCGACAAGTGGCGGACTAGTCACGAAATTTTAAGTAATCGGGACCCTCTCGGCAAGTGGTAATCCAGCTATTATCGCAGAAGCAACTCCCTTTCTTTCTTGTTTTTTTCCGCAACACTTTTTCATTTTTTCTTGGTCCTTTCCATCCTCCTCTCATTAATTTAACGCGAATGTGGCTTAGTCAACCTTATTTTGCCTTTTTAAATGACAAATACATAAATATTACATACTTAAATATAAAATTTGGTATCGGGAACTTAAGATTAAGGCTTCAATTTTGTAACTATTAACATTATATGACTTTTTAAATTACTATATTTAATATTATTGGGCTATTAAATTCGGTTTAAGACATCGATAGCTTTTCGTTAACTTAACTTGGCAAATTTTGTCAAATTTACCGTCGTAAAATCATCTTATGCTAGGAGGGCACTTAAAAAATTGGGTGTAAGTCATCTTGGTATTAAGTTTGTCGCAAGTTATGAATTCGAATTACATTTTATAGATCAGACAATTGACTTTATCATGTACTGTTTGTTGAATGTGTTTATATAGTGTTTCCTTGTCTTTCTACGGCAAAGATGACATTATTTTAATACAGTCGTAACCCGGGCATTAGGACCCAGTAAACAAATTGCACTCCAAAATTTTCTCTGAATTTTTATCATGAAAGATTTTACTCATATTTTAGTTTTTCACAGTAGATCATATGAAATGTTTTTGTTATGGCCTAAAAATGGCGAAATCTCTACCTGTCACAATCTAAGCGGAGAAACAGTTGATGCGATCTACAATTAAAATACAAAAGTGACAAAATTTCACAAAGCGTGTTATTTCCCGAGTAACTAGTTCTCCTCTGGTTCCATGTTCCACATTGTTCCTTGTTCCCCATATGTCTACGCAAACAATGCAGAACAAAGCACACACATATGTAATCTGTGTTTGTCTCCGTATTATATGAGATTAGAGTTCTAGCAGTAACTTTAACATAATTCCACATACATGGTCATTCAGTTTATTTAATTGACTTTTACGGTGTACAGTCAAATGTACCCCTATGATGAGTTCTTAAGCAACAACGTGGACAAGTTCATACACGTTAATATACATATTGTAAACACAAAACCTGGTACAGACTAGTGCGACTCCAACATGCGACGACCAACATAACATAAATTTATGAATGTTGGATGTCACAGGTTGCAGTCGCATTAGTGCGAAGTAAGCTGTTAAGAAGTTAGGTAAAAAGACGACTCTTGTTTAGTAGATTGTGAACTTAAGGTATCTTATCTGTAGCATTTCACGACTTTTCTTTAAAGCGCTAGAGAACTTCAAAGTGTCTGACGGAAGTTAGGATATAGGGAGAGTTCTAGAAATAGAGAATATTAATGAATATTGAATATTACAATTTCTTTGCTTAATGTTAGGTCTTAAAGAGTTGGTTTTAAAGTTTTTAAAAGCTGGTTTTAGGCTACGATGTTCCGCTATAGTTATAAAATTTTCAGAGTATACTTTATCAAATACTAATTTTCAAGAAGATAACTAAATAATAATAATTAAAATTTTGTATCTGAAAATGTACTGTGTAAGAAATTCTTGATTTACATATTGCCCAAAAATAAGTGTATACTATATGGACATATTTTTATTGTATATAAATCTACTATTGTATATAAACTAATTTTAATTAAGAAAACCTATTTCACACATATATGTATGTAAAGAAATTATATTTCCTTAGTTGGTAACACAGACCAGAGATATTACAACTGCTTTCTAGTCAGAGCAGTTTACGGTATATAATAGTTATAGCTACCTTCATTGTATTGTGTGCCACAAGAGTTGATATTTGGAGTCGACAGAACTCCCTGTGCATAATGTTAAGTTAATATAAAATTAGATTGACAATTAAAATAAAAAACTTTAAATGTCGTTTCTTTGATTACAGGTACGATTTAAATTATGGTAAACAGAGTAATTTTTATCATGTGTATGTAAATTACTAAAATAAAAGGCTTCGATTTCAGAAGCAACACATAAGTGTTTAGCGAGGAGAACACCAGGATTATTAAATCATTGAAAATGTTTATATTTTCTTTGGTGAATACGTAGCTTTAGAAATAATAAGTCGAACTGTTAAAGAACTTCTGATACAACTAATGAATATTTCTCCAAACACTCAATTTCTTGATAAGTGTACTCGGATAGACAAAACGATGTACAATGTGAGTGTAACAAACAATGGTATTGAATTATTATATAGAAATTCGCGTTGTTATGTTATTCCACCCTGTCCCTGTCAAATAGCCGTACTGAACTAATGGTCTGTTAACGCCCCGACGCCCATTGCCATTCCCAATGTGGACGTCGCCGTCGACGACGCCGTCGTCATACAATACACAGTTTATACAAGTCATTCGCATCGATTCATCGGTCTGACGTTTCCTGAATCTAAATTGTTATAGTCAAAGCTATATCATTAACATAACAGAACAGTTAAAGTTAACGCTCGATTATTTAAACTGTACGAGTATAAAAAGATATCATTATATTTGAAAGTATGATTTAAAGAAAGATAAAATATTTAAATTTGTTAATTAAGTTAAAAAAGATTGGATTAAGGTGTTATAAATATTGTAAAAGTTTTAATAAACTTTTCAACAAGCTAAAGAGGTCTACAATACTCCTCCCACATCCTATTTACCCCTCTTGACAGGTGTCCTCGCCTAATTAGTACAAATATTAAGGCTGAATCGAAAATTTAATTAACAGTGTAATGCTTTCTTTCTTTTGAAATGGTTCTCATCAAAATTATGTTTTCTAAACACTATGACTATTCCATTTGATTTCATATTACAGTATTCTCTCTTTAATCCGGCATTCTATGGTTCAACATCCTATATTATACTGTTCCAACTGTATGTTTATATTCTTATATGTTTGGTACTGAATTTTGTATTGTAGCTCGAAAATGGCTCCAATGTTTTTGAAAATTTCCTATTTCGTAGAGAAAAAAATGCTAAGACATTTGGCGTCCCTGGAATTTTCCCTGAATTTCCTGGAAACCAGCAATTTTGGAAAAACTGAAAAAAAGTTTGGCTCCTTTGGTTTGAAAAACTGAAATAAAAGATAGAAAAGTGAAATTTTGCATGTGTATTACAATGGTCAATGCTGACATTTTTCAAAAATTAGAAATTCAAAAATAGAAAAAGGGGGCGTTGAAAATTCGGGGGCCCGTCAGGAAACTATGGGGCAAGTTCATATTCTAGATTGTAGAATAATTAAGTATATTATTAATCAAAAAAAATTCAAAATTTGAAAATTTTATTTGGGGGCACGAGAGCAAAAATTATGCTAGAAAGTTAAAATTTTGTAAATAGGCTAACCTTGGTAAATTATTTACGAATCGAAAAAAAAATATCCCAAATTTTGAAAAAAAGTTTGTCAACTAACGCATAAATTGAAAATATTTTTTATTTTGATAAAAAAAATATATTTTTTTAATTAATTTATATGAAAAATTATTATAAAATTTATATAGAATGAGTTAAATATTTCAATTTAAAAATGGAATTAAAATTTGAAATGAAATTACGAATTATTTTATTAAATTCAAATCATACACACTAAAAATAAACGGGGGTAAACTCTAGTACTCTATAATCCTGCACAGATTAAACCATTTTCAAATATCTTTTTTACATTTTTTCTTGCTATAGGGCAAATTGACAAAAGTGAGATATTCAATAAACTAAACATTCATTGTTTGAATTAATTTTATACTTTGTTTTTCTTTAAATCTGCACTTGCTAGAACAACGAAATATTTTTTCGAGTATGTAGCATATTAGTATATCTATATATCTATATGTTATATAGAGTTAAAACGAATTAAACAGTGGTGACAGTACCTTTTATTCCTAATTACATACATTTCTTCTTAAAATAAAAATAATAATAATTAACCTAATATATGATAAAATGTTTATTTATTAATTGTAATTTGGATATCTGGTTGACAGTTAATTTTAATTGCGCAATAAATAATTAGTTTCAAAAATAAACTGTGGAGGCTTTAATCATAAACGCATAAAGGGCAAACCGAAAGTGTTAATGAATGTATACTTCAACAAACAAATGATCGTCAATTGCAGATTTATTTATATGGCAATAAATTAGTGGTGAATGAAGCACACCCCTTCCCACTCCATCCATCAATCCTAAATTTATTTATTATTAAATGCTATTGATACATATGAAATATAAATACATGTTATCATGATTCTATTAATGTGATAACAAAAAATAAATATAATACGGACAGAACGATGCCACAGAGACTGATTGCTATGCTTTCATTTCAATTTTCATCTATTATTTAACGTGTTATTTTTTATCTAATGTTACATTATATTATTTACCAAAGTTTAACACAATTATGTTACATTGATATTAAAGAAATGCAAAAGACTTTATCAATATCTTGCTACTACATTAATTAAATATGTAATTTTATATAATCCTGAAATTTATAAAAATATAAAAATTTTTATCGAAAGACAACTTTTGTTATGTAATTCCACAACACAGTTTATTTAAGGTAAATCTATTTAAGGTATAATAAAAGTTACCTATTACCTAAAATACAACGTCGTGTGATCAATTATACGGAATTTTGAATTAATAAAAATAAATCTATCCTTTTGCCCAATAACATAATCTTAATACTTTTTAGAAACCCATTTTACAATCTTAAGTTTTAGAGTTATAAATTATCCTTAATTAGATATTTTTAGATTCAATATTTCTGGACTAGTTTACGTAAAATATACATAGTGGGATTTTACATTATATGAAGACGTGATGCTTTAATTCCTTAAATCAAAAAATATGTTTGTAATTTTTTTTTTTTAATTCATTAAATCCAAAATTAAATATTATGAATAAAAACTAAAGACGTAAGATTATAAATTAAATTCTCTTATAAATTAAAAAAAACAAAACAACAAAAAAAGTTCTCTAAAAAGTAAATACAGCTATGATTTTCTAAAGACCCATTGTTAAGTAGTGTTTTATAGAACTGTATTTTAATTAGCTTCATAAATGTAAACATTACGTACGTATACACAAAGTTAGAGCGAGTAATATATTTAATTAAATTTTCATATTTCTAATTATATGTTGTATTCTACTCGTAGTTTTATACATGTAAATATGGTATGGTAAAAGAGAGAGATTGATGCTTTTGTTGCAGAATTGTTAGAAAACAGTTTTCTGTTATTATAAATTAATAAGCTTCAGATCCTTGGAGGGGTATTAATTAAAACGATAACATTGCAAGCATTTGGAACATTGCATTATGGGTAGAAACAATAAAAAAAAAAAAACTAAAATTTCGTGGAATATATTTAGTAACAGCGACTAAAATTTATTTGAAATTTATTACTTCTTATGGAATTAAAATAAACACTCAATTTTATAAAAGTCAAAGGATGAATGGGAAGGATTATGCTTCTTTATAATTAATTAACGGTATATTCAGAAAATTTGGCTAAATGTTCTTTTAGACGTTCTCAGAAACTCATACCTTAATATTGTACAATGCATATTTCAAAGTATTACTTTTTTGCGCTTAGTTTTGCATCTTATATTCGTATAATAATGCTTTTTCAAGATTCCTATTATGGGGATATTTAATTCTGTTTAATTACTGCTAGACTAAAGCATTCCGTACAAAAAGCTTTAAGTATAAAGTTCACCATTTGTTATTCTAAGAGAGCAGCTACTAACAAATGAAGCAGTTATCAAGTTAAAAAATGCAGCAAGAACGCAAATGCATAGTGTTGTTTTGTGTAAGGGTGTTTAACGTCTTGCATTAGTTTTAGTTATTAAAGAAATAATTTATTATATATGTATTAAGTGCTTTGTATGTATAGAAGACAAGTGTATGTATACCAGTTAAATACAACTACGTATATTTAAGGTTTATTTAACATGAAAAAGTTACCTTTTAGGATTAATATAATCTTATGAAGACTTGCAAGAAGCAAAGGATATATGTATAAGTAAAATTTGCACCTATTTGAATTAAATAATATTACGTTTCGCTTAAGTAAAATATTGCATCTGCTTAAAGTAATGTACCTTTCCAGGTAAAGGAAGCTCGGTAAACAAATTGGTGCAGCGTCTTGTTTTGTGACTTTTCTGTCACTATTGCACTTTAATTAAAGTCTGTAATAACTTTATCTACATTTGAATTCCGGCAAGTGGAGTGGTTTCACCATGTGTAGCTGATAAAATAGACATTTCATATGAACGACTGTGAAAAACAATCATACGAGTCTTCTATATGATGGTGCAGTGATTTCAAAATGACTTCTGGGAGATTCTGAGACAAACTGGACATTTAGAAGGTAACATCTGACACAGCAAACCTCAACTAACTAAAGGCAATGTACAATACATCTTAATTTATCTAATGCAAAATCAAGTGCTACCTGATATGCAAAAAGCAGAGTAGTAATAATTCGCATAATTGGTCTCTGGGACAAATTTATTTGCAGACTACAAATGGTCACCATTTAAAAATTATACTAATAAAAGTTGGGATTAAATAGAATTCACAGTAGATAGAAAGAATTTGTTGTGCTGATTTATGACAGTTTACACAAATTTCGACAAGTTTTAACAAGTATTGTATTTCGGAGATATCTGTCTAATGAACTAAGTGATCAATATGTTTATACTAGAAAAAGAAGCACTTTATAGCAGCATACTGGTATAAGAAAATAACATCTTTAATTGAAATAAAATACAGCAGTTTTATTTAAATTGGAAATCATGAATGCGCAATAAAAAACCTATAGTTTACAATCAGTATTGTCTGAAATGCTTTCAAGCTATTCAATATAAATTAGATGATAAAAAAATCGCGAGTTTCAAACTATTGACCGTAAGCTACGGAACATTTTTATATTTTATTTTATTTTTTTCTCTATTTTTCTTGGTTTTTCACTTACAATCAGCCAGCCAACTGTTTCAAATAAATACCATAAATATATAATATATTTTTATACAATAGTTTCACAAGAACTAAGACAAAAAGAGAATAAATAAAAAATGAATAAAAGAAGTGTAGTATTTAATAGCCTGATCACAAATGTTTCATGTCATTTATGCAAACAAATACAACTTAAAATGTACCTTACATTCAGGTAATATTTTACTCAATTGCAACCTAGTAATATTTAATCTAAAAGGTAGATTTCAATTTTTAATAAGAAATACTTCAGATCTTTTAATCCTCAAAATGGTACTTGAGAAATTCTCTTATTATGTTAAAACTTAAAAAGGTAGATTTATTTCTCAAAAAACAATTCAAGAACGTTACTAATTAGGTAACATTGTTTACGCAGTAGGTAACATTTTATTATGTTAGATACACCTCAAATACAACTATGTTTAGTGAGTTACATTTTAGTTACTTATCTCACAATATAATACCGACCTTGGGAATCAAACCAACAAATTTGAATATTAATTATGAAAATCTTGGCTGCCGATGTATGAGTAATTTTTATATGTTGAACATATTTCGCATAAATATTTTGTATTTAAATACAAACCACAAGTTTGTAAGTACTACCTTATTGTCAATTATGGCTTAAAAACAATTTTCTATGTCCATTAATGCAGTCTGTATACGAGTGTACATACTGTATGTAATATATAATATTTATAAAATTTTAAAATTTATTTAATATTTATCAGTTTAATTAATTTACGAATAGATAAATATAGCTTAAATTAACTACGAAAAATAAATAACAAAATATTCATTAAATAAATATATTTATTATTAAAATTTGATTAAATCGGTTATTAATAATATTTTAACGTTTTAATTAATATTATTTATTTTTTCTAAATTAAATAAAATTCTAAATTAAATTTTTATATACATAATGTAATTTTTTTTTGCTTTTAAATGATTGATTGTCTATTTCCTAAAGATATTTTTTAAAAGAAAAATAAATAAATCTTTAGAAAAAAATAATTCATCATAAATTTATTTTGTCGTCTTGATTCTGAAACACTAATTTCTAGGAATCATTTTTCATTTATTTAATTTTGTTATTTCTGCTTCCAAATATAAATAAATTAAAAAAACACATACCATCGTACAAATTTAATAATTTAATATGTGATTCCAATATAATTGCAAATAAATAATTGTATATGGTTTATTAAAATTTGAAAATTAGTTTATTAATAATTTTCACTTACCATCCGCCTGTACAAATTTCGAAGAGTTAAAAACAACAAATATATAACATATAAAAAATTGAAACCAATGGTAAGCACTCATTTTATAAAAATTTAAAAAAAAAACACAGATAATATAAATTCAGAGAACACGTAATGACAGCTAACCACGTGTGAACGAAGCTCGCAAAGTCGCGAGAAAATAACTCGTGACTACCGTGTCCTGACGGAGGAAACAAGTAGAGGAAACCAGCCCGGTCGGCGGATGCACGAATACTGAAAGCCAGAAAGCGTTTCACTGGTAACAGCAACAACCCTATGTAACTATTTACTGTGTTCACAATATTCTGTATTCAACCCTAAAAGGTTGAAGTTCTGATCTTGAAGCGCCGACTCACAATTCTATCTGTCTCTCTCTATTATATGTTATTTTATATATAAAAGTTGAATAGAGATAAACGAGATTGCTTTCGATTAGCAAAGCTTAAAGGATTGACATTGTTTGTAGGTTTCGTTACCACACGTTTGTCCTCGTAATATGATTTGGATTCACGCTGATGTATATGGTTTATAAGTTCGAAATACACTACAAACTACAGACTACGAACTAAATGTTATATAAAACTAATACATACGTATCTCGTACTACTTACTAACTACTCGTATGTGACGTGATTTGATCAGTGGTGGCATTCCAGAAGTAATATGTTTAGAGATATCGTACATCAACTGAATTTTAATTGTATAATCGTATATACATAACAAACTACCAGCAGAACGAAAAGTTACGTAATTTAACGTTTGATATACATTTTTATAGGTTAATATAATGTAAAATTATGTTACAAAAATTACCTTCAGACATAAATTTACATTTTGTTTAACGTTAATTCTAGATCATCATTTTGTAATAATAATTGTGGTTAGATATACGAAATTGTCGTAGATAATTATTATAGTCTACCGTAAGATATACCCGCTAAATATAGTTACATGAATTAATTTACCTTTCACAAAAATTTTTAGGGTTATCTTTCAACATAACCCAATAAAGAATTTGGTGAAGTGTCCTGTTTTGTGACGTTTCTATCCAGAGGCGACTTTAGGGGGTGGCAAGCAAGGCAACCGCCCTGGGCCTCGCACCCTCGCGAAACAACCCAAATAGAAAATTCATTATTATATATCTATTTGAATCTCGCGCTTCGCACTTTAGAAAACCCACTTGAATCCCTGCGTATATCGTTTAAGGGATTCATGTGCCTTAGTTTATCATCATTAATATTTGTCATCTTTGTGCTTGTTAACTTTTATAAATCTTAAAATATTTATTTATTTATAAATTTTGCATTTCTCGTCAGTCATCATTAAAAAAAATACTTACTTTCCATTTACTTAAATTAAGCAAAGAACAAGTGCCTCGCAAAGTTCTGCCACGCAATGGCTAAGGCCGCCCCTGTTTCTATTCTATCGCACTTCAATTGTTGGTATCTACTTTGTCTTCATTTGTATTCCGACAGGTGCAGTGGTGTCGCCTTTTGTAACCGATAAAATAAACAATTCATATGAACGACTGTGAGAAACTGAACTGTAAATGAACTCTTTCAAGACAAAAATATCATATACATCTTCAATATGATGTCAAAATGACTAAAAATGTTTATTGGGAAATTATATTTTTTAACCTTAATAATATTTTGTCTTTTGCATTTTTTATTGCTAATATTACTGTAAATAAACTACAGTAAATAATAAAATGTAACATTTTGTAAAAAATGTCATGGTAATTATTACATAAGTTTATGTTTAATGTTTAACATATTACGTAAAACCGCAAAACAAATCAATTTTATTAATTAAATATTTATTAACTTTTCTTTAAAATATGTAAACAATTTCGCAATGACCTACATTTTTGTTACAAAAAGAAATTCTTTACTTTGTAGTTTAAAATCTATTGAGCAAATATTTTAGCATTCATATTCTTTGACTATTGTAGAAAAAAACCTGCATTCAATTTTTCTTACTGAAGAATTTATTCTTTAAAATACAATACTTTTATATATTTATATTTTATTTTTGAGAATTTCTTTCAATATGTTTTCAATATAATTTGCATTTGAAAATAATAAAATTTCATTTTCTAATGGTACTTATTATTTTAAAAATATTAAAGTTTATATTTTTAATAAAATGCTAGTAGAAATCAGAATATTTTTATGTTCATACATATGATTTACACGCGATTCGAGTAGGACAACGCACTATGAGTACGATTTACATCTAACGCATGTAAATCGTACCATGTGAACACGGGGTTAGGTGTACAGCTGCCGTCGTTAACAGTACCCAGATTTATTTTTAGATCATGAGACATAAAATCATCTCCAAGTGCTTGGTGTGAACGTAAGAGTACGCATTGATACGCATCTTTCACTAACCAGGATTACATCCCTGTAATTGAATTTTGCAATAAATCAGTCATTGAATACTTTACTTCAACATACATTAAAGTTTAATGCTTCCAGTATTAGTAAATTATCTTTAAAAGAAATATTTCTACATAATATGTAAATTATTATAAAAATTCTTTAAACCATAAACCTTTAAAATATAAAACGTCTGAAATGTTTTAGATCCGTGATAAATTTTTTAATTCATTTTTATCTAATCACAATTCTTACACTGAGGTGGAACTCTAGAATTACTACTCATCTAGCACAGTTAAACAATCAGACTAGTATTATTTTCTTATGCCTTGACTTTTATCCGTCATAGCCATCAAACATTTTTTGTACATCTTTTATAATTTATAATTCAATTTTACAAATTTCTAAATATTTCAATAATTCACTAATTAATTTTGAATCACTTAACAAAAATTTAGTATTAACAGGAGAAGTTTTAATCACATCTAATATTTCGCTATTTAATTTTGATCTTTCTAAACTATAATTTATGCATTCAAATATAATATAATATCCTATAATTTTATTTTTGTTTTCTGTAAGTTCCATTCGGTAATAAAATATCTATAATGTAAACAGACGCGTCGGACCGCTCACGTCAGTTCTACTTACATAAAAACTACAACTCGATCTGAACAGAGAACTGATAAGACTGAGATTTTATCGGGTAAACTGCGAGACTCCGAAAATATTAAATGCAATAAAAATAAATTATAATCGAAACTGAAACAAAACAGAGACCTGATCTAATCGTAGTGCTATCCGCATGAAAGCAGTTATGACCAGATACAATTGATGTCATATGAGAGCTAAAAGGGCAAGAACCACATAAAGACTGTTTAAGACAAAATTGTTAGCGTTATGATGTTGCACGTATTTTTGCAAAAGTTAAGATAGTCGTGTCTTCAGTATACGTCTGCCTTTTACAAGCTGCTATGTGGTGAATAGCTTTTCAACACATAGCGAAGAGAATAACCTAGTTTAGTTAATTATGACAACAAAGGTTTAAATGAAGATTTAATTAACAGCGTAACATTAATTTTATACAATAAATTACGCACGTAGTAGATTGTCGATAATATAAAAAAAAACCTTTTTCCCAAAAAAGAAAATATTAGGTAGTACAAATTAATTAGAGCATAATAAAGAAAATAAATTTTCTTTTTAACATCTGACATTTCGATTACAGAATAAATATAGAAGGGAAATGCCTTCAGCGGTACAATTAATTAATATACCCTTTTGTTAATAGCAAGATAATCAATTAACTTTAATGAAATAATCTTACAGAATCCATACTTTATTTTTATCTTTTCAAATATTTCTATCTCTTTCACACTAAAGAGGTGCTTTATGGAAACTCTTCTAATATTTGTTAATACAACAAAACTTTTTTTCATATACAAATATTAATCTTATTATATTAACTGATTAATAAACTTTCTATAAGATAATTTAGTAATTCCCAAAGGGTACAAGAAGCGTTGGATATAATCAAGTTAAATATATATTGTTATATACGATAACTCAAGCCGACATACCAATACAATGAAAAATTGAGCCAATTTAGAACAAACTTATTACAACGTTGTATTTATCGACACTATTATTTACTTTTAAGTAGAAAAATATGAATTATTGTTACCATGTATTATAAGTGTTTGATATATATTTAATGTGATTCGGTCTTATTCTATTTCTGCAAATAAAAACAATCATAAATTCAAGTAATGAGTATAATCAATTGCTTGATACTTACTAATTTATTATTAAGTAATAGTAATAATTTAATACTAATATATATCTCTGCAGAACATTTTTAACAAGTAGAAAAATTAGCTAGAGTTATTCAACGAGTATTCATTTGTCATTAATCATTCTGATTAACCAATTAGCAAAACCATTAATAATATGATTGTGCTATTACGTGACCTGGACTCAATTAATTAACAAATTAGTATTAAAACAGTGTTATATATTTTACAAATTGGCTTAATTTGTAACTGTATCAGCCCTATGAATAGAAGTAGAGTTACCAGTATTACCTCCACATAATGAATACGAGGTCGAACACGTGCAATGATAAGTAGAAAGACAAAGTGATATACATACGACATTAGTGAAAATATATACGTACGACGTACAGATGTGACGATATACATACGACAAAATAAAAAGTAAAAAAATGTATGACACTCACCAATCAGAATGAATTTGGATGCTTGTATATTAGCACAGCCGCTGTGTCATCTAAAAAAGAATAGTAAAATTAATACATTATATTCATTGTTTATTTTATATTAATACTAAACTATTAAACGGGACGTTGTTCAGTTGTTAAAAATGACTTTTTCAAAATGAAAAATAGACACAGAAAACGAATAAATGTGACTTACACCACTATAACTTTAATCCATCCACATATTTCAGTGTAATACTCCATCCACATGATTCTAATTTAATTAAGTTTATGACGTCATATATATAATCTCAAATGCTTATGATAGTCCACAAATAGACTACAATATGCTTATGATAGTCGCTTTTTAACATTAACTCTATAAATATAAATACATGCATGCATAAATATCATCGATCTTACAAACAAGCACACTTATATTTGTCATACTTATATACAAAATGTTTACGTAAGTGGTGAAATAAACTTTTATAAAATAGAGTATCCCGCATTTACATTGGGTGTTAGAAAACGAGTAAAATGTTTCAAAATAGAGGAGCGTACGTCATAAATCAATAACAATAATATTTCTCAGTGACGTAATGTCTTTACGTACTGTACATAAACAATAAATAAAACCTAGAATATTTTCTATTATATTTTGTAAATACGTATTTATAGTTTTTTTTATAGCATATTATTAGTATGCATTTTTATCTTGTAAATTTGTAATCTGTTGGTATATATCAATAACACAAAGTATTAATTATATTTTCCGATAATTATGATTAATTACTTGCACCCAGACTATTATGAATCGTTAGTTAAATTTCAGGATTCAAAGGGCCTTATTCTGTAACTTAAATAACGGAAACTGTAACGGAAATATTTAATATTTTCACCGCTCGAATAAGGTCGCTGTATTTAAAATATCTAGTGGTATTCTGTATGCAAAATTTTCCACCACCCTTATAATATACAGCGGTAAAAAGGTATAAACTGGTATTGATGACGTATTTTAAGACAAATTGTTTGACAGTTCTCAAAAATACAGCGATGAAAATTTTTAATCTTTAATTTTTAAAGTCAGATTTTTTTCCAAATCGATGGAAATTTCTTACAGAATACCAAATAAAAAATCATCGCTTTTGTGACGTCATTTTACGGCGATGAAATTTTTTCACCGGTGGAAATATTTTATAGAATAAGGCCATAAGAGTCAGAAAAATTGAAAATCTGGAAATTCTAGTCTATGAATATTATAAGTATGTCAAGGAAATATTTAAAATTAGGAAAAGAAATGTTTAGGTTCGGGTGCGATTCCCGGAGATGGAATAAATGTATTGCATGACTGACAAAAGAATTAACTCACCAAATGATAAACCAATTATAAAGAAATCTATAAATCACACAATTATTACATTACAATTAATTCGAGATTACACCTAGCTGTTGAAATCGTAGTAATATAATAAAAAATAATAATTTAAGAATGATGCGGTAAGAAGAGGAAGAGATGCAAAATTTGGAATAGAATATAAAAGTGATAGGGAAGAATTTGGATGAGTAATATATAATGAGAATAACTTCCTGGTGGAAAAGTTTAAAGAAATTAGATAAAATAAATTTTGTTTGAAGATGTACGTAAGAAAGGAGATAGAAGAAATGGGCAAAGAAGCTTAGGAAGTGCAAAAATAATTAATTAAGTTTGGTACTGCTCCTATTGCAAATTTAAGTTACATTTTTTAACACGATTATAGATTATTTAACTGTTTTTGTAAAGACAATTTTTGATTGACAAAAACTATACTACAGAAATATGGCATTTAGAAATGTTGTATGCAAATGTCCTCTCAAATCCAGTGTTCAATTTCCCGTTCTGCTTGGTTCATCTTTCATCGCAATGTTCAGGGATATATGAATCTTACATTACCATTGTTAACATTTACCGTATTTTAATATTTAATAATTGTGATCTTATTCTTTTTAAGCACTTTTTTCTTATTTCGTTAGTATTCATGACAGCAACTTATTATAAATATTAACTGAATAATTAGTAGAAATGTTATTTTTACATATAACAATTCAATTTTAATGGCACAGAGGGCATAGAAGTCTTTGCGTTCCTTTTTCCTGACTAGCAAGATTGTTGTTTCGTTATATTTATTGAACTAGCATTAACTAGTAAGTAGGCAAACAAATTTCATTAAAAATATAAATTGCCGGTTTGCATTTGAGTATTTAATAAATTTTCTATGAATGTAAACACATCCGTTTGCTTTAAGAAACTTAAGTATAATTACTGTTAAAAATATGATAAAGTTCATTTTTGTATTTTACATTCAACAAAAAATTAAAATATTGTTTGTTCCGCGAAAACTCTAAATAAATTTATATTTTCGAAACAGTTTTTGAAAAAGAAACTATCATTATGATATTGATAAACCATTAGGTGGTTGTTAAATATAAAAACGTGCAATTTTCTAGCATCTGCGATATAATGATTCAATTGCTGCAAATGTCACAGCCTCGTAGCACATTCTGTGGTATCGTGGCCAATTCTAAACCCAATTATCACGCTCATATGCATGCACACTATTCGTACTTTGTGTGCACACCAGCCTGCAGTTAGTGCAGGCAATGCTGACAACGTTACAATATTAGGTTTTAACTACGGTTGTAAAATATTATTAAAATTACTTGTTCATATGAATAAAATGAATAAGGTAATTAAACATTTTAATTTAAAGTAAATTAATACGTAGTATTTGATATGCTGACTTATATAATTATAATAGGTTAAGTAAAACATTAGTACATGTGCTTTATATATATGAGTGGTCTTCGACCAAAAGGGATCATTTTATGTATGTTTCAACAAGAGCGATCATTTTAAATCAATAGAAAAACGCAAGATTTCCGCGAAAAGTGGTTATATTTTTGTTTTAATCCAATTGACAAACCTTGAGGTTAGTAATGAAACACAATATATGCTAATAAAAGGAGTGCTCTTGTTGAAAGACCGTATTTATAAATATGCCTACTAAACATAAAATATTAATTTATGTATTACCCAACGTATTATTTTTACCTAATGTTAGGTTTTATTATTTATCTAACTTAAATAAAATTCTGTTATATTGTCATTAAATAAATTCAAAGGACAATAAAAATCAAAATCAGACATGAAAGCTGAATTAGAAAAAAATGAAATGAAAAATTGGCAAGACAAGTGGAATAATTCTGATAAAGGTAGAGAATTTTATAAAATACAACCAATACTGAAACGTAAGCCATGGTTTGCCAAATTAACATGGTCATGAAGATTAATAACAATGACCTCAAGACTAAGAATGAATCATACTGGAGCTCCGAAATATCTAGCAAGAAACAAAATCATTCCAAACCCTAAATGCGAATGTGGTGAAGAGGAGGCAGATCCTGACCACATTTTGTGGGAATGTAAAAATACAGCAATGGCAAGAAATGGACTCCAAAGGGCGGTGCTACAGACTTCGCAGACGCTTCCTGTTAACACCGCTTTTTTGATTGAGAAACCGAAATTTATAACAGCAGTAGCCATGAATAGATCATTCTGGTCGTCTGGATATAACGTATAAGAAGAAGCAGAACAATATTAGAGGCGTTAAAGGCTACGTGCCTAGGAAGCCTCAGAAACTATATTGAAAAAAAAAAAAAAAAAATCGTTTACTAATACAATAATTTAATATTTGTAACACTATATAATCTTGCAGAAAAATTTAATTAACGTTAGTAAAATATAAAATTATGGCGAAAGATAACATTTGTAATGTAATTTTACATAACATTAACCTGGAAATTCTTATGTAAAAGATTAACTTTGTTATATTAAACAAAGCATACCTATACGTAAATGTGTATTGCGAATATGTGTATTGTATATTATATTTATATATGTATATATATATATATATATATATATATATATATATATATATATATATATATATATTTATGTGAGTATATCATTTCTGTAGTATATTTATGTTTGTAAGCATCCTAGTGGAACTATCTCATCGGTTTAATAAGCTGAGTTTCCATATAAGCTCCTTACGGCAAGTAACTTTAATACGGAATTAATAAGTAATTACAAAACTAAGACTCTATCAATTATATATTTATATATATACTCGTATATTATTATATTGCCTCGACAAAGTAAATAAGACTATATTATTATTTAGTTAAAATACATTAACTTTCTCTTATATTAAAATAAGTATTTAATATTTTACATATTATGGTATATCCGTAAAATATATTTCATTATACGATTTAGCGTTATTACTGATCTATATCTCTGTTTCGATGAGCCCAAAAAACATTTAGTGGTACGAATTGATTGTACCATAGTTATTTTTCATAATCTAAAATATAATTATTTTATGCCATTACATTCTCAATTTAAATACATAGTTAATTAGATTATTATCACTTGATAAATCAACATTGTCATCTGTCTCATAGCATCATTCACTAGTTTCGTCGTTGGTTCATTACCTAAAATAGCTATCGACTAAGGCTGTGTATATATTTACTCAATTAGCAAAATCAATAACATGCTAATACCAAACTATAATAAACAACGCTTGTATAGTATTATACAAACTGTTATTCACAAATTATTTTATTTTATTTAAAGCATTTAGACATTTGCAGTTTATTTTGAAATTGTTTGAATTTAAATGTATTTAAAATGTATCATAAAGATGCGTGTAGGTTCCCTCTATTGCTACACCAGGTGTTTCCAAACTCATTTAGTACACGGGCCACTTCACGCTATGTTTTATCCAATGCTTCAACTTACATTATTTATGTAATTATATTAATTGTGTGCCTTTCGACTTTACAATCTACATTATTGTATTTCTTAATGCATATCATATAAATTCAAAGTTAAAAAACTAAACTTAAACTATTCTAGACTATTACTACTTCGAATAGTACTTTTTGTTTCTTCTTTTCTTGATCCTCTCTCTCTTCAAGTCCCCTACTCCTCATTTATTCACACCGTTTCCTGCTTCTCCTACCTTATTGCCTGTATCTTCATCTATCACCTCTTGCCTTCCTTGTCTCCTCTCGACAAACCCTCTATTATCTTTTCACTATCCTTCCTGCTTTCTCTCTTCGTTTTCACTTCTCCGCTTATGTCTATTACAGGCATAGAAGCTCTATCTTTACTATTTCCTCTTAACTCCCTTACTTTACTATTTCTTCTTGACTCTCTTCCTTTACTATTGTATTATTGTCTCGATCTCCGTCATCTACCTCTTGTCCTTATCTCCTTTCCGAAAATCCTCTATTTTTCTGGACTGAAGTTTAACTGTTTCCTCGCTACTTCTTTCTTTCATTATATATAGTGTTAATAACTAAAATTTAGTTTAGAAATCGCTAAACTATTCATTTACGTCATGTGCAAAAAGTGAAATAGATCGACGCGATCCTGGTGGATGTAAACACAAACCACGTTATCAAAACCTTGCTAAGAGAACTCCTCTTGTCACTCCTTACGGACCTCACACACCATCTTCCTGCTTTTATGGCGTTACTCATTTGAAAACAAATAATATTTCTAGTAGCGTTATTTTTTTTTTAAAGTCGCATTTTAAATTAGGTGTGACGTTAGAAAAGTTGTAATTCCTAAATCCACCTCATTACTCTTCACATCTTGTCACACTTTGTGGAAGCCCCACCTATTTTGTACATGGTTATTTATTGAAAACAGTGCAATACATTCTCGAAAATATTTATTTTATTGGTAAAGCCTAATATCAGAAAATTTGTCGATAAAACATCATTTTAAAAGCGATAGTCCGTTTATCATTAAATTGTTATAACATTTTGATACTACGAGTGGAGTGGAGTGGAGGGGAGTAGGAGTATGTCTATATTGACGTGACGGTAGCGACGCATGACATGGTTACATATTTGGAATCAAATGGACCCGTGGATGATTGCTTTTTTTATTATACCATTTCATATTTGATACATCAATTTATGATTCAATTCTGCTGACAAAAGTTATATCGTACACATAAACTATCGATGCCGAACTCTGTGTACGTACGTACCGAAATGTTAACGAATCTAGTCGGAATAATAATTAACTGTTTTAATTTATATAACGGAATGAAATAAAATCCATCTGTACCGGTACGGGCGTGTCTGTTGATAATTAAAATGTATAATTAATTATTTGCAATTTATTAATACATGATTGATTAAATGTAAAACTTTTCTAGCACGTGCAAGTAACAATCAGGGCTGCGGAGTCAGTAAAAAAACATGCAACTTTGACCAAGTTAAATATTAAGACATTATATAGGGTACTATAAAAAGGAAAAATATGTATAAAGAAATGATTGAAAATTTGCATTGAAACCTAAATTGAATAGTGCGAATTTGTCACAGACTTATCATAGATTTATACATTTTATTTATCTCCGATTCCATTTTATCCCGTGTAAATGTATCCAGGTTCCATTCTAGTTCCTGACTAAATCTACCACATATTCTATTATAATAATAGCTAGTTTATCATAGATTTCATCTAATTCAGTGTACATCTGCTATATTCAGCATAAACTTGTGAATGGTTGATTTTGGGAAACCCCCATTGACGTGGTTCCCGAACAACTGCCCATTTTTCTCATAGGATAACAGACTTTAATTTGGGTTGTGAACCATACCTTAAATTTCGGAAATATATATTATATGTCCTATTAAAGATAATATCTGGATCTCTAATGTGCTTTATCAAAATCCTATTAAATGTATGAACAAATTTTAAAATTAATAATTTAATTAACCAGAATAATTAAAGAGAAAAATTTTACTACTACTATACTGCTATATATTAAATAAAATTTTAATTACTAAAAATGTATAGCTAGGGATGGCGATCTGAGATCGATTAATCGAAGAATCGATTTCTTGAGTCGAAAAAATCAATTTTAAACAATAGATCGATCCCGTGAATCGATCTCAAAAACTCGAAAATCAAGATTCGATTCGAAATATTAGGAATTATAATTATTTTATTCTATAATAAATAACGTACATGATCTTCTAGATTAATCGATTTTTAAGAAATGTATCTTCTACACATTTTTTTCTGAATCGATTCTTTAGACTTCGATTCGAATCGATTAAAAAATCGTTTTTTTTAAGAAGAATCGCCATTCTTCGCCACTTAAACAAATAAGGTACTCTATATCGCTTCACGATTACTCATGCTCCGATTAACTGCGCAAGCGATGTTGCTAAATTTTACTTTGTGTTTTGAACAGTGGAAGTGACACATGATTGTGATGATTTTTTTTATAAAAATGTCAATTATTTTTGTTAACATACTATTTTTATTATTTTTATTGAAAGCTTGATGTTTTCAGAACCATATTCAATTAAAATAATAATTTTCTCCATTAGATACTTATATGAAATTTTCAATAAAATGCATAAGGTAATGAAACCCCATGTACTTGTACAAGAAATTTCCGTTTTTTTAAACTAATTATTTCTTTAAAAGTTCCGGAAACCTAACCTTATTTAATTTTTTTTATTAATTATTGACTATCGTCGAACAAATTTATAAAGTTTCAGCAAGTTCTCCATTCTTCACGAGGATCTCCTTAAGGAAACATTTAATGTTATATCCATCCTTACACTGTATACCTTAGTTACTTAAGGGGCGTCCATAAATTACGTGAGATGTTTAAGGGGGGGAGAGGGTCGAGTCAAATCTCATCTAATCTTCCGTTGGAGAGAGGGGGGGTCTCGGCAAATATCACGCAATTTTTTTTCTGATTGAAACAAAAAAAAATTATACTATTTTGGTCCATTTAATCTAGATTGTACATGCTTAAGGCCTGTCTCAGTATGGGACCGTATTTAAGCGAATTTCTGCCGGACGTATACGGGCTACTACGCTTTACCTATCCGAACCATGTAAATGTAATGAGATCGCTCTGGAGCTCTCAGACTGCACGCTACAAAGCCGTCCGAATACGGGCGGCACTACCTCGCACAGTAGAACCGAATAAAGGCGAATTTTATCCAAGCGTTACCACGACTACAACGATACCCTATCCGAACCTTTGTAAATGCGAAAAGCCGCCTCAGACTGGAGGGGATACCTAAGATCGCTTGTTGTTACGGTGCAATACGAGTCAAATGAAATCTATCGGCGACATGGGTATGTTCTGCATGCAGTTTATGTTTGTATTTCAGTGAATCATGGACACGGATGCCGATACCAATACGATAGAACTAAGTATTCTATTGTTAAATTTTTATTACACTTATAATTAAACTCTCAGCAATATTGATTACTAGTCTTAACTAGTCGTAAATAAAAGCACGAAGCAAATTTTTTTTTTCTTTTTACAATAACAATCCAACGCGTTTACTTAAGAAACCCACATTTTGAAAAATCTCACGTGAGATTGGGGGCTGGGGGAGGGGGTTGAATAAAATCTCACGACGTCTCACCAGGGGGGGAGGGAGTGACAGAAAATTTAAAAAAACACCTCACGTAATTTATGGACGCCCCCTTATTACTTTATTACCACATATTATATTATTTCAATATTTTAGTAAAATTAATAAAATTATAATTTCTCTACTGCACGGAGTCCGAGTCCGCACCCCGGTAATAACAAAAGATAAAAATGATCCGATGAAAGTCAAACATAATATCAAAATATCAAAATTGAAAAAATGAATATTCATAGGACAAAGAAGTATCTAATCACGATTATATTTTAATAATGTATTCGTACAGCCCTAAGGCAATCCACATTTGCAAATCTAATATACACAAAATACGAATTGATGTATATGTATATATTATAGAACATGGTATAAAAGTTTTAAGCATAGAAAACAAATTACTAAACATTCTGCCTTGGGGTATAGTACTCCATATTCTATTACATGTACTAAACGAGCGTTGTACCATTCGACATACGATGTTGAAGATTCGATATTCAATGCAATTTTAATACCACAAGTATTAAATGTAATGTACTTGCTTACATAGATCAATTTTATACGGAGATTGGATTATATTCTAATGTCAATACAATTCATAATACGTTTTATAGAGGAGAGATTACAAATTATTTTATTTAGAATGACGTACCTAACGTTTAACCTTATATTACCCTTTAACCTTTGCTGTCCAGTTCATAAGAAAGACATCTCCGAAATTTGTATCGTCTTTTTTAATTATTTAATTATTAATTGGACTATCGATGTATAGGCTAACCCTTGAACATAGATTTTATCAAAAAGTCTCAGAATCTGCAACTACTAAGTTTAGAGAAGATATAATCTTTTTAGGCAGAGTCAAAAAATCATAAAAATCAAATAAAAAGGCTCATAATATTAAGTAGAATTTAAGCACTGTATTTGAAAAACATTTCCTTTAAATTAAAGTAAATGTTTGACAATTAAATGAGTAATAAAAAAACGCTGATTAAATAATTTCATTCATTGCAGAAAATGCAAATAAAGTATTAAATTCAACGTTTCCCAATCAATAGTTTTGGTGACGCATAGAACTACATTTCATCGCTTCTATTTTTTTCGTTTTGTTCGTTCTTTCACTGTCCAATTAGCATCAATTTGCATACACAAAATAATAATTACTCTTAGTAAATTGACTATTGACTTAACACATAATTATACCATTAACTACTGCTCTTTTTTACTCGAGTTATTTTTTTCATCAATTTGTTCAGATGAATGGCTATATAAAATATAAAACCAATATATGTACAAAGAACTCCATTAGACTTTTATAATAAGTTTAATCATTCAAATTTTTTTATAACTATAAATTTCTATTCCCTGCGGTATGTACTGTACTGTATTTTATCGTAAATTTAAATGAAACAATAATTTTGCATTAACATCCAATTTTTGTACTATGTAATTCTAGTAATTTATATTTGGTAAGTGTGTAATGTAGGTAATACAATTTATTATTTTACTGGTTAGAAATTTATCAATCCATAAACTACGTGTGTAGTTATGGATTTCGTTGAAGTTATCGCCTTGCTCTATTCTGAATAATCACGCTTTGTCTCACGTTTATTTTGAATTACTTACAATGTAATCTTCGTCAAATTCACAACTCAAATTAGTGACGTCTAAATAGCTACGTCTTACTTTTACCATTCAATCTTCTACAGAACACACCGCTCAAGCAATAAGAAAAATCATCTAATATATAATGTCGTTGTCGTAAGAAGCCATATACAGGTGTCCCAAAATTCAACGATAAGCGGGCACCAGAGGATGGTACTGCTGATGACTACACGAGAAAAAAAAAAAAATTTATCTCATTTTGTTTAGAAAGTAAAAATCTTTAAAAATTTTAAGGAAAAAAATAATTTCGATTGATTTTTGTGTAAAAACTACTAACATTCTGGGATTTTTAATGGTTGTGGTGGATAGCTGTGCCATTTAGGTTGCCGATACAAAAAAGAAATCAGAAATATTTGAAAAATTGTGGTCATGGTAGTTAAAAACATCTTAATGGGTTTCAATTTTTTAAATTTTTATATTTTCATCTCTAATTTCTAAACAAAATGAGATTATTTTTTATTTTTTTTTTCTCATGTAGTCATGAGCAGGACCACCCTCTGGTGCCCGCTTATCGTTGAATTTTGGGACACCCGGTATATATATAAATATATATGTATACTTATTACTTATTGATAAGTATTAGTTTTAAAAAGACTCTTGTAAATAACGTATTAAGTTATTGTCACATAATTTTAGGGTAAAAACATTTCAATTCATAAGCTTTTTTAACCACGAGTACATAATACAACTTGTAAGCTACCTGCAAGAATCATTTTCTCACTTAACATTGAACAACGTTTTTAATTTCTCACTTTACTTTAAAGTTTAATACTATCTCACTTTTGAAAACCGAACTTCGGTTTATTTTCCACAAATATTATTGTATCTTTCAACTATACCAACTCATTGTGAAAATATTTTGACTGTATGTGTTTCAATGCAAACACATTTAACGTCTATCTGCTGATGTTTACGTTAATAAAATATTTGCAAGGATAATGCATTTCTTGGATAACAATGTTTGATTTCTTCTGTGGCACTGTGTTTGATACTTACATATACAGAAATTATGTTAGTCTCGTAAATTGCAATATTTTGAGAAAATAATCAATTCTCTTGGCTGGAAAGCGATCTCAGATCATTATCATTGATACGCTGATAGATTTCTGTAATTTTCGAATTCAACAAATTATATTTCTTTAGTTGGTGACCAGAGATATTACAATTGCATTCTGGTCAGGTGAGCTAAGGTAGTGTGTGTAGTGCAACGAGTAACTGCCAAGTCCGATTCCAACAAAGTAAGTTGGTACAAAGCTCGTCTGTCGGTGGAACAGTGACCATATACTCATGGATTCCATGGATAACGTTGTAAGGAATAACGGCCAACACAGTTGATATTTGGAACTGATTTCCAAACCGTTTCTTTGATTTTAGGTAAGATATTATGATTTAAGTTAAACAGTGTAATTATTATAATGTATATGCAAATTACTATAATAAAAGTTATTGATTTCAAAAGCAACACATGTGTTTAATTTAAAATTTACAATTACTAATAAAATTGTCGAAAATTGTATATATATATATATATATATAAATTATACGAGCATATTTAAATTTAACTTAAAAAACAATGTGTAAATATTTGCACAGTGTATTACATTTAGAAGGATTCATTTTCATTTTTGAAATATTAGGAAGGAAGCCGTTTTATAAATTGTTCAAATATTTACCAGGAAGTATGCAAGGAATACTTTTTCATCTATTTCCCGATATTTAATACATTTTTTATATTTATTTTAGTACAGTATTTATTGTTTGAATAACGTAGGTTTATATACTCGTAATACTGGTACTATAGCTATATACTCGTATAACAAAGATGATTTCAAGTATGTCTCAATTTGTATAGTTTTAATTTAATTATATTTTTCATACCCGTCTATTACATATGCTCGCTAAATATAGTTACGTGTATTTAAGGTTACTTTACAAAAGTTATAGTAGTTAAGCATGTTAGTTTTGTTATCTATTTAAAAGAAATTTGACATACTTAATGTAATAACATTTCAAGCCTTGTGTTTTGTAACTGGTTAGTTACAGATAATGAACCTTATTCTCTTTTAAAATTCCCTTCCCTTCTAGAAATTTATTGCTCTAATAGGTATTTATTCCATGATCGTATAGGTTTTATATAATGATGCTATGAATATAAAAAAATCTTTTATAAAACGCTATACACGATATAGATAATTTAAAAGATAAAAAAAAGATTTCGTACTTATCCGGATCGTGTGAAACTTACGCAAAAGCTAGATACGAGTAAAGTAATGCGTGACGTCACCTCACCCCAGGCACTCGTGTATTACATACTAAGGAATAGTTTGAAATACATTATTATAAAATAACTTGTTAAATTTCTAAAAAGAGAGAAGAAGAAATTGGAGAGTAATTGAATTTAATTGGCTGTATAAACTTTTTTTTTTATTTTCATTACTTTAAATGTACATATTTCAAATCAAAGAAAAATTTGATTTTAGTATTTATAAATATTTCTTCATAACTGATCTCAAAAAATGTTTTGAACTGATATGAAATGAACCACGTAGTTAAGCTGTATTTATTTGTGATTACTTTGAAGTTTAAGACTTTCTTTGAAGTTTTACAGAGTTTTTGGTCTCTTGGACAAGAATTTGCTTTATTAGATTAGTTATATAATTAGACCCTTAAGGCACCAAGTATATTATATATATATATATATATATATATATATATATATATATATATATATATATATATATATATATACAATATATAAATATATATAAAGACACAAGAAACATGAGAAGGATTGCCAGATTTAGATTGGGAAACGAGAGGAAAGGAAACAGATACTGGGCAAATAGCGAGGAAAGGATGTGCGGAACGGAGTTAGAAACACTGGAGCACATTAAGTTTTCTTGTCAGAAAAAAGTAATGAGCCAGAAGAATATTGTGAAGTTATTAAAGGGAGGCAGTGAAGGGAAGAGGTGATGGCGGAAATAGAGAAAAAGAACGAGGAAAGAAAAGTAACGCCAGAGCAGGAGTGATTTTAATCTGAAGTGACAAAGAGACGAAGAGACAAAGAAGACAAGAGGTGTAGGTTTTTCTCATTTGGAATTGGAATGTAGTTAAATCTTTTGGAATGAAATTAAGCACAATGATATGTTTTTTATGGATTTAGGGCGGAAGAATGTAGTGCCTAATGGCAAAAACATTACAATAAATAATAAGTTGTACAATTATTGAATGAAACTTTTATAAATATATGAAACCTTTACTCGAAACCAATTAAACATGCTTTACAAAGACTCAATCACGAATATCAATCAATATGTATAATATTGATTCGACTGCATTCGCCTATTTGATAAAATTAAATAGTTTTTTGTTTTGTCAATTATAACCACTTTTATTTAATTATTTGAGACAGTGTGGAAAATTAAAAAGAGGTTGTTGCACTTGAAAGGAAATATTAAAAAAAGGAATTTGTTCAGCGACAATATTCATGCAGCGAGAAATGACTAATTTGGAAGATCTACAGTCACATCCGCAACAAAGGCAGATACTCGTATCACTTCGAGTGATACTAATTAAATACGAAATAATTAATGATAAATTACGCTAGTTATTCTCTTTACTAATCATTTAACATTGTAAATTACACACAGAAAAGCCATAGACAAATTGTTATTATATATGGTTACAGTTAATTTGTGATTATCATATTTTATAAACTTCTAGAATTATAGAACTGTAGTGCTCAACATCTGTATTAGTTTTATGCATAATATCCTTTAATTCATTTAATCATATTGACAAATTATTATTACGCAACATAAAATGTTTAAATGTAACAAATAATATAATCGAATTATTTTACAATAGAAATTATTTAATTTTATAATAACATTGTTATAAATTTTAATAACTAGGTTTAGTCGGATAGTATGCACTTTATTTAAATTATCAAATTTTGAATAATAACCTATTATTTTGTTTATATTTCTGACAATATATTAGATAACGTACTATATCTTTTTAGGGTATTGTTATCTCGTAATAGTCGTTGTTGTAAAATCATCAAAACAAGAAGCATCTAAGATTTACCGCCTAAACCACGGTTAACCAAGCAACACACAAGTTGATATATCGTTATAATTATTAATTAAAAAAATTGTTTATATTAGAGATGCTGCAGCTAGTTGCATTATATAATGATTTTAATTTGTTGTCTTATTTATTTAAACTTCAAAATAAACTGCTAAAGCAAATCCTTAACGTGCCGCGATTCGTTCCAAACTGGTTAACACATCAAGATCTAGGGGTTCCATATATAAGAAGTGAAATTAAGGATATCAGCGAGAATTACGTACAAAGATTAGAAGTTCATCCAAATGAATCAGCTGTACAACTTTTCCAGCATAAACCGATTAGACGACTGAAACGTAAAAGTCCAATGGACCTACCAAATATGATGTAGAATAGTTTCCAAATGTACTTAATATTAATGTAATAGGTTAAGTCAAAAGGGTGAGCCATCGATGGATGGCAAGCTCGCATGTCATATTTATATATATTCCCAAAATTTGATTAATGTTCTTCGAGGACAGATTGTAAATTATGTATGTTGTAAAATAAAAAATTATTTAAACTATTTTATAATATTCATACGTTATTAAATAAAGTGTTATAATAAGTTTCATTTAACGAATATAATCGGCTAGAATCGAATAAAAACATTCTGAGGACAATTTATTTGCATACTAAAATCTCTACAAGACCTTTTTATATTCGATTCAACTAATTTATATTTAAATAAAAATAGTAGTATAGTAAATATAGTATTTTTTCTAAATAAATTGCATAGAAATATAAGACAGAGACCGGACTAACATAAAACTCCTTGCTCTTCATAAAACAATATAAAATGTGTTTCGGCTGACATAAATGTTATACAACTGCAACTTAAAAGTACCGCTTTCAAGACAAAGCACTTACTATAAAGTCTAAGAAACATAGAGCTTAAATAGAACAAAATAAGATGTAAATCAATTTTTATGAGAGTTATTTAAAATGAAGTGTGGCATAAGCCGGCTGGTTGTACCAGACAAAACGCAAAACGCAAAGCCTCTGCCAATAAAAGTATTATTGAGGTCACGCAATCGATTAAAGTCTTAATATAATTAGTAAATTTTCAGCGTAGATAATTAACTCTTTGATGTCTATTCAAAGTTCATAGAAACGTTCAAAAAGGAATATTAATGTATGCTGTATAATACCAATTAATATAATTATTATAATAATATTCTATAAATAGATATATTAAAAAACTATTATCCTATCGCGGCGCCGAATCGTCTCTAGACACGCCCCCTCGTCTTTATGCTTCTACAGTTCCATGATCCTAAGCCTCTACGCCTCTACGGTTCTACGGCTGTACGTCTGCATTGAATTAAGGACGATATACATACGTCTGTACAGCGATGCACTTGAGATGTAACGTTGGGATATCCACAGGGCTGAATTTAGCAATAACCCCTTTAAAAATATTGCCAAGTAACATAGAAAACAATTTGGTGCTGAAAAGTCGGGTCATCTGAAATCCGAAAAAATCGATTTTTTTAATCGATTTTAAAGAATATATCGATCCCGTGAATCGATCTCAAACACTCGAAAATCGAGATTCAATTTTTCTTTTGTAATAATGCAAGTATACAATTATTTCCATTATTTATTATATGTTAGGACATGAAATATTGGAAATTCTAATTATTTTGTTCCATACAAATAACGTAACGTGTAATTTTATATAAACCTAGTTTGCAACTTAAATAAACTCAGAGAAAACCCAGCACCCATTACAAAATATGAAACAAGTTTCTAAACAAAAATTTATATTCATTTAAACACATTTTACTGTTACCTTACCTGCGAACTATTTTAATTATATACATGAATACTTGTGAGGTCTATCAGGTCCTAAACGTATACTTGAGCCGTTAACATTATTTTACATATACCTGTACCAACCAGGATTGTAAAATTATAAGAATAATGAGAAGACTACAACCTAAAAAAAAAAAAACTATAAATTCATCGTACTTTCTTTATGTTTTTCTCAATACGATTCAGATATATTTGCTTAACACTTGTCTAATTAAAAAATACCTAGAAGGGCATATTTAAAAAAAAAAAATAACAATTATGAAATTTATGAATACCATCCTGGGATATGGGTATAATATGGATTGGGGATGATTCCCAACGAGACCACTTGGCAGCTTGTCCACTGAATTGGGGGAAACGCGAACATCTCACGGAGATCTACATAACGGATTCACGCCATGAACATCCCCTATAACCACAAAACTTCAAAACTTTTATCACCAACATGTAAATCATGTGGATTTTTTATTTGTTTTTATTTTATGTAATAAATAGACTGCTTTTTATTACACAGATTTGTTTGTGTATCAGTTCACATTATGTTTTCTAAGCATTGTGTATTTTTAACGAACTCGTAAAATAATGTTATCTCGCTTCGTGACAGCTCTCGCGGTTATACGAATCATGGTGAGTGTTCAAGTGTTAAACGGTGGGGTGCGGAGCGGGGCAGGGTGAGTGTTGAATTCTTAAAAACTGAGAGATGAATTAGATAAAATTCATTGCACATTTTTATACTTTTTTGTCTAAATACTATTCAGTTATTTGTGACATTTTTGTGATAAAATAAAAACATTACATAGTATTGGAATGCTTCCAAAAGATTCAATATTTCCATATGTTTAGGGATTATATACTTCTTTCTCACATATTTCGTTACTTTTATGTTATTTTCTCAGCAAGATATTGAACATTTTTCTATAAAACTCACAATCAAACCAGTGACGTCTATAATATAGGGGTTTTAATAATTACGTAAAATATTTAAAAATAAAAACAATGTTATTTGAAAATTATTAGACCGGTTGCACATTGGATATACGAGCATAACAGTTTTATCTCTATTGTAGAAAGATAGAAAAAAATTAACAGTTAAGAATTCGATCAGTAAGACGCTGATTGCAAACTAGTCGAGCCGTGTTTCGTGACTATATAGAATTTTTACCAATAACATAATATGGGATTTTATTGTGTCGTGTTTGTATGTATGTATGTATTTAAATACTTTTAAATAGTATTTGTGTACATCTCTGCTCATGACGTCAACAATAAAAAGCATATTCGCTCAAAACGTGCTCAAAAACAATTTAGTTTGGGTCGTGCCGTGTGTTTTCTCTCACACACAGTTCCATTCTCATTCGGTTCGGGCAGATTCGGGGCTAAGGTTTGTAATCAGTCGATCCGTATGGGGACGGCCAAAGGTAAGGTAAACGCCTTTGGTTTATAGAACAAAACATGAACGAGAAAGAGAGATAGGAAGAAAATGCAGCTACATTTTTAATATTATTTGTATGGTTTAGTAACACTATTATGCTGTCGTCGGCATTGTTCGAAGAGCAGCCCTTGCTATGCACATCGATCTTAGTTATTGTTCCATTAGACCAGTATCTGTAGCTACATACACCTCTCTTAAACGTTATATTTAATAAAGACAATACGTTTTATAGGGGCAGTGTGGACATAAATAGTATGTAGAATATTTGTACATATTTTACGTAATATTTACGGTTTGAACGTTGGTTTACAAGTATTTCGTTTCTTCACATGAACAATATACTCTTTCATAACACTGACAACAATTTTTTTTCTTCTTTTAATTTTCCTCAATAAAAATCTGTGTACGCTACTGTTCCTAATATAAGCACAAGCTTACCATATTGAGCTTTATTCAACGTTATGAGAAGCCTGCTTATTGTATTTCTCATGTTGCTATATTCAGCTTTCTAAATTTGTATTTTCAAGAACTTACATTACGTTTTATTCAATAAATTTATTTTACAAATGCATTTAAGAAAACTTGATTTTTGTCATATATAAAAAAATGTTTTATAGAAATATTAAAACACATGAAAAAGTTATTGTAGCAATTTAGAAATAAATATTAATACAGCGCCATCAAAACTTTATTGTCCATAACATCTTTAGCATAACGATCATCTGTGGGATTTACGATACATGAATGATAACTTCCAAACCACCCAACGGCAACTCTACGAACTATTATGTCATAAAATGGAATACATACATATAATGTGCAGAAGATACTAATCTATATGTGTTAGTTTATTAGTTTAAAGTGTAACAGTATGCATAGAATACGAATACTGTAAATGAATGCATGGCATTGGTTTCGACCATTGCTGTTAGATAATGTCTGTTTGGGAACAAAGCAATGACCTTTGCAATAATGTATCTGATACATTTAGCGATGTACTCTAACATTGTAATATATCTAGATACGTTTAGCATTTAGACAAATCGACTATATTTGAAAACGTATCTATTGCTCTGTATTTGTATCTGAAACTGTATCGAGATACAAATCGTGATACTAGAATCACATTGCACAATGCAACCGACTACTTACGACGACGACTTTTTCAGTAGTTATATTCGATCATGTAATGAAGCTTCTACTTTAATATTTATCAATATACCATTAGGTGAAGAGAGACTACATAACAGTAGAAGCGGGTAGAAGGGTAGTGCGTTTTGAAGAAATAATGAGATGGACGAAAAGTGCAATCCTAAGAAAAATAAGAAAAGAGGATATGAACGAAGAGCAAGGGGAAGGTATAAAAGGAAGGAAAGAATACTTGGTAAGGAATGGAATGGGGACAGAGGAGGTGTAGAGAAAAAGGGCGGCAGGAAGAATGGTAGAGAAGGAGCTAGGAATCAGAGATAGGCAGGTGCAACAGCAGGAAAGAATGAGAAAAATGGATAAAAGCAGACACAATGCCAGATATAGAAAATTATGGAAAAGTGTTGTACCTGAAGAATGTTAGAAGAACAGCGAGATTTAGATTGGGGAACGAAGAAAATGGAAGTAGATACTGGATGGACGGGGAAGAAAAGAAGTGTATGGTGTGCAAAGCAGAGGTGAAGACACTGGAGTGCATAAGGGATGAATGTGTGAACAGGGTGGCTAGCAGTAGGAAGTTGGAGCAGCTATTAAAAAGGGGAAAGCAATGAACAAATGGATGGCGGAAGTAATTAGAAGGAGGAAGTGAAAAACTAAAGGATTTAAAGCAAGAAAGGGAAAATCAAGTCTGAAAGAAAGAAAGAATAGTACAAAGATAATAGAGAGTTTGTCGAAAGGGGTAGCAGAAACGGTGAGAAGGATGAAGGTGTAGGGAATAGGAAGGAAGTAGGTAAAGAGAAGAAGAAGAAGAAAATACTGTGGGAAAGAGAAAGGGTTAGAATAGTTCATATAAATTTTAAGTTGAAATTATATGAAATGTTGTAAGAAATATTGATGTAGATTGTAAAGCCGAAAGGCACTCATTTAATAATATAATTAAAAAAAGTTATAAATCTGTATCGTTCTGCCCTCTCACCGATCCTCTACCCGTAAAATTATAAACACCAAAAACCAATGCTCTATGAAAATACATGTGTCCAACTATGTATAAGACTGCATTACGTATGAACCGTATCTTGTATGTACGAGTATGTCATTAATTGATAAACATTCAAGTGTGAGAGCAACCTATTAGCAATAATTTATTCTTGCAGCGTATTCTTGTTTCATTAGCAGTATTTGTCAAAATTTTATGTTGAATACAAATAACGTAGTTTAAATTAGGTAATTAAAAATAATAAGAGAATGTCTGCTACATGTACTAGATGTTATCTCAACTTAAGCACCACATATTTTTAAACTCTTCATTTATTTCTTATTTATCTTGATAGACAATAACCAATTATGAGTAAATAAACATTAAGTAAATGTTTATTTTAACAATAACAATAATTTGAAAATGTCTTGGTAGTAATTGATAAAAATTGTCAACGCAAATTAAAACGCCACTAATAAAACAAAAGAAAAATAAAAGAATCATTTAATGTCTTTCGTCTAAATGGCGAAAAATCCAATATTCAGTGTTCGAGGAAAGAAAATGAGGAAAAGAAAGATAGGATCGCGTGTACCGTCAGCGTGAGCGTCACATAATCAATGTATTTGAAATTTATGATATACGATACGGAAACTTAACGAGAATTTTTGTTTTAAAATCCCTCGTTCAGTCGTTGAGTCGTTGGGGTGTCTGATTGAGCGATACTTTAAGGCAGACGCGTGTCTGGGAAGCTTATGATTCTAGAAACACCAAGACGGTGGTGGTGGTGGTGGTGACGGTAACAACGACGATGACGGCGACAGGGGAGACATCCCCGTTCTCATCGGTTTAGCGTGTTAGACTGTTTAGAAATAAGGGTTTACGATTATGTTAACCACCTACAAGGATTTTCAAACCATAATATACAACACACGTCAAAAGAAATATTTTAAAAGTTAAACCTTTTTGTAAAACCGTTTTTGAATCTTTAAACGTTAAATTGGACTTTTGATATTGAGTCTATTTCAAAAATGATATCCAATCTAAAAATGATAATATTTATATCCCCCTATTTCTTTTGGATTACCTTGTTACAAATCTTAGAACACCATTTGATTTCCAAAATTCTAAACATGTTCTAGCGTAAGACATTTTGTATTATTAAGAATTTTTTTTTTTTTAATTTTGTTTATAGGGTAAAGCCTTATTCCCACTTACTGTTTTGATATTTTATTTACTGTTTCTATTTAATATTGTAATCTAGATTTCAAGTTTTCGTTTAAGCATTCCTTTTCACATTTGTGTTTTAATTTAAGTTTAGTTAATTTAGTTGGTGCGTATGCATCGTTAGTAATATAAATTTTGACAGTTCGACAAAATTGTGTGTGAAATAATTAAAATTGCTATTTTTATTAACAATTAGTAATAGAAATTGTTTTCACTTCTATATTTTTCAAAAACTAACATTAAACTTCTTTTAAAAGTAAATCTAACTGCATTTTGACAGATTGTTAACAATCAGAGGTTATAATATGATATAGTTTTTCTTAATTTAATATTTTAAATTTAAAACATTGGATGTTCTAAAAAAACTAAGAAAACTTAAAAAATAAATTAAATTAATAATGGCACTGTGAATGACTACGCGTATTGTCATATGGTAAACATTTTAAATTAAATACAAAATAAATTTAAAGTAGTGAGTGAGAATGATACTTTAAAATAACGTTTACTAAAAAATCACGAAATTTCAAAGTTTTTGACCGTTTAGAATCCTTGGTAATTAATAACAAAGGTAGCAATTTTTAGGCCATTTCCTTTGTGAAACATGTGGAACTTCTTGACCAATTCACCAATTTTCTATTCTACACAAACAATCTCTCGTTAAAATTTTGAATAAAATTAGGAGACTAAGGAAAATGTTTTTTAAACAAATTAATATAAATAGCACTTCATTGTTTTGTATTGGAGATATAATAATTTGAAATGTTCTATTGTGAATAAAATGTTCTTTTCATGATTAATTGTGATCCGGCAACGCTGCTCGCAAAATTATCTTGAGTAGAGTACAATAAAAAACGAGAATTTTAAATCTTTGATGATATTAACGTAACGAACGGAATATTGGCTAGCTATTAAAGGGAGGCAGTGAAGGAAAGAGGTGGATGGCGGAAATAGTAAGAAGGAAAGGAAAAACAGGAGAATAAATAAGCTGGTGGAGAATAATAGAGAGGGTCAAAAGAAGAAGAAGCAGAAAGCACTTTTGGAAGTAGTAAAAGTCGAGAAGATTTTAAGTTTATTTTAAGTTTAGTTTTAAGTTTGGAATGTATATAGGAATGAAATGTATTAGAAATATAATACTGTAGATTGTAAAGCCGAAAGGCATACACAATTAATATATAAAAAATATTAACGTATTGAAATATTGCTTGCACTTCGCATCGTTGGTGGTCACCGTAACCGAAAATATTTTATACTATTATTATACTGTACCACTAAATACAATAAATTTAATATATTTTAGTTTAACTTAAAACCTGTCTCATCATTTAAATACAATCCTCGGAAAATCACATTTTGTTATAATTAAAATTTAGGAAATCGATAAAAGAGACTTCAACATTAAAAGATTTATAGTATATTAACAGTAAAGCCTGAAAAACGATTAGGAAAGTACAGTAAAAACATTAAAGAATTCTTTTGAATGAATGAATTACAAGAGCGAAGTGAAAACTAAGTACCGGCCGAGATAACATTGTAATTTAATGTTTTCCCTTGGGTGTTACTTCAGGTAATTGAATAGAATCCTGGTTGACTTTATGTTTTTGTAATCGGAAAACCTTTTTGATTTGGAAACAACTTCATTGTGGTGTATTATCTTTTTATATTAAAAAAAACCATTAATTCTAACAATAGCTGAAAAACTTATTAAATTGATTTATATAAACAATTGGAGACTGGATTTTAATTGAGTTTGTGTCAGCTATTAATTACGTTCATGATTTATTCAAATTTTTAATTATATAGATTCGCAAGTAATACAACGTTTGTCGAGGAAGTGCGAGCTGGTATCTAATTTATAAGATGTATGAAATTTCAATGTTAAAAAAACACTCCTAAGCCTCATTCCCACTCACTGTTTTGATATTTAATTTACTGTTTTTATCTAATGTTTTAATCCAGATTTCAGGTTTTCAGAATAGACGCTCCTAGTCACATTCGTGTTTAAATTTGAGTTTAGTTATTTAGTTGGTGTTGGCGTCTTTAGTAATATAAATTTTGACAGTTTGACATTTCGACAAAATTGAAGGTGAAATAATTAAAATTACTGTTTTTAATAACAAATGGTAATAGAAATTGTTTTTATTTCTTTATTTTTGACAAAGTGACATTAAACTTCTTTTAAATATTAATTCTACTGCATTTTGACAGATTGTGACATTTTGGAGGTTATAATATGATATAGTTTTTTTTAATTTAATATTTTTAATTTAAATTTAAAAAAAAAATCAAATTAAAAATGCGTATTGCCATATGCTAAAAAATTTAAATTAAATACAAAATACAAAATTAAATTAAAGCAGTGAGTGATACTTTAAACAAAATAGGGTTTGTAATTTGTAGTGTTATTTATAGCCAGCTTTCACTTTAGTTTCACGACGATTTTAACATCTTGGGTCTTATTGATAAATCTTATTTAATTTATGATCAGTTCATCTGTCATTGGATCCATTTTTTATCGTTTGATGTTGTGTTTTTCTCAAGTGGCTGTTATATATTTTGGAAGACATCAGTAGATGTTCTACTATTATTTGAAAGAGACATTATTGTATTTCAGTGTAGAACAATGATTGTGTTTTTATTAAACATATAAACACTTAAATTAACAACAAGCAAGCACAGTAAAAATTATGAGATTACAAGAGTCGATCCCGAAGACACAACTCTTTAACATCAAGCAATATAAGTAACTGTGTCTAGCGGGAATGTATCCATAAAAAGTGAATTTAAAATATTTTCTAAATAAAATAAAAATTCCATTAAACCAGTTTACATTTACGAGAATTAATTCATTTAAAACAACCTAACTTAATATAGCACGTTTCATCGAATACGTCACAATGAATATTTAAATGTTAAACGATTTATTTTAAACGTAGCGTGAAAAACACCGTGTCTAAAGTGCTATGATAGGCGCTAAGTATCTCTGCGGGTATCAGAAGGGTCGCTGTTTATGGGTATGAGAATCAGCAAAAGTATGGGCAGGAGGAAGAGGGGGATATAGGAAGAAGTATATAGATTTAATACTACAATAATAAGTCAGAAGCAGTGACCGTGCTGTCGGCCTGTTATAAGCTTCACGCTTCGTAAGACAAAAGCTTCAGCGATCTGTTAAAGGGATGGTAATAGGAGGGTTGGATTGTGAGGAGGAGGAGAATGGTGAGCTTCCTCTTTCCAAATGAACTGTCTGTTTTATGATTTATATCGGAGACGAATATCATCAAAACATTTGTAAAGGAGATTGTAATTATTGTCATTTAGAAAATTTGGTATTATTCATAATGGCGTGAAAATCTTTTACCAATATTTGTATACGAGTATAGTTATGTATATATAAAGTTAACGTATTTTTACATAAAAAAGTTGACTTTTATTGAAATCGCCTCAAATTCTAAAATATAAAAAAAGTTGACTTCTTAAAAAAAAGCTTAACACCGACTGCGGTGTTTTTCGGTTCATTCACTGTCGCAGCGCTATATTTTCTGTGTTTGGTTATTATCAATTTGATTATGAGCTTATATGATGCCACGACACCATAAATTCTGCCAATATTGTTGCTGTTCATTAGAAAGCATGCAGCATCGTAGAAAGGGCAAATATTTAATTAAATAAAAACCAAAAAATTAAACAAATGATTAATGCATTCAGAACTAATTTTTATAATAAATTAAAGTCACATTTGCTAGTTCATTTATAGGTTACAATACACTTTTATATTCTATAGTAAGTATATTGAAATAATATTTACTTTAAATTTAGTTAAAAATAAAATAGTTCTGAAATTCTTTTTAATTAAAACTTACATTAAATACTTATAAAGATCAAAGAAAAACTTTCGTAAGAACATGAATAGACAGATGATATAGACAGAAAGTTTGTTGTATTAAAAATATTTTCCTTTAATTAGCTATACTCATACAAAAGAAAATATATAATTATATATACTAGAGATGTAAAGAATATTCGCATTCGCATTCGCATTCGCATTCGCAATAGATTATGCGAATTTTTTGCGAATCTATTTGGCAATGAAAAGTGATAATCCTATTATACATTATAATAATGTTCCAAGTGTTTATTCATATTCTTATATGTTTATATGTTTGGTTCGAATTTTGTATGGCATCTCGGAAACGGCTGTAGGCAAGTTTTTGAAAATTTCCTATTTCGTAGAGAAAAAAATTCTAAGACTTTTGGCGTTCTCGAACTTTTCCCTGAATTTCCTGGAAACCCGTAATTTTGGAAAAACTGGAAATAAAGTGATCCCTTTTTTGCTGTATTACTTTTAATTCGTAAGAGATAGAAAGTTGAAATTTTGTATGTGTATTAAGGTATTTAATGCTGACATTTCTCAAAAATCAGAAATTCAAAAATTGAAAAAAGGGGGGTTGAAGAAATTCGGAGGCCCGGTAGGGAACTTTGGAAGAAGTTCATATTCTGGATTCTAGAATAATTAAGCAAATTATTAATAAAAAAAAAATCAAAATTTTAAAATTTTACTTGGGGGCACGGGGGCAGTATTTGCGGAGAGTAAAAATTGTGCTAGAAAGTTGAAATTTTGTATATAGGCTAACCTTGGTAATTTATTTACGAATCGAAAAAAAAAATCCTAAATTTTGAAAAAAAGTTCTATTTTAAAAGTAGAATTAAATATGAAATGTAATTACGAATTATTTTATTGGATTCAAATCATACACGCCAAAAAGACGTCGCATTGCGACGGGGGTAACCTCTATAATTTATAAACTAACAATGCAACTAATTCGGTTTACAATATTTTTATTTTAGTTACTATTTGAACTTGCAATATAAAATAACAATTATATAATAACCAAAATAAACTTTCAATTTTTTAAACAAGTAAATTACCAAAATTTTAATAACACTAAACTACTTTAAATGATATCCTTACTGAAAACACAAATGGTAGGATTTATATTATATTACTAAGTTAAGTATTTAGAAATTAAACGATCAAAGCACGATCAAAATGGGAGATAGTAATTGCTTACTTTTGGCGCTATATTTAAAAGCCGATATTCGCAGAAAATCATACATTCGTTACATCTCTAATATGTTCATATGTATATATAAATAAATATAGATACAATTTATGAGACATAATTTCATTCTGGTTAAAGCCGTGAATTTTATGATCTCGTTCTTGTCAATTATAAGAAATATTTCCTACAAAATTGGGGGCTCAACCGGGAAATAAAAACATATTTTTACAAATTTGTGGACTCCAACCTTGATGAATAAATAATTCTCACCTTCATCAATGTTATTAATTCATCAACGTCGGAGTCTATTGTTATATGTATATATATATATATATATATATATATATATATATATATATATATATATATATATATATATAAATATATATATATATATATATATATGTATAAATATCGATAAAGTTAAAATTAAATGAGTATATAAAAATGTACATACATTGGATGTAAAATATAAAGTTACCCATCAGCAGTTTCACGTTTCAATTTTCCGTAATTTGACCTAGTTTAGTTTTTCAACTTTAATTGACGATGCTTCACGCTGTATTCGGTTTCACATTATATTGATGATAATTAACTGAATTGTATCTTTTTTGGTAAACTCTTTCAGTAAGAGATAGATACTCTAATAAATTAAATTACTTTATTTATTTAAGAGCAACATATATTTGCTAATCATAAATAAATGAAAAGTTTAAAAGGTTGCGATGCCTCGAATGTGTGCTACACCATTTCTTAATATTAATATAAGACATTTTAGGAACTGTAAATTTTTAACCAAACTTATGTGTTGTTCTGAAATCAAACACTTTTATTTTAGTACTTTACATACACATTAAATCAACTTAAACTTAAATCATATTATCTTATCTGAAATCAAAGAAATGACATTTAAAGTTTATTATTTAAATTGTCAGTTCCTTTTTATTTAATTTTATAATAACTTAACATTATTCACAGTGAGTTCTATCAGCTCTTACTCATAGCACTATACACACTACAATGAAAGTAGGTATAACTAATATATTTCGTTAGTTCACCTGACCAGAATCAGGTCAGTGTTATCAACTAAAGAAATATTCTGGCCAAGCTTGCTGCTTCCTGTGATAACTACATTTCATATTTTATAAAATCAGACATGAAAGCGGAATTAGAAAAAAATGAAATGAAAAATTGGCAAGACAAGTGGGATAATTCTGATAAAGGTAGAGAATTTTATAAAATACAATCAATACTGAAACGTAAGCCATGGTTTGCCAAATTAACATGACCAAGAAGATTAATGACAATGACCTCAAGACTAAGAATGAATCATACTGGAGCTCCGAAATATCTAGCAAGAAACGAAATCATTCCAAACTCTATATGCGAATGTGGTGAAGAGGAGGCAGACCCTGACCACATTCTGTGGCAATGTAAAAATACAGCAATGGCAAGAAATGGACTCCAATGGACTCCAAACACCTCCTTTTTGATTGAGAAACCGAAATTTATAACTGCAGTAGCCATGAATAGATCATTCTTGTTGTTTGAATATAACGTATAAGAAGAAGCAGAATAATATTAGGGGCGATAAAAGGCTACATGCATAGGAAGCCCGAGAAACTATATATAAAAAAAAACTAAAGAAATATAATAACTTTAGATTATTTTCATACTATATATATGATGTGGACCATTTATATATTTATTATATGTTCAAGTGTCAGTTCAGTTTGCTACAAGATATCCCTCAGCACCAACCCTCGCACAATGCACTTGCAACTGTTAATAGAGGCGCTCATTTCATGTGTATGAGTATTTCCATTCTCCCTTGTCTGTGTTGTGCAAGAGCATTCTCGTACATGCCATATATGATGATTGATCGCAGTAAGCCCTAACTTATTGGCCCAGATCAGTTACATTAATACGTCATAAATTAACTGTTAAATGCCACGTTGGCAGTGTAATAGCAACACTTGAGTTGTAGCAACGACAATGGGCGATACATGAATTTACTGAATTGACATGCATTCAGACTGGCTTGTATTACGAACGAATTAGCTTAGTTAAATACAAAATATGTTGGATGTAATACATGAAAATCAAAATTGATGAAACACACATATTTCTAAATAGTTGACGTATTGATTAAAACTCAATTTCGTTTGAGTAATCATTACTACATATATTATATTGCTTCATTTTTTATATGTATATTAAATATTCATTAGGAAAATAACCCCATTCGTAAGAAATGCTTTCTTCATCGATTTTAACATAGTAAACCATACATGGCACATTCATGGAAATTACATTTAATAATGTATCTGTTGAAAATTTTACTGCAGTGCAAGGTTATCCCTTGTTAACTTGATACAACCTAATTCCAAGAAACTTCTCATATAGAAATAGTCTTGCATTGCAAGGTTAAATTTCTATCTGTTTGTAAATTAACATTTGTCTACGTTTGATGTATTATTCATAAAATAAAGAAACATTTTTTTCTATCAAAAGTGTTAATTAAAAGCTCGTATTAATACCTAATCAATGAACATACAAATCATCAGAGCTTTTAAAGTAAAACGTTAATTGAAAAGCTATGGTTTTATTATTTTTCATATAATTCATTTTTTTACAAGAGCTTTTTATAAATATAGGAATCCTCTTCTAGCTGCCGAAACGTTCTATGGAATAGATGCTTCAGCTCTAAAGCTCACCAAGCTCAACGCTACGTGGCTTTATTACTGACCAAAGCCCATTTTAATTCATTATATCCATAATATATTTACGGACAGATGAACGCAGTATAGCTCTTGGCAAATTTGTAGTGCTTTAATTTTCTAGAACTAGCTTGTTATATGCGGGTTTTTTTTTTGTATTTACAAAAAATATGGCAGAATAAATAAGTAATGAGAGGTAAAGCTTAATACTTTTTTGAAATATTTATTACACAAGAATCTTTTTATTATACTCAACACATAAATATTATTTATTATGTTTATGTATTAAACGAGGGCCATTCGAATATTAACCGAAATTTTGTTCATTCATACCTTGAAAAGATATTGCAGATTTAAAGTTTGAGATATTTTGTAATGTATTGATTGTACAGTATTGTAGATAAACTTATGTAAATTTCGAAAAAAAAGACCAAGATCCTAAGAAGCCCGGCAAATTATAAATAAATAAAAAATTAAATTTAAAACACATAAGAAGAACAGCAAGGTTTAGATTGGGAAATGAGGAAAAAGGAAACAGATACTGGGAAAAGAGTGAGGAAAGAAAGTGTAGAGTGTGCGGACCGGAGGACGAAACACTGGAGCACAATAAGTTTGAGTGTAAGGAAAAAGTATCGAGCGAAAGGAATATTGGCCAGCTATTAAAGGGAGGCAGTGAAGGAAAGAGGTGGATGGCGGAAATAGTAAGAAGGAAAGAAAAATCAGGAGAAGAAATAAGCTGATGGCAGGGTTGCACAAGGAACAGGAAGAGAAAGGAAGTACTAAAAGAGGCAATGAAGGGAATCAGGAGAAAGAAAGAAGTAGCGAGGAAACAGTTAAACTTCAGCCCAGAAAAATAGACTAGGGAATAGATCAGTACAGAAGGAGGACTAGGGAAAATGAAGGAAGAGGGTCAAGAGAAGAAGAAGCAGAAAGTACGTTTGGAGATAAAAAGGTCTAGAATAATGTAAATTTAATTGTCTGCGAAGTGACCGTCGTCCATATATAAAATCCAGTTATCTGGTCCAGCTCGTTATCTAGTTTGCATGGGGAACATGAAGAGAGAGGGTCAAAAGAAGAAGAAGCAGAAAGCACTTTTTGGGTCTAGAATAATTTTTTTTTTTTTTAGTTTTAATAAATAAATAAAGTCTAGTTTTAAGAAAATAATTAGTTTTAAATAAAATTAGTAAGTTTAGTTTTAAGGTTGAATTGTTAAGATAGGAATGAAATGTAACAAGAAATAGAATACGGTAGATTGTAAAGCCGAAAGGCACACACAATTAACAATAAATAATAATAAAAAATTAAATTAAAAAAGATAATGCAAATTTAATAAACAAAAACGAAGGTAAAGACACTTGGCAATAAATGTCATTGTTTGAAGAACCTTGAAGAATCAAAGGTAGATGATTTGCATTCTTATTGTATTGTATAATTATGGTAATTAAATACTGAATATTCAGCGATGCTTTCTTAATGTTTTAAACAAGATCCAGCCCCTATTAAGTTGGTATTTCTCTTTAAGATCCTCATAGTCATCTTTTGTTAATTGACTTATCTACTTATAAATTTTAAATGTTTATTCTTTGTTTAGGAATTTTAGTGGTTTGATTATTAAAATGAACTTGAAAATTATTAACTGAATACTGAGTTGTTTAACTAGGTTTTAAGATTTCAACCCTGATAGTAGTTTTTTATGATGATAGTTTTGCAAAAGTAAATAATACTCATGCATTTTTCATCGTAGTTTATATTGAATTATTCACTAATTCAATCAAATGTTATGGATCTAGTATAATCCATATATATATATACAAGTATATTATGTTAGAAAACAAGTAAATTACATAACAGAAGCCTGTCACAAAGTTTTACCTGAAGGAGCTTGTTACTTGTCTGATTTATT